>CM072995.1:206118134-206745634 GCA_037038555.1 Rhynchonycteris naso
GAACTTTTGTTGTTGCTGCTTTTTGTTTGTGGCAAATATAATCAGATTGTTTTCATTATAACCTGTTAGTGAGGTTGGGAGGAAGGAACTGACCACGTCACCTTAAATAATTAGGTGGGTTCAAACAACACAGTTCAAAATGAGACACTTTAAAAGGGATTGGTGGGGCCTGACCAGGCAGTGGTGCAGTGGATAGAGCATCAGACTGGGATGTGGAGGACCCAGGTTCAAGACCCCGAGGTCGCCAGCTTGAGCAAAATGCTCACCAGCTTGGACCCAAGGTCGCTGGCTATAGCAAGGGGTTGCTTGGTCTGCTGAAGGCCCGTGGTCAAGGCACATATGAGAAAGCAATCAATGAACAACTAAGGTGTCGCAATGAAAAACTGATGATTGATGCTTCTTATCTTTCTCCGTTCCTGTCTGTCCCTGTAAAAAAAAAAAAAAAAAAAAAAAAAAAAAAAAAGAGAGAGGGAGATTGGTGGGTAAAAACTGGAGTGCTGGCACTTTATATTTTAATGAAATATAATATGCATCCACTGTAGACCTCTCTTTGCACTTTGACTTCACTCTCATTTTATTTGGCACGTGACCAATCCTTGACTTTTCATAAGCCAATCAGAATGTGACTCTGGAAGGAGGGGAGCAGGGCCAGCTGTATTGTTCTGTAACCTTTCCAAAACCCAACACAGAAAAAGACACCGTATCCAGGTAGCAAAACCAAAAACACAAGAATATGTAAAAATGAAACTAGATAACAAGTTATACCCACAATTTTCAAACAAAAGGATGAGCACAGCTACCAATAGCCACACACCTCCATGGCATTGGTGGCTAAGTAGCTTGAGAATGGGAGAAATTCAAGAGAGCCCTATCTGCCCCGGTTTGCAGTGAACACGAGGGACAGAGAGCATGCTGAACTGGACCTTGTGTCAAAATCCAGACTGTGGAGGAACTGCCCAGGTCAAATGCCACTTATTCAACAGATAAATTTTAAAGAATACTATGGTATGGCCCTGACTGATTGGTTCAGTGGTAGAGCATCTGCCCAGCATATGGATGTCCTAGGTTCGATTCCTGGTCTGGGCACACAAGAGAAGTGACCATCTGCTTCTCCACAACCTCCCTCCTCTCCCCCTCCTGCAGCCATGGCTTGATGGTTTGAGCACATCCTCCCCGGCACTGAGGATGGCTCCATGGCCTCCATCTCATGTGCTAAAAATAGCTTGGTTGCCGAGCACCTGAGCACCAGCCCAAATGGGCCGACCATTGCCCTTAGGGGGCTTGCCAGGTGAATCCCAATTGGGCCACATGTGGGAGTCTGTCTCTCTGCCTCTCTTCCTCTTACTTAACAAAAGAGAGAGAGAGAGAGAGAGAGAGAAAGAAAAAGAAAACTATGATATGAAGGAAGAACCTGTGGATTAATATATTAAATAAAAAAAACTAACGCATCAATTTTTTGTAAGTGGGCGAGATTAAACTACAGTTTCCAGGATGCTCACTCACATCATCAATAAAACCATGAAGAAAGTCGAGAAAGTGACCACCATAAAAGAGCAGGCCAGGGTTAACCTTGGGGTGGGAAGGTGGAGAAGGTATGATTTGAATGGCTTCTGAGGTGGTAGCAGATTTCACTTCTTGATCCACATGACGGTAGCAAGGATATTCACCTCATAATAACTTATTAAGCCCTGCATTTGCTTTCTATTGTTTCCTGTACCAATATTTTATTCTATAATACAATGACATAAGGAAATGTAACTTCTTTGGACAGGCCTCAGTTTATTCTAAAAAAATAAAGTGGCTAGAGAGATACACAGTCGTACTGCATAGGTCTTAACAGTGTGGTTTATGCTTCCTAAATAGGCAGAAAAGTTTCCACTGAGAATGAAGTTAGAAAATTAATTGACAAACACGATCTAGCATTTTGTGTGTATCCAACTGAATTTAGTGTCATGGTATTTTGTCTGAAATTCATCTAATCAATGTATAATATGTATCCTCAAGGCTCTCTCTCATTGTCATAAAATTTTGGCACCCTGAATGGTTGGCTGTCCCAAAAAGTCCACATCAATGTGACAACAGCCAAGAGTTAGTTATTTTATCACAAAGGCTGAGCAGGAATGCTCACTGGTGATGCGAGGGGTGAAGACCTTGGAAGAGAAATAATCCTTAATTCTCTGCGTTATTTCAGCAGAGATTTCTGAGAGCAAGGAACAAAAGAATTATGAATGTTTAGAAGCTGCCTCGGGTGGCCAGAAGATGTTTGGTTCATTATTATGATGTATCCACAGCTGTCTGCTTGTATAAGGAGAGGCAGGAAATATGTCGTCCTTCTTAAAAACAAGCAAAGGACACTGGAGTCCCATGATTGGCCCAAAGCAGGAAACAGAACAAAGCCCAGCCTAGCTCAGTTCTGCTGAAAGGAACCCGGCTGAGGAAAGAGTGGTGGGTTTTTCTTAAGATTGTTAGTCGACATTCTTCCCAGGACAGTCGTAATCGAGAGACATGCTTATTTAATGACCAGTCATGTATGACAAATGGCTGAGGCTCTCAATAGGCGGAGGAAGTTTGTGTATCAAGATGTAATCCTTTTCTGATGCACCAGGAAATATTAACCCCTAATGACAAAGTCACATAAAACAAAGATGATTGTTGTCATGCCATTCATTGTTGGAAGCATGCCAGCCCTGTTGTGGGCCATGGTGACAGTGAAGACAGGCAGTTGCCCAGAAGAACAATGATGGTGGCTCTGGTGCAGGCTGGTAGACCAAGCCACTTCTGGGACCTAAGGGACAGCATTCCACTGCAAAGGAGAGGTTGCTTCTCTAGTGGGTAATGAAAATATTAGGTTAGTTGTGACATTCATTATTAGGATCACTAATCAAAATCGACAGGCAGGTCACCTTTCAGAGGAAGCCAAGTCATGTACATCCAAGGGAGTATATGAGATACTACATTTAGAGAAAATCTGTGTATTATCCGCCAAGTATAAAGTATCATGAGATAGTAATGGACAGAATACTGTGAAGCCTCAACCCAGCCTCCCCATCAGCCCTGACAGCTGTCAGCCTGCTCTCTATGAGCCTGTCCCTGTTCTGCTGGTGGGATGCAGACTGGGGCAGCCACTGTAGAAAGCAAGATAGAATTATGTCAAAAAAATAAAAAATGAAACTGCATTATGGTCCAAAGATTTCACTTCTGGGAATTTA
This sequence comes from Rhynchonycteris naso, assembly GCA_037038555.1. Lineage (NCBI taxonomy): Eukaryota > Metazoa > Chordata > Mammalia > Chiroptera > Emballonuridae > Rhynchonycteris > Rhynchonycteris naso. Next base: position 206,121,344 of record CM072995.1, read on the forward strand.
TCTGAAAAAAAGAAATCCACTAATGCGAAAGAATATGTGCACCCTTATGTTCATTGCAGCATTACTTACAATAGCCAAGATTGGAAGCAGCCCAAGTGCCCATCAGCAGATGAGTGGATAAAAAAGCTGTGGTACATTTACACAATGGAATACTACCTGGCCATAAAAAAGGGAATCTTACCTTTTGCAACAGCATGGATGGACCTGGAGTGCACTATATGCAAAGTGAAATAAGCCAGTCAGAGATAAACAAGTACCATATGACATTTGTGGGATCTCGTGAACAAACTGGACTACGATATTTTATTTTTAAAGAAGAAAAAAATGCCCTGGACTTTTTTATTGCTTCTTTTCTCCTCTCTTCTGAGAGACACTTTCAATCTTAAAATGTTAGATGGCTACTGATCCTGAGTTCTTTGAATGAGATTAGTTATCGCATTAAAGAGTTTGCTTTGGCTACTGAAAATCAGCTACAATGTGATTCCATATCTGTTGAGTTTTCCATTGATTTTAAATAATTCAAAGCATCAAACATGGCATTTAAGAAGAAGCCATCTAGCAGTTTATAGTGTGAGCTTACTGAAGCAATGAGGGAGGCCATATTTGAGCAAGGGATGATGACAGTGGGGTTTTGGAGGTGATTTGTGAAGTTAAGTGTCCTAAGTGTCTTTGTTAGAATGTGGGCTCAATGGGGAAGGCCAGGGATTTAAATCACACAGCAGCACACTTAGACATGCCCTAATCTTTCTGCAGAATGTCTATATTTTAAGGAGGTAAAAGAACACACATACAAGTGAAACAAAGTCTGCAGGATATATAAACAAGAGCAGGAAGGCTGCAGATGCTATGAGGAGGGGAAATATTGGTGAAAGATGTTTTTGGATTATTGGAGGTCCCTCATAGCAAACAGCACCTTCATTATCTTTCTGACACTGCCTCTACCCCCAGGCAGTTGTCAGGCACCATGATGGCTTCTACAAGTGTGCCGGCCAGAGGGATGTGGTGGGACCGTAGCATCCCTTTCCCCTGGTATCTTTATAGCAGCCTTGTAAATAACTCCCCTGAATCCAGCCACCCAGCAGGACACAGCTCTAGGGAGAAAGAAATCCTACACAATACCAACAATCCTCAAAAGAAATACTCGGAAGAAGAGTGGGCACTATACCGGTTCTGGGTGGGCAGCACCAGCTTTTACATGTCTCTGGCAATGGGAAAGAAAATATGCTCTGTGAGCTTCCTACACTCGGAGTAAAGTAGAATAATGTTACTTGAAAGACTATGATAAATTTAAATATGTGCATTATATACCCTAAAACAATCATGAAATAAGAATGAGGCTACTGAGCCCAAAAAGGAAACAAAAATAGAATTTGGAGAAATGCTCAAATAATACAAAAGGGGGCCAAAAAATAAGAAGACATGAAGATTAAATGGGACAAATAGAAAACAATTAGTAATATGGCAGAGTTGAACTCAACTTTAATCACATTAACTGCAAATGGTCTAAATGTTTCAATTAAAAGCCAGAGATTTCCAGGTTACATAAAAAAGTAAGACCTAATAGTATGCTACTTATAAAAAATCCACTCTAAATATAAAAGCATACATAAGATAGAAGAAGGGGAAATCTAAAAAAAGTTGTAGTGGCTAAATTAATAGCAAAATTTGATAGAAAGCATAATTGGAAGAAGAAATAGATAAATCCACAATTATAATAAGATATTCCAAGAGTCCTCTCTCAATAACTTATAGCACAAATAGTAGAAAATCAGTAAGAATGTAGTATACTTGACCACTACTGCTAGCCAAGTTGACCTGTTTGACATTTGTAGGACACTTCATCTAGCAACAATGGAATAAAATTGTTTTCAAGTGCATATAAAACATAAACTAAACTCGACCATATTTTGTGCCATAAATCAAGTCCCAATAAATTAAAGGATTTAAATCATACAAAGAATGCTCTCTAACCACAATGGAATCAAATTATAAATCAATAACAGAAAGATTTGTGGAAAATCTCCAAATACTTGGAAATTACATAACAGACTCAAAATGACCAATGAGTCAAAAGAATAATTAAAAAGAGAAATAAAAAGCAGTTCAAACTGAGTGCAAATGAATGAAGAACACTCCAAAATGTGTGGGCTGCCCATCAGGCAGAGCTCAGAGGGCATATACAGTACAGAACATTTTTATTAGAAGTGTCTCACATCAATGACCTTGGCTTTTGACTTAAACATAACCACAAAGATGAGCAAATGAATCCCGAGTTCAGCAGAAGACAAGGAATAACAAAGATTAGAGCAGAGATTAATGAAATTTATTTCCATGTGACAAAAGACTGGAGAGAAAAATCATCTTTAATGCTGTGGGGCTGTTTCTAGGGTTCTTGACCATGTGTTAAATGATTCTCAACACTGTTTTACATGGGCGATCAAAATGGAATTATAAGCCACTTGACCATAGAGAACAAGGTGCAAGGAACAGAGAAGAAGGCACCAAGTGTACTTGCTAGTTATCAGCCTGACAGAAATGTTACTTATTTCTCTTATTTGATGGGGGATAAATGGGGAAGGAGTCCAATTTAGAAAGAAAACGCATTTTTGGAGACTGCTATTTGGACATCTAGAATCCGTGTAACCCAACAGCAAAAATTCTCCCCTGTTCTTTTACCTTTTTTTATTTTGGCTCCACTGCAGAGCTACAATGACAACCAGGGATACATGGCTTATTTTCAATAACCCTTAATGCCTAAGGCTGGTTCTCTTGACGTTCCATCTTTTTAAATGACTTATCCAAATCTGTTCTCCTTTCTTCTCTCCGTGTCCCTCCATCTCCCAGATTGAGAATCTCAAAAGCAAAACACACACACACACACTCTAGCAACCAGTTTTTTAGATTTCTTATTCTTGGGCTAAACTCCTGGAAGAAAACTTTCTGCATAAATGTGACCGGGAAAATTCCTGGTGACAAGGGAAGACAGCCCTGTGTTCTGCCAGGTGTCCTGATCCCACCTTCTCCATCCCCGTCGAGGGCCAGAGAAAACTTCCTCAGCTGCTGCACATCACGGTGTTGCTGTCCCAGACATTGGGGAAGAAACAGTCCTTACTGAGTGTCTGCTACATTTTAGTAACAGAGGCACTACTGTTGATTCTACTCTTCAGAGGAGGGAACTGATTCAGAAAAGCAATTTGCCCTTTGACACGAAAGAGTGAAACTCAAATTCTCTGACTTCGGAGTACACAGGTTGGAAAGAAGCCATTCTTTATCCTATAAATCATTCTTTCATTATTTCTTTCTTCCACCATTTATTTATCCCACCATTTATTCAACAAATGCTAACTGGAAACTAGTGAGCCAAACACCATGCTAGGTGATGGGAACACACAAGTAACCCAAGACCTGCAAGTCCGTTACTCTCCTGGTCCCTTGGAATCTGGGGGGTTTGAGCTGGAACCCCCAATTCCATGTCCTATGAATGCCCAAGGTCCCCCTCTCAGTTTCTGTCACTTCCTTTGGGGCTATATTCTGTTAGGCTCTGTGATGTAGCCCCTGTTCCATCACACAAAAACCTGTGACGGGTAGAACCTTTACTGGTGGTTTCACTGTGGGGAGATGGGCAAGGGGGAAGAAAAATCTTCCACGTTAAAACCTGAAGCAAACTCGAATTGTACATTAGTTACCTCTATCTAAAAATGTCTGTTAGCCATCTCCCGGCAGGCAGTGTCCAATGGCTACCTCCACATGCTGTCCTCTCCTCACATATGTTCGCTCTTTCTCCTTCCCGACTCATCCTTCTCATTAAAAACAAATTACACTTCCTTCCCCATACATGTTCAGTTTAACCACTGTCCTCAGAAGCCTTGGTACGTGCTCACAAAATTTTATGTCTCAACTTTCTGGGACTCAGAGACTTATCTTTACAAATGAAAGCAGTAAATAAATCCCTGCCTAAGAGGATTCTCCAAGCTGTTAACGTATTCAGTTTCCATATGCTTAAAAAGAGAAAATTGAGGCCAAGAAGACATACAGAGGTAAAAAATCTTTCTTTTGGAAAATGCAGTGGAATAGTAATACTAAGAGGTTTATGGGAGGTGTATCCATGCCAGACGGAGTTGGAGGAGATTTTATTTGTTTACACTGCAAAGACCTCTCCAAACTTAGTACATGAAGGTAATGGCCATTTATTTGCTTACAATTCTGTGGATCAAGAATTCAGAGCACAGTGGGGATGGCTTATCTCTGCTCCACAGTGTCTGGATATCTGCCGAATGGCCTGACCAGTGGGAACAAACCAGCTGGAACGATGTGACAGGAATCATATGGCTGGGGTCTAAGTTCTCAGTGTGTCTGGGTTCCCAAGCTATGCCCCATGCATACCTTGGGGTTCCTCACAACATGGCCATCCTGAGGGGACTGAATTTACATGTCAGCTGGCTTTCTCAGAGGCAGGTTTGGACTCAGCAGTTTCAGGACACCCTTCCTGCTTCATAGAAAGTCATAGGAGGGAAGCAAATTGATCCCTCCCTGGAGAGGTGGGACAGGGAGGAAGGAATTGGTGATGGCCACAGAAGGACAGGAATGGCCCGGGGGAGACATCTAAGTGAAGAAGCAAGACATGCTGAACAGCTGGTGGTGGGTGAGATGCTATTCCTGATGGAAATGCTAACTTGGGCCACGAAGTCCCCCAGGCGCCGAATCACAGAGAACGGTGCATGTTCTGCAAAGGACCCAGGAGCTCCCAGAGAGCATGGGGCACAGGTGTCCCCAGAGGCATGCTACTGGCCAACTCTGGCTGTGACCCACAGGAGAGATGATGGTAACCTGGATGAAAGAAGTGGCAGCAAGGAAGATGTAAAGAAATGGACAGATTCAGGAAATATAAAGGAGACAGAGCCAACAGGGCCACCCACCGGGAAGGGGAATATGTATAAGGAACAGCTATTACGTTTGGAAGTTAATTTTGTGAAGTCTTTAGGTGTCCAGAATAAATCATATAAACAGGTCTCAGGCTGAGTGAGAGAGAAAGGTCTTGGGTGTTAATATCAAACTTGGGCTCACAGACCAGCAGAAGTTTACCCTGTGAAAGCACAGGATGTCATCTGAGTAAAGTGAACAGAAAGACAGGAAAGGTCAGGGTGTGAAACCCTGGGGGGCAGCAGCACTGAAGGCTTCCAGGCAAGGGTAGTTGTTTGGGAAGACCTGAAGAAAACAGGCTATTCAGTGCCCCCCTCCCCAAAGTACCGTATTCCCCCATGTATAAAACGCACCATTTTTCAAAAAATTGGGGGTCTAAAAACTGGGTGCATCTTATACAGTGGTTGTAGCATTTCAAATGTCATAGATGGAACCGAGGACGAGGCAATATATGAAGACAGTGACTTGTCACCAGACACAGATGAAGACAAGCTAATGGATGGAAGTTTTGACAATGATGAGGAGTTGTATTAATTTTATGAAAATAAAACTTGAATTCAATAACTTTATGTAATACAGTTTTTTTTCAAATTTTGGGCCCCCAAATTAAGGAGCATTTTATACATGGGAGCATCTCATACATGGGGAAATACGGTATCTTGTGCCTGTGGATATCTAGGGAATGCAGGTCCGAAGGATAAAGGACTATAAGGACAGAATTAGAACTTCTGCCCCCCAAAGTAAAAATGTCAAAAATTGTATCTGTGTACTCAGCACATCCACTAGAAAACAGGCTCTGATTTGCAAGCTTTCTGCCTGATAAGGAAGCAACATGAAAAAGGGCTGTAGGCACGTGTGATCTCAAAGGAGGAATGTTCTAGAATGGGACTTGGGCAGCAGCTTTCTTCCCAAGTTGCATTCAGACATGCAAACTCAAATCCTTACATTTTCTCCTCTTTGGTGGTTATAAAGTGCATTTTACTCTCCTTGTTGAGCCCTGGACCACTGATAACTATCACACTACTTAAAAGCATCGCCATGGCTGTTCTCATTCACCCCAGTGTACCGTTGTCTCTAGTGTTGGGAACCTTCACCACTCCAGGACGGGGGATTCTGAAAACCTGGTGTGGGCTTCATGTCTGTTTCCGCCATTCTCAAGTGGAAAAGCCAGTCTCAAGATCATGGACAGAACTAAGGGTCCCAACACGGAAAACCTACACTGGGAGTTCCCTTTGTTCTCTTTAAATGTCCAAGCTGTCTTTACCAGGGTGTGACAGCCTCCAGCCAGGATGGACAATAGGAGCTCACGAGGTGGGGGGTATTTTCCCCACCACATTGTGTCTTATTGGTCGTAACAAAGGAGCTTACAGCTGGCTGGGTCAGAGAATTAGATGCTCAGAAAGCTCTCTTTTGGCCTATTATGTGGTTCTGAGAAAGGAAGCTTAAGCAAGACCAATACATCCTCTGTGTAGACGTCAAATAGCTTGTGACGTCAGTTGTTCAGGTCTGTTTTTAGTGAGGATATCCCAGTCTTATGAATTTGACATGCGTTTGGCCTGGTGCCCCTGCAGAATGCAATGTAGGCATAATCCAATCTTCCTGTAATTGTCTATTTGACTTGGAATCTAGACTAATTTTTTCCTGTGAAGCAAGCCCAGGACGTCACCAGGACAGTGGCTGGGTTAATTAATGAGGCATAATAATGTGCATAATAAAAGCTTATGAGCTGAGTGTTCTTTCCACTGGTTTCCTCTCTCCTTCCTAGACAGAAGCCCTGGTCTCACCGGAACCCGTGAATCACGTTTTGTTAAACACATCACTTCTTGTAAACAACATCAAGGGGGAAAAATAATAACTTGAGAACCATCTGTTTGATTGAGTCCTTGACTTTTTTTTTTCCCGTTTCCCCCCATTGCATGTTAAAGGAAGTAAATGGGGGGGGGGATTCTAATTATATTGCTGTTTACTGATTACAGGATAAGTATTATTGTACTTATTTTAAATTCCACTCTGGGCCCCACCCAAAGCCTTTCTCATCATTCTGCCCCTCCCACTCCCCTTCTTTACCTCTTTAGCATATAGCTCGTAACATTTGAGCCTGTTCTCGAGTTTGTCCAAATCTCTGCTGCTCAGTAGTTCCAGGAATAGCATTTTTGTTTGGGGGTCAACAGTCAACTGGAGAAACCAGTGCTTTCATGGAGCCAATGGCAAGACTGTTGGACACCGTAGGTAAGATCAGGCTGAGCTTAGGGAAATCATTAAACACTGTTGATTAATATGAGAAATGGGGCTTCAACAACTTCGATTTTATAAACGGTTATTTAAGTACTAGCTATGTATGTGGTGAGCACTGAGTTAGGCCTAGACATAGGAATATCAGCCTTGCCCATCACAAGGGGCCACTATTAGGATCCAAGTGAGATAAAAATCTTTGGACGTTCTCTGTCATTTATAAAGCATAGCCTGCCTGAGATTTATGGAGATTATTATCACAGTAGGGCATCCCATAGTTGAACCGGCTCCTTCATGACCTGCCCCCCAGGGCAAGTGGGTCTCTAATCACGCAGGGTTGGGCAAGGAAGTAACAGTGCACTAAGCAGCTTGGCCTCAGCATTGCTATCCTAACTTTCTCAGAGAGGAGAAACAGCCTCCATACTAGGATCACCAATCAATAACATTTTCCTGTTGTCATTACGCACAGTGATTTTCAACCTTTTTATACTTGGAGACCAGTGAAAATAGGAGAATTAGTTTCAGAGACCACTAAGGCAGAAATTACCCTGAGCATAAGCAAGTTTCACTAAGATCATTGGACCTATAATCTTTGTACAACATCAGGGTGGTTCACTCTTTTGCAGACTGGCATGAAATTTCTGGCAGGCAGGTCTGTGTACCCACAATTGACAAACATCAAATTTTAGCATATGATGCATTTCAGGTGAAAACCTCCTGATTTTCTAACTCCATTTTTTCCCCCTAACACTTAGAGCCATTCTTGATCAAGGTCAAAATTGGTCTAAAGTGACTTTTATTAAAGAACGTATATATAGTGCGATGCCTGGTACACTACGTACGAGCTTGCCTTTGGCTCTCCTCATTGCCAGGAACTTAGAAGTTGAGATTTTACTAAAACAAAAGGTATAGACAGAAAGGGTGCATTCCACATGAGTCACAGGCAATGAAGTCATCATCCAAATACTAGTCTGACCAACTTCTTGAAAACTAGGCACATCGCAAAACAACAGCATTCATCACAGGAAAATTTAGCCTGTCCTACTCCTGACCCTCAGTAAGTCACCTTCATACACGTGGATGCGAATACTATTAGCTCTGCTGGCCTCTCATTAATCCACTTCTCACCTTTGGGAAGCTGTGACAGATGTTTGTATTTTTTCCAACAATCCTTTAAGAAGTACTTTCTGGCATGTAATATTTTTAAATGAAAGGCAATTGAATATCATTTTTAAAATTTAGTCACTAAGATATTAGTAACCAGAAATCATATGGCACTTGTCTTTCTCTGATTGGCTATTTCACTTAGCAAATGTGGAATCTAGTGAATAAAATAAACAAAATAGAAAGAGACTCATAGATACAGAAAACAGATTGACAGCTGTCAGATGGGAAGGGGGTATAGGAGCTGGGTGAAATAAATGAAGGGATTAAGCAATAAAAAAGAAAAAACCCTCATAGACACAGAAAACAGTGTGCTGATTACCAGAGGGCAGGGGGGCTGTGGGTGGGTGGAGGTAGTAGAGGGTATAGAGGGGGATAAATGGTGATAGAAGAAGATTTGACTTGGGGTGTGAACACATAATACAACATACAGATGATGTATTATAGAATTATAAATCTGGAACCTATATAATTTTATTAATCAATGTCACCCCAATAAATTCAGTAAAAGAAATAATTTTAAAAAAGATATAGTTACAAGAAAAGAAAAAGTGCGTATCACTAAAAATATCTCCAGGAAATTACAAAATTAGGGCTTAGTGCTGACTCAAAAGACAGAGGTATAAATGAGACCAGAGCCAAGAAGCCAATCTTCTAAGAGTTAACAGTTTTAGACAACAGCAATCTACACAAACATATGCAAAAACCCAAGATTAAGATAACAAACATGGCTTTAAAAGTCATGACAAAAACAGTAATGGAATGTGATAGGAAAGAAAGAGAGAGCATTGGAATTGAGAACTGTTTGGGGGAAATTCCAGCTTGGGGCTCTGAAGGAGTCAGAAACAGATAGATCACCTTACAACTACTCAAAACCGCTTTGCAAATGACACTTCAAGCATGATTCAATCAGTCTACCTTTCCTTCCATCGGATGGGTCTTACAAAAGTAAAAAACATCATCTTGTTAGAGGAAAGTTCTGTTTACAATCTAGTAGAGTCCTGGTAAGTACTGAACCCTGATGATTCTGACCACAGCCAATAAAAGCTAAATGCCATCTAAGGAGCTAGCTGGAGTGGTTAAGAAAATTTCATGCAAGTAGTATTTATAGAGGACTGGGAACCATTTTTCTGGGGCTATTTAACTTTTCTACTCTTTCAAGTTCTGTTTATCCTTAGTCAATTTCTATAACCAAAGTCCCAGCCGTGCTTTTAATCAAGAACTCTCTCTTTGCAATAGGGCTAGCCTGTCTGCTTGTGACCTTGCTGGGTGTCCTATGGAGGTCAGCAGTCTCCCCACACTTTACCAGTTTCCTCCTCATCTTCTGACTTAGGACCTAATTCCATGGTTTTGTCTATTTGGCCCTCTGATGCTCTGGCTTCTCTAGTTCAAGGTTGTGCTCTAAACCCACTGCTGTGGAAAATTTCCTCCCATGTAGCCTCATCAGACTCTAACCATTGCACACTTTTGTTTCCTGAATCCCCTCTGCAGAGTGACCCTCCTGCCCCTAGCATATTCCAAATAGCTCCATATCAAATGGACTAGCCTCAACCATGCTAGGGAATTGGACTGAGCCTCATCAGATGCCTGTGTTATTATTCTGTCATCAAATAATTATTTATTGAGCACCCACTCTGAATCAAGCTCTGTTTTAACAAGGCCCCATCTTCATGAAAATCATGAGTGAGGGAAACATACAGTAAACAAGTAAGCTAATAATAAATAATTCTATATTTTATAATTTATATAAGATAACCATTATGAAGAAATAATAGCTAATGATAAAGCCTATATTTATTGAATGTTTTTTATGGGCACTCTCCTAAATGCTTTACATAGTTTTAATCTTTAGCACAATCCTGTGAAATTGGGATGATTGTTACCCCATTTTACAGGTGAGCAAACTGAAGCTCAGGAATGTTAAGGCAGTACAGCAGCAAGATGGCGATGGAGTAGGCGGATGTACCAACTTACACCTCCCAGAACCAAAGTGAATTACAACTTAATTTTAAGAACCATCTTCTGGAAAAAACAACTAAGAAGACTCTTTAACCAAGGATCACTGAAGAAGCTACACTGAGACTGGTAGGAAAAGCGGAAATGCAGAGAGGGCTCCCAGCTCCCAGGAGCGAATGGCAGCCCGGAGGGACTTGGTTGACAGGAAGTGAGTTTAGAGGAGAGGGGAGGGTCCTGAGTCCCAGGAACAAAGCCCCAGCCTGCAGCCCCAGAGCCTAGAAGAGGCGTACAGACAGTATTTAGCTGCAAAACAAGCCAGGATACTGTTTGTGAGAAAGACAGATTTCTCAGACCCAGGATTCTTCTTAAAGGGACTGCGCAGAAAACCTCTTTCACAACCACTCACCCAGGACTCTGGGTACAGGGAGAGCTGAAAGGACTGGAGTAGCAGGAAGAAAGTGTAATCTAGGAGGCACAAGGAGAAACACTTTGAGGGACAGCCACCCTAACCTCTGGGCTGAGTCACCCCCCCCAAATCTAAAGTGAATATTTCCCCCAGAACCAGCAATACCAGCAAAGGGAAGCAGGACACCAGCAAAACAAAAGATCTCCTGAGGCACTAAGAGCAGTCACATAGAAGGAGTGAACCATCAGAAATACAGTATTGAATGCTAAGGTCTGAGCTGCATTGCCACCACCCACACTGCTGAGGGCTTGCTGGAGGGTGGGTGGTGGCAGGACGCGGTCCTGTCTGTGGGGGCGGAAGCGAGGCCAGCCATGACTGAGGCCTGGTGTGAGCTCAGTCCTGCCCTGTGGGGGTAGAAGGGGTGCACAAAAGCAGTCCGACCGGGCTGCAGGCCAAGTGAGCAAGAGTGGTCATTCCTATAGTCCCACCCAGAGGGGCAAGGTGAAAGCTGGGAATACGGAGACCCGCAGTTGAGCAGGGGTATGCAGCCCCACCCACAGTGCCTAGGCATGTGGCCCCAGGGTGGTGCATGGGCGCAGCCCCACCCACCGGGCTGGGGCAAATGCCAAGGCCGGCCAGGGTTTGTTGCCGGGGCACAAGAACACAGCCCCACTTGTGGAGGAGAGGCGGAAACCTAAGCTAATGTCACAATGGGCTGGTCCCGGAAGTGCCCATACCCAAATGCCCGAGGCAGTAGAAGAGGGGGTGGCGGGCGGGCAGACAGACCACACCTAGGGACACACAGAGGCCACATCCATTGAACTCCTGTGGCCACACCTTCTTATACACAGACAAAATGGGAAGGTAAAGAAATGCAACCCAAATGAGTAAAGAGAAATCCCCAGAAAAGAACTTGAATGAGTTGGATATAACCAAATTACTGGATTCAGAGTTTAAAATAATGATTGTTAGGATGCTCAGATATCTTAGAACAACAATAGATGGACATAAAAGGCACCTAAATAAAGATATGGCAAGTATAAAAAAATACATTGAAATAATAAAAAAGAAAAGTCAGAAATGACAAATATAATATCAGAAATGAAGACCACAATGGAAGGAATTTAAAGCAGGATGGATGAAGCTGAGGATCAAATCAGAAAGTAAGAGGACAAGATAAACGAAGGCACAGAAGTAGAGCAACAAAAAGAAAGGAGACTCAAAAAGTCTGAGGAAACTTTAAGAGAGCTCTGTAACAACATGAAGAGAAATAACATCTGCATCATAGGGGTTCCTGAAGAGAAGAGAAAGAACAAGGGATAGAGACCTTGTTTGAAGAATTCATAGCAAAAAATTTCCTAAATATATGCAGGAAAAAGTCACACAGGTTCAAGAAGTACAGAGAATTCCATTAAAGAGAAACCCAAAGAAATCTATACAAAGACACATCATAATTAAAATACCAAAGCTAAGAGATAAAAAAGAGAATACTCAAAGCTATAAGAGAAAAGCAGTCTATTACCTACAGAGGAACCCCATAAAGATGACATCTGACTTCTCAACAGAAACACTTGAGGCCAGAAGGGAATGGCAAGAAATATTCAAAGCAATGCAGAACAATAGGCTACAATCAAGACTTCTTTATCCATCAAGGCTATCGTTTAAAACTGAAGGAGAAATAAAAGCTTCCCAGACAAAAAAAAAAAAAAAAAAACAACTCAAGGAATTCATTACAACCAAACCAATGCTGCAAGAAATATTGAGGGGCCTGTTGTAAACAGAAGAAAGGAAAAAAATAATATAGTAAAAGAGGAATGTAGCTTTAAAGAATAAAATGGCAATAAACAACTACATATCAATAATAACCTTAAATGTAAATGGATTAAATGATCCAATCAAAAGACATAGGGTAGCTGCATGGATAAGAAAACAGGACCCATACATATGCTGTCTACAAGAGACACACCTCAAAACAAAGATACACATAGACTAAAAGTAAAAAGTTGGAAAAAACTATTTCTTGCAAATGGAAATGGAAAAAAAGCTGGGGTAGCAATACTTATATCTGACAAAATAGATTTTAAAACAAAGGCTATATATAGTAAGAGATAAAGGTCACTACATAATGATAAAGGGAGCAATCCAACAGGAAGAAACAACCATTATAAATATCTATGCAGCTAATATAGGAGCACCTAAGTATATAAAGCAGACTATGATGGATATAAAGGGCGAGATTAACAGCAATACTATAATAGTAGGGGATTTCAATACCCAACTAACATCACTAGATAGATCCTCAAGAAAGAAAATTACAAAGAAACTGCAGACTTAAAGGACACACTAGATCAACTGGATTTAATAGATATCCTTAGAACCTTTCACCCTAAAGCAACAGAATACAAATTGTTTTCAAGTGGTCATAGTACATTCTCTAGGATAGACCACATGTTAAGGCACAAAAGGGGTCTCAACAAATTTAAGAAGATTGAGATCATATCAAGCATCTTCTCTGAACACAATGCCATGAAGCTAGAAATCAACCACAACAGAAAAACTGAAAAATACTCAAACACTATGAAACTAAATAGCATGTTATTAAATAACAAATGGGTTAACAATGAGATCAAAGAAGAAATAAAAAAATTTTTAGAAATGAATGATAATGAGCATACAACAAATCAAAATTTATGGGACACAGCAAAAGCAGTACTGAGACGGAAGTTCATACCATTGCAGGCATACCTTTAGAATCTAGAAAAAGCTCAAATAAACAACTTAACCCTGCATCTAAAAGAACTAGAAAAAGAACAGCAAGTAAAACCCAGAGGAAGTAGAAGGAAGGAAATAATAAAGATCAGAGCAGAGATAAATGACATAGAGGCTAAATAAAACAATACACAGGATCAATGAAACCAAAAGCTGGTTCTTTGAAAAGGTAAACAAGATCTATGAACCTTTAACCAGACTTACCAAGAAAAAAAAGACAGAGGACTCAAATAAATAAAATTAGAAATGAGAGTGGAGAAATAACAACTGACAACAACAGAAAAACAAAGGATTGTAAGAAAATACTATGAAGAACTCTATGCCAAAAAATTATACAACCTAGGTGAAATGGACAAATTCCTTGAAACATAATCTTTCAAAAGTCAATCTGGAAGAATCAGAAAACTTAAACAGACCTATTACAACAAATGAGATTGAAAAAGTTATCAAAAAACTCCCAACAAATGAAAGCCCTGGGCCAGATGGTTCACAGGTGAATTCTACCAAATATTCAAAGAAGAACTATCTCCTATTCTTCTCAAGCTATTACAAAAAATTCAAGAGAAAGGAAGACTTCCAAGCTCCTTTTATGAGGTGAGTGAGTATAATTCTGATTCCAAAATAGGGCAAAGACTACACAAAGAAAGAAAATTATAGGCCAATATCCCTGATGAATTTAGATGCTAAAATCCTCAACAAAATATTAGCAAACCAGATCAAGCAATATATGAAAAAAATCATACATCATGATCAAGTGGGATTTATTCTGGGGAGGCAAGGCTGGTACAATATTTGCAAATCAATCAATGTGATTCATCACATAAACAACAGGAAGAAGAAAAACCACATGATAATTTCAGTAGATGCAGATAAAGCATTTAATAAAATCCAGCACCCATTCATAATCAAAACTCTCAGTAATGTGGGAATACAGGTAAGATAGCTCAACATGATAAAGGCCATCTATGACAAACTTACAGCCAACATCATACTCAATGGGCAAGAATTAAAAGCAATCCCCTTAAGATCAGGAACCAGGCAGGGGTGCCCCCTTTCACCACTCTTATTCAACATAGTTCTGGAAGTCTTAGCCACAGCAATCAGACAAGAAGAAGAAATAAAAGGCATCCAAATTGGAATAAAAGAAGTAAAACTATCATTATTTTCAGATGATATGATATTGTATATAGAAAACCCTAAAGTTTCAGTCAAAAAAATACTGGACTTGATAAATGAATTCTGCAAGGTGGCAGGATATAAAATTAATACTCAGAAATCAGAGGCATTTTTATATACCAACAATGAACTGTCAGAAAGAGAAATTAAGAAAACAATCTCCTTCACTACTGCAACAACAAAATAAATAAAGTACCTAGGAGTAAATTTAACCAAGGATATTAAAGACTCATACTTGGAAAATTATAAAACATTGATAAAAGAAATCAAGGAAGATAAAAAAAGTGGAAGCATATACCTTGTTCATGAATAGGAAGAATAAACATCATTAAAATGTCTATATTACCCAAAGCAATTTATAAATTCAATGCAATACCAATTAAAATACCAATGATATACTTCAAAGATATAGAACACATATTCCAAAAGTTTATATGGAACCAGAAAGGAACACAAATAGCCTCAGCAATCTTTAAAGGAAAGAATAAAGTGGGAGGTATCACACTTCCTGATATCAAGTTATAGTACAAGGCCATTGTACTCAGTACAGCTTGGTACAAGCATAAAAATAGGCATATATATTAATGGACCAGAACAGAAAACCCAGAAATAAACTCACAACTTTATGGACAACTAATATTTGACAAAGGAGGTAAGAGCATACAATGGAGTAAAGACAGCCTCTTTAACAAATGGTGTTGGGAAAATTGGACAGCTACCTGCAAAAAATGAAACTAGACCACCAACTTACACCATTCACAAAAATAAACTCAAAATGAATAAAAGACTTAAATGTAAGCCGTGAAACCATAAGCATCTTAGAAGAAAACATAGACAGTAAGCTCTCCGACATCTCTTGCAGCAATAGATTTGCTGATTTATCTCCATGGGCAAGTGAAATAAAAGACAGGATAAACAAATGGGACAATATCAAACTAAAAAGCTTTTGCACAGCTAAAGACAATAAGAACAGAATAAAAAGACAAACTACACAATGGGAGAACATATTTGACAATACGTCTGATAAGGGGTTAATAACCAAAATTTATAAAGAACTAGTAAAACTCAAGACCAGGAAGATAAACAATCCAATCAAAAAATGGGCAAAAGAAATGAATAAACACTTCTCCAAAGAGGACATATGAAAATATGTTCAATAGGTATATCAAAAAATACTCAACATCACTAATCATTAGAGAAATGCAAATTAAAACCACAATGAGATATCACCTCACACCAGTCAGAATGGCACTCAACAGCAAAACAACACAGAATAAGTGCTGGCGAGGATGTGGAGAAAAGGGAACCCTTCTGCACTGCTGGTGGGAATGAAGACTGGTCCAGCCACTGTGGAAAACAGTATGGAGATTCCTCAAAATATTAAAAATCGAACTGCCTTTTCACCCAGCTATCCCACTTTTAGGAATATATTCCAAGAACATCGTATCACTGATTCTAAAGGAGAAATGCACCCCCATGTTTATTGTAGCATTGTTTACAATAGCAAAGATCTGGAAACAGTCCAAATGTCTGTTAGTGGACGAGTGGATTAAAAAGCAGTGGTACATATACACAATGGAATACTATGGGGCCATGAAAAAGAAGGAAATCTTACTTTTTGTGACAACATGCGTGGACATGGAAACTATTATGTTAAGTGAAATAAGCCAGGCAAAAAAGAAAAATATCATAAGACCTCACTCATTTGAGGAATCCAATGAACAATGTGAACTGAGGCACGAAATAGAGACAGGAGGGATCAAAGGGACCAGGGGGAAAGAGGACAGAGGGAAAGGGGATGATAGGATGGGATAAACCTGAAGGGAAATGGGGAGGATGCAATGGGGAAGGGAATACGGGGTTATTGGGGATGCAATTGGGTCAACAGTAGAATCTATGTAAACACAATAAATGAAAATCAATAAAAAACAAACAAAAAAAAAAACGTTAAAGCACTTCCCCAAGGTTTCACATCTGTTAAGGGTTGAAGCCAGGATTTGAAAACAGGCAGTCTGATTCTAGAACCTGAACTGTTAGTCCACCACATGAAGGACTGGCTTGGGGTGGTGGGGGATCTATTTGAACCAAGACATCAATGAGACCCAGTAGAAAGCACAAATGTTCTCAGCTTTTCCATTGTGAAGTAGTGTCTTACTTGACAACTAGTCAAGGGAATCCCAAAAGCTATGTACACGTAGGATCTTTTTTTCCTTCAAGTTTACTTAAGCCCCTTATCCAGGTGGGAAATTACCCTATCCTTGGCAGGTCTCAGAGTCTCTGTAGGCCTTCTCCCCCAGAGCACAGGGCCACATAGGTCCAGGTCAAGGGTGTGGGTCTAGGCTGAAGCAGTGACAACCCACAGTCCCTCAATTTCTTTTCCTGTTTACAAAGTTATATATGCTTCTTACATCAACTTTGGAAAATGCAGAACAAGTCTTTGTTCCTTCAGCTGTTTCTTTCCTGCCTTGATTTTTTTTCTACACAAATTTTAATATGTGTGTGTTCACACTGCACATTTTACTTAACATGTTATTATGTTACCTTATAAGGCACATTTTTCTCCTTGTTAAAAGCATATTTAAAGGGTGCATAATATTCTATCAATTTACAAATCATTCCTTCACTGTTGGATTTTTAGATTATTTTCTATTTTATACTAATAGAAACAAGGAAGAAGCTGACATCTTGATGTACAAAACCTTTACTGCATTTCAGATTATTTCCTGAGGATAAAGTCCCAAAGTTAGAATTATCAATTCAAATGAATAGTGTTAAAATGCTCTTGAGGAAGATTATGCAAATCTACACTCCCACCAGACTGTAGGACACTGCCCGCAAGACTGTGTCTTTATTAGCATGAGAGATTTAGAAAGGAAACCGGAAAGCTCTGAAGAAAGAGTCCCTTGGTTGGTAATTTTCTCTAGGTGTAGGCTTGAACTGCCAATCCTAGGACTTACATCTTGAGATCTTGAATTCAGGCAAGAGAAAAGGCAGTTGGCTAAATAGTAACTGGAAGAGTAGGAGAGTGAGCAGGGTAAGTCCACATAGAGGGTCTGCACAGGAAGAGCATGGACCTCTGGAGTTTGGAGGAATATGTACACCCTAAAAGAAACCAAACGGAAAGCAAAAACATACAACCAATCGCCAACACAACCACATAGTCCCCGGATGATAGCTATTTCTCCCCAAATAATTTGTTACGTTACCTCAGAATGGTTTGACTCATTCTACCAACTTGTCCTTGGTTGTTTTCCACCTATAAATCCTTTCCTAAATGTGCTTCTCTTCTGAGCCCTGGCTCTGAGAAGCAGTGATTAAAGTAGAAAGAGGATGATCCTGGGCCTGGAGGCCTTTCGTCACTGCTAAAGATTTTCTTTAATGTGCTAATACACCACAGATCCAAGCAAGATTTAGAAAGGGCTAGAAATACAGTTATCTCTCTCGAAGCAAACATCTTTATTTGTTTTGTCCTTGGCAGCAGGACAAGTATATTTAATAACTACATAATTTATTAGCAACTTTGAGATTAAGAACACCTGAAAATACCTCTTTTGCTTGTTCTTTGAATTAGCCAAAGGCAAATCAGGGATTTTGCCAAACGAGGCAACAGGGGTGGGGGTAGGGACACCTACCAGAAAATAATGAGGTTGTGGATGAGTCAAATTAAAACCATTCCACTGTCCTCACAAATAATTTTGAAAATGAAATGAAATCGTTACCGCTGCGTTGAGCCATGACAAGCTCTCAGAAAATTTAGGAGGCAAAATGCCAGACTCTTAATCAGTCACCAGGGGAAGCAGAGAGTGTTGGGGGAAAGCAAGAATCAGCGGGGGAGAAGCAGAGACTCACACACAAGGAGATGAAGAAAAATTCAACATCCCCTGTATCTCCAAGAAGAGCCAAATTCTCCAAAGAAATCAAGTTCCCAACCAAGACTTGGGTCAATAATCACCCTGGCAAAGGTCCGCCATGGAAGGAGAACTTTTTACCAACACAGTAAAGGAGATTTTTTTTTGATTGGGGACTGTAGTATTGTTGTCACCAGAGTGGCCATACACCTTGGATTGAACTCCAAACTAATATTTTAACGTTTGGTCTGGGAAAAATATGAAAATAGGTCATGCCAATATTATTTTTTAATATAGTTCTTTTAACGTCCTTTTTCCTGGCTAGGCTTGATGAGGGTAGACCTCATTATTGCTAAAACTTTGATGACTGATGAAGGGAAGGACAAAGGGGTCATTCAAAAACAGCCAGCTAAAACATCCCCTCCCTTTCTGGTTGTAAAGGTGGATGCAGGAATTCTCAGGAGGGTTGCCTCTTTTGCTTTCGTTAGCCTTCGTGGTCATTATCCTTGATTTGTCAATGGGCTTCAATAAATTAATCCAAATGCAACTTTTCCTCTGATGACACTGTGTCTTTTTTAAGAACGTGCCATGTGGGATGGGGTTCTATAGAAAACTCAGCCCCGCCCACTGTGCTAGCCTGTCTGCTGTTTTCGGTAGAGCGCATGTGGGAACCCTAATCCCCAACGGGGAAGCAAGCGCACCAACCAGCTGAGGAAAAGAGCTGAACAGGAATTCCGTGTTGCCTGGGAGATGGAAAGAGGAGAGAGGTTTGAACAAGCCCACACAGGTGGTGGGACACACATTCAACAAAGGAAGTCAAAGAAAATAAAAGTAATCTCTGACAGCCTGGGATATGTGACATGGTGATTTTTTCTGGACTTTATGCTTTTTAATTGTATTAGATTTCCATCAGAGGCAATTTGTGAAAAAAAATTCACCCCCAACTCAGATGCCGCTGGCTCAAAATGAATAGTAATTGAAGGCCAATGTGATGTTCAAAGATTGTATTTGAGAAACCTTTGGGTTTCCTTCATGTGTGATCGGAATTCCACCTAACAGCAATAGTTCTGTTCAGATAGATACCTTCAGAAATCAAGAATCCTTTCCATGGGTTTTCATAGGTTTCATGCAACATAGTTGATTATGAATAGTAATGATTTCATTTTCTTATTTGACTAAATAACATTTATATTAGTATTTTTTTTTTACCTTTCTAATGGCTATTAACTAGAATAATACCCAATTTATTTCAAAATGTTGTATAATATAGACTTTCTACTAAATCATACTATTCTTTTCCCAATTGTCACCTCACCCCCCCATGACTTTTATTGCAATTTTAGAACACCATGCATGTTCTTTTAAAATTGAGGGTTCTTTTAAGAGTCTCTTCAACTGTACACTTCATGCAAACTACTAATATTTTCAGACAAACTGTAGACCTAGTTACTGACTTTATTCCCAAAGTTTTTTTTTCAAATTTCCTCAGACACTTCTTCCAAATCTGAAAAAAACCTAGTTAACCCGAATCACTTTTTTGTTTTTATTATTCAGTGAGAGGAGGGGAGGCAGAGACAGGCTCCCACATGTGCTCCCCAGCGGGATCCATCCAGGGGGCAATGCTCTGCCCATCTGGGGTGTTGCTCCGTTGCTCAGTAACTGAGCTCTTCCTAGTGCCTTAAGCAGAGGCCATGGAGCCACCCTCAGAGCCTGGGCCAACTTGCTCCAATCAAGCCATGGCTACAGGAGGGAAAGAGAGAGGGGGCTGGAGGAGAGCACTTCTCCTGTGTGCCCTGACTGAGCCAACTGACCAGGGCCTAACCAGAATCACTTTTACGGTGATGTACATACAGGGCAAAATGGTCATCAGTGGCAGATTTAGCATTTGAAATACATGGGCTGCAGTCCCAGTTCTGCCATTTACAAGGTATGGATCTTCAAGACTCTGCTAACATCTCTGTGCCTCAGTTTCCACATCTGAAAGAACAAAGATAATGACAGTCCTATCACATAGGCCTATTGTGAAGGATACAGGAGAAAGCTAATGTAACTTACACAGCCAATCCTCCCAGGAAGTTCATTATTTTCTCATTTGACCTCATCCATCCGGGCATCCTTTACATTAATCATTTCAGCCATAAGATATATGCTATGTTTTCCCTGGCATTCTGGTCTCCTAAGGATATATTCATAGATCTGGATGTTGTTGCTGGCTCTTGCATTCCTGTGTTTTGGCCTCCTTACCTGATATCTGGTTCTGCACAGAAACCTATGCTGGGTCCAGCTAGGGCAGCATAGTTAGAGGACTGGCTCATGATACAGAGGAAGGCCAGCTAAGTGCTGTCCCCGTCACCCACTGGGTGCCTGAACTTCAGTTCTTCCACTGAAGGACAGAAATAACTGCACATACATCTAGGGCTTATTGATGAGAAGATCCATGTGCAAAATGCCATAGGGATGGAGGTGTTTATTATTACTTACGTGTAATACCCTTATCGATGAACCATAGCAGCATTTTTTGCTAGTTCTGTTGTATAATAATAACATAATTATGTAAAAATAGGTTCCATATTTAGCTTATTATATGTCAGACTCGGAAATCTGTTTGTCACATGTGCCCACAGTCAATTATCCCTGTGGGCCAATGCAGTTCCCCTTGATTCTTTTCCCGTTCACCACATGTGAACAAATTGCTTTCAATGTTGTAACGCACAGTTCTCTCTCCCCGAACTCCCACCACAAAGCACAACACAGTACTTGAGATGAGGCTGCTTCCCACCTTATTTTGTTTGTTCTTTTTTTCTAGGGCCCACATCTTCTAGTTCTTGCTTATCAATTCCATTGCTTAGCATAATGGTATTTCAGGTACTTTCTTCAGTTCTCTCATCAATTAATGAGTTAATTCCATGGTAAGAGGAGCTCCATTCTTAACTTTTCAAGGTTGGTGTTATCACTCAAACAGGGAACCCTATTGACCTTCTAATTCAGCTCAGTCCCAGGGTCCGTAGCTTGCAGTACATTTGATCTTGTTTGTACCCATCCACTTGCATACTTAAATGTCTTTTCCCAAAGGCATGGCTGATGTTCCTTAGAAAGATCCACGTGCAAAGGTCACTGGATCAGGAAAAGTGAAAGGCTTCTCATGGGACCAGAAAGATTACTGAGCAGCTTTTCAATGGAAAACTAGGCTTTGTCTAGTGTACCTTCCCAGGTTACATGATTTTATGAGGTCTGCATTTTTCATGGTTCCTGAGCTAGTTTTCAATTCTATAAGTTTTAGAAAACTGGTATTAATGCAAATTATTCTTATTCATAGAAATTCAAGTGGGTTTTGTCCTGTGGAAGTGAAACTGATACAACCTTGTGCCCATGTCACAAGCCAATTTTGCACCTATTGTACAAATTCATTTCAGCCTCCCTGGTAGCCAAATAGGTGTCTGCTCTTTACAATTTCCTTTGAACAAGTTTTAACGTCTTACTAAGGACTTAGAACTTTTTCAAAAATAAATGATCATTTAATAACTTTACTTAGCTTTTATTTTCCCATGGGTAACCCCAGGACCTTCAGTTCCTCTTCAGAGAACTACTGTAGCCTCGGTAGTCTCCTTATATGGTCCAAGTCTTATATTCAGTTGGCTTATCTCTAAATCCGTGAAATCACTGTGGGAGGAATTTCTCTCTGTCTGCTTAAACTCATAGTTTAAATCCTTAAAATCCTCAAGTTGCCAGCAATAAATTTCCACTTTAATCAGGCTGAAATATCCAGAGAAGTGCACTGACTGCTTCTCCTGTTCTGTTAGTATCGGTGTTCATATTTTAGATGAATTCATTGACACATCTGGAACGGTCCAGAGTATCTCAGGAGTCAGGAACTAGACAAAATCCAGTGAGCGTGGCTGCTAGGGGAAGGAGAAGAACAGAGAGGGCTGCTATGAAATGCCTACCCTAGAGGGTGTGCTGTATCTTGGGCAGCTGAGAACAGACAGGGAGTGTTCTTTTTTCCCTGTCTGCATCTCCAAAATGGTCTGTCAAATCCATGAGAGCAAAAATGAAGTCAATCTAGTTCGTTATTATATCCTCCGCACTGAACTCAGTCCTGAAATGTAAGTGTTCAGTAAACATTTGTTAAGTGGACACTGTAAACAAATGAGTAAAAGAATGAAGCAACAGATCAAAGAACACAGGTTATGATGCAAGTGGGGATGTCAATTTCTTGGGTAATCCAAGGGCATTGTAATTTCCTAATCCGAGAATTTCTTGGTCTACCTCTTCCTAGCTCCATGACCTTGGGCAAGTCATTCATGTGAGTGTTTGTGAGTTTGCTGGAGAGACGATCCTGTAGAGGCAGGGTGTGATTAGAAGCTGCACAATGACTAGATAATGACTTGTGAAGGTAGACAATTATGAATGAGTGAGGTGGAAGGAACAAGGGACATGACACAGGTACGCGATAGGGTGGAAAATTATCTCTGGCCTAAGTTCTTGTTGAGATCATAATGCAGTATTTTCCTCTTGTTCCTGCAATCTTACCAATGGTTCGGCTGAGGAATTAAATTTGCTGGGCTACTTTCACCTGACATCCAGCACCTTCTGTAACCCTGGCATCAAACAACTTGTATAATCTCATCACTTATGACTGACTCTCCTACATACACCCTGTAATGTAATCAAATTCAACTTCTTGCTGTTTCCCAACTTGCCTTGCTTTTTTCCTACTTTCATGCTTTTTATTCATGTAGTGCCTTTGTTTTGAGTACCTCCCACACCTCCTGAGCCTTACCCGACATATTCTTTAGCTGTAATGCAATCCCTATTATGAATCCTCCCATTAGATCAGTCCCCAAAAGACACCCTCCTCCATCTTCTCATCTCCGGGTTGGATACAGTTTATGCTGTTATCTCAGTGTGACCCATATTACCATTAGGTATGTACAGACCTTCCCCTTCCAAACACAGAACATGGTCTTGCAGGGCAAGCCCTAGCTTACACCTCCAGCCCTTAAAGTGCTGAGACTATCTTCTCATACACAGGAGACTTGCCATGAAACCGTCTTGAATTAATGAATGACTAAAAGAACAAATGGACATCCCCATACCATTTATTGTTGCAATTATCTCTGCCAGATGTGGAGGAGCAAATTTAGACCGTTACGAGAATTTCACAGATTGAAACAAACTTCAAAGTTCTCAGAGGAGGAAATTTATGCATAAGATCCAGACCTGCTTGTTCCTGGGAGTTTAGCCATCTAGCCCTTTTTTGTTTTTTGGGGTTTTTTTGGTTAACATTTCATATTTCTCTGTTTCGTTGCTGCTAAACATGCACATCTTCAAAGATCTTGCATAGGGTCTTCAAGAGATGTTGAAAAGGGTATGCTCCCCTTACTGACCTTCGCCCACAAGGCTGCTGTGCAGGGAACGTTCCAAACACATTGCTTGGGTAACACGAGCCCCACATGTTCTGCACTGATGGATGGTAGTTTATAAAGTGCCGTAAAGAATTTTGGAACGATACTATTAGAACATTAAAGATGAGCATGTCTCAGGTCACATGATAAATTAATGGGTTTCTTTCTCAGTGAGGTTATGTACTTTCAATGAGGTTATTTGAAAGGATTAAACAATTTGAAACGAAGGACACACACTCTTTGAATCTCTCTCAGGAAAATAAAATGCTTTCAGATTGCTCGCTGTGTTTGTTTGACCCTTGCTGTGACTGTGTCATGGGGACATAGGGTGGGTCCACCTAGAGGTCCCACAACCGTGGGACAGCACGATCGCCCCAAGCTGAGAAAGTGGAGAAGTCCTCTCAGTCTCGCAACATGCCAGGGCTCCCACTTACCCTGGGAGCGCGCTTTCCACTGCACTGCGTTCGAGCATCTTTCTTCGCGGATTTCCAGTGTAAACTGTCTACATCGCGAGGGAATTGTTTGCTGGTGTGTTTATGTGGTCTACTTTGAAAGACAGCCAGACCCATGTTACCTCATTAGCTGTTACGTTGGTCAGACCGTTCAGCTTAGGAAACTTGAAGTCCCAGAGAAGCTTGGAAGTGCAGGCGACATCCCTGACTGCCAACACACACTTGGAAAAAAGCCATCTACTTTCTTTTGCAAGAGTCAGACTTCCTAGCAAACCTCTTCCCTTCCTCGTCCCCAACCCAACTGGAGCAAATGTGGTGGCTCTCTGGTTTTTCCAGGATCCAGGCCATGCAAGGAATTCCCAGTGGAGGGTGGGGCTGCTGCAAGCTGTCTTCCTGGTTTAGAAGGCTCGGGGGAGAACAAAAACCACCTATAAAGGCCTTTTCATTTTTAACTCAAGCTTCGGCTTAGTCGTAAAGTGTATCTCATTGTTCCTCTTGATCTGAAGTCCATTGCGTCCCCTGAATTCATCCGCATGTGACCCCCACAGCTGCGCGCCGCTGGCACCTGCAGGATGCCCCCAGGAGGGGCCCGGTCAACAGACGGGTTTATGGGCAGGGAGCGTAATGGCACAAATTTCAAGATTGTTTTTCAAATAGTGCATGTTATGTGGGGGAAAAAAATGTCAATGAGCCAGAGAAAGTTTCATTGGTTCAAAGGGGTTTTATGAGAAGTCTATCACAAGGCCTCCGATTTAGAAATATAAAGAGAAACAGATTGCCCTAGATTGAAACAGGGGCCGGAGAGACAAAGCGGACCACAGTCTCTAGTGAATGTCGTATATGCGTTCAAGTCAAGCACTCCTTTCCAGCTCCTGTGTTTGCTAACGAAGAAACAGTCCTGAATTTAGAGGCAAATCCTCAGGAGTTGCTTTGGAAGCCAGAACATTCCTTAGGTGGAGGTGGTGTGTCTGCCAACTTTGCTTCAAATCTCAGAGGACCATAAAACCCAGTTACTGGGTTAGAAATCAGCAGATGTACTCTGAGCTGCATTCTGCTGGTCACATTGCATCCGGGTCCTTGATTTCTTCCTTATGCTCAGTTGTCACATGGGTTGGTAGTAGGACCCAGGTTGGTGGCCCCACTGAGCAGATGCTGAGATCTGGGCTCTGGAGAAATGGGCGTCCCAACCATCACTGTCATCACAGAGGAGAGAGCGAGGAGGAGCACCCTACCCTCTCCAGGACAGTGTGCAGCAGGTAAAAGCACCTGTTTCTAGCCCTGGCCAGGTAGTTCAGTTGGTTAGAGCCTCATCCTGATATGCCAAAGACCAAGGTTGCGGGTTTGATCCCTGGTCAGGTCACGTACAACAGCAACAAAAAGGCATGTGCTTTCCCCAACACAGCATTACTGACAGCACGCCTGAGTCCGATGAGTAGTTTCCAAGGATAAGGGTCACTGTGTTCTTTCTCCCTTTACTCTTCCCAAATGTCAATGGCTGCTTAGTGCACATAAAAAGGCCCCCAATAAGAGTCTGGTTATATATATATTATTCAAAGTTTTTTTCTGTTTTGAAATTTCTATATTTAAAATAAGTCGGGAGATTTTATGGAGTCAAATGGAAAAATTAGCTGAATTTTGGTGACAGAACAGAGTACTTGGAGGATTTTAGATCTTACTTAGACCTGAGCCATAGACACAAATATAGCTTTCAGAGCTGAAGCTCCTTTTGGCCATCATTGTAAGTAGATCCAAAAACATCTTTGCATTTGTAAGGCTGGGCATGGCCGGGGCTGTGCACTGCACAGGCAGGTTCCCATTGGATTCGGGCAGACAGTAAAGGAACTGTGGAGCCGGAAAATGGTGGGTCATTTCATTTATTAGAGTCTCACAACGGTGGATGAGCAAACAGGTAGGGGAAACTGCTTCCCTTTCTCTCAGGGCCCCTAAACCCCAACCCCTTACTGTACTGCCCAGACTCAACTCACAGACCCCCACCAGCAAAACAGGCCAGACTGAAAATTACCCCTTCTCTGGCAAACAAAAGCAAGCAACTGCCCCTCCCCATGGAAGCAGGCAGTCTGCAATTTGCAATCTGCTGCCCTGAGGGCAAGCACCCAAAGCCTTCCATAGACCACATACAAATGGCGCTGCCCTGTGCCAATGCACCAATTAGGCAGAATACCTGTACAAGTGAGCAAACCCAATTCACTTGTTTCACACTTGAAACACATTGGTTTGCCCAACAGCATTGTAAGATGACAAGCAAGCAGACACCAGCATTTCTAAGCTCTTCAGTGCCTTCTTGGTACTAATCTATATTTCCACCTTTAATAAGTGAAAGACATACTAATCCACATGCCACGGAAGTATATTACTGTACACTTTTTAGTTGGAGGCCATGCCACACAATGGAGAAAGTGTTCAAAACACAAGGTCACTTTACACAAGTCTCTTCACCCCTTTAAACTTGGTTTTCTCATCTCTGAAATGCTTCCTTCCTTTTGAGGTTAAAAAAGAAAAGGTGAAGAATCCATGATCTGTTCTACGTGGACTGCTACAGAATGCCAGTGCATCTTTCATACCCAGCATCCACCTGAAGGAGCAAGTTTAGTGCAAGACCAGTTTGATGGGTCCCGATGATCTTTACCGCAGAAGAATCTACTCAGAATCATTCATTGGCAATCGCCTCCACCAGATTTCTAGACACCCAATCTCCAGGTGATGAGCTTTTAATGAGCTTAACTTTGTGATTTTCCTAATGCTTTCTTAGGGCCAGATTCCCTCTCCAGTGAGGCCCCTTTCCTCCTCCCTGCAATCCCCGTTAGTGTCACAAGGGACCCCATCTCTGGGCTGGTCATCCCTCAAGCAGGTCTGGTGCTCCCTCAGAGTTCACCAGATGGACCTTATCACTAGGCACAGTGCCTGGTGTTTGGGGCACATGGCTCACAACAACCCAAAGTCTAAAAATCTGATATATCCTATTCTGTCACTGAAGTGCAAGTCAGTTTTCCATTTGACTCCATATATGTACATATTATGACTTTTTATTTTCTTTTTGAGACATAGGAAGTGAGAGAGAAAGAGGAGCATCAACTCATTGCTCCACTTAGTTGTTCCATTTAGTTGCGCACTCATTGATTGCTTCTCATATGTGCCCTGAGCAGGCTTGAACTGGCAACCTCAGGGTCAAGCCTGGCCCCCTCGGGTCAAGCTGGTTACCTCGGTGCTCTGGGAGGATGCTCTATCCACTGTGCCACCAGCCAGGGCTATCATAACTTTTTAAAACAGAAATTTTAAAATGGGAAAAATAAATCTTTGAGTCGTGTTGACTTTTTTAACAAAATGAACTACGTTTATACCATATCTCTCCCCTCCTTCTCCTTCTCCCCTTCCCACAGTACCTTATAACCCAAGGGTATCTTTTATAAGGATTAATTCTCAAAATTATATCTCTCCTTGGGGGCCTTCCTTTCAATAAAAACTTTAATAACAAAATTTTAGAAAATGATACAGTTAGGACGGGGAGGAGCCAGTCTAAGGGAAGTATTCAAACTTCCTCCAATTAGTGGGCCTGCTCTCTGGGCAGTCTGGCTCCCACACTCAATCTAGCCACCTTCTTAGGAGAGGCCAGCAAGCAGTCATCCATCTTCTCCTGGCTAGAAGGGAGTGAAACATATAGAATCTCTGAACTGTGGCTGTCCACTGGGAGGTGTTTCTGGTCAGCCCTGTTCACAGGAGAGGTTCCTAAATGAAACCCAGCTTTTCACAGTGAATGAAGTCCTCTGTACTCCAGGTATAGACTGCAGATTCCCCATATGTGCTCTTGGTCAGAAAGGAGAAGGGCACAAAGTGCTATCAGCTCAGCCCTGCCTAGTGCCGCAACGGATGGGGCAGCCCAGTGTCTCACTGATGGGCAGTCACCTGTGGCCTCCTCATCTAAAAACATGACTCGTGCACACAGTGAAGGCGGGACCCTATCCTCCATGGAGGCTCCCCAGCTATCTGCTCCCTGCTGTCTGCTGGCATAATCCCTCTCCAGGGCATTTGTGAGGGGGTGGGGCAGCACGGGTAATGTGAAATATAGCAAGCACAGCTGAACATGGAGTTGCAATTGCAAATGGCCCTTAACCAACACCAGGCCTCATCTGCTGTTAGTGTTTGAAGTCTGAAGACAGAGGCCTGGGCTGTTCCCCTCTCATTTCTCATGCTGGAGCTCATCAGGAGTGGAATGCAGGGAGACCCAGCCTCTAGCGAGGAGCTGCTGTCAGGAGCCAGAGTCAGGTCTGTGGGATGTGCTCTGGATGACACAGCTGTCTCCCAGGAGGGTGAGAGTCACAAAACGACCAGTGGCACTGTCCACTCAGGGAGACCGTCACTGGTCTGTTTGTAAGGTAGTGAGATGCAAGTCAGGTGGCGAAGAGGGAAAAGTGCCTTCTGAGGACCTAGAGATGTCCCCAGAGCTCTGGCCTTCAGAAGGGAAGGGAGTTATTTGCGTCCACTGAGAGAAGCACAGAAGCTTGGTGTATGAGGGTGCCTTCTTGTCTTCCTCCAGTGTCATCTCTTGGGAATGGGTGATCAGTCTGAACCCTGCCTTCTGCTGGTCAGATAAAACCACTACCCGTGCTTTTCTGCATTACCAGAATTTCAGGAGCACCAATTGCTGAAGGAACCGTAATAACTAGAATTTCTGATTCAGGTCTTTATGGTTGGATGTAAGCCCCTGACTTGAACCAATCCACTGAGCCACAAATGTCCCTCAATCTTTTCTGCGTGAACTCTGAATCTATCCCTTTTCATTCACTTTTCAAGTACCTCAGGGTCCTTATTACAATGACAAGTCACAATCAGATTTTCTTCTTGTTGTGTTATTTATAGGTATAGGAAAGACTCCTTCCATGCCCAGAATCAGGGAAATGAGCCTTAGGCAAATCCAGTAAAATTGTATGTCATACCCATTCTAACATGTCCAGCCCTTGCTTGACCATCTGAATTATCACATGAAGTTGGGAGATAGGGTCTTTACTTTTCATCCA
Organism: Rhynchonycteris naso; assembly: GCA_037038555.1. Taxonomy (NCBI): domain Eukaryota; kingdom Metazoa; phylum Chordata; class Mammalia; order Chiroptera; family Emballonuridae; genus Rhynchonycteris; species Rhynchonycteris naso. Next base: position 206,150,705 of record CM072995.1, read on the forward strand.
CTGTCTCATTCATTTAACAATTATTTACTGAGACCTTCTGTGCGTTGGTTCTGTTCTTACTGCAGGTTCGTGCCTGCAGAGAAGCAGATTTTTGGAGAGTGGAGTGGTTTTCCCGCAACCAGAACCTCAGTTCATTTGCCATGAGCAATTCTCAAAAAGTAATTTGGAAATGTATATGCTCCCCCAAGCACTCACTTTCTGAAGAAAATTTGTTTAACAAATAATCCATTTAACTTAGCCATTCTGTCTAAAACAGACAAGATTGTATAGACTTGTTTTTCTCACTGTTCCCCACTAAATACAATTATAACCCTTGGAAACAATTTGAGGCACCTGGCAGGGGACCACAGCCCACAGAAGGAGGCCAGCATCTGCATGCTGACTCCCAAAATGGGCAGAGGACTTAGCCATTCTTTCCAAGGAAGGTGTGTGTGTGTGTGTGTGTGTGTGTGTGTGTGTGTGTGTGTGTGTGTGTAAATTGCCAATCAGCATGAAAAGAGGCAGACCATCACTAGTCATTAGAGAAATGCAAATAGAAATCACAATAAGGTGCTACTTCATACCAATTAGGATGGCTATTATCAGAAAGGAAAAAATAGAGTGTGCCCTAATGCATTGCCTCATGACAGAACATCCATCATGGAACAGTCTGGAGGGTTCTCCAAAAGGTAAACAGAATCACTACTTGGTCCAGCAAATTCCACACATAACATTGAAAATGGAATCCAGATATTCCTACACCAATGTTCATAGCAACATTGTTCACAGAACTCAAAACAACCCAAATGTCATTGAAGAATATAGATGAATAGGTACACAAAATCAGGAAATATACATGGTTATATTTATACATATGCACACATAAACATAATATGATTCAGCCTGAAAAAGAAAGAACCATTCTGGCACATGCTATAACATGGATGAACCTAGAAAACATTATTGAAGTGAAATGAACAAGCATTGTATGATTTCACTTATATGAGACAGAAAGGATAAGGGAGGTTGCTAGGGATTGCAGGAGGAAGAGATGAGGACCGACTTCTCAGTGGGTGCAGAGTTTCTCCTTGGAACAGTAAAAATAACTTCTGGAAGGAAATGCATCATGGTGATGGTTGCTTACACAACACTGAATGTAAAGCCACTGAAATGAACACTTAGAAATGGTTACAATGGTGAGCTTTATGTTACGTACATTTGACCACAATAAAAAAGAAAACCAACCACAACAAGCCACCACTACACACCTGTGAACTGGCTATATTACAGGATGGAAAGCACGCCTGTTGGGAGGATGTAGAGGAAACGCTGAGGAAAATGCGAAATGGTATAGCCATTTTTGTGAAACCGTTTGACAAGATCTTATGGAGTCACACATGTGCTTACCCCTCCCTGGTTTTCACTGAAGAAATAAAAACACACGTCCACACCAGGACTTTTCAAAGAATTTTTATTACAGTCTTATTCTTAATAGCCCCAAATGAAAACAACCCGAATATCTATCAACTGATGATAGCATATATATTCATTCCACATGGCAATAAAAAGGAACAAAGTATTGATACACACTCCAGCATGGAGAATCTCAAAATCATACCCTAAGTGAAGACATAAAAAAAGTGTATTATATACTGTGAGGTTCCATTTATATATAATTCTAAAAATTGGTCAACACCAGTGATAAAAGGCAAGTCTTTGGTTCTTAGGACTGGGAATCAAGGTGGGTGTTGAATAGAGCTGAAGGAAACTTTTTGATATAAAAAACTTGCTCTATTTATTGGTTGTAGTAGTATATACATAACTGTATAAAACTACTGAAATGTATTCAACTGGATAATTTTTAACAAACAAACAACCAACATTACTCATATTCTCCTGTGCTATATTTAGAACCCTGGACTCCAAAAGGCCATGGTTGTCACCTTCGTAGAGTCCTAGGAAGCAGGGACAATGTTTGGGTTTCTTACTTCTCTCTGCTCAGACTTTCTAGCCTGCATGGGTTCCCCTAATTGCTTACAGTATTTATTTCTAAGAAATATTATAAACATTATAGTATTTCTTTTGGTGGTAAAAGCTTTCCACTTACAAGCAAAGATAGTAATCAAAAATCAACCCATTGAATTTTGGGCTTCGGCCTCTGCTTCAGTCCGCCCTCTCATCCCAGACTCCATGACTGCTCCTTCAAAAACCCTTTAAACCAAGGGAAACTGCCCTGCCCACAGCCCATGCTCAGCTCCAAAACGATTACATAATTTCTGTCATCAGACAGTGTTGAACCAAGTCATGAACACATTCCTCAGCCATGCTGAACAACCAGAGGAAAACAGCTTTTCATTCCTGTGCGTCCGGCTTGTCTAGCAAAGTGCGCACTAGGGGCCAAGGTAAGGGCAGAAAAGGCTGGAGGAAGAAAGAATGCCAACTTATATTGAAGCAATATATTCTCTGCCGTAGCAGGAGTCCTACCCTTTCTTTAGAGAATTGCCGTCATAAACACACTCTCCCGCAGAGTAGTGACACCTGCTACTGATTTCTCCTCCCCTCAAACTGGAAATTGGTGGTGGAATTCTACATACAAAGACAACTCTGGCTGTTGCTCTCCGGCAGCTGGGAAATGTGGTTTCAAGCTGCCCATGAGTGCCCAGATGGGAGCCTGGACTCAGAAATGAACAAGGGAGAGAGGCGGGGAGACAGTACAGAGAGAGGGATGGAGACAGACGGAGGCCTGGAAAGTCAGGGGGAGAGAAAATGCAATCCAGACTCAGTTTCTCACGGCATCCTGTGCTGTTCGTTTAACTTGCTGGTTCTTAAACGAGTGCCCTTCTATTTTGGATTTTTATAAAGCCCCAGTAAACCTCCTGCTCCAAGCACCCTTTTGTGCTTAATTGTTAAACTCATATGCAATTGGAAAAAAATATAATCCATATGTTTCTGCTCATTTACACTTAAGTCATTCAAATATGGTATTTTAACCCCAATTTGTCATTCATGGAAACTTTAGAGACTTAAATAAATCTCTGGAGGCCTGTTCCAGGCTCTCCCCCACTCCTTTGTGGTCCTCATGTACATATATAACATTTGCATTCAAGAGTTTGAGGGTAAGTACACAGGATTTGCAGGAAGTTTCAAAACAAAGTTTTCCTCCCTTTGTTGATTCCCCTCCAACTCTGAGTGAATAGTCCTTCTCTGATCCCTCTGCTGGCTCTTCCCATCTATGCAAACTCTTACTGTCAGATGCTCTGGGCTCTGTCACACCCATTTTCTTCTTTAGGGTCACTCTATCCCTGGGTCATCTCCTCTGGTCCCCTGGCTGTGAGTGCCACCCATGTTATTCTCAAACTTATATCGCTAGGACTGGCCTCCCCCCTGAGGTTCCATCTGGTATATCATAGTTTTCTGTTAGATATCTGCACTTAAAAGTCATCCAAGCATTCAAATTTAACTTTCCAAAATGACACACAGATGGCCAACAGGCAACATGAAAAGATGCTCGACATCACTCCGGGAAACGCCAATCAAAACCACAGTGAGATATCACCTCACACCTGTTGTCCTGGCCACCATCAAGAAGACAAGGGATAGTGAGTGTTGGCAAGGATGAGAGAAAAGGAAACCACCGTAGACTATTGGTGGAAATGTACATTGGAACAGCCATTATGGAAAACAGTGTAAAAATTCTTCAAGAAATTAAAAATAGAATGACCATGTCATCCATAATCCCACTTCTGGGAATATATCCAAAGGAAATGAAATCGGGATCTCAAAGACATATCTACACCCCCATGTTTATTGGAGCATTAATCATGATAGAATAATGGAAGCAACCTGAGTATGTCCATCAATGGATGAATGAATGAAGCACTTACATTATTTTTCATACATCCACACAATAGAATATTATTCAGCCATTAAAAGAAGGAAATCCTGTCATTTATGAAAACGGGTGAACTTGGAGGGCATTACTGTAAGTGAATTAAGTCAGAGGAAGACAACTACTGTATGATTTTACTTATAAAAGGAAAATTCATAGAAAATAGAGAGTAGAATGGTGGTTTCCAGGGACTGGGGGTGGGGGAAATACGGAGATGTTAGACAAAGGGAACTCACTTCTAGTTATGAGTAAGTTCTGGGGATGTGATATTCAGCATGGTGACTGTAGTTAACAGTATTCTATTATGTACTTGAAAGTTGCTAACAGAGTAAACCTTCAATGTTCTCATCACGCACACACAAAATATATCTATAATTATATAAGGCGAGAGATGTTTTAACTAACCTTACCATGGTAATCATTTTACAATGGATACCTGTATCAAATCATCACATTTTACACTGTAAACTTATACAATGGCCCATGTCAATTATATCTCAATAAAGCTAGAAATAAATATCCACTCTCATACTTAATTTTATATTTGCAGTTCTACTTTCTTCTAAAAATGTTCCCCAATTTTATAAACTTCAGAACCCCAAAATATCTTCACTTACCCTCTGCCTACTTCTCCAATGATACCTTGAATCATTCCTTGCCTTTCTTACTGGACTGCATCACACTCATGCTATTTGTGTTTTTAGATTAGCCAAGTTTTTTCCCACCTTACAGTCTTTGCATTTCCTATTTCTTCTGCCTGAAGTACTCTTCCCCTTTGCAGGGCTGGTTTTCTCTCAATTTTCAGGTCTCAGCTTAAATCTAATATCTATTCTACTCCAGCCATGCTCATTTAACACAACGGTTCTCTCCCCTCACAGTGCATATCACTTCCTTCTTCTTCTTCTTTTTTATTATTAAGTGAGAAGTAGGGAGGCAGAGAGACAGACTCCTATAAGCAACCTGACCAGGATCCACCTGGAAAGCCCACTAGGGGGTGATTCTCTGTGCATCTGGGGTGTTGCTCCATTGCTCAGCAACCAAGCTATTTTAGCAGCTGAGGCAAGGCCAAGGCACCATTCTCAGTGCTCAGGGCCAACTGGCTTTAACAAGCCATGGCTGTGGGAGGGACGGGAGAGAGAGAGAGAAGGGGGAAGAGGAGGGGTAGAGAAGCACATGGTCACTTCTCCTCTATGCCCTGACTTCTACATGCTGGGCCAACACTCTACTGCTGAGCCAACTGGACAGGGCCATGTGCATAACTTTCTAAAATTACCTGTTTCCCCCACCCCTCCAACCAGGCTGTGTGCTTTGTAATTGCAGAGATCTCATTCAGTAGAGCAACCCTGAGACCTACAACAGCGAGTGCATAGTGCTCAACAAATACTGGGATTGGGGTTTCACATCCGAACTGATTATCCTCACCAATTTTCCCATAGTGATGACTTTTTTTTTGGGGGGGGGGGTGGAGCTTCTATGGGCAGACATGTGATCAGGGAGTTTGGGGCTCTGGTGCGTGTCTCTCTTCCACATTCTAAAGAGACAGTTTTGGCAAAGGAACAGAGAGATGAAGGAGCATCAACACACACTGTCTAAATAAATGAAACAATGGATGTTCCCCTTTCGGTCCTCACCTCGTCCTCTGCCTTCTCATTTGTGGCTGAGCAAACACTCTGCCCTCTGCCCTGCAGCCTTAGCTGCCTTTCTCCTTTCCCAGCGTGCTAGTCAGCAAGCTGGTGTGGCACTTCCAAGTGTTAAAAATTCCTTAGCATCAACGATGAACAGTTGTTGACTAGGCAGAATTAGGCAAGTTAGACAGTAATTATTGCGGAATCACATTTGGGGTCTTTCTGTCCATTCCAAACGCTCTCCTTAGAACATAATAGATTTTATAAAGCCCCAACTTCCCTGATGTGATCTGCAATAAGGGATGAGAGGAGAGTGGGTTTCATGGGGTCACCCATCATTCTCTACTATGTGTCCATTCCATTCAAATCTCTGAGTCATTTTAGTCCCGGAGATAGCCCCACTGGTACCGTCCTGCCCTTCTGGCTTACAGAATTTGGCAGTGTGGAGACCAAGGTGCCATAGACACCCCTGCAAATGGACAAAGGGCTTCCCACCTCGGCTTTTGGAGGCTATTCTACTGTTTGTGCATGAACTAGATTCTAAACAAACCCTAATCTCATCTCCTCTAACTCCACTTCTGTCTTCTTTCCATCTTGGCACAACTGGGAATGAGGAACCCCATCCTGAATATCAAAACCTCTGAAACTAGCTTCTGAACTCCTTCAGTTGGGTTTCAAAGTAGATTTACAAGAGCAGGTTCATTCTATTCAGTTCCTAAGTATTCCTTTTGACTCTGAAGGGAATATGCAGAAATCCTGAAATACTCAGAGCACGGGGTGCATTCTGTTTCTATCTAAACCACCCAAGAGCCTCCCTTGGTAAGTCAGAGCTCCCTGGGTCCTTCAGAGCCCCTGGACCCACTTGAGTCCACTATTATCTTAACTTTCTCAGCCCATGGGTGATTCTGGCACTGACCTATATAGCCTGTCTCAAAGCTCAGTGATCACAGAAGGCTTCTCCTGTTCTGACTTATACACAGCCTAAAGGGATCAGTTCCAGTCACTGCTGTGTTGGTTAGCAAGAAACAAGGGAGACACATGGTCTCACTAACAACCGATGTTAAAACAAAGAGTGCTCCTACACTCTTGTGTCTTTTTGGGTTCCATTTTGGAAAGTAGACATTGACTCACCTCTAATTCTGAAGAATCTATTTGGCTTCGGGGTCAGAGAGTTACCAGTGAAATTTGAGACGTGTTCTTTTCCAAATATAAGAGAACAGAGTTATTAGTTAACATCTGGTGATAAGAATGTAATTAAGACTGACAAAGGTTAGCTAGAATCTGGTAATAAGAAAGAGAAAGAGCCAAGGAATAATACCATGTCCAACCTTAAGGAAGAATAAAAGGTCATCCTGACCACGATGCTAATGTTTTACCAAAGACATTTGGAAAATGAACTTTGACGAACTCCTGGAATCCACTAGAACTTCTATAATTTCATAAGTAGAAAGATTCGAGTTCTGACCAAGAACACAAATGAAGACCAAAGATAGAAGAGAGTCAACAAGTGTTTGGGGACGTTCCACTGAAACAGCTCAGAGGGCTTGTAATCCAGGATAAGATTATCACACTTCAAAAAGGATGAGTATGTCTCATTGTGCCTCGTGTCCAGGAACCTCTGTCTTTCCACCTTGGAACTAGCCAATGCCTATGAGGATATAATGTAATGCCCTTGCTGAGCTCCTATAACACAGAAGCCTGCTCATGACCATTACTGGCCTACGTGGTCCTAAACCCTCAGAATAGACCTGGTTCAGAGGGGCCAGCTCCCAAGCAGCACCTGTGTTCATCACGCTTAGTGATGGCCCACACTATCAATCATTCATTTTGAGAAGCCTAACCTCACCACCAGCTTGGACAAAGCATTAACGTTGCGATGCTGCCACTGATGAAAACACCCTGGCACGATCAAACTATTTTATCTAAACTTGCCTCTATTAAATTCACATGTGCGGCCAAGCAGCTGGCGCCTTGTATCAGTTACAACATATGGACTTTGGAAAGTGAGAGTACAGCAAAAAAAAGGGGGGGGAGAGGAGGGATTTAATTGTAAATGTTCTTTGTAAGCATCCCTAAATCATCGAGAGGAATTATTACCCCATTGGGAATGTGGACATGGGTGCAAATTCTCTTTTTTTCCCTATAATCCTCAAAGAAAAATGTGTCTTTTACCTCTATCCTTAGAAAGAATATAGAAAAGCAATATTTCCCTCCTATTGTCTAATCAGTTCAAAGTTCCAGAGTAGTATTATGGGGGTTTGGGGGACCTAAGCACAAGATAAAAGATTCTGTTTTCTTCACAGAGGTATACCATCTACACAAAAGCTTAGATGGTTCAATAACCACCCACCATTTCACTTTGGACTCTTGCTTATGTCTTTTCCCTAGAGCTCTGTCACAAGAAAACTGTTCTAGGGAATTGGTAATATTTTCTTCAGGACTAGAAACCTCTATGTGCCTCATAGGAAAAGAGAGGGCTAACTTTGATCTTTGTCAATAAGAATATTTTATTGTGGCTACTCAGAAGGTCAAATGGTTCCCAGGGCATCAGACCCTTGGACAAGAATAAAATTTGTTGAGGAAATTCTGATGACTTGGATGGAATCAGGTCCATGAAGCTGAGAGGGAAACTGAATGACTCTGAATCTGGTTATTGCTATTAAGACACTTCTAGGTGTTCGATCTCCTACACTTTCTTCTGGGTCAGAACATCCTCTCATTCAGTGTGTGTCTCTCTATAAATTTAATACTTTTACATAATCTTAAGGCATCAATATTATTAATATTAAAACCACTTATATTTTGAGTGCTTAAAGTACACAAAATACCATAGCTAAAACTTATGTGCACTATCTCTGAATCTTCACACTAACTCGATAAATTAGATCTAATGATCAATGTCTTCAGAACAAGAGACATGAGGCTCACTTAGCAACTCACCTCTGGCCACATGGATAGACAACAGCAGAGACAACATCTGAAGGTACAAATTTCTAACTTCAAAGCCTGTGCTATGAAATACTAGACAATTCTACCTACAAATACATTCACTAATGATTTGTGGTTGGTCTCATATATAACATCTCAACGGTCAACAGTTTTAAAAGTGTGGCAACCCATGACACAGTTGTGGTGAGGATACCATGCCCCTTGCTTGGCCCCGTGATACCTTGATGGAAGCCAGAAGTCAACCCACAGCAGAGAGTTTCTTAACCTTCCTGTCTGAGTCTGAAACCCTGGGAAGGACATTGGCCAGAGGACCCAAAGATCCCCACTCCAGTAGGAAAGAAACAGTTTGAGACTATGCACTTCATTCTGAGTCAATCCTTTCTTCTAGAGGAACATCTGGCTGGGGTTACATCCTCCGAGCAATGGGCTCACCCTCTGGTGATGCTTGTTCCAGATGCCAAAATACCACTATCTGCTCCCAGGCATTGACCCCAGAAAGCTTCTTACCTGAGTAAAAGCTTGGACCTCACTAATGTTCTTCCTAGGAGGCTGAGTGGTTTGGGATTGGCTGAGATTGGAGGTATTTCCTAATTGCACAGACACAAGAGTGAATAGTGAAGATAGAAGCAGAGCATGGTTTCAACGCCCAGAACTTGTATTGACAACGAAGATGCGGTCAGTACATGTTTTGTGTGGATATGTTTGTTTTTCTGGGGGGGAGGGGGGTCAGGGCCTCTCCTTAGTAGGGCAGAAGTATAAAGTACCATCATTACACTGTGACTGGAGGCAACTAGTACTCGTCGGAGAAATATTACCACAGGCCCAGGGAGAGGTTGCAGAAAGAAATGCATATAACCAGTTGGTGCCACCCCCCAATTCCTCAGCTTGGTGATGGAAAAATCAGTCAAATGACTCTCTGTTGACCTAGTATTTGAGAGGGAGGTATTAGGTGGCAGTTATTCCTAAAAAGAGGTCACTCTTAAAGACGAAGAAAGGCAGCTGGCTGAGTCATTATCCCCTGTGGTTTAAAAGCCTTGGTATTAATATAAAGCCTGGTGCTTCTTTCAAATGTAACCCAGAGTTCCAGAAAAGACTAAACAGTCTCTGTAGAAGAAGGTCCTGGTTGAAGACATATAGAATCACAAATACAAGGGGTAGTCCTTACATGTTACAAATGTCAGCCAAGAAGCTCATCGAACATGCTTCTAACTCATTTTCTTTAAGGTCTGCAGAGCAGCTGACAGCAGGCATGTCTGACTGCTACTCTGTGGCAGAGAGAAAAATGGAGGACCATAACCCTATCATAAGTGTCTCTGTGTCTCTCTGTGACTAAAAGATGCTTCTAGAAATGGCTACCGTATGTTACACAAGACCTGTGGTATCTATGAGAAGCAATCTGGATTTTGAATATGAAGAAAACTATATATATATATTGCAGACCATGAAATAATTATTTTATATGTTGAACAGCTCCCAAGATAGTACCAATGAAGGCATTGAACAGGACAGGGGATAGGATTGTCCTTATATTGGTCACCAGTCTGCCAGCACTGACATGTCAGATACTAGAAAATGCTCTTAGCTTTTTCCTGGATCTTGACATCAGAAAAAAAAAATGGAGTGTCACTAGGGGTGTAAGGGGGAGTCAAAATGAGTAAATAAGAAGGAAAATAACTAGTAGCTTTCATACCTGGAAAGAATATTCACTTGTTTAGGAGAAGGAAGAGAGACCAAAAGAATGGAGGCTATTGTCCATATTGTTCATAGTCTGCAGCTCTTCTAGAAAAACCAATCATGAAATGACCCAGAATTCATCCTCCATGCACAACGGGACAGTCATCCCCCATGCCCGCTTGAGTCTCAGCCCACTAAGGAACAATTTTTGTTTCTCTGTGCAGCCTACCTCAAACAACCCAAAGTGGGTTTTGGGGTGGGGTGAGGCTGCTCCCTGCTCCTGGCCCCAAGAGCCTAGGGCTACCCAGAGACCCCTCCAGACCTCCCTGCAAGGACAAGGGTGACTGGACTCAGGTAGGAGGCAAGTCTCCCGGGAGCTCTGTGGACTCCAGGGTTCACAGCTTGCTGGTTTTGTACGGTTGCACTTATTCAAAGCCCTGACCCTTAGGCCACAAACTAACTGATTTATTCTCCCTGGGTGGTGCTTATCAAAGAACAGGCCCTATGGCCAGAATGGGGGCTGCATCCCAATGCAACATTGAAGCTTCCCTCTCTCCTGTAATCTTCCTCCTACCACAAACAGGCATTGGCTTCGATCCTTTTTCTATCTCTCACACGTTCTCAGGAGGGAGCCTGTAGGCCTCCAGCCCTCACTGAAGTCCATCCAGCTTCTCACCAGACGGGGTGTGCTGACCCCTTCTCCAGGCTCCGCACAAGGACCGACTCCGGAGCCTCATTCAAAGCTCTCTCCACTCAACTGCCACTGCTTGTCAGACAGGGCGAGTTCAGTGAGAGTGTGCAAAGCCCTCCCTGAGCTCCTGAACACACACACACATGCACAACATTGTCCCCTGAAGTTTCTTTTGTTGTGTAGGTCAGGCATCTATCCTTTCTGTGTCAATAGATGGAGACATTTGTAAGACATCCCCATTTCCCCAGGCATAAACTGCTGCCAGGAAGAAAAGCAAAGATTGTTTCTTTCAGGAATAGTTCCCATTCAGTCACCTGCTTCCCTGTTTGGGCTCAGGGGCTGACTTGGCTCCCTTTTGTCACTGTGGCTAGTGCATGTTCCCCTGGGAAGACTGTCCATAGGGTTACCTGAGTCACTTCCCGGGGCACAAGGTGTCTTAGAGATTAGTTACAGAGGCCAGGGGGTGGTGATGGAGCACTTGGAGTCCCATGTGCCCCCTCGGTCTGTTAAAGAGGTCCTTTTCCCGATGAGATAAAAATGCCTCCCTCCCTCTCTCCCTCCCTCCCTCCCTCCCTTCCTTCCTTCCTTCCTTCCTTCCTTCCTTCCTTCCTTCCTTCCTTCCTTCCTCCGTCCCATCCTTCCTTCCTTCCCCCTTTCTCTCTCTCTCTCTTTTTCTCATTTTTAAAACATTTGCTACAAACCCTCAGTGCACAAGTCTGACAAAATATTGTAGAAACCCTCCCCCACCCCGGGAAACCTGGTCCTCGAATCTTAGCTGTTTGTCCAAATACTTGACATCAACTTCCTCTCTCAGAATCAACTCTATCTCCAAGAAAAGGAAAAAATAAACCAAGCAGCGTGTTGCTTATAAGTTGGTAGGAAAAGGCCTTCACATGATAAGCCTGGACATCTATTTTAAGGTTTTATTTTTCCAAATAAATCCATATAAACAAGGGTTTCAAAATCTAAACTAGCCACTGAAAAGCTGGCTGAAGCCAAGGCTGGGGTTCCCTGCATGAGATTCTTTTAAGTTATGGTACAAAAAGAAAACACAAAGAAACAAACAAAAAAAATGCAACCGTCTCCCTACAGCCTCACTCTGGATTCTTCCCCTATAGCTGGCTGAGGAGGCTGAATGAGCAAGAATAGAGAGTGTTCTAGATAATTTGTTGTTTTTTTTATTTTATTTATTGATTTTAGTGAGAAAGGAGAGAGGGAGACAGGAATATCAAGCTCTTCCTGCATGTGTCCTGATGGAATGGGCGACCTCTGTGCTTCCAGATGATGCTCTAACCAACTGCGCTATCTGGCCAGGGCAGATCTTTCCTATATGGATGCTGGATCTGCATAAAATAGTGTGTGTGTGTGGGGGGGGGAGGTGCTGTCCCTTTGGACCAAGGTATGATAGGAAAGGATGAAGTGTGGGTTTTCACAAAAGCGAAGCATCCTATAAGAATATGTTTATAGAACGAGAAAATATCCATGCTCATATACCTCTTTTACTTCTTCCCTCCCTTCTCCATCTGCCTTATCACTCCTACGAAACCTTTAAAAGTTTGGTCTTGGGAGACTGACTTGGTTTTATTTTAAACTGCGTCCACCATGACAGAAGTGAGAAAGCTCTTCTTGCCTTCCCCCATGACCTGTGATGGCTTCAGTGTGGCCTCTTTGCATTCCAACCTCTTTGTTTATATCAACATTTGCAAAACTAAACTCCTAAGATAAAATGACAATTATCCAATCCTTTGGAAGCAGCACTGTACTTGGGAACTACCATACAGGAGGTTGTGGCCGAGAATAATTACTTTCTATATCGTGTCCCAGGAGCGTCACAAGCACGTGCTTGCTTTATCTTCACCACAACCAGCAAGGTTTATTTTCATATTATCAGAGGAAATGACAGAGCAGAGCATGCAAATTACTCACTTACGGCTACTCAGTTAGTACTTAAAGAAGCTTGAAATTCAAACTCATTGTTGTATAGTCCCAAAGCCCATATTTTTACATTATTAATTGTGATAAAATACGCATAACATAAAATGTATCATCCTCACCATTTTTAAGTGAACAGTTCAGATTGTTGTGCAACTAATCTCCAGAATTTTTTTTTATCTTCCCAAATTAAAACTCCGTCCTTATTTTTTTTTTTAAAGTTTTTCTTTTTTTTTTTAATTTTTTTTTTATTTTTTATTTTATTCATTTTAGAGAGAAGACACAGAGTGAGAAAGAGAGAGAAAGAGAGAAAGGGGGGAGGAGCTGGAAGCATCAGCTCCCATATGTGCCTTGACCGAACCAGTGCAGGGTTTTGAACTGGCGACCTCAGTGTTCTCAGGTCGACGCTTTATCCACTGCGCCACCACAGGTCAGGCTAAAACTCCGTCCTTATTAAGGACAACTCCCATGCCTCCCGGCCCCAGTCCCCCTACCCCCCAACACCGTTCTACTTCTTGTCTCTGTGAATTTGACTCCTCTGGGTACATCATGTCAGTGGAGTGATATGGTATTTGTTTTATTGTGAGTTACTGATTTCACTTAGCATAACGTCTATGAGATTTATCCACATTGTAGCATGTGTCAGATTTCATTTGTGAGTTCACAAATGGCATCTTTCTAAATTGTATACCTGCAAACATAGATTGAGAATTATGTTATGCTTTTGTCTTCTAACTCGTATAAAATAATAAAAACTATGATTATAACCAAAATGACAATAATACAGGATTTCATATTTGATATAGTCATCTTCCCCAGAAAACTTAATATTTTGTATGACTTCGAGTCCAGTGTCTTTTTATTTCAAGCTAAAGGACTTCCTTTAACATTTTTTATATGGTAGGTTCCATTCTTTTCCTTCTGTCCTGAAGGAGGAACCGGAAGTTGGGAGGCATTCTCCTAACTGTGCCTTGCTATGCTGGGGAAACGATGAAGCAAGAATAAGCAAAATGTCACACATTTTTCTAGCATTTTGAATGTGTGGGTTTTTGTTGTTGTTTGATTGGTTTTGCAGGGTGTTAGCTTATTTCTAAGTGAGAGGAGGAGATCCATCTGGCAACCTCCATCTGGGGCTGATGCTCCAATAAACCAAGCTATCCTCAGTGCCTAAGGTGAAGGCTCAGACCAATCAAGCTACCAGCTGAAAGAGGGGAAGATTGAGAGTAGAGGGAGAGGGAGGGAAGAGAAGCAGGTAGTCATTTCTCCTGTGTGCCCTGACCTGGGATTGACTCCTGAATGTCCATACACCAGGCTGACGCTCTATTCACTGAGCCAATCAACCAGGGCTTCCAACCCTTCTTTTTAAAAAGACACCACGTTGCTTCCCATCAGACTAATACAGAACAGAGCCACTTAAGCCATTGTGTAATTAAGTAGAAAATCCTGAGGCAGCACAGGTTGAGGATCAAGAGAAGCAATTAAAGCTAGAATCATAAAAATAAATATGGAAGAAAGGGGAAATATTCTAGGCCTTACACACACACACACACACACACACACACACACATTCATGCACAGCACAGGAAAAATTTTCATTGTTGAGGATCATCCATAAAAGAAGAAACCCCAAAGTCTCCAGAACCTTCTATAATAACTTTGAAACATTTTACTGGGTCCAAAGATGAGGACAGGAACTTGACTTGATCATAATAAAGAATGGGAACGATTTGTTTGTTGTTTTGCTTTTGTGGACAGTTGACATCTAGAAGTAAGGTCTAGGGTCATAAGGAAAATAAACCTTACGAGAACCATCACTCACCGTGCAAGCAAGTCTGGCGCGAGAGAGACGTGAGTGGCTGCATTAGTGCTGCCTGGCATATTTCACAAGATGGACAAATTGCTTGGACTAAGGTTGAGCTAACATTTGGAGTCTGAGACGATGCTGTGGTTGGGGCTTAATAGCTAGTTTGAAATGCTTGTGTTTTGCTTCATATTGTTTTTAATTGTTCCATTTTCCAGATGTTTGTTGCTAGATCATTTCCCACCGAAGGAGGGGAGCTTTTTTTGAAAACCTGGATGGCTCAGATCCCTTTGGGCCAGCAGTTTTAGACTAAACTAAATAAAACCGGGAGGGGAAAAGGTGCTTGCAATGTGTTTGAAGACCCTGAAGAAATCCTCTATGCAAAAACAACAAAGGCGGGACCAGGAAACAAAGTATTAATTTCATGTTCCCCCATTAGCTTGCCACCTGTTCCTTCTGATTGTTACTCAGCAAGGAGAGGGGAAAAGGTTAATCTGTAGCACATTTATATCAACAAACTCACCCCAATTATCCCCTTGAACCGGTGTCCTCTCCATGGAAGGCAGTTTCCCGACCTGGCTGAGAGCCAACTGTGACAAGCTGGTATGCATAAGCATGGCTAATGATAGGCCACTCACTCCAGGAGCACCATAATTGCCCAGAGCAGTTTACAAATCCATTATTTTATGACCATATTTCAGAAGGAGGGGTCTGAGATTGGCTGAGTGGGATTTCCAGGAGTGCCGTCAATGCATAGGACCAGTCTCACGTTGGACCCCTGATTATTTCCTGGTGGCCATCTCATTGTATTCTATGCTCAAAATAGCTGCTTTCCTGACACAAATGCATCCAGGAGCCACAGTGATAGGGAGGTGGCATAGGGCATAAGAGGAACAGTGGACAAGGACTCAGAACCGAGCAAGCCACCGAGCCACCAAAACACAGGGCTCAGGAGCTTGTCTACTTCCAGACCTGCAGTTCTGTTGAACTCCATCCTCTTGGGTTAGGGGCTTACTGAGTAGATACATGACAAACAAGGCTTGTGAAATCTATTATGTGTCAAAAACCTCAATAGCAAACTAAACTGATCAAGTCCCTGTCCCTCGTGGAGCATACAATCTCCATAGACCCGTGATGGCAAACTTATGACGCGCATGTCAGCACTGACATGCGTAGCCATTTTCGATGACACGAGGCCGCATACCAGAGAAGTCTGGGGCCACATGCTGAGAAGGACATTTCATCCTCGGTTCCTGCACGGCCAGGTGCAGTAGCCGAGGATAAAACATTTGCTGTAGTGTAGACACTCTGTGCTGGACGTCTGTAGGCCAAAACAACAGAACTCCGGCACAGAGCGTCTAGTTCTGGGACTTCCAGTTAGGCCGTTTTTCTCAAAGTGACATATCACCCAAGTTATGCTTGTTTTTTTGGCGAATTTTGACACACCAAGCTCAGAAGATTGCCCATCACTGCCATAGACTATCAATAAGCATATATGTATGATGCCAAGTATTATAGTGCTATCATTAGTGATGTAGGAAGGAAGGAAGAAGGAAGGAAGGAAGGAAGGAAGGAAGGAAGGAAGGAAGGAAGGAAGGAAGGAAGGAAAGAATGAAAGAAGGAAAGAAGGAAAGAAAGAAGGAGAGGGAGAGAGAGAGAGAAAGAAAGAGAAAGAAAAAAGAAAGAAGGAAAAGAAAGACAACTTGGAGGAGTGTAGAGGGGGCTGTTATTTTATACCAGGTTATGTGGAACATCCCCCAGAGGTAATATTTGCACTGAGACCCTGCTGAAGGAGGGACAGAGCAATATGAATATATCAAAGCAAAAGTGCTTTAGCGGGAGGGCCGTGGGAACACACAAGGTATAGCGGAGGGATCAGCATATTTGGAGAGCAGTGATCAATATGAGGGGTAGGTGGTGAGAGACGGGACAGAGAACAAGGGCGTAATGCGTAGAGCTTCTAGGACATTTTCAGAACTTTTCATCTCGAACAGGAGAACCCAACAATGCTTGTCTTGGCGGTGAAGTTTTACCCTGGCCACTCCCTGGGCACAGATCACAGAGAGGCATGAGGGGAAGACAGAGGCGGGGGGCGGGGTGTGTCTGGCTATGCTAAGAGTCTGGATGAGATGTGATAGGGCTTGGACCATGGACGTAACCTTGGAGGTAGCGAAACAATCCATGAAACAAATAACGGTTTCTAAAGCCACCAGAACGTCCTTCTATTATGCCATGAAGTCTGGTTATCTCTGACACTCTCTCCCTTTTTTAGGTTTAAAATCATTCAGCCCATGGTAAAGCCATTTGTCATTTGGCTGTTTCTTAGCAGACATATGCCTTGTCTTTTCCTCCTAGATTTTATAGAGACACCAACTGAATTATCACATGTCCATGACCCCCAGGGCCTGTGGTCATGGTCACTTACCTATTTCATGTTTCCCCAGGTGCTGCTGACACTCAGAGCAGGGTGGCAGGGCTGCATGCAAGGGTGCCACGTTTCTATACAGCACAATTTTTTCCTTAGGTTTCATTTCACACTGATTCTGGTGAAATGGTAACAGTTTTACTGGTCAAAAACACTTCCATGCTTTAAGGATCTGTCTCAATCTATATCACCTAAGATACCA
Source organism: Rhynchonycteris naso (assembly GCA_037038555.1). NCBI lineage: Eukaryota > Metazoa > Chordata > Mammalia > Chiroptera > Emballonuridae > Rhynchonycteris > Rhynchonycteris naso. The sequence continues at coordinate 206,167,872 of CM072995.1, forward strand.
TCCTAAGGAATTGGGAAGTAAAATGCTATTTTCAGTGATAATGTATTCATTTTTTCTCCCTAAAAGTCAGGTTGCTTAGTGAAAATAAGTTTGCAACAAACTTGCCTTTAGTTCTTTGTATTTCAGGATATTCACCTGCGAAACGATCTCTTTTATCTTTCTCAACTGTGCTGGGATTATAGTTAGTACAGCAGTGGTTCTTTACTTGGGTTCTATCAAACCCTAGGGGTTCGATGAGTCGGTCTCAGGGGTTCGGAGAAGCCTCTGCTGCGGAGGCCAGAATAAAGTAATACCGTAATTTGTTGTGAGTTCATGCACTTTGTTGGTTTTGTTCTTTGAGCAAGGGGATGTTCATGCATGGCTCATTTTGTGCACCAGTAAAAAAAACCTATACCTATGTCTTGAATTTGAAAACAGAAATCATATTTTATTTATCACTAAAGAAGGGTTCGGTGAATGCGCATATGAAACTGGTAGGTTTGGTACCTCAAAAAGGGTTAAGAACCACTGTACTACAGTAAAACCCCAGGAGTTATGTACTGTATGTAATAAAACTGATAGTTTATTAAGTCTAATAATAAAGCTATGTGCAAAACAAAGGCTCCCATATTAGGGAGGTAAACCATGCCAATCCAGACTATATCTTTATAGATTTTTAGCATCTGCAGGTAGTTATGCAGGATTTTACTATCTCCAGTTCAATATAGTCTTCTGATTAAAAACCTACTTACTACTTATCTGGTTATTGTTTTATTAGCTTGCAGTCAGCATGCGTCACACAATGTAATTTAGTTAGACACCTTGTCTAGCAGCAGATGGGAAGAAGGCTTTGAAAAAAAATGAACAGTCATTAAAAACATATACAAAAGAAAGCTAAGAAGCCAAGGGGAACCATGGTCCTCTACGAACTTAGGCTCTAGGAGAAATCTATATCCAGAGTGGGGAATCTGCCCTTGGCAGGCTGAACAAGCCCTTCAACTGAGTTCCATGGGGCTAAGAAGAGAGATGTGGCTGAGGCCAAGCCATGACTGAGCCTAGACGTGAATTATTTGGAAGTAGCTGTTACATGAATATACTCTCAAAAACCAAAAATCAATTTTTAAGTATCAGTTTTACCAGTGTTTTTAGGTGGCATTGTTTGAGTTCTTTGAAAGGCAAGATAATGGCCCTGGTCAGTTGGCTCAGTGGTAGAATGTTACCCACATGTGGAAGTCCCAGGTTTGATTCCCAGTCAGGGCACACAGGAGAAGAGACCATCTACTTCTCTACTCCTCCCCTGTCCCTTTCTCTCTCTCTCTCTCTGTTCCCTTCCCTCAGCCATGGCTTGATTGATTTGAGCCAGTTGGCCCCATTAGCTGAAGATGGCTCCATGGAGCCTCCACCTCAGGCACTAAAAATGGCTCGGTTGCTGAGTAACATCTCAAAATGGGTGGCAGACCATTGCCCAGTAGGGTGTTTGCCAGGTGGATCCTGGTGGGGCGCATGCTGGAGTCTGTCTCTTTGTCTCCCCTCCTCTCACTTAAAGGAAAAGAGAAAAGAAAGGCAAGCAAATATTGAGTCAAGCTTTTTAAATCCACTTTAACTGATATCTTCTAATCCATGGGTGAATGAGTAAGTTCATTCATGTGATGTTTTAGGCTAGGCAGAAGTCATTTACAGTGATAGGGTCACAACAATGGTGGTCTATGGAGGGTAGAAATTGACTGGAAGAAGGAATAAGGGAACTTGATGGAAATTCCCCTTGTCTTCCTTGGGGTGAGGTCACATTGAGGTTATGTCTTGATTAGAACAGATAGGGTTATCCATGCACATCTGTCCATTTCACTGTAAATTTTACCTTACCTTAAAAAATCAAAATAGAACCAAAAGACTGAACTATAGCAGAATATTAATGTATTGGTATTTCCTAAGGTCTTATAGAAGGAGGGTAAAGAGATCAATCTTAAAATTTTGAAGTTAAATATGCATGTGAAAATTTCCACAGTAATCATTAGAAGAATAGAATACAGGGTATAGTTTTCAAAATAGTGGGGGGGGGGCGGGGAGAATGGGACTGGTGGGTGTGAAGTGGGGAGGAGTGGCATGTATCAGCCTCGTGATATCGCGATCTAGTCAAAATACTAAGATTGCACAGGCACAGGGAGAAGAAAGAGAACATAGGGTAGGCACACAGAAAATAGACACATGCTAGAAATGACGTCACTGTGGCACTCTAAAATGCGTGGAGTCCATGTCATTTCTTAACCAGATGTTACATTCATGTGTATGAACTTGGACAGGTCACTTAACATCCCTTATAAAATAAAGACTTTGAACACATTGCTCTCTAAACCGCCCCCCTCCCCAACTCAAGGTAAGTTCTTACTTAAAGGACAGAAAACTCTCAATGTAAAAAAATAATAATCATAATTTATATTAAAATATTCCCCCCTATGCGGTTCAACTTGCCTGTTTTTTGTTTTTTAATGTGAATGCAGAAGCCGTTAGTGTAACAGAGATTCCTTAATTCAGGGCAAGATCCGGCTCGAAACTGCTTTCAACAAAGATGAGAGACCCTCACCTGAGCCCTAGTTTAAGAACCAGATAAAAATACATCCTCCACTCCCTTTAGGGGCCTCCATCTCTGGACCTGCACATACACCTCCCCTCGTGCTTTCTCCTAGCATTTGACTCTTTAACAGATTAATTTGATACTTTCCCTGGGAATCTGCCACCCTTGCTGGGTGACTTGAAGCAAACAGCTTGGAAGAGTCCTGCCTCCCTCCTAAATAGCACTGGATGGAGTTAGAGAGCAGGCCCTTGGGGACCTGCTAGTCCCTTAATCAGAGTTCTGAAGGACCACAAGCACACCTCATGGCATCAGGAAGTTTGCAAGGCAAGCAGAGGACACAGAAATGGATCCCTAAAGGCGAGTCAAAAGAGAAAACTTACACGAGTTTGCTGAGAGCACTATGGATTTTCGTGGAATGACTCTTTGGTTATCTCTTTATTACCAAGGGAAGGCACACACACACACCAGGGATCAAATGCAGGGCGACAAGAAGAGAGCTGGCATTTAATTTTCTTTGTATTTGCCTTTCTGGGAAAACATGACTCAATCTCTCCTGCGTGTTTTCCTACAAAGAAGATTTATAAGGGGGATGGCTGAGAGATACCCTAGGGATCTGCTGTTCTCAGAGAACACTCCAGAAAGTGCTGGTAGCTACCAGTGTGAGCTCTTCCTCTGGGTGGTCAATAGCCTGGCCCCTGGTACTATCAAGCTTACAGATTTTGGTACATCCCATGGAGTTCAGCATTAACTCTAGCTGGCTAGAACCTCACTGCTAGGGAGGCAGCCAGCCTATTGAGGTAAGAGCCTCAATAGGGCCCCCAGGGTCAGGTGGTCCAATAAGTCTTTTCTCCCAGCCAGAGTAACCTCTTAACCCAGAACGGCTCACATATCAATGTTTCCATTAAGAGCAGGATATTTTGCATTAAAGCTATGTGTAAAATATACCGCTCACAAAAATTAGAGGATATTTTATTGCTTCATATTCATTTTGAAATATGCCCTAATTTTTGTGAGCAGTATATATAACTTAACAATTAACCTCAGGAATGGGTGATTGGTGCTTTTTCTTCTTTTACGCAATATAGTTATTTACAAACTTTAACATGTCAAATTATGTTAACAACTTTAGAACAAAAATGTCTACTTGAGGGACAACAAACTATTAGGAGAAAACATAGCCATCTTTGAGCAAGTTGGTATAGTGTGGCTGTCCCCAAAATGCCCGTTTGGGGACCAAGCTGAGAGGACAGTTTGCCTATATATACCCACATCTCAGCCAGAGGCCAGGGTCAGTTCAGTTTTCTGATTGAGAACCAGAGGGAGTTGTGGGCAGTTTTTCTTTTTCTTTCTTTTCTTTTCTCTCTCTCTTTCTTTCTTTCTTTCTTTCTTTCTCTCTCTCTTTCTTTTTTTCTTTCCTTCTTTCCTTCCTTTCTCTCTCCCTTTCTCCCTCCCTCCTTCCTCCTTCCCTTCCCTTCCCTTCCCTTTCCTTCCCTTCCCTTCCTTTCCTTTCCCTCTTCCCCTCTCTCTCCCTTTCTCTCTTTCTTTCTGTGAAAGCCAGAGTGGGCCTGGCCTGGTAGATACAATGGTGCGTCCAGTACAGCCAGGCTGTGGGGCCTGGTTGGCCTCTCGCCTTCAGCCCCAGGTGGCGGGCTAAGGAGCTATGCAGGCCACACCCGCGTCTGGCTGAGTCACACTTCGAGGAGCAAACGGAATAGTACAGAGACTTTTCTTTTTTCTTTCCGCAGGCCACACGGAGCTCTAATTCCTCATCACTTATGACCTCATTCACAAACGCCACCACGTGGAGGGAGGGTAGTCAAAAGGTTGCCAGACACATTTTCGTTCGAATGGATCTTGATTCCTTCTATTTTGGAAGCCTTTGCCCCTTCACTGAGCACTCCGCTCTACCCCACGCTGTCATGTTTTTATAAGGGGCAATGACAAACAGACCCCCTGTCCAAATACATTCATCTCTCTTCACATCTTCGTCCATGCCTTTGCCTCCAAGGGTCTCCTTCTACCAGTTGATTAATTTTGTGATTCTTAGCACTATGGTGCAGTGCAAAGCCACATAAAGCCATGATGGATGTGTCCACCCTTGAACTCACACTGACAGGCGACTCTTTGTCCCTGACCACAGTTATCAAGGCCACAAGAAGAAATCGGAACATGACAGCAGTTCTCAAAACTCACTGGCAACAGCTACACGTGTCTGGTTCATTCTGGGTCCAACAGGGGTTGCTTCTATCAGACCATGAAAAGCCTTTGGGAAAATTCTTCCTGGCAGGTGTAAATATTTTTGTGTATGGCTTCTAGTCTACATAAAATAGAACTGTCCAACTACACCTCAAAGATATGTCTCAGTCATCTCAAACCTCATCTGAACCCAGTGGTTCTGTGCAAACATACAACAGATGGACCAACACTCAGAAGTGACAGCACAGGACTGCCTGTCCCTCTTCACTGTCCTAACACTAGGCATGGTTTTAATTTTCCACGTCTTATAGGTAAGCCCAGGAGGTTCATGCACAGGGTTGCTTTCTGTAGAAGGAACTGCTCTTTGTCATGAAGATGACAGTATCCACAACAGGGCATTGCCTTTGTACAACTCCTCAGGGTGTCCACATTGCTTCTCTTTCCTCATCTGCTTCTCATAACACTGCGGGAAGGTCGGTATTATTAGACCCATTTCATTGATGGGGAAGGAAGACCGAATGTCCAAGTGGTCTGCCTTAGGTTATGCATCTTCTGACTGAACTTGGGATTCCAACCTGGGAAATGGGCCAGATCCGGGCATCTTTTAATGGCACCATGAATAACATTCAGGCTTATCGAGCACTGGGTCAGAGCCAGGCACCCTCCTGGGCACTTCCACAAAGGCGGTTCTCAAACTCTCACAACCCAGAGAGGACTGGTGGAGGCTGCCCTAAGACCTCAGAGTGCTTTTTATTTCAAGACTTAGCATATTCCACTCACCCAGTTATTTTCAAATCTTTCTCCCTTGACTCTGTGATCTCCTCAGAATCAGATGCACTGTCTTACTCAGTTTTGAATAATCCATCCCAGTGCCCGGAATCCAGGAGATGAGGGGTGTGTCGTATAAATGAACAACTGTACTGATAAAAGAGAGTCATGAACAGAGTGTTATGACAACAGAAAGGGAAAGTCTGCCTAGGAAGTCATCTAGGCACCAGGAAGGAGGTGACATGAGCCCAAACTTGACTCATTAGAAGGGCTTCGTAAAATAGAGGAGAGGAAAAGACATTGTAGGTGTGAGAACTTCATGAACATATTATCAAATGTGGCCCTACATGGCCTGCCCGAGAAATATACTGCTCACAAAAATTAGCGGATATTTCAAAATGAATATGAAATGATAAAATATACCCTAATTTAGTACAAGGTGGTGGGAGAGGCACCCCTATAAAGGGAGGGGGGCGGACCCAAAAGACCAGGACAGTAATGTACTTACAAGGAAGAAATTCATTAACTAGACAAGCAAACATTAATTTGATTGAATCAATTAAGATGGTTGAAACACATCAAGTTGTTTAATTCATATTAATCCACTAATTAGAGTCAGAAAACTTGCCTTCATTTATAGCTCCAAAGAATATTGTTTTAAGCAAGACATTTAATAAGGGGAAAACCCACACCCTTTAGGGTTGTGATGAGATGGAAGCTGGTGGCCTGGAGACACCATGGTCCTGAGTTCCCCTTCCTGGGTCTGCCCCTGTCACTGGCCACTTGGGAGGGGCTGGTCCCACCTCTAACCTGGCACAGCAGACCACCACACCTGGCCGCATTCCAGGGCCTGCAGGCACACCTTTGGGGCAGGCTGGTGTCTGAGCTGCAATGCCTTTAGGACTCCCCCAGGACTTCTCAATCAATAATCCTCAGGGTTTTTTTATGAGGGTTGGATCAAGAGGATTTGGAAAGGGGGTGCTGAAGTAGTACTTCAAAGATGAGCTCCTGCCGCACCTGCAGCATTTATGAAGATCTATTAATAGAAAGCACACGATTTAGCAGTAATCCCGAATTCATAGAAACTCGATGATTTATGCCATTGGGCCCAAAAGGCAATGAGGACTTTGGCTCCTGGGCTGCCTGGAAGCGGGCTGTGCTTGTCCTACATCTGGTCAAGGATAACACGGGTCATGGGGGCTGTGTGGGGCCTTGGGGTCCCAGCAGTAAATGGAAAACTATTCTGCAAGACTGGCCATCAGTCCTCAAGACCTCATTTTTTCTTTTTCCTCTTCTGTCCTGGGATGTTAACCTCCTGGTGCAGGTTCCAAGCAAGTAACTGGTTCTAGTAGGTAAGATGTCAGTTTCCTGAGAACTCACCACCACCCTCCTTCCTCACCTGCACCTCTGTAATGGTGGCGTTCACACCAACAATCATCAGAGTACCTTGTGGATGGCTTGGGAATTCTAGAATCCGCCTGGATCCTGTTTGATCTTAAAGGTTTATGAATTTGAATTTCTCATTAAAAGAGTCATAGAATAGATCCATTAATTAATGTCTTAGTTAACCTTAGTGGAGCAAGGGCCAGCTGCCCTCTGGGGACACTTTTGCTGAATGTAAGAAAAAGAGAAAAACGTGCTTAAATCACAGAAGGCAGGATTCAGGTCACAGAACGCTAAAAAGAAAATTCCACAAACAGCAAAGAGAAGAAAATAATCTTTTGTCAGTCTTCCTGAAAGTAACCTCCAACAGAATGTGAGGGGTAGGGTGGCGGGTATTCTCTTACTTAGCAGGCGGTATGGTAATCCATGTGCAAAAGACCCAAAGATGGAGCTCACCCATAATCCATCAACTCTCTATAAATGAACAAGTGTCTGTGATCATTTCTATAGTTAAAGGCTTTATTGTCCTTTTCTCCCCCTCCCTCTCTCACATATAAATATAATCTCTACCTTTAACCATTTATGTTAAATCTTTTAATTAAAGCATCATGCATATCTTAATTCAGCCCCTACGTAACACCTCTGCCTTGTGAGAGGAAATTGATACACCAGCCCCCATAACTTCAAAGCATCATAATTGAGGGGGTGATGAACCTTATTGCAAAGAAGTCAGCACCACCCCAGAGTTCACCACCGGGCCCCTTTCTGTGGACTGAGATATGTTTCTGGAGCCTGGCCATGGAACAGGAGGGGAGGCAGGGCACGGGTCAGGGGGTGCACAAAGAACCCCTGCCCCACCATGAAGAGCAAGCAGCAATGTGAACAGGGGTCTCAGAATGGACTGTACTTCATGGAAAAGAAGAAATCAGATTCTCCCTCATCATTTCCCCACACAGTGATTTCTTTTCTTTATTATAAATATATTACATGCAGAGTGTTTTTTTAAAGTGGCAAGTATGTAAAAGTATAAAGAAGGAAATAAAAATTGTCATTCGTCACACTGTGTGGAAATAGCCATTGTAGCTATTTTGGTATATTTCTATTTTTTTCTATGCTCACCTATTGAGCATGGATGACCCAGGTGGAGATACAGAAGTTCTTGCTGTTAAACAAAGGAGGGGGTCACACTCTTCTTTATTTTACATTGTGCTTTTTTTTTTTATGATGCCATCTAAGAGCACTTCTCTATGCTATTAAATATTATTTTAAAACAAATGTTCATGACTCAAAAACTTGTGTTGTAAGTTATTTAACCATTTCCCCATTTGGCTGGAAATTCATTATTTACTTTTCACTATTGCAGCTAACACAAGCATGAGCATCCTTGTTTAGCCCAGAGAAGTGGTAGAATGTAGTGTGAAGACCCCACACTCAAGAGCCATATTTCCTGAGTTTTAGTATCAATCCTGCCCTTCGCTGTGTTGGGCAAATTACACATCTTTGCACTTCAGTTTTCTCACCTGTAAAACGGAGCTATGATAAGTACCCATGGGAAGAGTTATTGTTGGGGATTAATGAGTTAATATCTGGAGTTACTGTTGGGGATTAACGAGCTAATAATATCTGTAAAATACTTAGCATTGTAAGGGAACTACTGACACGCCTGAAAAGCTGCACCTCTGCTGGGTGTTGCTTTAACAAGAGACAAGCTCACTCAGCCTTTCTCTGAGCCACCCAGGATTCACCCTGGAGCTTCACCCCCTGCTGTCATCTCAGTGAGTTAGCCATTGTTCCCCCTGCGCACGGGGTGCAGCTGTGGGTGCTGCAAAGGTGGCCATAGTGGGGGGAGTGGGGCTCGATTGTTTTGACTCCACTTTCCATGACATTGTCACCCTTTTGGGGTAGTGGCTCCACCCTCCTAAATAACTTCCCTGCAGACAGAAATCCCCACTCACTTCTTTCTTCCTTTCCTCTACCCACCCTTTACTGCCCACAGCCACGCCCACACCTTCCAGAGCAGCCTGCCCCTTCCCACCACCCAGAAATACACAGCCCACGTCCATCAAGTGGAAGGGGATCTTTAGAGCAGTGGTTCTTAACCTGGGTTCTATTGAACCCTAGAGGATCGATGAGTCGATCTCAGAGGTTCGGAGAAGCCTCTGCCGCAGAGGCCAGAATAAAGTAATACTGTAATTTGTTGTGAGTTCATGCACTTTGTTAGTTTTGTTCTTTGACCAAGGTGATGTTCATGCACGGCTCATTTTGTGCACCAGTAAAAATACATATACCTATTTCTTGAATTTGGAAAAGAAAATCATATTTTATTTATCACTAAAGAAGGGTTTGGTGAATGCGCATATGAAACTGGTAGGTTCAGTACCTCAAAAAAGGTTAAGAACCACTGCTAATTCTTAACCATAATGCCCAATAGTTTTGTTTTTTTCTTCTCTGTGTTTCTGTCATTCTCCTTGGGGCTATGATTTATGCTTTGGGCTGAATTTTATTAGGAGGACATCTTCCTCCTTATATTGGTGAGATTAGAGAGAGAAAAGGAAGGTTGTACTATGTGTGCCTATCTACAGGAAATGACACACTCTCTCTGTCTCTATTTCTCTCCCTTCTCCCTCCCAAAGGCTCCAGTTTGACAAACACCTACCTCTGGGTTGCTGACATTAATGAGGTAGCAAGGAGTGGAGCATTCCTGCGGAGAGACAGGCTGGGGAAGGCTGCTCAGAGCATCTTGCTCAGCTGAACTGATAAGATTAAACCAACCATAACCCAGTAAACAAACTGCATGGGAAAAGGCCAGAGATATTTCATGGTTGTGCTCCAAGAAGTGAATGTTAGTGCTCTGTGTGTTGCACAAATTGAGTTATGGGGAGAGGACTAGGTCAGAAAACAAACTGAGGACTGGTTTTCCTGTTTAAAAATTGGCAGCCTGGTATTCGCTTCTATAATCCTGTGGACTGCAGCTCACAGGAAAGGAGACTCCTAAAATCTATTTCTCTCTCTCTCTCTCTCTCTCTCTCTCACTCTCTCTCATCTCTATCCTTCCTCTGCCTTCCACAGAATCCCCTACACCTCTCTGTAGACCTAAGGCTAATGCTCCAGCTGGCCCTAATCCAGGCAGTTTTTTATAGGGTAATTCTACACTCTGGGTGCCCCTTTCTGTCGGAATGAGTCAGCAAGCCTTTACCAATTTGTGTTTATTTGCTTGGTGATAAGGGAGGTCAAGTTCTCTCACAAAGAGTGTGTGTAGTTATCTTGGGAGCAGCAGAAAGGTCTGTGTTTACGTACTCTTTCTGCCCCGTGCCAACAGTGTGGTGAGGGAGGCCACCAAGCCTTGACATTCTCATCTGTAAAATGGGACTCCTGATGGTTTGGCTTACTACAAGGGACCATGATCAGACAAAAAGAGATCATGTCTGTATGAAGCACCTCATAGATTGGAAAGACCTCTTCCACATACCATACCAACTGTCCCCAAACCCAGCTAAGTCTTCTAGGATAAGACAGTGCTAAGGAAGACTATAAGTTACATTCCATTTATGGCCAGATGACATACCCCAGTCACTTGTCCAGTCTCAGTTTTAACAGGTCGTCTCTGTGGGTTAGGCTTCTCTCTTCTGTTCCTGATACTGTTTGTTCTTGTCCCTTTTCCTAGAATTCTTTCCTTGCTTTGGACTAGATTAAAAAGTCATCAGAAAGCAGCTAGGTCTATATTAGCTCTGAATGTCAAGCGTGTTGGTCAATCTACATACCAGGGAAGGAAGTTTAGAAGAAAAGATGGCTAGTTGTGAGAGGCTGATTTTCAGAGGGGTTTTGAGTTCTTCTCTTGCCAGAGACAATAAATGGATGGTTTGTGGTCATAAAAATTAGTAATAGCAGTCCTGGCCACTTGTCAAGAGACTATCAGAGGTATAAAAACCCTCTGAGGTGGTAAGCTGGTCAGAAACAGGTGGTGCCTAACTATTCAGCCTGGAGAGCTCACTCCTATATCTGTCTCCCATCAGACACACACTCAACCCTGGCAAAGGAGAAAGGCACTTGATAAATGATTAAGGTACATCCAGGAACAGAAGATTTGCTGGAATGGAAGCAAAGGAAGGTGGTTGATAAGGTTTTCACAATGCCAGGGGCTCTTTAAACTGGATCTCACCATTTCACTGCCTTCTAATTTACAGGGAGGAAGAGACTTGAGCTAAACACATCTCTGAAAAATGCCACCCAATTGGGAAGGTGACAAATCCTGGGAAACCTGAGTTCACAGTTTGATATATTTATTTCCCCGAGTAAGGTGTCCAGTATAAAATAAAAACAATCAACCAAAGAACATGTAAGTCCTGAAACAGAATTGGGATGGGCACACCAATCATGTAAAAGCAAACACAGCAAAGAGATAAAGATATTAAAAATATAATCAGGGACAAGAGAGCATAGCAAGGATGTAATAGAAATACTAAGTATAAAAATTATGACAGCTTAAATAAAGACTCCCAAAGAAGGAATTAATAACAGAATTGCTAAAGCTTTGAGATTAATTAGATATTTGAATAACCAGAAAGCAATAAGAAAAAATATCTTTTCTTATTTATAAAATATAAAGAAAAAACTACAAGATATGGAGACTATACATAGAAGGATCAGTGTATAGATAATGAGGGTGCCAATCTTTAAAAAATGAATAGATGGAAAATACATTACAAAAGTCTTAAAGTTTTCAAAATTAACAAAATATGACTTCATTTAGGTTTAAAAGGCTCGCAGCATGCCTAAACACATTCTAATGAGATCTAAGAATGTCAAAGATAAAGAAATTATTCAAAGTGCTTCCAAAAATAAGAAATAAATAAACTTACACAGAAGAAAGAATCAAATTTATACAATCTCATTTGGCAGCAAACTTGGACACAAGAAGTAAAAGAATGTTTTCAAAGTAAAATAACTTCAACTCATAAATCTTTATTCAGGGGACTTGTCACTTAAATATGAGGAGGTAACAAAAATATTCTCAAGCAGATGGGCTTTCCAAGATTTTTAAAATTAATCTAATTGAAAGCAATTACTGGAGAAAGTATGCAAATGAAATAAAAGGATAAATAAATTTGGAGGGTTCTGTAAGAGATAAGAATTAAGAGTGATCAAATCATTTATCTAAGTGAAAAGATTTTTAAAAAGAGAGAAACAAAGAGAAAAATATTATATCCTAACAATCAAAACTAAAATTTTAGACAAATCAATGTAATGGAGTAGAGGTGAGTAGGGGTTTCTTCGAGGTAAGTAAGACTCACCAAGGTACCGGCATTGTTAGATTTAGATATGGACATGGACGGGCTTTAGAAATCAATACAAAAAATAATCTTGGGAATGGCTCTTGAGTGAAAAAGAACCACTGTTAACAAAAATTTGTCACTTTTAAATCAGAAGGCTACAACTTTAATAGATCTAATGGAAAGCAAAAAAGAGTTATTTAGGAGGAGCAAGATGGCGACGGAGTAGGTGGACATACCAACTTCCAACTCCCAGAACCAAAGTGGATTATAACTCAATTTTAAGAACCATCATCTGGATAAACCAACTTTGAACTAAACTAAGTGGACTCTTCAACCAAGGAACACAGAAGGAGCCACATTGAGACTGGTAGGAATAGCGAAAATGCGAAGAGGGCTGTCCAGCTCCCCGGAGCAAATGGCAGCCCGGAGAGACCCGCGTGGCGGGAGGAGAGTTTGGCGGAGAGGGAGGGACCTGGGTCCCAGGAACCAAGCCCCAGCCTACAGTCCCAAAGCCTAGAAGAGGCGTTTGGACAGTTTTGAGCTGTGAAACAAGTGAGGGAGCTCCATTGCCTACAGTGTGGAGTATTAGGGCCCTTCCTACTCTGTTGAGGGTTGCTGAAGGGTATGGTGGCAGCAGGATGCTGAAACGCGGTAGTGTCGGTATGGGTGGAGGCCAGGCTGGCGTGAGCTCGGTCTAGCCCAGGAGGGGTGGAGGGGACGCGCAAAAGCGGTCCGGAAGCTGCGGGCCCGCCTGTAATCCCACCTGCGGGGACAAAGCGGGAGGCCAGGAACGGGCAGAGATCTGCTCTGTGACCCTGCGCAAGCTGGCCCTGACCGCAGGGACGGGGCTAGGACCAGGGACGGGCGGGGGCTCGCCGCTGAGCTCATGCTACCAGCCCCGCCAGCCGGAGAAATGGCGGTTTGCCATCCTACGTGCACGAGCAGGCTCCGAACGTGGGGGAGGGGTAGAGTCCGGGACGAGTGGAAGCTCACAGCTGAGCGGAAGCCAGCAAAATGCCCGGCCCAATAAACCTTGGTTTGCGACCCTGCGCAAAAGGGCCCTGGCCTCGAGGGTGGGGCTAAAGCTCTAGACGGGCAAACGCTCACAGCTAATAGCACGTCAAAAGCCCCACCCAACCCGCGAAACTGTGGCTAGCAGGCTCTGACTGTGGGTTCTGGGCGGAAGTCCGGAAACAGGCTGGGTCCGCAGCTGAGCAAAGGTACTCACCTCTACCCTTGGTGCTAAGGCTTGTGGCTTGAGTGACTGCCCCGCCCAAGAAGGAGAAGCAGAAATCACAGCAAAAGCCACAGTGGGGAGGCACTGGCAACGCCCATACCCAACCGCCCTAGGCAGCGGCAGAGGGGGTGGTAGGCCTGCAGAGAGACCACACCTAGAGAACACAAAGGCAACACCTATTGGACTCCAGTGGCCACAGCTTGCTTATACACAGACAAAAAGGGCAGGCAAAAGAATGCAAACCAAATGAATCAAGAGAAATCCCCAGAGAAGGACCTGAATGAACCAGATATAACCAAATTACCAGAAGCAGAATTTAGAATAATGATAGTTAGGATGTTCAAAGAAATTAGAGCAACAATGGGTAGTCATGCCTGACCTGTGGTGGCACAGTGGATAAAGTGTCGACCTGGGAACACTGAGGTCGCCAGTTCAAAACCCTGCACTGGACTGGTCAAGGCACATATGGGAGTTGATGCTACCAGCTCCTGCCCCCTTTCTCTCTCTGTGTGTGTGTGTGTGTGTCTCCTCTCTAAAATGAATAAAATTAAAAAACAAACAAACAATGGATAGTCATTATGAACACCTAAATAAAGAGATAACAAGTATAAAAAAAACAAAATTGAAATAATAAAAAAGAATCAGACAGAAATGACAGATATAGTGTCAGAACTGAAGACCACAATTGAAGGAATTAAAAGCAGGATGAATCACGCTGAGGATCGAATCAGCGAGTTAGAGGACACAATAAACAAAGGCACAGAAGCAGAGAAGAAAAAAGAAAAGAGACTAAAAAAATCTGAGGAAACTCTAAGGGAGCTCTGTGACAACATGAAGAGAAACAACATTCGCATCATAGGGGTTCCTGAAGAAGAGGAGAGAGGACAGGAAATGGAAACTTTGTTCAATCAAATCATAGCAGAAAACTTTCCTAAATTAAGGCTGGGAAACACCCCACACATTCAAGAAGCACACAGAACTCCATTAAAGAGAAACTCAAAAAGATCTACACCAAGACACATCATAGTTAAAATACCAAAAATAATGGATAAAGAAAAAATCTTAAAAGCTGCTAGGGAAAAAAAGGCTATCACCTACAAAGGAGCCCCCATAAGGATGACATCGGACTTCTCAACAGAAACACTTGAGGCCAGAAGGGAATGGCAAGATATAATCAAAGTAATACAGAACAAGAACCTACAACCAAGACTACTCTATCCAGCAAGGCTAACGTTTAAAATTGAAGGACAAATAAAGAGCTTCTCAGAAAAAGAAAGCCTGAAGGAATTCATTGAAACCAAACCAATTCTGCAAGAGATACTAAAGGGCCTCTTGTGAACAGTTTAAAGGAAGGAAAGAATAGAGCAAAAGAAGAATACAGCTTTAAAGAATAAAATGGCAATAAACAACTACATATCAATAATAACCTTAAATGTAAATGGATTAAATGATCCAATCAAAAGACATAGGGCAGCATCATGGAAAAAGAAACAGGACCCATACATATGCTGTCTACAAGAGACACACCTTAAAACAAAAGATGCATATAGACTGAAGGTAAAAGGATGGAAAAAAATATTTCATGGAAATGGAAATGAAAGAAAAGCCGGGGTAGCAATACTTATATCTGACAAAATGGACTTTAAAACAAAGGCTGTAGTAAGAGAAAAATAAGGACACTACATAATGATAAAGGGAACAATTCAACAGGAAGATATAACTATTATAATATCTATGCACCAAATATAGGAACCCCGACATACATAAAGCAGACTTTGATGGATATAAAGGGTGAGATTAACAGCAATACTATCATAGTAGGGGATTTCAATACCCCTCTAACAACACTGAATATATCCTCAAGAAAGAAAATTAATAAAGAAACAGCAGACTTAAAAGATCCACTAGATCAACTTGATTTAATAGATATCTTCAGAACTTTTCACCCTAAAGCAATAGATATACATTCTTCTCAAGCGCTCGTGGTACGTTTTCTAGGATAGACCACATGTTAGGACACAAAAATTGTCTCAATAAACTTAAGAAGATTGAAATTATATCAAGCATATTCTCTGATCACAATGCCATGAAACTAGAAATTAACTACAAAAGAAAAACTGAAAAATACTCAAACACTTGGAAAATAAATAGCATGATATTAAATAATGAATGTATTAACAATGAGATCAAAGAAGAAATAAAAAAGTTTCGAGAAACAAATGATAATGAGCATACATCAACTCAAAATTTATGGGACACAGCAAAAGCAGTTCTGAGAGGGAAGTTTATTGCACTACAGGCATATCATAAGAAGCTAGAAAAAGTTCAAATAAGCAACCTGACCCTGCATCTAAAAGAACTAGTAAAACAACAACAAATAAAACCCAGGACAAGTAGAAGAAAGGAAATAATAAAGATCAGAGCAGAAATAAATGACATAGAGGCTAAGGAAACAATACAGAGGATCAATGAAACCAGAAGCTGGTTCTTTGAAAAGGTAAACAAGATTGATGAACCTTTAACTAGACTCACCAAGAATAAAAGAGAGAGGACTCAAATAAATAAAATTAGAAAGGACAGGGGAGAAATAATAACAGACACAACAGAAATACAAAGCATTGTAAGAAAATACTATGAAGAACTCTATGCCAAAAAATTAGACAATCTTGGTGAAATGGACAAATTTCTTGAATCATATAACCTTCCAAAAATCAATCTGGAAGAATCAGAACACCTAAACAGACCAATTACAACAAATGAGATTGAAACAGTTATCAAAAAAATCCCACAAAAGAAAAGTCCTGGGCCTGATGGCTTCACAAGTGAATTCTATCAAAAATTCTAAGAAGAACTAACTCCTATCCTCCTCAAGCTATTTCAAAATTTCAAGTGGAAAGAAGACTTTCAAATTTCTTTTATGAGGCGAGCATAATTTTGATCCCAAAACCGGGCAAAGACAACACAAAGAAAGAAAATTATAGGCCTATATCCCTGATGAATTTAGTCGCTAAAATTCTCAACAAAATATTAGCCAACTTGGATCCAGCAATATATGAAAAAAATCATACACCATGATCAAGTGGGATTTATTCCGGAGAGGCAAGGCTGGTTCAATATTCTCAAATCAATCAATGTGATTCATCACATAAAGAAAAGGAAGAACAAAAATCACATGATAATTTCAATAGATGCAGAAAAGGCATTTGATAAAATCCAGCACCCATTCATGATCAAAACTCTCAGTAAAGTGGGAATACAGGGAAAATTCCTCAACATGATAAAGGCCATCTACGACAAACCCACAGCAAACATCATACTAAATGGACAAAAATTAAAAGCAATCCCCTTAAGATCAGGAACCAGGCAGGGGTGCCTCCTTTCACCACTCTTATTCAATATAGTCCTGGAAGTCTTAGCTACAGCAATCAGACAAGAAGAGGAAATAAAAGGAATCCAAATTGGAAAAGAAGAAGTAAAACTGTCACTATTTGCAGATGATATGATATTGTATAAGGAAAACCCTAAAGTCTCAGTCAAAAAACTACTGGACCTTATAAATGAATTCAGCAAGGTGGCTGGATATAAAATTAATACTCAGAAATCAGAGGCATTTCTATATACCAACAATGAACTCTCAGCAAAAGAAATTAAGGAAACAATTCCCTTCACTCTTGCAGCCAAAAATAAAGTACCTAGGAGTAAAGTTAACCAAGGAAGTTAAGGACTTGTACTCGGAAAATTATAAAACATTGATAATAGAAATCAAGGAAGATACAAATAAGTGAAAGCATATACCGTGCTCATGGCTAGGAAGAATAAACATCATTAAAATGTCTATATTACCCAAAGCAATTTATAAATTCAATGCAATACCAATTAAAATACCAATGACATACTTCAAAGATATAGAACACATATTCCAAAAATTTATATGGAACCAAAAAAGAACACGAATACCCTCAGCAATCTTAAAAAGAAAAAATAAAGCAGGAGGTATCACTCCTCCAGATATCAAGGTTTAGTATAAGGCCATTATACTCAAGACAGCCTGGTACTGGCATAAGAACAGGCAGATAGATCAATGGAACAGAACAGAGAACCCAGAAATAAACCCACAGCTTTATGGACAACTGATATTTGACAAAGGAGGAAAGAACATACAATGGAGTAAAAACAGCCTCTTTAACAAATAGTGTTGGGAAAATTGGACATCTACCTGCTAAAAAATGAAACTAGACCATCAATTTACACCATTCACAAAAACAAACTCAAAATGGATAAAAGACTTAAACGTAAGCCATGAAACCATAAGCATCTTAGAAGAAAACATAGGCAGCAAGCTCTCCGACATCTGTAGCAGCAATATATTTGCCAATTTATCTCCACGGGCAAATGAAATAAAAGGCAAGATAAACAAATGGGACTATATCAAACTAAAAAGTTTTTGCACAGCTGAAGACAATAAGAACAGAATAAAAAGACAAACCACACAATGGGAGAACATATTCGACAGCACGTCTGATAAGGGGTTAATAACTACAATTTATAAAGAACTTATAAAACTAAACGCCATGGAGACAAACCATCCAATCGAAAAATGGGCAAAAGAAATGAAAAGAGAGGAGGAGCAAGATGGCGACGGAGTAGGCGGACGTACCAACTTCCAACTCCCAGAACCAAAGTGGATTACAACGCAATTTTAAGAACCATCACCTGGATAAACCAACTTTGAACAAAACTAAGTGGACTCTTCAACCAAGGAACACAGAAGAAGCCACATTGAGACTGGTAGGAATAGCGAAAACGAGAAAAGGGCTGCCCAGCTCCCCGGAGCAAACGGCAGCCCGGAGAGACCCGTGTGGCGGGAGGAAAGTTTGGCAGAGAGGGAGGGACCTGGGTCCCAGGAACCAAGCCCCAGCCTGCAGTCCCAGAGCCTAGAAGAGGCGTTTGGACAGATTTGAGATGTGAAACAAGTGAGGGAGCTCCCAGGCCTAAAGTGTGGAGTATTAGGTCCCTTCCTACTCTGCTGAGGGCTGCTTAAGGTTTTGGGGCGGCAGGACGCTGAAACGCGGTTCTGTCGGCGTGGGCGGAGGCCAAGCCGGTGGGAGATCAGTCTAGCCCAGAGGGTAGGAGGGGAAGCGCGAGAGCGGTCCGGAAGCTGCGGGCCCGCCTTTAATCCCACTTACGGGGACAAAGCGGGAGGCCAGGAACAGGCAGGCCCTGCGCAAGCCGACCCTGACCGTGGGGACCGGGCTAGGACAAGGAACGGGCAGGGGCTCGCGGCTGAGCTGACACTACCAGTCCCCTCGCCCCCGGCCGGAGAAACCGCGGTTGGCCAGTATACGTGCGCGAGCGGGCTCCGAGCATGAGAACGGGGTGGACCCCGAGACTGGTGGAGGCTCGCAGCTGAGCCCACGCTATTATCCCCATCCGGCTGGAGAAAACGCGAATAGCATTCATACGTGCACGAGCGGGCTCCGAACACGGGGGCGGGGTAGAGTCCGGGACGAGCGGAAGTACGCAGCTCGGCGGAAGCCAGCAAACACGCCCGCCCCAATAAACCTTGGTTTCCGACCCTGCGCAAAGGGCCCTGGCCTCGAGGGCGGGGCTAAAGCTCCGGACGGGCAAAGGCTTACAGCTGAGAGCACGTCAAAAGCCCCGCCTAACCCGCGGAATTGTAGCGAGCAGGCTCCAACTGCTGGTTCTGGGCGGAAGTCCGGAAATAGGCTGGGTCCGCAGCTGAGGAAAGGTGCTCACCTCTACCCTTGGTGCTGATCTTGTGGCTTCAGTGACAGCCCCTCCCACGGAGGAGAGGCAGAAATCACAGCAAAAGCCACAGTGGGCCCGCGCTGGCAACGCTCATACCCAACCACCCTAGGCACCGGCAGAGGGGGTGGGGGGCCTGCAGATAGACCACACCTAGAGAACACAAAGGCAACACCTACTGGACTCCAGTGGCCACAACTTGCTTATACACAGACAAAATGGGCA
This sequence comes from Rhynchonycteris naso, assembly GCA_037038555.1. Classification (NCBI taxonomy): domain Eukaryota; kingdom Metazoa; phylum Chordata; class Mammalia; order Chiroptera; family Emballonuridae; genus Rhynchonycteris; species Rhynchonycteris naso. The sequence goes on from CM072995.1 coordinate 206,187,271, forward strand.
GGCAGAGGAATGCAAACCAAATGAATCAAGAGAAATCCCCAGAGACGGACCTGAATGAACCAGATATAACCAAATTACCAGAAGCAGAATTTAGAATAATGATAGTTAGGATGTTCAAAGAAATTAGAGCAACAATGGATAGTCATTATGAACACCTAAATAAAGAGATAACAAGTATAAAAAATAAAATTGAAATAATAAAAAAGAATCAGACAGAAATGACAAATACAGTATCAGAACTGAAGACCACAATGGAAGGAATTAAAAGCAGGATGGATGACGCTGAGGATCGAATAAGCGAGTTAGAGGACACAATAAACAAAGGCACAGAAGCAGAGAAGAAAAAGGAAAAGAGACTTAAAAAATGTGAGGAAACTCTAAGGGAGCTTTGTGACAACATGAAGAGAAACAACATTCGCATCATAGGGGTGCCTGAAGAAGAGGAGAGAGGACAGGAAATGGAAACTTTGTTCAATCAAATCATAGCAGAAAACTTTCCTAAATTAAGGATGGGAAACACTCCACACATTCAAGAAGCACACAGAACTCCATTAAAGAGAAACCCAAAAAGATCTACACCAAGACACATCATAGTTAAAATACCAAAGCTAATGGATAAAGAAAAAATTTTAAAAGCTGCTAGAGAAAAAAAGGCTATCACCTACAAAGGAGCCCCCATAAGGATGACATCAGACTTCTCAACAGAAACACTTGAGGCCAGAAGGGAATGGCAAGAAATAATCAAAGTAATGCAGAACAAGAACCTACAACCAAGACTACTTTATCCAGCAAGGCTAACGTTTAAAATTGAAGGAGAAATAAAGAGCTTCCCAGAAAAAGAAAGCCTGAAGGAATTCATAAAAACCAAACCAATTCTGCAAGAGATACTAAGGGGCCTCTTGTGAACAGTTTAAAGGGAGGAAAGAATACAGCAAAAGAAGAATACAGCTTTAAAGAATAAAATGGCAATAAACTACTACATATCAATAATAACCTTAAATGTAAATGGATTAAATGATCCAATCAAAAGACATAGGGTAGCTGCATGGATAAAGAAACAGGACCCATACATATGCTGTCTACAAGAGACACACCTTAAAACAAAAGATGCTCATAGACTGAAGGTAAAAGGATGGAAAAAAATATTTCATGCAAATGGAAATGAAAAAAAAGCAGGGGTAGCAATACTTATATCAGACAAAATGGACTTTAAAACAAAGGCTGTAGTAAGAGATAAAAGAGGACACTACATAATGATAAAGGGAACAATTCAACAGGAAGATATAACTATTGTAAATATCTATGCACCAAATATAGGAGCCCCGACATACATAAAGCAGACTTTGATGGATATAAAGGGCGAGATTAACAGCAATACTATCATAGTAGGGGATTTCAATACCCCTCTAACAACACTGGATAGATCCTCAAGAAAGAAAATTAATAAAGAAACAGCAGACTTAAAGGATACACTAGATCAACTTGATTTAATAGATATCTTCAGAACTTTTCACCCTAAAGCAGTAGAATATACATTCTTCTCAAGCGCTCATGGTACGTTTTCTAGGATAGACCACATGTTAGGACACAAAAATGGTCTCAATAAATTTAAGAAGATTGAAATCATATCAAGCATTTTCTCTGATCACAATGCCATGAAACTAGAAATTAAACACAAAAGAAAAACTGAAAAATACTCAAACACTTGGAAACTAAATAGCATGTTATTAAATAATGAATGGATTAACAATGAGATCAAAGAAGAAATAAAAAAGTTTCTAGAAACAAATGATAATGAGCATACATCAACTCAAAATTTATGGGACACAGCAAAAGCAATCCTGAGAGGGAAGTTTATTGCACTACAGGCATATCATAAGAAGCTAGAAAAAGCTCAAATAAGCAACCTGACCCTGCATCTAAAAGAACTAGAAAAACAACAACAAATAAAACCCAAGACAAGTAGAAGGAAGGAAATAATAAAGGTCAGAGCAGAAATAAATGACATAGAGGCTAAGGAAACAATACAGAGGATCAATGAAACCAGAAGCTGGTTCTTTGAAAAGGTAAACAAGATTGATGAACCTTTAACTAGACTCACCAAGAAAAAAAGAGAGAGGACTCAAATAAATAAAATTAGAAAGGACAGTGGAGAAATAACAACTGACACAACAGAAATACAAAGCATTGTAAGAAAATACTATGAAGAACTATATGCCAAAAAATTAGACAATCCTGGTGAAATGGACAAATTTCTTGAATCATATAACCTTCCAAAAATCAATCTGGAAGAATCAGAACACCTAAACAGACCAATTACAACAAATGAGATAGAAACAGTTATCAAAACACTCCCAAAAAAGAAAAGTCCTGGGCCTGATGGCTTCACAAGTGAATTCTATCAAAAATTCAAAGAAGAACTAATTCCTATTCTCCTCAAGCTATTTCAAAAAATTCAAGAGGAAGGAAGACTTCCAAACTCCTTTTATGAGGCGAGCATAATTCTGATCCCAAAACCGGGCAAAGACAACACAAAGAAAGAAAATTATAGGCCTATATCCCTGATGAATTTAGACGCTAAAATTCTCAACAAAATATTAGCCAACCGGATCCAGCAATATATGAAAAAAATCATACACCACGATCAAGTGGGATTTATTCTGGAGAGGCAAGGCTGGTTCAATATTCGCAAATCAATCAATGTGATTCACCATATAAACAAGGAAGGACAAAAATCACATGATAATTTCAATAGATGCAGAAAAGGCATTTGATAAAATCCAGCACCCATTCATGCTCAAAACTCTCAGTAAAGTGGGAATACAGGGATCATTCCTTAACATGATAAAGGCCATCTACGATAAACCGACAGCAAACATCATACTAAATGGACAAAGATTAAAAGCAATCCCCTTAAGATCAGGAACCAGGCAGGGTTGCCCACTTTCACCACTCTTATTCAACATAGTTCTGGAAGTCCTAGCTACAGCAATCAGACAAGAAGAAGAAATAAAAGGCATACAAATTGGAAAAGAAGAAGTAAAACTGTCATTATTTGCAGATGATATGATATTGTATATTGCAAACCCTAAAGTCTCAGTCAAAAGACTACTGGACCTTATAAATGAATTCAGCAAGGTGGCAGGATATAAAATTAATACTCAGAAATCAGAGGCATTTCTATACACCAACAATGAAATATCAGCAAAAGAAATTAAGGAAACAATCCCCTTCACTATTGCAGCCAAAAAAATAAAGTACCTAGGAGTAAATTTAACCAAGGAGGTTAAGGACTTGTACTCGGAAAATTATAGAACATTGATAAAAGAAATCAAGGAAGATACAAACAAGTGGAAGCATATACCGTGCTCATGGCTAGGAAGAATAAACATCATTAAAATGTCTATATTACCTAAAGCAATTTATAAATTCAATGCAATACCAATTAAAATACCAATGACATACTTCAAAGATATAGAACACATATTCCAAAAATTTATATGGAACCAAAAAAGAACACGAATAGCCTCAGCAATCTTAAAAAGAAAAAATAAAGCAGGAGGTATCACGCTTCCTGATATCAAGGTTTACTATAAGGCCATTATACTCAAGACAGTCTGGTACTGGCATAAGAACAGGCACATAGATCAATGGAACAGAACAGAATACCCAGAAATAAACCCACAGCTTTATGGACAACTGATATTTGACAAAGGAGGAAAGATCATACAATGGAGTAAAGACAGCCTCTTTAACAAATGGTGTTGGGAAAATTGGACATCTACCTGCAAAAAAATGAAACTAGACCATCAACTTACACCATTCACAAAAACAAACTCAAAATGGATAAAAGACTTAAATGTAAGCCGTGAAACCATAAGCATCTTAGAAGAAAACATAGGCAGCAAGCTCTCCGACATCTGTAGCAGCGGTATATTTGCCGATTTATCTTCATGGGCAACTGAAATAAAAGGCAAGATAAACAAATGGGACTATATCAAACTAAAAAGTTTTTGCACAGCTAAAGACAATAGGAACAGAATAAGAAGACAAACCACACAATGGGAGAACATATTCAACAGCACATCTGATAAGGGGTTAATAACTAAAATTTATAAAGAACTTATAAAACGCAACACCAGGAAGACAAACAACCCAATCAAAAAATGGGCAAAAGAAATGAATAGAAATTTCTCCAAAGAGGACATACAGATGGCCAATAGGCATATGAAAAAATGCTCAACATCACTAATCATTAGAGAAATGCAAATTAAAACCACAATGAGATATCACCTCACACCAGTCAGAATGGCACTTATCAGCAAAACAACACAGAATAAGTGCTGGCGAGGATGTGGAGAAAAGGGAACCCTTCTGCACTGCTGGTGGGAATGCAGACTGGTGCAGCCACTGTGGAAAACAGTTTGGAGATTCCTCAGAAAATTAAAAATTGAACTGCCTTTTGACCCAGCTATCCCACTTTTAGGAATATACCCTAAGAACACCATAGCACTGTTCGAAAAGAAGAAATGCGCCCCCATGTTCCTGGCAGCATTGTTCACAATAGCGAAGATCTGGAAACAGCCCAAGTGTCCGTCAGAAGACGAGTGGATTAAAAAGCTATGGTACATATATACTATGGAATACTACTCAGCCATAAGAAACGATGACATCGGATCATTTATAACAAAATGGATGTACCTTGATAACATTATACGGAGTGAAATAAGTAAATCAGAAAAAAAGAAAAACTGAGAACAGCACGATTACATACATAGGTGGGACATGAAAGTGAGGGTATGAGACATGGACAAGAGAGTGTTGGTTATGGGATGGGGGGAGGGAGGGAAAAGTGGGATAGGGAGGAGGGGAGGGACACAGAGAAAACCAGATTGAAGGTGACAGAGGACAATTTGACTTTTGGTGATGGGTATGCAACACAATTGAATGATAAGATAACCTGAAGATGTTTTCATTGTACATATGTACCCTGATTTATTGGTGTCACCTCATTAGAATTAATAATAATAAAATATATATTAAAATTTAAAAAAAAGAAAAAAAAAAAAAAAAGAAATGAATAGAAATTTCTCCAAAGAGGACATACAGATGGCCAATAGGCATATGAAAAAATGCTCAACATCACTAATCATTAGAGAAATGCAAATTAAAACCACAGTGAGATATCACCTCACACCAGTCAGAATGGCACTCATCTGCAAAACAACACAGAATAAGTGCTGGCAAGGATGTGGAGAAAAGGGAACCCTTCTGCACTGCTGGTGAGAATGCAGACTGGTGCAGCCACTCTGGAAAACAGTATGGAGATTCCTCAAAAAATTAAAAATCCAACTGCCTTTTGACCCAGCTATCCCACTTATAGGAATATACCCTAAGAACACCATAGCACTGTTCGAAAAGAAGAAATGCACCCCCATGTTCGTGGCAGCATTGTTCACAATAGTGAAGATCTGGAAACAGCCCAAGTGTCCATCAGAAGACGAGTGGATTAAAAAGCTTTGATACATATATACTATGGAATACTACTCAGCCATAAGAAATGATGACATCGGATCATTTATAACAAAATGGATGGACCTTGATAACATTATACGGAATGAAATAAGTAAATCAGAAAAAAAGAAAAACTGAGAACAGCATGATTTCATACATAGGTGGGACATAAAAGTGAGACTATGAGACATGGACAAGAGAGTGGTGGTTACGAGGTGGGGGGAGGGAGGGAAGGGTGGGATAGGGAGGAGGGGAGGGACACAGAGAAAACCAGATAGAAGGTGACAGAGGACAATTTGACTTTGGGTGACGGGTGTGCAACACAATTGAATGATAAGATAACCTGGAGATGTTTTCATTGTACATATGTACCCTGATTTATTGGTGTCACCCCATTAAAATTAATGATAATAAAATATTTAAATACATGAAATTACAATATGAAATTTTTGCCTTAGTAATAATTACAGTAAGTAATTACCGAAAGGAGGTGATTATATTGCTAATGTGAAACGTGATCTCAATTTGTGGCTAAAAGATACACAGTTCAAAAAAAGATGTAGAAATGGCGAAAAAGAACACAAGAAATGGAAAATGATACCAGTTACAAATAAACCAGAAAAAGAGAAGATACAAACTTCATATTTGATGAAATAAAAAACAACAATATCTTAAGGTACAAAGAAGAATGTTATACTAAGAATGTTATAGTTTTTCTTTTCAGGTTTTACTTACTTATTTATTTATTTTTAGAGAGAGGAGAGAGAGAAAGGTGATCGGGAGAAGTGGGAAGCATCAACAAGGAGTAGTTGCTTCTCATATGTACCTTGACCAGGCAGGCCCAGTGTTCTGAACCAGAGACCTCAGTATTCTAGGTCCACACTTTATCCACAGCACCACCACCGGTCAGGCAGAATGCTATACTTTTTTACATCAATCTATGTAAACTGAATAACATGGTGCCAACATGTCCAGTAACTGTCTGAATTGAAATGGGAGACTTTAACACCATCTCTTAGATATTGATGATTCAAGCAGACAAAAATAAGAAGGTACATGTCAGACATGAAAAATACAAGTCATAACTTTGAACTATCATTATTTTATATCATATATTCAAATCTTAAATATTTGTTATTTGATACAGAAGTTTTAGACACATTTGATCAAGAATAAAATAGGATGTCAAATATCATTGTTACTATTATCAGACATCTGTAACTACTTAGCTACCTACTGTTATCATTGTAATATCTATAATGAAATAAAGTCATACAATGTGTAGGGACTAGAAGGGAAGAATGTAACAGTCTAAAAACAAACACAATAGAACTGAACAGAGAGCTCAAACAGAGAGCCATCTAAAATATAACATGTGATGAGGATGACCCCCATAAAACAATAAAGAAAGAACAGACTACTTAGTAGATGATCTGGGGAAATTGGCTCCCTCTAGAAAGGAAAAAAAATATTAAGCCGCAATTTCACATTTTGTACAAATGTACACTCTAGGAAGATTAAAACCTTAAATGTGACAAGTGAAACAGTTAAATTCCTGAATGATACAAGAACACAGATGGCTTCATGGCAGGGGTCTTACAGAGGGGCCGACATTCAGAAAGGCCTAGTGCTTGGCCGAATGCTCTACTCTTGCCATCTTGAAATTCTTAGCAAAGGGTCTCATACTTTCATTTTTCACTGGGATGGTGATTTATGTAACCAGTTCTGCATAAGACTATAGCTCTGTGATCTAGGAGTGGAGGAAGAGTTATAAAAGCCCACATTATAAAGCAAAAGTTGATTTTTGCTCAAGAAAGAATAAACATGGGTAAAATAATCAGACACCATGGCAGGTTTGGGAGAAAATATTGGGAAGGTCCAAAACTGACAAGGCTCTACTACCTAGAAAGTACAATGGATCAGGTAAACACCTCCTTTAATTCTTTCCCAACTTCCAACTTAGTTTTCATAGAAACAAGAATTCTGTTTCATATTATTGCTTATAATTGGTTTATATATTATTTAATTATATTAGCTACTTTCTATAACAATCACATGTGAGCTAATCATGTTTGGGAATAGATACAACCACTTCTTGGGCAGCACTGCACTAGACTGTCAAGAGCAGCAGTGAGAGGGCATTCTGCAGAGACCCACTACCTAGAAGATGAGCGTGCCTTGAACTTCAGAAGTGAGATTTTATGGAGAGACCGGAACCTCTGGTAGCCCCATGGCTCAATTAAGTGGAAGCCATGAAATACTGCTTCAGTTATTGGTCAGAAAGTTCTTCTATGTCTAGAAGCTTGTGCTGTTTCCCAAATCTTCCTCTTAGAGACGTTAACTTGTTTTGAACTTGTTGACTCCTGGTATGAGTACATTAGACTCGGGGCCCCTGGTCACTGTTACTGGCCTGGCTTCCATCAAACATAAGAGTGCACAGAAACATCAGATGATGCACTTGAAGTGTTTTCCTGCAATAAAACAGGCACCTAAAGGCAGCTATTAATTTGTTCTCTCAGTATCACTCCTGTCCTATGAGCTATGCTCCATAGGAATGTGTCTAGCAAATTACAATTATGAAAAAAACAAATTGCCTAAAAATAGCTTTCCTTCCTTAGAAGGCATCATTTTTAACAATGCCCCCCCCCAAAAAAAAAAATCAGGTGATTACTTTGGTGAAAAAGTATCCACAAGTCTCATTTGGAAGTTATGCACAGAATAAGAATGCTCGGTGGAATATATTTTCTTTCTCTAACCAAGTTGTCTCTTCACAAATGTCATTGTGGTGGCCTTCCATGCATTAACCTGTCCTTATTGTCAACCAGGAAAGCCTTTGAAGTTTCACAAAGCAGTTTGATATTTGCAGTAGTTTCCTGGTAAATATTTATCAAACTAAAGCTGATTTCTTTCCATTCTTATCTTGGTAGGCATTGGAGGTCTCTATTAAAATGGCCATGTAGTTTTAGCTCTTTTAATCTGGAAATGCAAAACATTGCATTAATAGATTTCCTGTGTTGAGCTCTTTCTACAAACTGCCAGATTTTACGTGCATATATTTCTTTATGAGTTTTACCTCTATGACCACGAGTGAGATTGTAGCTTTTTGATACACTTCTGTTCAGTTATAGTGTAAAAATTATGCCAGTCTTGAAAACTAAGTTGGAAAATGTTCCATACTTTTCTCTGCTAAGTTTAAATAACAGAGAAATGACACGTGTCTTGAAACTTAAAGGAACATGGCAGGAAAATCATTTCAAACTTTTCTATAAAAACAGGTCTTTAATAGGCACTTCAACTTATTTTATAATTATTGTTCTTTTCACATTTTATGCATCTTCTGTGGTCTTTTGTTAGTCTATATTTTTCTAGAAAGCCATCAATTTCATCTATATTCCAAATTTAATTATATAAAATTAGTATATTCTCTAAAATTTTTTGTGTCGTTATTTTTCCTTTGTTGATTTGTAATGTTATTTGTTTTTCTTTACTTTAAGTAGCTAAATGTTTATCTATTTTATTGAACTGTTTAAAGAAAAGAAGCTTTTAATTCAATGGAAGATTGTGTTATTTTTATTAATTTTAGCTTTATATTCCATTAATTTATGCTTTATCTTATTAACTCTCTTCATTTACTGTGACAGCTCTGTTTGAGGCTGTTGTTGTCTTGATTTATGGTCAGGATTCAGCCCTGCACAGAGCAGTCACGTGCCAATCTGTTCAGAGCCTAGTGCCCTGAAGTCTGTCCCTTGATTCCAACTCTAACAGGGAGCACAAGCCACCACTTGAGACAGCAGACCTACCTTCAAGGCATCTACTAGTTGGATGTTCAGCGTGGCTCTGCAGAACTGGAGCTTTCTATTTTTAGCATTTGATCCAGCGGAAGTCACATGGGGTGAGCTCTATTTCAGGCTTCCTGCCAGGTTCACCCAACCACACAAACCAGCTAAGGGGCAGCATGGCAGTCAATAGCCAGCAGCTGTCTGTCAACTGAATAAACCAGATAAGTGGACAGCGAGATACTGTTTTTGCTCCAGACAGTAAGCAGAGCACAAGAATTAACTTCTCTGGTCTCCTTTTTTGGTGCTGGAGAGGAAAATCTGCCATTTGATCTATCTATATGGTCACATTCCTTGATTTGCATTAGAGAAATGTGACCAAACTAGCTGTGGCAAAGCAAAGAGATCTCACCTTAATTGCCATGGAGAAAATCAGTTTATTATTATTATTATTATTTTATTGAGTGAGAGGTAGGGAGGCAGAGACAGACACTTGCATGTGCCCTCACTGGGACACACACAGCAAACCCCCTACCAGGCGATGCTCTGCCCATCTGGGGCCACTGCTTTGTTGCTCAGCAATGGAGCTATTTTAGCCCTGAGGCGAGGTCATGAAGCCATTCTCAGCACCTAGGGCCAACTTTGCTTAAACCATTCGAGCCATGGCTTGGGGAGTGTGTGGAGAGGGGGAGGAAGAGAGATAGGGGGGGGCATAAAGGGAAGGGTGAAGAAGCAGATGGTTGCTTCTCATGTGTGCCCTGATCAGGAATTGAACCCAGAACTTTCAAACAGTGGGCTAGTGCTCTATCACTGAGCCAACTGACCAGGGCTGAGAAAATCTGTTTTCAAGATTATCACAAGATAATGCTATCAAAACTCTGGTTGTGAGAGATGTTTATCAAGAGATGCCTACAAGTTGTAGAATATTGTAGAACAGAATGCTTTAAGAACACAAACTCCACCATCTGTCTGCCTGGGCTAATAGCCCAGCTCCCTTCTTCCTAGTTCTGTGGTTTTGAACAAATTACCTCACCTCTCTGGTCTTAGTTTTGAGTTTGTGAGTGGGCATAACATATAACAGACTTACTCTGAGGATTAAGTCAGAAAATCAAAGCTAAGTGCTTAGAATTGTTCTTTGGTATAGGGGAAGAGTTTAATGGATGCTGATTATAATTTAATATTGTTATTAAATACTCTGAATTTCGATGGACCTGTAGGACCAAAAGGTGGGTATCTATCATTAGTTTTTGCAAATGATCAAACCATCGAAGAAGTCACAGTATTATGTCCACACATTTAGTGTTTAAATGAACCAGAATTCCAGCCTCAGCTGTTTGACTCTACGGTCTTAGAATTTTCCATGAGCTTTGCTGAAATTTACTCCTTGTAGAACAGCTTTTACGGACTTGTTCTTTGGCAATATGCCAACTACCCACAAGAAAAGACATTATGCGACCAACTCATTACATCTGTGATTGGAGCTATTGAGGGATCACGTTAGGAGCTTGTGTACCACATCACAGGGCCATTTCTACATTTATGGAAGAAATTCCTTGGGAATCAGTTTTCAATAAAAAGGCTCCTTCTGAACAAGTGGTTTGTTTTATTTTTCTTATGGAGAACTGTGACGAATCACGAGCCTTCTTTGTTTTGGCTGTTAAGAACTTCAGAGTCAACTCTGCTGCATTTCTCAAGTACTTTCATGTACTAATATTATTCTAGATTTATGATATTCCTTTTCTTATTCCTCCTTTACTCTCGTTCCTTTGATAATATAGTTTATCCTGTTGAACCGTGTATATTTTTATACACTCCTGCAGTGCCTTTTTGGAGTAAACCAAGAAAGAATGTATTTTTAAAAACCTAAAAATATAGTTCAATATTTTTTCTTGGGTTTTGTCTTTGCTAGTCCTGCTGGATCTGATACTAGTGTTTTCCAGGGTTGAATCAACCTCACTAGGACATCTGACACAATTACTCAGAGCTTCATAATATTTGATGTGTCAATGGCAGGCAGAGACTGATTTAAACTACAGAAATTTATAAGAATATGAGATGTCATAACCACCCATATGTTAATTTATCTCATACGCCAATGACTGACTGCTCAGTGCAGATAAAATCAGGGGCAGAGGACCAGAATAACAAGCAATTATATCAACTTATGTACAAACCTCCTGAGATGGCCCTCTCTGATCAGTCAAGGCTGGTTCATCTTCCCCTTCCCTGTGTTCTCTGATATTTGTGACATTTATGAACTGTGATGTAATAAGGATTGTTTCTTATTTTTTAATTACTTTTCTAACAATGTTCATAGTGCCACAGTTCCAGATACAGAGATACATAATATAGACTCACTACACATTTCTTGATTGAATGACTCAAGGGTGCAGAAAGAGAATACTAAACAGAGTAGGTGGAAGACTTGGTGGATCTCTGGAGAAGTATCAACGTATGTTGTGTCTCTTTAATAAGAACATATAAACCAGACAGACAAAGAATACAAAGAGGAAAATTCTCAGCAAGCAAAAGAAACATTGTGTGCAGTCACAAAGCTGCAGAAAGCAGAACATGCTTGGAGAATTGCAAATATTTCATTATGTCTTCTGTCTGGGTTAAGTGGGACTAGGAGAGATGAACTTAGAATGTGAATTTTATCTTAAGTCCCATTGAGAGTCATTGATGAATTTCAGGTAGGGGCAGGTTATGAGATGATCACATATGTATTTTAGAGAGATTACTTTGATTCTAGTGAGGCCTGTGGAGGGATAGATGGCATACATTTAGAAGGCTCTTACATCAATCCAGCAGCAAAATGATGAAGCTTTTAATTAATCAGGTAGTGGGAGTTGTCATGGAGAGGAGGGGGACACTTGAGAGGTTTTAAGGTGGTCGAATCAACAAACTCAGTGATCAATTGCACGTGGAGGACATGGGAGAGGGAAGAGTCTGTAATGTTTCCCATGTTTCTGTGTTGTTAGCAGGATGAATGTTCATTTTTCCCAAACAACAAAAAAATAAAGGAAAAGAAGAAGATGAGGGAGGGTAAGTCAACTTTGGACACATTGTCTTTCTGATGTCATGAGTACAGCCAAATAACTCAGCCTTTCGATGCAAGGATCCTGGGCTCCAAAGATTGATTTGTCTGGACACTGACCTATCTTGGGAGGCATTTGTGTAGCTGGGAAGGCAGTTGGTAGCTAAAGGCAGGCACAGGATGTGTTTTCTTTGACATGATTAGGAGAGAGTAAAGAATAAGACACTGGGAGACATTGACCTTTGGGAGATGAGCAGAAAAAAAATGAGGAACCAATAAAGGAGGCTAAGAAAGATGGCTAGAGCAGGAGCAAAATAATTGTGCGATCTCAAGCCAAGAGAGAAAAAAAAAATATCAAGAAATCAGTAGAGCCTTGCATTTCTAGCAATTTCACTGACAAATTATCCTGAACGATCCTTCTTCTGAAAACAAATGGTGGGTAAAAGTTAAACATCTTTTCATATGGATTGCTGAACTGCTAAGTAACTAAAGAATTCTTGGAGGCAAAAATCACATAAAAGAATGGATTCAGAGAGGCAAGTTGGCCACGAGGCCGACTTTCTCAGAGAAGTAACCATTGAACCTCAGAGACCTTAAGCTTTCATTTTGACAGCCGAGAACATACAGAGTAGGAGACAGCAAGGTAAAGAGTCGAGCAGGGTATGCTGTAGAAAGTCGAGGAGTCTAGTATAAAAGTAAGAAATAAATAAATTCAGCAGAGAAGAGCCAAGAATCTTGCCTACTTTGATTTGCTTCACTTCAGTAAGCAGCGGAGGAGAAAAATCTCAGCCTAGGAAAAAGAGTTTCCTTTAAAAATTTGGAACCACAGACTAGACCTTACATGGTTAGAATATAATATCCTAGTTTTTAAAAAAGGAAAAATGAAACACTAAAAAACAAAATAAACGGCCCCAAAACAATAATCAACAGAAATAGCTGAGGTCCATGTCAACAAGGGCTATACATTCTAGAATTATTGAGCAAAGAACAGCAACAAAACATAGCTTAATTTTCAAAAAATAGAAATGGGTATTAAAAATAGAGTAAAATGTCCAAAATATTATGAATTGAAATTATGGACGGACTAGAGCAGGAGCAAGTAAGATTTTTAAGTTTCGAGAGATTTGAGGTTACTTATAAGATAAGGGCAACTACTAATTGACTGGGAGTAGTTGATGATGGAAAAAAGAAAAATATAGAAGGATTTCTAACCCCAGGACAAGATCCAGAGCACAGGTGGAGAGGATGAGCCAGAAAAGTGACACCTCCCCATTAATACAAATATACAGGAAAAAGAGAACTATAAGAAAATCAGAAATTAAAGGGGAGACATGATAAATAATGCCACAGGAATAAAAAAGATAATAAAAGACCACAATGAACAATTATACACCAACAGATTTGATAACCTAGAAGAAATAATTCAATCCCTAGAAACATGCAACCTTTCAAGATGGAGTCATAAAGAAATAGAAAATCTGAACAGACAAACTACTAGTAAAGATATTAAATGAATAATCAAAAACCTCCCAACAAACAAAAGTCCAGGATCAGACATCTTTCTGATGAATTTTACCATACATTCAAAGAATTAATATCGACCCTTCTCAAACTCTTCCAAAAAATAGAAGAAGTGGGTAGGCTTTTCAACTCATTTTATGAGGCCAGCATTACCCTCATACCAACATTAGACAAAGATGTCCCCAGAAAAGAAAAATATAAGCCAATATCCTTGATGCCCAACAATACATTAAAAGAATCCTACACCATGGTCAAGTAGGATTTAATCCAGGTATACAAAGATGGTTCAAATCTGTTGGTGTATAATCTACATGTCAATCAATGTGATATAACACAGTAACAAAATGAAACATAAAAATCATAGAATCATATTAATAGATTTAGAAAAAGCATTCAACAAAATTCAACATCCATTTATGATTTAAAAAATATTTTTTAAAAATCCCAACAGCCTGACCAGGCAGTGGCACAGTGGATGCTGTCGGACTGGGATGAGGAGGACCGAGGTTTGAGACCCCGAGGTCGCCAGCTTGAGCGCGGGCCCATCTGGCTTGAGCAAAAGTTCGCCAGCTTGGACCCAAGGTCGCTGGCTCAAGCAACGGGGTTGCTCGGTCTGCTGACGGCCTGTGGTCAAGGCACATATAAGAAAGCAATCAATGAACAACTAAGGTGTCGCAACGAAAATCTGATGATTGATGCTTCTTATCTCTCTCCATTCCAGCCTATCTGTCGCTATCTATCCCTCTCTCTGTCCCTGTAAAAAGAAAATTCCCAACAGTGTGTACAAAAGGAACATACTTCAATATAATAAATGCCATATATGACAAGCCCACACCTAACATCATACTTAATGGTGAAAAACGGAAAGATCAGGAACAAGACAAGGATGCTTATTCTTGCCACTTTAATTCAACATGGTAATAGAAGTCTTAGTCAAACAATTAGGAAAAACAAGAAATAAAAGGCATCTAAATTGAAAAAGAAGTACAGCTATCACAATTTGCAGATGACATCTTTTATAGAAAATTCTAAAAATTCCACCAAAAACTGTTAGAACTAATTAAAAAATTCCGTAAAGTTGCAGGATACAGAATCAATATGCAAAATTTATAGTGTTGGCATACATTAAACACTTATCAAAAAGGAAAATTAAGAAAATAATCCCATATACACTGCATCAGTAAGAATAAAATACCTACAAATAAATTTAACCAAGGAGAGGAAAGACCTATACACTGAAAACTACAAGATGTTAATGAAGGAAATTAAATAAGAAACAAATAAATGGAAAGTTATTCTATGCTCATGCATTGGAAGAATTAATATTTTTGAATGTCTATAGTACCCAAAGCCATCTACAGATTCAATGCAATCCCTATCAAAATTCAAATGGCATTTTTCACAGAAATAGAGCTAATTATTCTAAAATTTGTATGGAACCACAAAAAATCTTGAATAGCCAAAATACTCTAAAGAAAGAAAAACAAACCTGGAGGCATCACACTCCCTGGTTTCAAACTATATTACAAAGCTGTAGTAATCAAAACAGTATGGCAGTGTCATAAAAAGTGACAAATGGCTCAATGGAACAAAATAAATCCACATATATAAGGCCAATGAATATATATGATAAAGAAATGAAGAATATACAAGGGGGAAAGGACAGTCTCTTCAATAAATGGTGTTGGGAAAACTGGACAGTTAACCACATGCCAAAGAATGAAACTGGTCCACTACCTTACACCATACACAAAAAGTAAGTAGAAATAGTTTAAAGATTTGACTGTAAGATCTGAAACCGTAAAAATCCTAGAAGAAATATAAGCAGCTAAGCTCCTTGACATAGGTCTTGGTGATGATTTTTGCAATCTGATACCTAAAGCATAAATAAACGAGGGAGATTACATCAAACTATTATGCTTCTGCCCAGCCAAGGAGACCATCAACAAAACAAAAATGCAATTCACTGAAGAGGAGAAAATATTTGCCAATCATGTATCTGATAAGGAGTTAATATTCAAAATATATAAAGAACTCATACAACCCAATAGCTATATAAAAAATCACACCAAAACAAAAAACAACAATTGATTTTTAAAATAAATGGGAAGATCTGAATAGACATTCTTCCAGAGAAAATACACAGCTGGTTAACAGGTACATGAAAAGATGCTCAATGCCACTCATCATCGGTAAAATGCAAATCAAAACCACAATGAGATACCACTTCACACCTGTTAGAATGGCTATTATCAAAAAGAGGAGAAACTACAAGCATTGGTGAGAATGTGGAAAAAGGAAACCCTTAGGTACTGTTGGTAGGAATGTGAAATGGTACAGCCACTATGGACACGTAATAAAGGCTCCTCAAAAAATTACAAATAGAACGACCATATGATCTGGTGTGTCCACGTGTGGGTATTTAACCAAAGAAAACAAAAACACTAACTCAGAAAGATATATGCACCCCCATGTTCATTACACCATTATTTACAATAGTCAAAATAGGGGAAAAAACCTAAGTGCCTATGGACAAATGAATGAAGAAAGAAAGTTTTACAAAACCTTGCCATTGACAGCAACATGGATGGAATAGATGGACCTTAAGGGCATTATGCTAAGTGAAGTAAGTCAGACAGAGAAAGATGTCAACATATGAATGGGGATGGGGGGCACAATTCATCCCATAACACCACGAATGGCTGCCTCCCTGCGTTAAAGCACTTCCAGTGTGGGAGGCAGGAATTGCTCTAACCTCAGGAAGCCTTCAGAAAATAGACTGGAACAGCTTAGTCATCGTGTCTCTTCAAATGCCTATGATAAGACAGTGGAAACTGTAGTTAGTGTCTGACTCACCTGAAGCGCAAATAAAAGGGGTTTCCCAAAGATGGTATAATAAGGAGCATGCCTACCCTACCCAAGAATTGTCTGCTGGGCTGGAGTCTATGGATATCAGCCCCTGGGTGGCTCTCTGTGTGCTGGGCCACCTCTGGAACAGGTGGGGCCAGCTTGCCTGGCAGGCGGTGATCCCCTGTGAGGGGCCACACACTGCAGAGAGCTACCAGCCATGGGGAGGTCCAACGGTCAGGGTGTGATTGGCCAGTACGGTCTGCAGCTGTCAGGAGATCGGATTTCCCAGTCACCTGCTTGGGCCAGGCTGCAGGAACTGAGCTGTCAGACAAAGCCTGGTAATTACCCCAGGCTCATCCACACCTTCCTTGTCTCTGTCCTAATTGAGGTTTAATGGCTTTGGTCACAGAAGGGGCTTTTCCTGCCTCCTAGACTCAGACTCTTTCATCTGAGCATCAAACCAATTAGTTTAGCATCTGGGGTAACTGACAGAAGTGGGCCTGACTGCATGGGATTCCCAGGCCAGAAAGGCCTTTTGTGGTTGCTGGTGGTGCTGTGTGTGTGCTCAATGTTATTGGGATGCAGTTTAGAAAACAGGGACCGAAGTAGAGAGGGGGAAGTCGGAGCACATGAGGCAGTTATGATGTAAGTTGCACATGATGTTTATTTACACCTTCCATTTCTATCTTAAATGCTTCTTCTACTTGTTGGCAATAGATTAACTGTATAAGATTGGGTACGGTGACTCATTTGAGTCTCAGATCATAGTCTTCTAGCATAATATATAATCCGTTTAGAGACTCAATTCTGAGACTTCCCATACCGAGTGGGGTTTTCTCCTTGCAATTATACGTCTTCATTATTCTGACTTCTTGCCTTAACTTTTTCCACCCTCCCTTCTGCTGCACCTGGTCACCAACCACAGGCAGTTCAACCAAACAGATTCCTTGAAATTAGATGAATTGAACCACGATTAGGTGACCCAAACTCTAACTGAAACCCTGGAGACATAGACCATTGTTTCCTAAATTGTTTTATCTGCAAGTCAAGATCATTTGGCCTCCTAGAACCCTCCATGATAAACAAAAATGTCATTTCTGCCATCAGCAAGCACTGCTTAGGGGTTCAGGCCAGTATGATGGGCCCCCTTTGGGAGGGGTGGATGAGCTCTACCCTAGAGGCAGGGAACAGCTCGGGGGACGGGTGAGTGCTGGGGAAAAGGGCGCCTATAGCCACATCCTGATGAGCTTCCTGCCCCCCTAGACCATGCCACCACACCGCAGCCTGAAGTAGCCCCTAAAATGGTCTCACCAAGACTGAGAAAATCATCACCGTGGGGCCTTGGCTGCGGAACTACTGGTTAGCTTAGATTCTCCTTCAAGTGTGAAGAAGATGATTACAGCCTTCAGAAGTGCTGCTTTGAGAAGGGGAGGTGTGCATGTGCATTGAATTACTGGGTGGTGGTGTAGTACTGAAGGGGAAAGGAAAGTGGCGGGTGGACTTTGGAAAGCCTACGCATGGGCATGTCCTCTGCTGCATAAACTTCAACTTCGAGCCCAAAGGTGGCTGTCTCCTCGGTCAGATTACAGGAGAAAAGGAACAGATGTGCCCAGGATTCCTTTTTAAATATTCAGACATAGATGAGTGAGAAAACCACGGGGGTCATATATAGCTAATTCTTAAAAAGATCATTCCAATCAATCAATCTACAAGTTATTTCCTCATTTACTTCAATACGCTTGGGTGCCACAGAGCATATAAAGAGGCATAATACACAATATCTGCTCTTGATGTGTTTACAGCTCCTTTAAGGAGGAAAGAAGAGCACAGTAAAGAATACAGCAGAAATTAGAGCCAGCCAGGGTCTAATTAAATGTTGAATTATATAATTTACAGCAAGAAATACTTCAAGGGGTTCGTGAGAGAGGGAAAGGTTTTTACTAGCAGTTATTAAGTGCGTACTATGTGTCGAGCACTCCGTAAATTTCCATAAAGCGGGGACTATCATCATTTCCGTTTTACAAAGGATGTACTGGTGTGGAAAGAAGTTAAATAACCTGTAGGAGGTACACACTTCATGAATGACTTACTCCTTTTCTTTAAGGAAATAAATCAGTCATGGCAAAAGATATAAAGGACTATGTTAAAAACAATGCTATCACAAATACATCAATGAGGATGTCACGTGTCTAAAAGATGTTGGTGGACATTATAAACTTGAATGGTGATTGGGATTTCAATCAGGAAAGTAAAGGGACCTTGGGGCAAGGAGAAGGCATGAGAAAGGACCAGAAGGCTGGATTAAGGAAAGATGATCCAGGACAAGTCTTGACTAGAGGAGATGAGACACTTGGTGATACTCAAAATGATCGTTTTTATAGAATAAGATATTCAAGTTAGATCACGAATGGCCTTGATTAAGGTAAATGTGTGATACAAGAAAAATGACAGAGCTTTGGAGAAACACTACCGTAGCCTAGAAGAAGCTGCACCTGTGAATATGCATCAGGGAGTTGACATGTAGACCACACACCACCAACCCCCACAGGCACAAACAGGGTTGAGACTGTCCTACCCTGTGTTAGGGCAGGATAAGGGAATTATTATGTTCTAGAGTAGCATTCATGATTCAGCTCTATAAAGCCATAATTTTGATTCTTTAGACGTCTCATGAAGACCTGAGATTTGGTTATAGTCAAACAAATGCCAACAAACTACACAGTCTAGTTGCTCACCAAATACCCCAAATACCATACTGAGGCAACAAACTTAAATAAAAAACAATCTGAATGCAACGCCAAGCAATCTATGCATTCAACCCCCCCCCCCCCATCCCAAAATAGACCCATTTGTCTATTTTCTTGGAGACTCTAGATGTGGCTATAAATTCTTAATTTTTTTCAGGGATAAAGTTTTTCAATTACAAACACCTAAGACCTTCATAGAGGCAATTGGGATAGAGAGCTGTAGAATGGGAAGTTCAAGGTTTGTAAAATCAAGCCACCTCTGATGGACCAATGATCCCAGTGAACATGGTAGGGTCATGAAACTCCCATTTTATGCTCTGCAGCTTTGCTTTCAAAGCTGTGCCCTCCTCCATTCATTCCTACCCTCCTCTTCACTATCTCAGTAGCAACTCAAATCTTGGAGTCCTCAGGGACTCACAGCTGGGATAGTGGGTTGTTTAGATAGATTGGTGCATTTCAATGATAAAATTTCGACTTTGCTTTTAGTAAACGACGTTCACAGGTGATTTGGGGAAACCTAGTCTGGACTTGTAGCACCGTCCCTATAGAACGATGCCTTTTTCAGTTGCAAACTTATAAAAAGGCTTATAGAAAACCCTTTAAACATAACCCATTTCTAAGACTGCCTGCATCAAACTTACATTGAGAAACCATATAGGAAAATCAATTCACATGTCACTTGCATGCCATACTGAAGGAAACCTTTATATTGAGACAGGAGGTCGCTGACTCCTGCAGTGTATTCCTGAATGACCAACAGTTGTTCTTTATGACAGTAGTTAATATTTCTACCCAGGAACAGATTTTTACATGGCTAATGAGACCTATGGTGTGTTACGGAGGTTCCCAGCATTTCAATAAGTCAAGGACTTGTTATATGGCTAAATGTAGAGTAACCAGTCCAAGATAAATGACTCCATATGCTATTATAGAAGATATGCATCTTCAGAGGAAGATGAATAGTCAATTAAGGAAGGTTGAAGACATCTGGGTATTGGGTTCCCCTTGGGGAGGTTTAATAGCAAGGTCCGCTATTTTGGTTCAGAAGTTGCCAAAATCTTTTTAGCAATACTGATGTACTAGTGATGGAGTTTGAGATCCAAGGATTGGAATCTGAAGGCCAAGGAAGACTGGGTCTGACATCTCCATTACTGATTTGGGGTATAGTTCCTGTCACTTCATCCTCAGTATTATTCAGTAAATTTGAAAGGGCTTTATAACTTGATGGGCTTGACAAGGGTGTTATGAGAACCCAACACAGGTGTCTTTTTAAGTGATGCTTTAAGACCCATGTCCCTTTTAAG
The DNA here is from genome assembly GCA_037038555.1 of Rhynchonycteris naso. Lineage (NCBI taxonomy): Eukaryota > Metazoa > Chordata > Mammalia > Chiroptera > Emballonuridae > Rhynchonycteris > Rhynchonycteris naso. The sequence continues at coordinate 206,208,020 of CM072995.1, forward strand.
TTTCAGGAGGATAAGGTCCATGCTTTCATCAGTCATCTTGTATTTTTACTCCCCTTCGTCATTCTGCATCCCCAAGGCTCAGCACAGTACCTGGTACAGTAGAAGAGCAATTTACTATATTTTTTAATGAATTAACTACAGCTCCAGATGGCAAAGTAAAATGACTATTTTAATCTATTTAAGGACTTATATTTTTTGTTCACTTTAAGAGTGAAGAACTCGGCCAAAATGTTCTCTTCCAGAAATGGGCCTAACAGTACAAGAACAAGTGGAATGAAACCTCAGGAAAGCAATCGGTCCAATCCACAGTGTGCAACATTGCTACAGAATAAACATACGGCAGTCACCAAAAGAATCTGTAGTATAAAGTTCAAAAAGAAGAGAAATTGTTGTAAAATAAAAAGAGACTTAAGGACAAAGCAAGTAATGGCACTAAGAGACCTTGCTTGGAATCTGAACTATAAAAAGACATATGGAAAGAATCCAGGAAAAATAAATAGGGATCAGGCATGAAATAATTTTAAGGAATCACCATTAATTTTATGTGCAATATTGACAAGGTGATTATGTTTTAAAAAGTAATAAAAAATCCTTATCAGTTAGTAATATGTGCAGAATTGTTTACAGGGGGAAAAAAGATGTAAAATCCCATATTTCTTTTTAAATCCCCAAGCAAAGAAGATGTGTGTGTGTGAGACAAGGATTACCTCATATAAAATTGGTCAAATGTTGATTATTGTGAAAGGTACAGACAGAGTGAGTACTTGGAATATCAGGGGGACCGCTTTGTGAAGTACACAACTGTCTCACCACATCTGAAACTAATACAGAAAAACACTGAATGTACACATAACTGAAAAATAATTTTTAAAAAAGACTAGATGCACGGATGCCCATTACACTATGACCTCTACTTTTGTACACACTTGAAAACCTTCCATAATAACAAGTTATGCTTAGGTAGCCCTAGCAGAACAGAAATTGCAAGGTAAGCCTCCAGGCTGACACTTCGAGGTTCCCTCCTATAGCCCTGTTCCCAAGGGACCAGAGGCTGCAATGACTGGTCTTTGTGCTGACTTTGAACACTTTCCAAATGTGATGATCTGGTGTAACTCGCTCGTTATTATTTTTTTCTTTTTTCGTTTAAATAAAAGATGTTAGGCAACTGTTAGAAGCATCAAAACTCCATTCTATTCATCTTGAGCAAAATATCCCCTCTTCACTCCCCCCCCCCTCCAGGACGGCTTATTCCTTGAAAGAGGAGGAGGACAGAGAGGGGCCCGGGGGGGGGGGGGGGGGTGTTAAGAGGTCAGGGAGAAGACAGGATCACTGAGTTTTTCACTTTCGGGAGAAGGGCAAGCTCCTTGGGGAGACTGTAAATTGAAATTAAGGCTGTTTTAGGCAGCCTACAGGATGTGCCTGCAAATGTAGACATGTTGGAATGGTGAAAAAGTCTGTGTGTGCCCATTCAGATGAAGTGGCCACCTTGTAATGTGCTACAGCCCCTGGGAATGGTGGCTGGATAGAGGAACGGCCGGAAGAACAGGATGGATTTGACATAAGTAGTTTTAAGTGCTCTGCAGGCTGGGCCCCTCCCTGCAGTTTAATAGCCAGGTCCTCGGGGAGCCACAAGGAAGGAGCCGAGTGAATCCCCACAGCTTTGCGTTTTAAGGATAACAAATCTTAAAACAGGTGTTAGCAGAAATCTCCTTTTAGTCCTTGTTTTGGGTTGGCTGTGGCCTGCCAGCCCTCTGCGCAGGCTCCTTGCATAAAATGGGATCTGGGGGAAGGGGAAGAGAGGAGAGGGCAGAGAAGCTGAATAAACAGAAATGGCTTCGAATGACTAATATTCATTAAGTTCGCTGGTGATGGGCTATGAAATTTATTAAACTTGTGGCTTCCCAGAGAATGTATTAGCGGGGCTAATGAACACAAATAAAAAAATACTACTAATACGAGGCCTCCAGGAAATGGTTTCCTGGGCCCAGATGAGACTGCTGAGTAATGTGACAAGAGATTATAACGTTAAAAAGCTTTTATTATAGTCTAGAAGGCTGGTTATTGGAAGGGGTTGCCCTCAGTGGGGGGAGGGGAGATAGAAGGGAGAGGAGAAGTCTGATGCATCTGGGAAAAGGTCCTAGAGCTGTTCATTTATAGTCACTAAGGAAGCCGGCTCCTGCTGAGGGCCTCTGCACTTCAGTGCTGCCACCTGGTGGAGAAGGTCCTGGAGCAGCTGCAGAATAGACAAGGCTACCGCCATCTTTAAGAGGTCAGGAATTTAAGGGTAACCTTCCTCGTTTCTTGAGAGTGACAGTGGTGGGGGTCCTTTGTGACTGTGGTGTCAGTGGCAAAGAGTAACACGCACAGGGTCACCAGCCATGCACAGTCTGCGTTACATACTGTTTCAAGAGATCTCCATTAGTACACCGTGCTGCCCTATTTGATCAGGATCATAGCAATTAATTTTATATGTTCCTACCTGCGGTCTTTGCCTAAGGGGCTTCTGGTCCTAAAGTCACCTGTTTCATAACTGAGTCCAGTTTCTCCAACCAAAAACCTTGGGGTCATCCTTGACTCTCCTCTTTCCCCCACATCATCAGCAAATCCATTTGGCTCTATGGTCACAATATCTCAGGACAACTATCACACATTGATATTTGTGTGTATGTCTGTGTGTGTGTGTGTGTGTGTGTGTATACACATATATATGTATATATGTATATCTTGCATATTAATTTTAGTGTTTTTATAGATTCTTTGAGGTTTTCTGCATTCATACTTGTTTTAAAGACATAATTTTGCAATACACAGGGTAGAGTATTCTTTTAAAACAGATGTTGTGTTGGTTAAAAATGTAATACAAGTCTTCTGTGTTTGATGAGTTATCTAATAGTTTTTTCCAGTTTTAAGAGATGGGTACTTAAATCTCCAATTATTACTAAATTATTAATTCTTTCAATTCTGGCTGTTTTCTTTCCTATTTATTTTGAGGTGCTGTTGTTAGGTGTGTATATATTTATAATTGTTATCTATTTCTGAATTATTGACATTTTTACCATTATCAAATGTCCCTCCTTGTCATACATCTTAACTTACACTCAATTTTGTGTGATGTTAATATGATTACTACAGCTCTTATAAGGCTTGGTATACCATTTTAAATCCTTTTCTTGAACCTATTTCTGTATTTGCATCTGAAGTGTATTCCTTGTAGTATGTATATCATTTGATTTTGCTTTTTGATCCATTCTGACAAATCTCTTTTTTTTGATAAGGGCAGTGAGACCTTTCTCATTTAATACAGTTACTGATATAATTGGATTTACACTTTCTAGCCTGCTATTTGTTTTCTGCGTCCTACATTTTTGGTCCTCTCTTCCTTTTTTAATGCCTTCTTCAGTGTTAACAATATTTTTTCAGTGTAGAATTTTAAATCCTCTGTTGTTTATTCCCCCTATATTATTTCATTATTTACTCTTTTCAAGATTACTCCAGGCATCTCAATTTATCACTATATACTTTATAGATTAATACTACTCACAATGCTGGCAAAATATAAAACTTTAATATAGCCATACTCCTTGCTCCTTATTTATACCATAATTGTCATACACACTGCATATGAACACGCTCAAAACTTAACTGTACAGTGTCTTACTTATTATTTCATATAACCATGACAGCTACTTCCTGCTAGTAGAAACAGAGGTCCTCTCACTGCCAATAACACCACTGCTGCTATGCTAGGCACAGTCTTTGCCCACCTCACCAAATCAAATGATGCCCCTTCAACTGTGGCAGGAGAGCTGCATATCCTCTTGGTCTGCCTAACTCTACCAGTTCTTCTGTGCATACTGAGTTGGGGGGTGGGTGGCATGGGATGGGTCCGCCATACACAAGACCACTGCTGACTCCCACTGTACTTGAAGTTTAAGTGTCCCAAGCATAAAGGCTTTGCTGATTGTTGTATGCTTGAGAGGTGAGTTCCAGAAATAGTTGTTTTTATTAATTGTATCCAGCTTTATACTTGCCTTTGGAGAGACAATTTGCTGAACCCCTTCCACAACCATGTATATGAATTCTATAATCCCCAACTAAAATCTAAGCTCCAGAAGATGCCGTATTTCACACTGTTTTTGCATGTATTAAATAATGTAAATGGCTTTTCCCCTGTCACATAATGTCCTGAGACAGAAAGGATTTAATACACTTCAGAAACATTGCAGAATATATTGCTTGGAGATATGGCAGGAAGAACTGCAAAATAAGCATCCTCAACATTGTTATCTTCAGAAAGAGAGGCATGCCTGCCAAGCCTCACTGGCTGAAGCCGTGCAAAGCCTGGGCGAGAACAGTCATGGACAGCAATGCAGCGCTTCAGAATTTGCCTCCTTCAAAGACGGGGAAAAATAAATAAGTAAATAAATTTCATTTCTATAAAATGGAATTTGGTTAGTTTTAGGGGAACTTCTGTTGAGGAGAAAACATTGGAATATTTTTCTTAAGCCTGTTGAAGAAAATTTATCAAAAGCAGCAGGAAAGAAAGAACTGTGATCATGTTTCTGTCATGTTTTGTATTGAGATAGTCTGGGGCTCGAGACTGGGTTCGAGGATTTTTAAAAAGTCTCTCCTAAGGATCTTCAAGTCTTGATTTATGGATGCGCAACCACATCCATAACCATAGTGGTCTTTTCTGAGTTGAAACATGGAAGATTTATCAGTTTTCAACAAATGAGAACCTCACTATCTTCAAGTGTTACTATGGTGAACTTTCACAAGGCCTGAAAGCTTGGCAGAGACTTTGAGTCGTGTTTTTATTTTATACCTTTCCTATATTGAAAGACAAATAGTCGAGAGAAAAGCCAACTCTGTAAAAAAGGGAGCACAGCTGATACCCAATTCGGACCACCCAGAATGCACCAAGATTAATGACAACTGGGCCTGACAGCATCCTGACCACAAGAGATGAAGTCACCCTAGGAAGTGTTTTGTAGAAGAAAATAAAATCAGCAGCGTGAAAAAAAAGGCATAATGTCTGAAATATACATTGTCCAAGTATTTTTCCCCCATTAATTTTGGAAGCCCTTGAGTGTTTCCAGGGAAATTTAATCTGCGTGTTTCTGAGCCATTTACACTTAACTCACCACAATGTTGTTTTGTGAGGGTCGTTTGTTGTCCAAGAAGCCCTCTGAACTTTGTTCATAAAGATTTTTATTAGAGTGATTGTTTTCATTATCCTTGAAATGAAATTATGCTTTTCCCAATTGAAAGGAACAATGAAATGAACCCTAAATTTAAAACTTCTGAGGCACAAGACAGAAGTGTATATTCCCTTTCAGATTTCCAACCCAAGGCGTTTGGGTTTTGACAGCATCTCAGGAGAGGGTTCAGCCGAAAAGACACAGGTTTATTACTCCTTGGAGATCCAAAGAGAGCCCTCTCGGGCCTTTTTATAAAGAGAGGCTCTGAAGGAACACGGCCAGTCTAACAATAAACTCTGCGTTAGTTTATTCTGCATGAATAAAGTGCTGAATTTGATGGTGGGAGGCCAGACCCTGGGAGTCTTAGAGATGCTTCATGGTCTTAAGGACTTTGCAGCCCCAGGGACTAAACCGCAAAATGAGGGCAAATATAGCTCCTACCTCCTAGGATTGCAGTGAAAATTAAATAAAATCATTGTGTACAGTGCTCAGCACTACCTAGACCTCGAGATGTTTTAGCTAAAATAATCATAATTACAACTTCATTTGATGGGTGGTTGTATTGCCAGTCTGCCCCTAAAACAGGCGTTTCAAAGCAAAACATTCACCAAGGTAAAAAAGATTGCTCTCCATAAACGCTCCTACATACATTTATTCACCTGCCGACCCCAAATAACCTTTGCAAGAACAAACGACTTCCAGACTGCATTTGTAAATCATGATGGAAGGCCTAACTAGAAAACAACCAAGAGCAAAGCCATTCTGTACTACGAGAATCGGATTGAGTCTGGCTCATGATTTGACTGCTGTGCGGTGTATTTATTCTATGTGGAAAGTGGGAAGGCAGGTTCCAGGTTGACGGTCCTGGGGCTCTGTCTCAGGTGATCGGTGTTCCCCTGGCTATGGGTCCCTGCTCTGTGCTGTCTCAGTCTCAGCTGCAGTGAGACAGCTGCAGAACGTCCACGGGCCACAGTTAGATACAAGGAAGGAAGAGACCACGTTTTCTGTATCCTACTCTCCACGTTGGAGAAACTGAACGTTGGGTTCATTTGATGCTGTTAGTGGATCTCAGACGTGAACCCACGGGGGGAGGCAGAGGACGGGACCACATGACAAAGGCCACACATCTCTGTTTGGGGCACAATCCTGCAAATTCTGTTTTTAGTCCTCTAGATTTCAGTTTGGATGGTTTCATAGTGCTCTCTTTCAGCTGGCTCCACCAGAGGTGTTGATAGCAAGAAAGGGCTCTGTATTTTGACCTCATGCTTCAAAGTGGTTGAATTTCTTATCGGATGTTTTCAAAAGCTTTTAGTCTGACTAAAGACCATCAAGAGATGGGGGTAGGGGAGGGTGACATGTTAAAAGCAAGAGCAGAGAAAGGCCATTGGGCATATTTCTGAAGCCAAAGTTGAGTGAAGAAGCAGAAAATACACAACTGAAAATTCTTTTGAAGATAATACATAATCATTTCAACAATAACTTATTTTATAGGCTGTGCTTGATAATGTTTATCTGCTCCGTTATAAAGACAACCAGTTAAAATGTCTAATCACCCGACCAATTTCTTTTGATAGCAAACACCAAGAGGGAGGTTCTCATTATCAAACAAACTTGAGTTTCAGCTCTGTTCAGCATTTGTCTCTGATCAAACTTACTATCTCCCTCTGAGTTTGGCATGGCAGTATGAGCATTACAAATATCTATATTGTCCCAGCACCCTATAATGGTATTACAATGACAATTTTATTAGACCCATAAAATTTTTGCAACTTCCCTGCAGCACACTGTAATTTCACCAACAGTTGTAAAAGGTCTTAAATTATATTTGTGCAAAATTGAGATGAATGGGATGGAGCATTCAGGCATTTCTCATTGTGTAATAGGGACTTTTTCTTCCCTCTCTCTTTGCCAAGTGCAGAGAAAAAGCTATCTCATTCAACTATTTGTCAACTCCCATTAGAAACATTCAATACTAATAAAATTTATGGATTCAGTTTCCAAAGCATACTGCCAGAAGACTTCATGATTACTACTACATCAGTACTTAAATACAACCATTGTTCACCTTATAAAAATCTATATGCAGCCTGACAGGTATAAAATGTAGCTTTGTGTGCTGAATCAGCATCAGAGACGGGGTTTTGTTTTTTTTTTTTTGGTTGAAGTAGAGTTCACGAAATGAAAAGTAAATGTGTTCTCAAGTCAGTGAGGAAAGATTGATCTGAAAACATTCCCCCCAATAAATAAGAAACTGACAGATGATGATGTTATATGCCTATTCTCAACAGAAAATAAAATAAAGCATGATTTAATCAACCCCATAGGTAGGAAATAGGTTAATTCATTTTAAAGGTTTTATAGACACACAACCAAGAATATAAGTATGAGTGTGTGAGTTGCAAATTTTAAATAAAGATCTATCTTTCAAATAGCAAGATTATGCTGACAGGTCTTTTGAGTCATATTTCTAGAAGTTGCAATGGCTTTGCATCTATTTACATTCATGTACACTCTCATTCTTGAGACCTGATTCCTTAAGCTGCAACAAATTGTTCCCTCCTCCAAACTCCCCACATCCAGTATCTATTACTGTCTTAATTTGTATTTTAGTTATTTGTGTACGATCCTTCTCATTCCTACAAAATATGAGCTCCTTCTTTTATGTGGTCTTTATCTTCAGCTAAGCCACATGATGTGCAAATAGTTGGTGCTTATCATGTATTAAGAAATGAAAATAATGACCCTGGACAATGGTTCAGTGGATAGAGCATCCTCCTAGAGTGCTGGAGTTGCCAGCTCAATCCTAGGGTTGTTGGCTTGAGCCCAAGGTTGTTGTCTCAATCCTGAGTCACCAATTAGAAGGTCACCAGCTGGATCCTAGAGTCACTGACTCAATCTTGAGGTGGCCAGTTCGAGCCCCAGTCATGGCACATATGAGAAGCAATCAATGAGTGCACACTAAGTGGAACAAAAGTTAATGCTTCTCTCTCTCTCTTTCTCTCCCCCTTCCTCTCTCTCTTTTTCTCTCCCTCCTCTCTCTCAAAAAACAAAATAAAACAATGAATGAGGTGTCTGTCACACACAGCTATGCAACCGGTGACCCATGGAACTAACCAGTTCATAAGAAATAGCATCCTGAATATATGATATTTACAACTGTGGTGTCACCATAACTCTCACAGTGTATTAAGCTCAATGGCAAAGCATGGGGGAGCATAAGAGAGTCATGATTAAGCTGGAGGGTGTGTACCCCTGGAGAAACATGCTTTCCAAGGGGCAATTGATGGGAACAATCTTAGAGATGATATATCCTGATCCTTGATTTCCACATTTGTTCTTTTCAAAATTTATCTGCTTAAAGAAATGGCTGCCGTTGAGAGTTCCCCTCAGTTCTGCCTTCTGCTGACGAACCAAAAGATAAACCCAGAGAATGGTGACCTTCTAATTTGCAACCAGAGAATGCAAATTTTTAATATGAGAGCATCAGATTAAGTCCCTGAGCTAAGCTTGAGCCCAGTCTGATTACTCATTCATAGCAAATTATTTAAAGCCCTAATAAATACATACTTTACATATATTTATCTTTACCCACATGCAACATTTTTTTAAAAAGTAGAAATCAATCACACAGCTGAAGTTCTTGAGAATAATGCCCACTTCTTCAGCTCCATATAAGCTCCAACAATATAATAAGCTGCCTTTAAAATGACCCGTAATTGCAGCAATATCAACTTTCTGAAAAACTCTATGACTTGCATCAAGCCAAAAATAAAACATGAAAAATTTGCTCCTGTTTAACTCAAATCAAATGAGCTGGAGGGCTGCCAAACCTTGCGTTGTTTTATGCTGTGTGGAGACAGCCCATGTCCCTAGGTCCCTCGCCTTGTCAACATTCGTGGGAAGTAGATCGCTCATGAGTATTATTCTCCCCACGTAGATGAAGAGAAAACAGCTCTGTTCTTTGCCCCAGTTATAGGAGAAATTGAAGATGTGGTAGGAAGAAAATCCTACTCAATTCCCTTCTTAACAAAACAACAGCAATCAAAACAAATAAGGTGTCATATGTTATTACAGAAAGTGACAGCAGAGAGAACCAATTCTTTTGAATTGCAGATTGGGAAACTGAGGCAAAGGGAGAATAAATGACATCTCCAGGGGACCCGAAAGGCAGCAGCACAGGTGAGTGTTTTGACCCAGTCTCCTGGTGCCCGGTTCGGTGCTTTAATAACTCCATCCTCCTGAATCAAAGGGGTAAAAAGTGGCACATTCATCCCAGCCAGTGACTTAGAATAGCATAGAGCCACATAAATAAGAAACTGTTGATTTCTTGGTGGCTGGTTGTTCTGACTCTGCTGAGTTTGGATGGCTGTTCCCACACCTTTCAACTGCTCTCAGCGTGGTGAGGAAAATCAAGAATGACAGCGGCTAGCAGAGACCAGGATCTTTCTCTTGGTATGAGTGCATTGGCCATCTGTGTGTCATGATTACCAGGGGAGGAGGGTAGTCAGCCACAAAGCAGCCCATGGCATCCAAACTGCGACCCCAATGAAAAAAAAAGAAGAGAAACAGGACAGAAAGTGTTGCTCAACACACCTCCCCCAAACCTAGAGAAACCGAACTTCCAGAACACTCTGGGGAAGGGGAAAGGGATGTAGACTTTCTACATGCCCTCCCAAGCTAAATCCTATTTGCAAAACAGAGTTGTTATAAAAAAAGACTTGAGGATAACAGGGTCCTTGCAGCTGGGGGACAGGAAGTTATAACTGACCAGATTCAGAAATAATAAAGACTTCCACCGTGAGGTTTTTCTATGCTTTGTGATTATCAATGACTACTCTGATATTATTTTCCTTCTCAATATTTTCTACAGTAAATCAGAAACCACATGACCTTCCCTTCTCCTGCTGTAATTTACAGAGAAGCAGTTTAGCAAGAAAAACAAATGATACTGACTCAGATTCCAAGGGACCCAATAGGATCAGATTTCCAGGCAATAGTTGTAAGGAGCATTTATCCAGCCACATAATTTTTTTCAGTGTGTGGTGTGTGGTGTATGTGTGTGTGTATGTGTGAACTTGTATTTAGCAAACAGAGAGTCAATAGGGGAAAGATGACTTTAATTATCTGAAGAGAAGACTTTTTTATTCTACACACAAATACTTTAAATCCCATCAGGTTTACTGGGGGCTCTAGAAAGAGAAAGTGGAGAGAAATTCTTAAAAGAGTTAAGAAAGAAGGAAGAAAGGGAGAAAGGGAAGAAGGAAGGGAGGGTGGAAAGAAGGAAGAAAGGAGGGATGAAAGGAAGGAAGGAAGGAAAGAGAAACAGTTAAGAAAGAAGGAACAAAGGAAGAAAAAGGAAAGAAGAAAAAGACTCATACTTAGGGGAAAACCACTACTTGGGAGAAAAACAAAGTTGAGGCCACATGTCGGGGAGTAAATGCATTTCCACATTTGAACACCAATATATTATTGACTTACCCTGAGTCATAAATATGACAATTTGCCTCATTTCATAGTGAGGTCAGGCTCAGCCCAAATAAGCAGCCATCCTCTGCTTATTTAATGTTCCTAAATATGAGCTTTCCCCAAAGCTCTTGGCGCATATAATGTAACGCCATGTGCCTATGCAGCAAGGAGGAGGAACCGGGAGGTGACAGAAAGCAAGCTGTGAACACAAAGATACTTTTAAGCGAATACTTGTACATGATATATAGAATAGAAGATCGTCCATCATGGTTATTGAAACTGTGACCAGCAAAGCTATAAACCTGACACGAAAGAAGAGAAAATACGACTTGTTAGGTTGAAAAAGCACCAAAGAGGGAATTATAAAAGGGAAAGTTTCATGACAAATTAGTTTGTATTTTTTGTTTTCATTTCTGACACATGGAAGGAAATGCTATATGTTTGCTTAAGGAAGTGCAAATTTCTCCACTTCATCCATTTAAAACCCTCACCCTTAGGCCTTTTGTACCGAAGCATAAAATTTGGAGACCTTAAATAGTCATAATGTTTCCCCGAAGAATTTGGCCTCAGAAATGCATTACGATGCAGAAGGGCTAAAAAGGAAAACCATTTTGCAGCAAGCTGGCGGTGTCTGCTTGAGACAGCTTAGAAGGTGCATCTACTCCTTCTCTCGGTTTCTTTACCATATTTGATGAAATATTAGATGGAATTGGAACAAGCGGCTCAAGCAAGAAAACCATAAACTTGGAAATGGTATCGTAAAACAAAACCGTGCTAACGTGAAATAACTTTCAGATTGGGGGTGGGGACTGGGGGGAATGCCCCGTGGCTCGCTCATAGATCAGTCATTCAATGGGCTGGGGAGGTACAGAGGTGGAGGGACAATCTGGTGTGTCACACACAGTCCTCTTCTGGGAACTAAGTTTTAGAGCTATTATTTAATAATAACTCCCCAGATCTGGCTGCAGCTAAAACAAGGCAGATAAAAGAATAAAGCTTAAGTTCAAGAGAAAGTAATGCAAATCCCCTTTTGAAGTGCTCTGCAACTTCTGTGTGTGTATTAGCAGAAGATGAGGTCAATTAGAAGACAAGATGATACTAAGGAATTTCCCCAAAATGCCAGGCATTAGTAGTTACAATAACAATAATATTGTATTATTAGAATAATCATTCCTTTTAGTTACAACTTCAAGTTTTAAAGATGTCAAGTCTCCCTAAATTAATCTACCAAAAAATCTATAGAATTCTACAATCTTCATCAAGAATCTCAACAAAACGCTTTTAACTTGAAAAAAAATGAGTCTAAAATTTAGCTGAAAGAATGAACAGTGGAAATAATTAGGAAAATTCTAAAAAGGAAGAATAATTGGGGGAGGAGGTACTTACCCTAACAAAGATAAAAATTAACTATAAAATGATTATCACTAATTAATGACAGGAATGAAACCGAGTATAAAAATAGTGCCAAAAATATCTGTAAATTTAGTATATATCAAAGGTGGAATCTCAAATGAGTGAAGAAAATATGGTATACACTTAAAATAATGTCAGAAAGTCTGGCTGGGTAGCTCAGTTAGTTGGAGCATCATTCCAATACATCAAGGTTGTAGGTTCAATCCCTGGTCAGGGCATGTGCAAAAATCAACCAATGAATGCATAATTAGTGGAACAACAAATCAATGTTTCTCTCTCTTTCTCTATCTTTCCCTTCCTCTTTTTCTCTAAAATCAATAAATTAAAAATATTTTTAAATTAATGACAGCAAATCTGTTACTAATTTATTAAATAAATTAAGCTGCATCCCAACTCACTCCTGATTCCAATATACATTTTAAATGTATCAAGTACTGAAGTTAAACAAAAACACGGGAACATAAAAGCACTAGGAAAACACAGGTGAATACTTTTATAATTTTGTGATGAAGAAAACTAGTACAACCATACTAGAAGATTCAGAAACCCCTAAATATAATGCACTTTTGCTGCACCAAAATAAGAAAAAAGTTATTGTGGAGAAAAGAAATAAACAAAGTCAAAAACCTAAAGACAACACATTGGAAAATACATAAAAATATTATATTGTATTTCTACTAGCAAATTATATTACTATAAATAAATTTATGTGTTTAAGTTAATATACAAAGAGCTCTCAGAAATCAATAAAAGAACAACTCCCAATAGGAAAATGTATAAAGAATATGTACAAGTAATTAATAGAAAAAATACAAATAGCCAATATAATTAAGAAAAAATATTAAACTACACTATTAGTTAAGTGCAAAAAATTACCAGTGAGAATATTTTTTTTGCCAATCAGATTATCTACAATTTTAAAAAATAATTAAAGAATCATTGAGAGTCTACCAGAAAATTCTCTGTGTGCCATTTCTCACCACCGTTATAGCTACCGAGTCCAATCATTATCCCCTTGAGACTCTTCTATTAGACTCCAAAGGGACAGCTTCAACCCTCACCCTGCTATAGACAATTCTTATAAGAGGTGTCATTTAAAAACGTGTATCACAGCATTCTAGCATCTGGATCCTGACTGTCTAGGTTTGAATTCTAGTTGTGCCTCCAACTCATTGTATGAACTTGAGCAACCCATCTAAGTCTGTTGTACTTCAGTCATGTCATTGGTAAAATTGAGATGATGGCAATAATATATAATTCTTGCACTAGAAAGATTAAGTGAATTAATACAGAGAACATGCTTAGAACAACATCTGGCATAGAGCAAGCACTGATTAAGTATGAATGATGTGGAAGATGCTGCCGCCGCCAAGGTTAACAGTGATGGTGTCCCTCCCCTGCATAGGGTCTTCCCACGACACCCATCAAACCTCACTGTAGCATCCTCAGCTACAAGTGAGCTGGCCCCGAAACATGGATATTGGGAGAAGTAGAGAATTGTGGCCATTTTGCAATTTACCAAAATAAGGAACTGACTAAATAAATTATGGTAATAATTACATAATACCATAACTACATTGTACTATTTTGCAGATGTTAAAAATGGCGAGTTGATTTATATTTAATGGTTAGGAAAGATGCTTATGGCATACTTCCAAATAAACAAAGCCTATTACAAACCTTCTGATGTATATTTTACATACTAACATGCCTATACACACAAGAGATATTGGGAAGGAAAGTTCCTAAAAGTGCTTAGCTCTCAGTATCAGAAGCTTTCATTTCATTTTCCTTCCTTCCTTCCTTCCTTCCTTTCTTCCTTCCTTCCTTCCTTCCTTCCTTCCTTCCTTCCTTCCTTCCTTCCTTCCTTCCTTCCTTCCTTCCTTCCTTCCTTCCCTCCCTTCTTTTCTTCCTTTTCTCCTCCTTCCTTTTTACATTCCTGACACCATGCATCCCTTCCTAGGGCAGGTGACTAGACTCTGTTCTTTGTGCCTTACCCTACAGCAGGTTAGTTTACATGTCTTCTGATGACACCAGACAGGCAAAAGCATTATCAGCAACTTGCAGGCATATTTCAATTCTCTGCTAGTCTCAAAACCACTAAAGCATATGGACAAACTCAGGATCAAAGAGTTCAGGAAAATAGAACTCACATCTTGACAGGAGGAGTTGCAAAGTCACATTATCAAGGGCATAGCTGGGAGAAGGATGAAGAATTAGGACCATTCATGCAATCAATTACTACCTAGATGTAGTGTTCCTCTAATTGGAAGGCAAGGGCTAGAGGATTTTGTCCTGAAGTCATGATTGCACAGCAAACATCTTGCCTTTTTTTAGAAAAGTTAATTATTTATGAATTGCTAGGAGGCTCTAACAGGGATTATATAAGGTAAAACCTCCCCAACTACATGGTTAGACATCCATATCTGCTCAGTGTTATTTATGAAAATGAAATGAGATATATTTTTAAATACTTTGAAAAATTTAAAACTATATACAAATGGTTCTCTGTTGATTTTATAATTGCCACTTCTGGGCTTTCTGTCCTTTCCTTTGCGTATTCAGGCAATGCAAAAATTATTTAGTAGAGTTAAGCCTAACACAATTAAGTAGATAATTTTTTTTGCAGCAAAACAAAGACAACATGACGCAATGTCTTCCAAAGTCAGACATAAATTACTTGGGAGACATTTATAACATAAGTGTGGATAATTTAAATTTAGCTAGATGACTACCATTATCTCTTCTAATACTTGTATTTTATGCCTATCAAATGATTTGGTGATATTTAAAAATGAGATAAAGTCTATCCAACTATTGCTTTTCATTAAGAATGCCTGCAGGCATTCTCAAGTGAGTCATTCTTCCTTGAAATCCATCCAGTTGCTCTAGCAGCTATAAACTGTAGGAGTTGATGCTCTTTAATATTGGGGTGAAAGAGTCACTGGACCCCACCCTTTGGAAACTACTTTGGCTAAAATGCTCATCCAGAGTTCAAGGCCCTCATGATGAGGCCTAAAGCCTTTAAATAATCTATTTGCCTCTACAGCTCCTGTGGTCTCTGAGTACTCTACCGCTGCCTAGCAACAGCCCCTTGTATTTACTCAGCTTCTCTCTCTCTAAGCAACAGTACACATTCTTAGATGTCTCACCCAAAGTCCGACTGTGGAAAAATACAATTTAGCAGCACATCTCACCAGGAAGATGTCTGCCCCAGCATAGGAAACACAGAGATTGTTTACAAAACCCTCCAAAGGGGTAAGAAGTATCTCCCTTTCCCCCAAATAATTGTAATTGTCCAGTCCAACAGCTTGTCTCTTCCATTCATTTTCTTCCTTTTATTAACTCAACAAATATTTATTGAGCACTTTCTTTGTCCAAAGCATAGTGATAGGCACAGGCAATGAAATGCATGATGTAGTTTAAATTAAAGTCTAGGAAAACTTTTCCAAAAAAAAAAAAAAATGTCATCCATCCACTGATCTTACAGCTCAACAAAATCAGTTATATTCTCTGCTTCCTCAGTGCACCTTTGCAGAATATAATGGATAAGGCACTCCGCTCTTCTATACCTTGTATGAGTGGCTAAGAGGAGCTCTGAACTAGGCAATGGCACAGGTGCTCTATCTGGATCTGTTTGTGTTTATTATAGCTGCCCTTTTGTACACGTATGCACATACACAAAGATAGCAAGAGCATTAAAAGAAAGGTAAGATAAATTGCACAGGTTAAATTTTTTTGGCTTGAGATTATGGTGGACTCTCTAGAATGAAATAAAAGGGCTTCTCACCTGGTCTAATTTTTTTATTATAATTCTGCCTTGGAGTCTAGGACTAAGCTCCAGCTAATAACAAAGCTTTGCATGATTTTCTTACTTATCAGTGATCTGTGTACAGATTTTACTTAGAGACATAGTGTCTGAGGTCTAGGGCAGTTCAGGGTGTAATTCCCTCAATAAAGTCTATAATCCCACCACCATCTCTCACAGTATAAAAATAATCCCTTCCTCACACCATTCTTCATGTATCACCAACACCTACATCTAAATTGTCTTTATTTTATCCTCACTACAGTTGAATAAAAATTTAGCAGGATGTACAATTCTAAATTAATATAGCTCCTCCCACTTTTTGAAGAGGTGAGCCTCTCTTTCTGGCTTCTATTGATGCTTGTGAAGAGCCATTTGTTAGTATAGATGTCCCACTTTTGTGGATAAACTCTTTTCTTCATTGCAGCTGACTTTCAGATCCTCCCTGAAGTTGAACCATGATATATTTAAGTGAGATTTACTTTTATGTGTCTTGGGGCAGGATATTTATCTTTTACGAACCATGGGACATTTCTGTCTTATCTTTTAAGGCATTGCATCTCCTGCACAATGTTGAAATTTTTTATCTCATCGTCTAAGTCTCTTCATCTGTATATACTTATGCTGTTTTCCTTTTCCCATTTCAATTTTTTAAAAATTTCACTCTGCTGCCTCCAGGTAATTTCTTCATGTCTATCTTCCAGGATGTTCATTCTCTCATGTTCTATCTAATCTGCTATTTAAGGTAGTTACTGAGCATTTTTTAAGTGACTATTTTTTCTTAATTCCTAAAAGTTATATTTGGTTCTTTTTAGAATCGATCCATTTTGGTAATGCTCTATATTTTATGTTTTTAACCCTAGCTTTTTAATGTCTTTTTCAGCTAAGACATATTTATCATCTCTAAATAATAGTGCTGTTATTTGAGTACCTTGGTAGCTAAATCCTTTATTATTTTTTTATTCTTATTCTTATTATTATTTTAGAGAAAGACAGACAGACAGACAGACAGACAAGAATGGAAAAAGATGAGAAGCATCAACTCATAGTTGCGGCATCTTAGTTGTTCATTCATTGCTTTCCCATATGTGCTTTGACTGGGGGACTCTAGCCAAGCCAGTGACCCCCTGCTCAAGTCAGTGAACTTGGGCTTAAGACAGAGACCTTGGGATTCAAGCCAACAACCTTTGGGCTCAAGCCATCAACCATGGTGCCATGTCTATGATCCCATGCTCAAGCCAGCAACCCCATGCTCAAGCTGGATGAGCCCATGCTCAAGCTGGATGAGCCCACATGCAAGCCAGTGACCTTGGAGATTCAAACCTGGCTCCTCAGGGTCTCAGGTCAACACTCTATCCACTGTGCCTGAATAGAGGTCTTTTATTATTTTTAA
The DNA here is from genome assembly GCA_037038555.1 of Rhynchonycteris naso. Taxonomy (NCBI): domain Eukaryota; kingdom Metazoa; phylum Chordata; class Mammalia; order Chiroptera; family Emballonuridae; genus Rhynchonycteris; species Rhynchonycteris naso. Next base: position 206,225,301 of record CM072995.1, read on the forward strand.
TGTAGTGGGAGTTATTTTGTTTTTGTTTTGGGGGTTTTTTTGCTTATGATAGACTTTCCATTTTTAATTTTGGATTATGAGCTGATCTTCAACAGGGATTATTATGGGAATCTTATATAGCCTAGACTGAAAGCATGTCTCCCCAAAAGAATATTTCACCTTCTGCAAGTTATATCATCAGCGCAGGACCTGTTTCATGTTGATGTCATAGCCTGGGTATCCCTGAAATACACTAGTAGTAAAAATATTGAACTGTAATCCCACATAAACACAAGTATCTATTTTTTTCAAGGGAGACATTGGGATAAGGGGGTTGTTGCTGTTATGTGTGTTTATTCCCTCATGAGCTTTAAAATCCAGGCCCTCAGCTCATGGAAAGCAAACTCCACCCCACAACCAACAAAACCAGGCCAAAGGCTCACATGTTTGCCATCCCTTTATTAGTTGTTTTCATTTTCTTCCTAGAAACTTTTCTTTCCTTCCTGCAAACTTGACTGTCCATTTAACACAATGTTTTTTATATCTTAACCTATATTTCTAAATGTTTTTAGAACAGGATTTTAATGTCACTTAATCTAAAATATGTCTAGAAACTAAAGTTATCCATCAGATTCTTGATATGGTCAACTCAAAGTACCACCTACGCAAGCTGATGTGTGTATGAGTTTTAACAGAGTATTCACAGCTGTGAACTAATGAGTGATCTTCTCAGAGTTAGAGGCAATGTCTGTATTCCAGTTCAATTATGTGCCAGGTGGGTGCTGAATAAATATTTATTGCCATTACTAATTAATTAAAATACCTTTACTGATATACTTCTGGTTTGTTATACCCTTTACTTCTTCATTTTTGCAAGAATATTTTTTATTATTATTCTTATTTTTAAATATGGAAGTGAGTGAATCTAAAGTAATGAGGTGAATTCCACAAACCATGGTTAAAAATTAATATTAGTAATTTGCCAGTAGTCAATGTAAGGCCAAGGGCTGCCGCCATCATGGCCATTCACATCAGGTTCCCATTGGATTTGTGGGCAGATGATAAGGAAACAGTGAAGCCAAAAACTGGTGGGCCATTCCTTTATTCAAGTCTCATGCCAGCTGACAAGCAAACACACAGGGAAAACACTTCTCTTTCACTCAGGGCTCACAAAGCTACTGACACACTCTCCAGTTTTTCCTAGAGTCAAAGGCCCCACCAGTCTCAGCAGAGCTCACAAAAGCTCCTTATCTCTGGTTCCCCATCTGCCAACATGGCTTCTTATTCTGTAAAACTGGCTTCTCTCTCTTTCCCTACCATCTTGGCTTCTTCCTCCTCTCCCCACTTCTTCTCCTTTCTTTTTAAAACTTTTCTGGCATAAAAACCTCTCTCCAGCAAACATTAGCATAACAATGACCCTTCCCAAGCAGAAAGGTAATTAGCAATTTCACATATCACATACCTGGCGCTGCCCAGTGCCATTTTTTTAACACTAAAAGTGAGCAAACCAAGAAAATACAGATTTTACAAACTCAATTGCCCAACAGTCACTCTTTTATGACAAAGATTAACAGCACACTGAGCCATACCCTGTTGCTATGTCAAGTAGATACACACATGAGAGATCATATTTTCAGTTTTTTATTTTTAAAATAATTCTTAACTGTATCCTGGAGAGCTATTGTTTTACCAAGAACACCATATAATTTTAAGTTAGAAATAAAAATGACTCAGTATACTGAGGACATTCAAACAAGTTCTGTAAATGTGATTCCCTATTGGCTGAGACCAAAATAAATCAATTGATAGTCAAACAAATAAAATAAATATTTAAAACCCATGTTGTCTGCACAGAATGTAGACCTACAACTTAGTCACTAAGCAAGCAAGCTACTGTTTAATAATTGCCTTGCTCTGCATAGGTCTAAAAATAGGCCCCCATGTTTCAAGCAAGGTGGCAAGTGGAATGACCAATGTTTCTACTTGCCAGGGTTGTGGCAACAGCCCAGCATTTAGATAGCTGCTTCCTTCCCAACAGGATGAAAGAGAGCATAAATTTACAACCAAACATGGATGCCAGGAAAACAGAAATACCTTGCAGGCAATGCCCTAGTCTAAGTGGGGAGCTTCACTCTTTGGGGGAGTACAGAAAAGGTCAAATGAAAAAAAAAAGCCAGAGAGTGGTAAGGATATATGCAACTTTCGGCAGCTTGTTGAACAAATGTGAGACTCTATTTGCTCACCTATTATAATAATTTAACAAAGCCCATTCTTCTCAACTTTATTTTGAAAGTCAAAAAGCATAATATTTAGAGTTAAGATAGCCTGAGCTGAGTCCTTGTGCTAATTAACTCTCTGAATGAATTCAGGCAAGTCTCTAATATATTAGTTTTCCTACCCATGAAATACCAATCTCATAGAATTGTTATTATATGAATAGCAAGATAATGAATGTAAAACAATTAACATGGTGTCTGACAAAACTACTCAAATATTTGCTCTAACTATTCCATCAATAGACATTTGAGTACTTACTATGAAATTTGGAGCTAAATACTTTTGTGAATATAGAGATAAATCAGACATGTATTCTGCCTACCAGGAGCTTAGATTCTAACAGAAGAGATGAGATTAGATGAAATTATATACTCCATGACAGCAAGAATTGGTATGTGTCTTGTTCCTCCTTATGTTACTAGCATGCAGAACATTTTCTGATATATATACAGTAGGTATCCAATAAGTATTTGCCGTATATAAATATAAATAACTCTTACCTCATAGAGAGTGTTAAGAGTGAACAAAAGAAATATCAGAGAAAATCCAGGTAAAAATAAGAACCTTAAAGTCCAATCAAAAGAAGAATGTTTCTACAGTTTCTTATCTGTCAAAGGAAAGCAGTAATTACCCTTCCCCTCAGGTAGATTATTGTAAAGCCAAAATAAGAATGTGTTTACCTGACAGCAGCAGATGGAGGAGGCAGGTAACAAGGGGATGATGGATTAACCCCAAGAAAATTAATGGTATTTACCAAGACTCCTGCAGTGCCTACTGTGCACTAGAGACAGTTTTTAGCATCTCACAACTAATGTTATCTTTGCAACAACTCTGGGACACGGGTCTTATTATTATCGTCCTCATTTTGCAGAAAAAGGAAACTGAGACGCAGAGAAGTTTAATAATATCCCCAACAGAAGCAGGATTTCATTCCTGGCAGGAGTTCGGGAACCTGCAGTATTATGCAAAAGGTGCCTTGTCTCGCTACCAAGGCCAGGGGCTCAATCTCACTTCTGTTGGCCTTACTTGGAAAATGCTGGTGCTTTTAAATCAAGACCGGCCAAATTCCCTGCACTGCTTCTGTCTCTCTAGAAAACTTCCCTGACACTTTCTCCCACTAGCTTAGTTCCATTATATTGACTGTTTCCTGGGAGGAGGAGGAAGGGGAAGAGGGAGCTATAAATATCCCTTCCTAAGTGCCCCCAAAAGTGGAACCACCTGCTGGGCCCCTGTGAGGTAGGCGAGCAGCAGAGCCCCCACCATGGAGGGAGGTTCGCATCCCATCACTCAACAGAGGGTTTCAGGGACCTCCTGCAGGGCCCGCTGCTGCAAAGGGGAGGAAAATAAACAGGCCGGCTGTAATGAATGGTGTTATTTCAGAGGTTTATCATCTACCTGCTTAATTGTGTCAGTAAGATCTCAAAAGTAGGTGTTGGGTGGAGAAAGCATCCTGAGAGAGCAGAGGCTTAGGTGCACTGGGCCCCCCAGACAGAGCCCTTTTTGAGGACCAGGGCACTGTAGGAATATCCTGTTTTCTTTCACCGTCGCGGCGGGTATGGAAACACTTTGTAAACTGGACACAGCACAAACTATTCCTGTGACCGGGAACATAGAGGCAAGGCATTGATGGGGCCCGACTTTCTTTTAAACTGGAGGAACAAATACATTTTCTGCAGGTGCTTGTGTGCAGCCCTTTACAGCCTGGAAAAGACAGCTGGCCCAAGGTCAGAGAGTTAATCAGTGATTCAACTTGGCTTTCCAACTCTGTCCTCGCTGTTCTTGAATTCATCGCTGTACAAGGCAGGCGCAGTGAGAAGCCAGCCAGCCCTTCTGCGGACCCGCTCACCCTGGACACACCACGGGGGTCAAATCTAGGGCAGATCTGAGGGCTCTTACTCACTTCTGCTCTTTTTGCCAACGAGCAGAATTTCTCTGGGAACACCCCCACACCATTGTGGGTGCGCGCGTGCACGTCCACACACAGACAGCCACGAGGAATTTTTATTTTCTCCAATCCCAATCCAGAGTCCGGCACAGCTGCCAAATGAGTCCCTCTGACAGCACCTCCCACACGAGGAGACGCCAGGGCTGCACACTGGGCTCCACAGGCGTTTTAATTGTGAATCCAGATGCTCTACCCCTTGGTTCGACACTGACCTTTCACTTGAAAGTCAATTTGTCAGTCTGCTCCATGTGTCTGAAGAAACCATCAAAGCCGCCCTGCCGGGGAGCTCCCCATAGGTTCCTCCAAATGCGATTGTAACCCAGCTACATCATGTTGCGGGGGGGGGGGGAGTGTAAGGGGGGGGCAGGAAGAGCTGGCAGCTTCCCACCCCTTAGGACTGCTAGGGGGGAGCATTGTGTTTCTCAGGGGTGGGCACTGAGTATATGGGGGAGGAGGGAAGGAGGAAGCAGAGACAAGAAGCAGCCTCCGCCCCCCCCCACTCCACATCAACTTGCCCAACGGGACCCTGAAAGGGGAGGGAGGCTCCGCAGCCCAGGGATGTCTGATTTTTAGTCTGTGTTTCTATTTTCTGCCAGCACAGCCAAGACCGGGGTCTGGAAATATTCTTCTGCACAGAGGGCCAGGGTGATTGGTCTAATCAAAGATAATGCACGTGTGTGAACTTGGGGAAGCACAAGGGGCTGACCGAGGACAACTCCCTCACCTAAAGTTAGGAGACACTCATGGTTCGACTGTCCAGTTGCCAGAAAGAACTAGACAGAATCCCCCTGTCATCCTCAGATACTTAGAGCTCCCTTTTCATTTCTTGTCCACCCCAAGCTCTAGATCTCACCACAATCTAAAGGATAGGTAGTCAGAGAGGAAGGAAAGGTTCAAACGCCCAAGGGAGGGAACCTGGGAATCGTTGGTTGTGGGTTGTGTTAAATTTGTACAGAGCAAGATGACTTGGTGTTATTAAGATCAAGGCTGACAGGGGTTTTAGCATAAAACAAAAATAGCAGAGGAATGAGCAGTGCTTAGGGGATGTTGTAGTTCTGCTACCGCCAGTGTAGAAATCTGTTATTGCCATATTAATCCCTTAGGCAACTAGCTGAAATGTCATCAGAAAGGCCAGGTTCCTCTGTATTTTCCCTAAAACTGCTTTAAACTAAGCCCTAGAAAAAGTACCCAGAGAGATACAGTTTAAAAACCGCTTCCCCCACCCCAGTCCCAGATTAAAAGGAGTTGGGAAAAGCTTTGGGGTCTCCATAGATCTGCCATAATTAAGCATAAAACAAGCCTTTACAAGTTCAATGTAAACAGCTAGTCACTGAACTGCTTACCAGAACAAAACTCAACAACCTTCAGAAACTCTACAGTGTAGCATTTAGTAAGTTGAGCACCAACCAGAAACATAAAGATATGGAAAGGAAAAAGAAAATGTGACACACAATCAACAAAGAAAGCAAATACAGTGGTACCTTGAGATACGAACAGACCAACATATGAATTTTTTTTTTAAGATATGCAACTTGGTCCATATTTTTGTTCGAGATCCAAGCGAAATTCCGAGATACGAGTCATGAATCAGGAAGCTGCTGCTAGTTGGTGCATTGGTGCATGAGTCCAGTATTGGCAGTTTGATATACGAGTTGACTGACTTATGAGCTTGGTAACAGAATGACTTAAATTCGTATCTCGAGGTACCACTGTAATAGATACCTACCCTGAGACGGCCCAGATATTGGATATAATAGACAAAGATTTTAAAGGTTGTTATCATAAATATTGTTGAGGGAAAAAAGGAAAAGATGTTAAAAATATTAAAGGAAAATATGGCCTGCATCAGTAAAAATATAGGGAATATCTGTAAAAAAATGTAACTGTAAAATGAAGAATCAAATTAAAATAATTAAACCAGAATAAGATTTAAATAAAAAAAAAACCACTGGATGATAAAGATGGCAGAAAAATAGCCAACTAACTGGCAATGGCAGAAGAACAGAGAAGGAAGAATTAAAGAAAAATGAAGAGGCTGAAGTACTTATGGGAAAATGAAAACTGTCTAATATACATTCATTTCTTGACCAGAATGAAAAGTAATAATTGAAAAATATCCATATTTGTTCAAAAATATCAACTTACGGATCATGAGGCTTTGCAAACCCTGAGACTGAATACAAAGAAGACCACACCTATGCACAGCACTGTTAAACCACTGAAAACCAAAGATAAAGAGAAAACCCTTGAAAGGAGACAAAGGAAAACCATGTTATATACTGAGGAACAATGATACAAATGACAGCTGACTTCTCATCAGAAACAATGGCAACCAGAAGATAATGGAATATCATCTTTAAAATAAAAGGGAAAAAATACACTATCAATATATAATTCTTTAACCAATTAAAATACCCTTCTAAAATAAGGAAAAACAATGGCATCTTCAAATAAGCAAAACTGGAGAGAATTTGTTACAAGTAAATTCAATAACTAAAGGTAAATAATACCAAGTAGAAACTAGAACACACATGGAGAAATAAAGAGCACCAGACATAATAAATAAGAGGTTTATAACAAAATACTGTGCTTTTAAATATCTTCCTCAAAATAAATTGACCATTTACAGATAAATTATTAGCTTTGTAAGGTGAGGTTTATAACATGTATAGAAGTAAAAATTACAGTAAAATTCAAAAAGTGAACACCAGATTTTCCAAAGTGGATAGAACAACCAGACCCTCTATATTGCTTATGGGCTTATATAATGCTACAATCTCTTTGAAAAACTATTAAACAGTTTTTTATCAGTTTAAAGTATATTTATTGTGTGACAAAGAAATTGCACTTTAGGCACTTACCATAAAAGAAATTGAAACACACATCCAACAAAAAACATAGCAAGAGTGATCACAACAGTGTTACTAGTAATGGTGAAAATAAACAAAGAAACAAAACAAAATTATCCAAACAACTATCACCAGTGTGATGGATAAGAAACTGTGGCACAGTCATATAAATGGGATACTACTATTCAATAAGAAGAAGAATGTACAACTGATTTGTACAACATGATATTACTCTCCAACACATTGTGTTAAGTGGAAGAAACCAGACACATGACAGCAGATACCATATGGTTTTGTTTAAATTAGACTGTAGGATAACTATAACTAATTTATATAGAATGCGTACATTTGACAGATTCAACTGAGAGAACACTTAATATCTGTGATGTTTCTATACGTAAATTTTACTTAAATTAAAAAAAATTGTACTTGTCCTTGTGAAAAGATGTAAGTCAGATAATGTCATTCCTTGGGTCAAACCTTTGAATGTCTTTTGTCTCCAAGCCTCAATCCTTACAAAGTTCTCAACGTCTAAAAGTCATACATGTTCTGGTTTCCCACATCTAATATTTTCCATTACCCACTCTGCAGGTACCCTGGCATTTTCACAGTACCTTGAATGTGTAAGCTTACTCCTATCACACCCTATAGACTTTACCCTGCTCTTAATAGTACTTATCATTGAAATAGATTATATGATTACCACCTGTATCACCCTAAATAAATGTAAGATGCTTTATTTTGTTCATATATAAATCTCCAGTGGCTAAGGTAATGCCTGGTCCATAATAACTGCTCAATAAATATTTGTTGAAAGAAAAGTTTAAATGATGATTTGTCATTAAAATATTTTGGGTTGACTTCATTCTTAATAGGCTCTTTCAGTTCAAGAGGTCTAAGCTATATTGTACTATTGAGTGACTTTTTGCCTATCTAAAACTATGTATGTATGGCTAAGGTTCCCAAATTTCCTACTTGTTGTATTGGGGGGGGGGGAATTTAAATGTGTCAGATTAAAGAGATGAAATGTTTAATGTCCTAAGGGGTTGTCTGGGAAGAAGGTTGGAAACATATCAGAATTAATTGCAATATCCAGGAAGTGACTTTACATTAAAAAAATAGAAGGTGAATTAGCACACCTTTAGTCTGTGGAAAAGAAACTCACCTTGAATCACGGTAGTACGAGGTCATCTCATCAGTCCCCACAAAATAGCAGAAATTAGCTTCAAGGGCAGTTTTGCTTGATTCGTAAGAATGATTTCCTCATATTGTCACCCAAACCAGTCCTAAATAAAGCAATGGGTGCCATGCTGTTGGTTGGAAAAGCTCTTTAACACTGAGAGATGAAGCACGGTAGATGGCCACTACCCAGAAAGTGAGAGAGAATGAGACTTTTGTGCAAAGAGGACTCTTGCACCAAGACAGGGACCCATCCCAAAGTGACCACAGTATCTGCCAATTTCACAAGAAAAGGGCTGCAGTGAGGTGACCCAGGTAGAATGAATGGCACCTTGAGCCATTAGACCACTGCACAAATAATGAGGATTAATTTTGGCCATCCTAAGCAGGAAAGAAATGGATTGCAAGGATTATTTTGGATAGCTCCCAAATCAACATGAAGGCTGGAGAACCTGACTCAGAAAGTGGATGGAAATCAAAGGAGGCTAGGCAGCCAAAAAACAGAGCTGAGATCACAGTGCTGAAATAATCTAGTGAAAATGTCACTAGCTCAGGACATGTGTTGTTGCTTTCATGGTCACCACATCACCCCGGACACTAGCTGACCCCACCTCAGGACTCTAATGTCCTGGCAATCATAAATAGCTTCTTATCTGACCCTTGATCTCCTTTAGGTTTCAAAGTTCTGGGTGGGATCCTAACTATGATGGACTGAGTAAATCTTGGCCGCATGGACACACTGATGTTAGGAAATGGGGAGAGGAAATATCTGCTTCCTTTTTTTCTCTAGTGGAAAGTGGGGTCCTGGTATTCTACCAATTTGGGTATCTCTCCCTAATAAAGAGAATGTTAAGATTCTAGATAATCAAGTATATTTTAATCTACCCCTTTGACTGCCTTACATCCTTATAAACACTTCCTTCCAAATTTATACTTCTAAAAATATTTCTACATGATGTAGGTAGCCCATCCCATGCAATCAAAACACACTCACTTTTTCCCCCAAAAGAGAAAATACAAAGTTTTATTATTTGCTCCTTCCAGTTGCAGTTGAGGTTTGTTGTTCATCATTCCTGTTACAATCCAATTATAAATTTCTAAAACTAAAGATTAACTAGGAATTATAACCACCAAACAATGCATTCTGATAGGTATTTCTATACACAGATGAGAGCTAGTAGTTACAGCATTCCCCCCACTACCATTTTATGTTTTCTCTGCCTCAACTAGCACATAGTAGGGCAATCTAAACTTAAGTCTTAATTCTTTTTAAATATGAGCCATTGTTTCTGCTTGTTTAAGCTTGCAAAAATCTTCTATTTATCTTTATCACTCAAAGTTACAGTACAAAAGGTGTCCTTGGGTAGCATCTGTGGTCCTTCCTCTCAATCAACCAGAAAAATTCAACTTTCTCTTTTCATGATTTTCCAGTGGCGTGAGAATCCCTGAGTGCACAAGTGGCTGGCCACTACCAATTTTATAGAATTAGTGTAACATCTCTATGAAGAAGCCATTTTTCCATTGGGAAGTAAAACCAGCAGAGTCCAGGAACAGAAGGCAAAATTTTGATAGTAGGTCAGTAGATGTAATTATGAGTGGTTCCCATATTCCTTCCCCAATGCTACTGAATCTGTATGCCCTAGAACAGAGAGAGTGTCATTCATTCTCCGTTAATTCATTAGTTGCTTGTGGGCAGTAGAACACATGGTTAGATCAGTAAATTCTACGATCATCAGCCATTACTTCTTTTTTTGTAAAGCCAGTTTCTTAGCCATAAACAATCTATTTTCAATTAAAATTTTTATTATAGGTCAATGTGTTTAAATGATTTTAAGTCATTTAAAAAGTTTATATGAATGTCATGATCAAATATGAGGAGTCCTTAAGTGTTACTGCAAAAGATTTGGAAAATAAATGTCAAGAAAATCACAGTGAGTATCAAACAAAAGAATATGGAATAGAGATTTCATTATGATACTTAAGAATTTAAATAAGTTCCACTGATGAAAGTGTTAGCAGAAACATCATGGGACACTATAAATAAGCCTAAACATAAAGTAGGTAACTATTTTAGTGGGCAATGTCTACTCCCTCTATAAAGGATGGGTCCAATATAATCAGTTTCTACCAGGTAGTTGACTGACCTTGTTAGGTATAGTGCCATCATGGTGTTCAGTCCTGGTTGCTACTCCTGGCCACTGGAGGACCCAGCTGTAGTACTAGCCATGTCACCATAGTGGGAGGATGTCTTCATCATTATGGTCATGTCATTAGGTTCATTCCTGCCACCATAGCTGTTTTGTTTATGAGTCCCATCAACGAAGCCCTAGAGCAAGACTCTCAAGGACGTCTTTAGTGAAAGTCATTTTGTTTTCCTGATCATTAAAAATCTCTCTACAGTGGGGGCCTTTGGGTGAACATGCAGATTGAACACAAATATTTTGGGTTCATTCTATGAAGTTTATCCTGCTTTTCCATAAACTTTTCCATCACCAGTGCACCAATATTTTTCCTTCTAAGCTTCTGATTATCTGACCAAACCATTAGCCACCATCCAGAAATTGGATCTAGATTGTTTCCTTGGGCATTCACTTCTGGATAATTAGATGTACCACTAAACATATGATCCCAGGAGAATTTTTATTCTCTATTGTGCTTTGGGACCACCCTTGAGTGAAATTAATACACTATAGCAATTTACAACCAAGAAAAAGTGACTAGTCCATTGCCAAGAGCTAGAGAGGAGGATTTGACTAGCCGCAGGGAGAGAACATGGAATCTCTCCAAGACCCTGCAGGGATTGGATCTGGGATGAGATCTGGGTGGGGCCTGAACCTGAAATCCCTACCCTTGCACCTGGAGGAACCCAGGAAAGACTACTGATGTGTGGCTCATATTCCCTTTGGTTCTGCCCTGCATTCTGATGTCACTACAAAAAAAAAACTCCATTGAACTACTCAACACATTTGGGAGGTGTACCCACCTGACCTCATCCCAGGTCTACACTCCAACACAAACAGAGCTGTCATAATACATCCTGTCTCTGTGGCAGGCAGAAATCTGGAGAAATCCTGGGAGGGGGAGGGGAAATGCTTTGGAAATGGTTTTATTTCTGAGAAATTTAATTTCCAACATTTCCGCCAATAACCGCATTTTCTTGGAGTTTGAGATCAGAGGTAGACTACCCTGGTGGCCTTTTAACCCTAATTAGCCAACAAACCTATTTGGTGCCCCCACCTCACTGAATCAACCATGTGATGGAGCTTCTAACATGATGTGGCCTCTGGTCCATCAAATACTGCACATTCCACAGTTCCTGCTCAGCCCGCTTCCTTCCCTATGGGGCCGCTGCCTGACTTGTCCAAAGCTGATATTAATATCACAGGCCATTATAATATAGTTATTTTCATGGAAGGCAGGGAGGAAGTCATGTGGCATTAATTGGTCCCGTGGGGTTCTGAAAATCTCCATTTAGCATGTTGTTTTTACTCACATAAGCAGCAATGAAGTAGAAATAGTGAGGAAGTCACTGTGATTGTATTAAATGAGTCTTTTTCCCCTAGGCCTTGTTTGGCTAATGAGTCATTATTCCTTTTTTAATTGTATGAACATATGTAGTAGGCCAAATGTAGGTGCACTTTCTTAAATGCACACACACACACACACACACACACACACACAACTACCACTGTTTGCCTTATTTTAACCACTGGTGTGATGTCAGCTCATTGAAAGGTTGAAACACAGAGAATTTGACCAAAGTATATGAGTTTTTATAGTGTGGGGGAAAAGAAATTCCAAAGCTCCCAAGCATAAAGACATCTTTCATCCTCTTTAAGTTGCTCAACCAGAGGGTTTCATATCAAAATGTTGATATCACCACAATCCACTGCTTTGTGTTTGTAAGATAAATTTTACTTTTTCAACCCGTCACATAGATCATCCTTTCTAACCTTTGTCATGAGTCTGTGAATTATATAGGGCCAGAATTACTATTACCTTTTTCAGAGCAGGAGCTGATGTCATAGAGGCACAGTGACTTTTTTAAGATCATGCAGCTAAGAAGTGATGACCTAAAAACCAAGGCAACCCCCCAAAAAACAAAATTGTGGCTCTAAAGAGACTTTGCAATGGCTTAGAGGCCCTCATGGGTTAGATGGTGAATATGGTGAATTTGGGAGCATGAACCAAAGTTGTCACCAAGTTTTGTAAGCTTGCCTTGACCCTGACCCTCCCCCCAGGTAACTAACCACATTAAATCAATGTTCTCAGGACTGTCTCCCTTAACTACAGTGATGACATTTTATTTTTCCATCAATAGGACACATGACAGAAATGATGAAAAACCCTCTGGACTGACCAGGAGGTGGCACAATGGATAGAGTGTCGCACTAGGATGCGGAAGACCCAGGTTCGAGACCCCAAGCTCGCCAGCTTGAGCGTGGGCCCATCTGGCTTGAGCAAAAAGCTCGCCAGCTTGGACCCAAGGTCGCCGGCTCCAGCAAGGGGGTGCTCGGTCTGCTGAAGGCCCGCGGTCAAGGCACATGTGAGAAAGCAATCAATGAACAACTAAGGTGTTGCAACAGCAACGAAAAACTAATGATTGATGCTTCTCACCTCTCTCTGTTTCTGTCTTTCTGTCCCTATTTATCCTTCTCTCTTACTCTCTCTCTGTCCCTGTAAAAAAAAAAAAAGGAAAAAAGAAAAACAAAACAAAACAAAACCCTCTGGAAACATTTTCTGTTTGAAGGTGCTGATATTAGAATAATTTGTGGCCCTGGCCATTTGGCTCAGTGGTAGAGCATTTGCCCATCACGTGGATGTCCCAGGTTCAATTCCTGGCCAGGGCACAGAGAAGTGCCCATTCCCTTCTCTACCCCTCCCCCTCTCACTTCTCTCCTTTCTCTCTTTCTCTTCCCCTCCTGCAGTCATGGCTCAGTTGGAGCAAGTTGCCCCTGGGCACTAAAGATGGCTCTATGGCTTCCACCTCAGGTGCTAAGAAGAGCTCAGTTGCTGAGCAATAGAGCAATGCCCCAGATGGGCAGAGCATCTCCTTCTAGTGGGCTTTCTGGGTGGACCTGTCTCTGCCTCTCCAACTTGCACTGCATAAAAAATGAAATAAATAAAAGAGTAATTCATGGGTTCCTTGGATGTGAGAAATAAATCTTTTGACAATCATGTGCCATAAAAACATCTATCATACATCCCTCAATGTGGCAGAGGTCCTGAATTATGAATTCTACTTCCCTAGAAGATTCTGAATTTAAAAAAATAAATAATTCTAATAAGAAAAATTATGATTTTCCTCAGTCAAAAGAGATTTAGTGTGGTTCACCCTGAAGGCCGAATATTAATATAGATAAGCTTTCGTGATTCCAATACTAGTGAAATTTCATTCTTGTGGTCAATAGTTCATTCAACCATGAAGTAAAGAAGTGTGTCTTTACTTGAATTAAATCTAGGTACTAAAAAGCTGCTCAGTTCACACAGAGACAGTGAACTTTACATAAGGACAAGCCACAAAGAAATGAACACCTGTCCATGGCCACAGATCTGACACCTCCTCTTGGGACTCTGTCACCCGGGCTTTACACAAATTCTCACATGCAGTCCAACCAGAGGAAGCAGGGCTCCATTCAAGTCATTACCATGACCATAAGCACACTGAAAGGGCTGATCCTCCAGGCAATTTTGGCCACTTCATTTTTACAAAGGAGAGTGGATGGGTGCCCTGAGTTTCCTGAGTGCACAGAGGTTGAACACCACTCTATAGAGGAAGTCCAGATTTTCCATTGCAAATGCTTGAGACGGAGCTGAACGCAAGCTATGGGGGTGAAGAGTGGCTTACCAATCCAGCTTGTGAAAGGATGATGGTCTTTGATGTCCTCCTTTTCCCTCTCTTGTTTCTCCTCCTTCTCTCCTTCCTCTCATTTCATTGCTCATAAAAACTCTAGGTGGTCAGTTAGAGCAGCAAGTGAAAAAAAAATTAGTTCATATGGTCTCCTTGGTTGACTCAGTCATTCTAGTTAAGATGCACTTAGGTTGAATCTACTGGCTGGCTTGAGATTTGAGAGTCATCTGTGGATTTTGATCACCCATTCCAACACGTTTAACCAAAGTCAGAGTGATAGCAACAGAATGAGGAGCTACTGAGAATTATTTTTCAGTTCCTCCCATTTTACAGATGTAGAGACCAATGCCTAGAGAGCACAAGGGACTTGGCCGAAGTCACAGAACTCATTATATGTACTCAAATAAAGAAGCACATAAGGAAGATGGCGACGGAGTAGACGGACGTACCAACTTCCAACTCCCAGAACCAAAGTGGATTATAACTCAATTTAAAGAACCATCATCTGGATAAACCAACTATGAACTGAACTAAGTGGACTCTTTAACCAAGGAACACAGAAGAAGCCACATTGAGACTGGTAGAAATAGCGAAAATGCGAAGAGGGCTGCCCAGCTCCCCGGAGCAAACGGCAGCCCGGAGAGACCCGCGGGGCGGGAGGAAAGTTTGGCAGAGAGGGAGGGACCTGGGTCCCAGAAACCAAGCCCCAGCCTGCAGTCCCAAAGCCTACAAGAGGCATTTGGACAGTTTTGAGCTGTGAAACAAGTGAGGGAGCTCCCAGGACTACAGTGTGGGGTATTAGGTCCCTTCCTACCCTGCTGAGGGTTGCTGAAGGGTTTGGGGCGGCAGGACGCTGAAACGCGGTTCTGTCGGCGTGGGCAGAGGCAAAGCCGGTGTGAGCTCGGTCTAGCCCAGCAGGGTCGGAGGGGACGCGCAAAAGCGGTCCGGAAGCTGCAGGCCCGCCTTTAATCCCACTTACAGGGACAAAGCGGGAGGCCTGGAACGGGCAGAAACCTGCTCTGCAACACTGCACAAGCCAGTCTTGACCGCGGGGACCGGGCTAGGACCAGGGACGGGCAGGGGCTCGCGGCTGAGCTCACACTACCAGCCCAACCCGGCCAGAGAAACCCGATTTGCAATTATAAGTGCACTAGCGGACTCCGAACGCGGGGGCGGGGTAGAGTCCGGGAGGAGCGGAAGTACGCAGCTGAGCTGAAGCCAGCAAACACCCCGGCCCAATAAACCTGGGTTTGGGACCCTGCGCAGAAGGGTCCTGGCCTCGAGGGCGGGGATAAAGCTCTGGACAGGCAAAGGCTCACAGCTGAGAGCACATCAAAAGCCCCGCCCAACCAACGAAACTGTGGCGAGCAGGCTCTGACTGCGGGTTCTGGGCGGAAGTCCGGAAATAGGCTGTGTCCGCAGCTGAGCAAAGGTGCTCACCTCTACCCTTGGTGCTAAGTCTTGTGGCTTCAGTGACAGCCCCTCCCGCGGAGGAGAGGCAGAAATCACAGCAAAAGCCACAGTGGGCTGGCGCTGGCAACACTCATACCCAACCACCCTAGGCAGCGGCAGAGGGGGTGGGGGACCTGCAAACAGACCACACCTAGAGAACACAAATGAAACACCTACTGGACTCCAGTGGCCACAACTTGCTTATACACAGAAAAAATGGGGAGGCAGAGGAATGCAAACCAAATGAATCAAGAGAAATCCCCAGAGACGGACCTGAATGAACCAGATATAACCAAATTACCAGAAGCAGAATTTAGAATAATGATAGTTAGGATGTTCAAAGAAATTAGAGCAACAATGGATAGTCATTATGAACACCTAAATAAAGAGATAACAAGTATAAAAAATGAAATTGAAATAATAAAAAAGAATCAGACAGAAATGACAAATACAGTATCAGAACTGAAGACCACAATGGAAGGAATTAAAAGCAGGATGTATCACGCTGAGGATCGAATAAGCGAGTTAGAGGACACAATAAAGAAAGGCACAGAAGTAGAGAAGAAAAAGGAAAAGAGACTAAAAAAATCTGAGGAAACTCTAAGGGAGCTCTGTGACAACATGAAGAGAAACAACATTCGCATCATAGGGGTGCCTGAAGAAGAGGAGAGAGGACAGGAAATGGAAACTTTGTTCAATCAAATCATAGCAGAAAACTTTCCTAAATTAAGGCTGGGAAACACTCCACACATTCAAGAAGCACACAGACCTCCATTAAAGAGAAACCCAAAAAGATCTACACCAAGACACACCATAGTTAAAATACCAAAGCTAAGGGATAAAGAAAAAATTTTAAAAGCTGCTAGGGAAAAAAAGGCTATCACCTACAAAGGAGCCCCCATAAGGATGACATCGGACTTCTCAGCAGAAACACTTGAGGCCAGAAGGGAATGGCAAGATATAATCAAAGTACTGCAGAACAAGAACCTACAACCAAGACTACTGTATCCAGCAAGGCTAACGTTTAAAATCGAAGGAGAAATAAAGAGCTTCCCAGAAAAAGAAAGCCTGAAGGAATTCATAAAAACCAAACCAATTCTGCAAGAGATACTAAGGGGCCTGTTGTGAACAGTTTAAAGGGAGGAAAGAATAGAGCAAAAGAAGAATACAGCTTTAAAGAATAAAATGGCAATAAACAACTACATATCAATAATAACCTTAAATGTAAATGGATTAAATGATACAATCAAAAGACATAGGATAGCTGCATGGATAAAGAAACAGGACCCATGCATATGCTGTCTACAAGAGACTCACCTTAAAACAAAAGATGCACATAGACTGAAGGTAAAAGGATGGAAAAAAATACTTCACGCAAATGGAAATGAAAAGAAAGCAGGGGTAGCAATACTTATATCTGACAAAATGGACTTTAAAACAAAGGCTGTAGTAAGAGATAACGAAGGACACTACATAATGATAAAGGGAACAATTCAACAGGAAGATATAACTATTATAAACATCTATGCACCAAATATAGGAGCCCCGACATACATAAAGCAGACTTTGATGGATATAAAGGGCGAGATTAACAGCAATACTATCATAGTAGGGGATTTCAATACCCCTCTAACAACACTGGATAGATCCTCAGAAAAGAAAATTAATAAAGAAACAGCAGACTTAAAGGATACACTAGATCAACTTGATTTAATAGATATCTTCAGAACTTTTCACCCTAATGCAGTAGAATATACATTCTTCTCAAGCGCTCATGGTACGTTTTCTAGGATAGACCACATGTTAGGACACAAAAATGGTCTCAATAAATTTAAGAAGATTGAAATCATATCAAGCATTTTCTCTGATCACAATGCCATGAAACTAGAAATTAACCACAAAAGAAAAACTGAAAAATACTCAAACACTTGGAAACTAAATAGCATGTTATTAAATAATGAATGGATTAACAATGAGATCAAAGAAGAAATAAAAAAGTTTCTAGAAACAAATGATAATGAGCATACATCAACTCAAAATTTATGGGACACAGCAAAAGCAGTTCTGAGAGGGAAGTTTATTGCACTACAGGCATATCATAAGAAGCTAGAAAAAGCTCAAATAAGCAACCTGACCCTGCATCTAAAAGAACTAGAAAAACAACAAATAAAACCCAAGACAAGTAGAAGGAAGGAAATAATAAAGGTCAGAGCAGAAATAAATGACATAGAGGCGAAGGAAACAATACAGAGGATCAATGAAACCAGAAGCTGGTTCTTTGAAAAGGTAAACAAGATTGATGAACCTTTAACTAGACTCACCAAGAAAAAAAGAGAGAGGACTCAAATAAATAAAATTAGAAAGGACAGTGGAGAAATAACAACTGACACAACAGAAATACAAAGCATTATAAGAAAATACTATGAAGAACTATATGCCAAAAAATTAGACAATCTTGGTGAAATGGATAAATTTCTTGAATCATATAACCTTCCAAAAATCAATCTGGAAGAATCAGAACACCTAAACAGACCAATTACAACAAATGAGATCGAAACAGTTATCAAAAAACTCCCAACAAAGAAAAGTCCCGGGCCTGATGGCTTCACAAGTGAATTCTACCAAAAATTCAAAGAAGAACTAACTCCTATCCTCCTCAAGCTATTTCAAAAAATTCAAGAGGAAGGAAGACTTCCAAACTCCTTTTATGAGGCGAGCATAATTCTGATCCCAAAACCGGGCAAAGACAACACAAAGAAAGAAAATTATAGGCCAATATGCCTGATGAATTTAGACGCTAAAATTCTCAACAAAATATTAGCCAATGGGATCCAGCAATATATGAAAAAAATCATTCACCATGATCAAGTGGGATTTATCTTTTCTAACCTTTGTCATGAGTCTGTGAATTATATAGGGCCAGAATTACTATTACCTTTTTCAGAGCAGGAGCTGATGTCATAGAGGCACAGTGACTTTTTTAAGATCATGCAGCTAAGAAGTGATGACCTAAAAACCAAGGCAACCCCCAAAAAAACAAAATTGTGGCTCTCTAAAGAGACTTTGCAATGGCTTAGAGGCCCTCATGGGTTAGATGGTGAATATGGTGAATTTGGGAGCATGAACCAAAGTTGTCACCAAGTTTTGTAAGCTTGCCTTGACCCTGACCCTCCCCCCAGGTAACTAACCACATTAAATCAATGTTCTCAGGACTGTCTCCCTTAACTACAGTGATGACATTTTATTTTTCCATCAATAGGACACATTTATTGGATATACATTCAATATATTTTTTATTGAACATATATATTTAATAAAAGTTTCAGCTTTGGCCTGACCTGTGGTGGCACAGTGGATAAAGTGTCGACCTGGGAACACTGAGGTTGCCAGTTCAAAACCCTGCACTGGTCTGGTCAAGGCACATATGGGAGTTGATGCTTCTAGCTCCTCCCCCCTTTCTCTCTTTCTCTCTCTCTCTCCCTCTCTCTCACTCTGTGTCTCCTCTCTAAAATGAATAAAATAAAAATAAATTTAAAAAAAAGTTTCAGCTTTGGCTCAATTTTTTAATAACAGTTGTTTTCCATCCTAGAACTGCAAAGATGATTTTTACAAGTCATCTGTTAATAATATTTTGTTTACGAGCACACAATCCATCAGGCAATCATAAAGTGTCTTATGAAGTGGCATGACTTTGTATTCCAGAAGGGAATGAAGTGAGATATATTTGCTGACTCAAGCATGAAAATGTTCTGGAGCCATTAGCTGACCCTCTACTGTCTGCACAGAGACCTTGAAGGACTTCACACTCACATGGTGGAGGCAACTGTTCCTCATGGGAGGCAGGGAGGGAAGGTCCGGCTCAGGAGAGTAAAATAATGAAACTCTCTATTCACCTATTTTTTTTTCACTATGCACACACTCCTCTCTTACATCCGGAAGCTGTGATCTTAAATTTTGCAGAATCTTGAAAAAGGAAATTTTCCCTGTTGACACTGGAGAAGTAATTGGGCTTGGCAGTAGGAGAGAGGATATCTTGGTTCCACCTGGGGTAGCTTTCATTTCAACTTATAATAAAACCCTCATTTATGGCTGTACTGCAAAGAATCAGAGCACTCAGATGAAGAGCAGAGAGGTCTCCGGGAACACAGTGGGCACTGGAAGTGACTCTGACATGGGAGAGGGCAGGAAGAATATAAGAAGAAGGAAAAAATAACAGCATCCAGCAAATAAACTGGCTTCTCAACACTTGGAAAAATCAAGCAAGGAATATTAAAAGTCCTATGGATTGAAGAAAAACCAAATAAACAATCCATAACGATGTCTTGCCCTATGGATGCGCAGAAAGTAACCACGGGAGAAAATGACAGGGTCAACAGGATTCCAGCGGAAACTGAAGTACCAAACATACCTTTCATTTTCTCTCACGGGGCTCAGAAATATAGGTTCTGGCAACATTGTCTTTGAAATCTCACTGGGCAGATATACTCCTCTCATTTAAAGTTAGATATGTGTGACACACAATAGTTTCTGTTAATTAAATCTCTTAACTTTGTGGGAAGAAGGCTTGTTTGGTATTTCAGACATTCCTAAAATTCAAGAGGGAAAGATCCTACAACACAGCAAATTTCCAAGAAACGAATTACGTAGAAGTATCCAACCTGTGCTTGCTTGACTAAGCTGCCTCCATCTTTCAGAGCAGGTGAGAAACTTCTGGATGGCCTTCTGTTGTTTTTGTTTATGTTCTCCCTTCCTTCTCTGGACCCCAGTTTGCTTTTTGGCAGATTGTAGAAAGGGAGGGCAGGGAGTCAACAGTGTCAGGGGATATTAAAAACGATGTGAAGATGGAAGGGGTCAAGGAGGAGAGAAGGCCAGGGAAAGGGGTCTTGGACAGGCAAAGCACAGAGCCATCTGGGAAGCCTCTACACTCCCACATTCACTGTTTATGATATTCAGGAAAAGGGCTCAGAAGAAAGAACAAATAGCGGTTCTAGTTTCCTTCGGTCTTAATATAGAAGGCCCCCAAAGGTCCAAAACAATTTTAGAAAAGAGAACTGCAGGGTGGGGAGGAAGAAGTATTGTGCACCTCTGAGGAAATGAAGGACAAACAATATTGTTCTAATGCGTCTGCTACAATCTCTGTGGGCTCCCAGCTCTGATCAACCGCATCCTTCTGACCTTGAGACATTTATTGTTCAATTTGCTAAGGACAAAAAAATCTGCTCTAGACAAAACTCCCTGAGTTATCCTATTTCACAAGAAACTTTAGCTGAGGGTAAGCCAGGAGTGCTTTGACATTTTTGTGTCATTTACGGGAATGGAGACACAAAAATCACAAGTCTCATTTCCCTTCTCACTGAGTCTGTACATAATTGAAGTCACGGCAGAAAGACAATCTGACTTAACTTTATAGGAACAAAATGTTTTTAAATTCTAAGGAAAATGTAATTCTGGAAATGTCATCAGAAATCAATTTAAAAATCACTCCAATACAGTGTTTGTTACATTTTTTTTATTCAGTTGTCTTCCCTTTTGAAGATTGACCCTAATTTTAAAGATGATCCTAATCTTGTATAAATAGGGCATCGTCCTTGCACATGCACAATATATTTATTAACTCCAGAACAAAGCAGCCCCAGCCTTTCTTTTATTGGATAGAGGCCTGGCTTATAGTGCCCAACAAAGAATATTGATCATTATAGTCAGTATTTGAATATTGACTGTGCTTCAGAATAGTTGCTCTGTGATAACCATGAGTAGAGATAGAAATATGAATTAGTTATCAATTGCTGTGAAACAAATTACCTTAAATTGAGCCAACTTGAATAATAAATGTTTACTATCTTATGATTTCTGTGGGTCAGGAACTTGGGCATGGCTTAGTTGGGTGCACTCTGGCTCAGGATCTGTCACATAGCTGCCATGAAGGGGCCAGCGAGGGCTGCGGTCACCCAAAAGCTTGGCAGACTACAGGTGCGCACTGGCTTTTGACCAGATTCTTCAGGTATTTGCCATGTAGGTCTCTCCATAGGGCTGTACACAAGATGGCAGCTTAGCTCCCCTAACATGAGGGTTCCAAGAATTAGAACACAAGAGAGGGCACCCAAGATGGAAGCCACAACCATTTTATAACCTGATCTTGGTAGTGTCTTTTTATAACCACCTCCTGGTGGGGTCATGTTTAAGCTTCTGCCATATTCTATTCATTAGAAGTGAGTCAGGAAGTTCAACCCATACTGAACTGGGAGAGGATTTTGCAAAGGCCTTCATACCAGAAGGAGGGGATCAATGGGGGACATCTTAAGGCTGCCTACCATACAAAATACGATCCACCACAGAAGTCTAAAACACCAAAAAGCTTCATGGAATTAATATATACAACCAAGTAACTTCTATTAACACAGAAAAAAATACCAGCTGGTTTGAATTTAGGGTGATTTATATACAGGTAATTTGTGAAGGCCATAATCTGGATGATCTGCCAACTATTAGAAACAAAGTATGACAAATTCCTTGTCATCATTGCTATCAAATTAAGAGACTAAAGAGACATAACATATTCACTCTGATGCATTGGTCATGCTACATTAGTTATGGTTACATTTCAGTCATTTGGTGATTGTAGCAACTTGACATATGAACTGCCTTTGAGGGAAATTTGGTTTAGAAGCCTCAAAACTTCATCTCAGAACAATTTATCACTGGACCTACACAGTATAACTTTAACTAATGCTACCTCAAGGCACACACATGTGTGTGTATGTGTCTGTGTGTGTGTGTGTATAAGAAAAAGATGAAAAGGTTAGCCATGTTCTGTTCTATTTATGAGGTTAAAGATCTTTGCAATGCATTGCAACCAAAGGCAACATATTATAGTAAAAGCTTATCAACTACAATTCAGAAACTGTGGGTCTTGCTTGGGATTGGCCTCCAGATTAACAGGAATTATAAAATCCAAATAGAATTTAGAAGTAGCTAAAATATTAATTTTTATAAAGAAAGAAAAATAAACAACTACAAAGAATAAACTAGCCTATCAGAATTTGATTTCTTAATCTACTAAGAAAATTTGTTTTTTCTCTCTGATTTGTTTTTTTACTCAGAGTTTGAGACTCAAATTTTGTCTTCTCATTCTCTAGAATGCTTTAGAACAAGGCTCATACAAGCCTAATACACTCTCCTAAAGCTGCAATGATATCAGGCATTTATAAAGTAAAGTGCAATATACTTGGTGCGGTTGTGTTATCTTTGAGAAACCCAAGAGCCCAAAAGCATACAGCCACTCAGTGATAATCTGGCTACCTGTCCTAATTTATCAACCGCTTTCTTTAATCTACACTTCACATTTCCCTTCACCAGGATACTTGTTGCCTCTACTTCTATAAATGTGGCATGATTACAACTCTGAGAAGTCTTTTGTTCTTTAATATTTGGAGTCCTTAAAATTGTGCGCAATTGTGCAGCTATGAAAATTGTTGGGACTATAAGAAGCATTGGCTTCTTTTCCCTGATCCAGAAGGTACTGTGTGTTCTTTGGACGTGAGACAACTTTCTGGGCAGTTCCAGATAAGGTATCCAATAACCTCACTCCATGTCCTCGTTTTTCTTGCCCTCATTCCAGAAAAAGTTGGCTAGCTGTCTCCCAAATAATTTTATTGTGAGGAAAATTATTATGAAAATGTACTCCACTGGTTTTCACTGACCTCCAAAACACACTCTCTAATTAAGTGCAAATGGGAAACTGACTTGGAGCAGGTCGTCTCTGATTTTGGACTTGGGAGAAGTACTAAAGTTTATGAACTCGATATGCGAGCTCCGTCTGCCAAATGAGGAACTTCTTATTTCATTTGGTAACTGCACTGAGATTATATAATGCTCCTAAAAAAGCCCTGAGTGCTGAAGATGCTTAAAACATCTGTCCATGCTGAGAAGTCAGAAGAATAAAAACAAAACAAAACACAAAACACACTACTCCACCCACCCACCACCCCCAATGCGACTTGGACAGGCAGTCACATTATTTATCCAGAGCAAGTTCATCATAGATTCTGTTGTTATTTTAAACATCAGATTTCTACATAACCATACGACTTTACAGTACCAAGGAGGCAATGATTGTATTCATGCTCTCACTTTTATGAGGCTAGGGTTACCCAGCTTTAGCATTTAAAGAAATTTGAATAACTGATAGAGAAAAGTGGGAGAAAGGGAATGAGCAGGAAGGCAAATTGAGTTACAGTATATCTCCAACCGCTCTTTCCCTCCCCTGCCAGCAGGGGGCAGTAGTAACAGAGGAAGTGAAGCTTGCTCTTCTCTCTGAACATGAACAGGAAGACACTAAACCAGCAGAGAGGGTGAAAGGAGCATGAGGATTTTTCTGCCTTCAGGGGGCTTCCTTTTGACAGGGGTAAGCACCCAGGTGTAGCTCTAATTCCAGTTTTGTACCATACTGGCCAAAATTATAATGTATGTGTATGATAATAAGAGTAACTAATGTTTTGAGGACCATACTCTGAGCCATGCACTGCATTAAGCACTTTTCAGCCATTATCTTATCCCATCCTTGGATAAAGTAGGTTTCGTTATTTATTTGTGTTTTTAAAATGGTAAAACTGAGGTTTAAGAGATTAAGTCACTTGGTCAAGGTCACGCAGTTAAAACTATAACAACGAACTAGGAACAGGAATTAGAATATTCATCTTTAACTCAAGCATTAATTCTGATTCTTATTCGATGTGTCTTTGTGTATTTTCTTTTAATCACTTTCTTAATTCCTTAACCTGACAAAGGAGATGAAGGTATATTTAGGGTTTTTTTGTTCTTACCCAAAGGGTAACACGTGGAACACAGTGATTACCAGGCGAATATGAACGGGTCTGTGTTGCCAGTCAGAGTTAAGTCAAGAGAAGGACAGTTTTCCTCAGCAGTCCTTAAACTGGCTAACAGCAATGGTATGTCTGAATAATATTTTTAGTTTAGAGAGCGTACAGTTTCCCTTTCTTTAAGCAGCATAGCCACAAATTGGATCTATACCATTTGTGGCTCTGACCTTCTGTAGTTGCTTTGGCAAAATGGAATAGAGTTAACAGCCCAGAGTTTATCATCAGACAGACGGGGTTCCCCTCTGGCCTCCGTACACCCTTGTCTGAGTCTCAGAACCCTCATCTGGAAGATGAATGTATCCTTAATTCAGGGCTCATGCAATTGTCATGAGGGTTAGACAAGCGCAGGTAAAATATTTAGCCTGGCTCAGGCACCCGAGCTATTATGATTCTGACACAATGTCAAACTTGGGAAACAAGTGGAGAATTCAGACCACCATCCAGATGTTTTGGTTCTGGGTGCCAAAACATCCAGATGTTTGAGAAACCTTCGATAATTAATTGTTGTCGGTGTTCACCAGTATCGTTGGCACAATGTGATCACAGATTATGTTCAAGGGCAAATGGGGGCTAATGTTCTCCCCATTCATGCACAATTGTCCTTTGTGAGGAACTAAAAATACAAAAGTATAAAGGCTTCCCCTTTCCACGTCTGCCAAAAAGATTACCGACAGTCAAAAAGCAACTTTTTTTGTTTTAGGCACTTAAATACCTTTTAAAATACTGAATTTAGAAAAAAAGCACTTCTTTATTTCCTATACTTTTTTTAGCTTTCAAATATATCACAAAAATTTACATCGAATACAATATTATTCATTTCTTTATTCTGCTGTAGTGCTGAACAGCCCAGCATTGAAAATAAAAGATTCAAGACTTACCAGTCTCCCTTAGTTAAAGGTTATTTTATTGTTGTTTGAACATGTACATACTATTTTAAGTAACTTTTGTAAAGTATAAATTCCTTTAAGTAGAAAGCTCCTTAAAACTCTGCCCCATTTAATAAAAACTGACTTATATCACAACATACACAGTTAACATTAGAAGGCAATCATTTGTATGATAAAAAAAATTAACCAAAGACAATAATTATATATTTTTCTAATAAGCAGAAAGACATGGTACTATTGCACACACTTAAGTCTCAAACAATTGTTTTATCAACCCTATTTCTCTTTTCCTCAATCTTCTTCTTTGTTCCACATTGTTTTATAATTTTCAGAACATACATTAACTTCACAGAATGTGTTCAAATAAGACAAACTTATTCCTTTTATATAATGTCTTGGAGTGTAAGAAAGACAAATGGCTTCCACTGACCAACCAGTGTACTTTTCACATGAATGTCAACTGATGGTTTTCTTTCTGTTATTAACAAGTTATTCATGAGTCAAAGGAAAGTAGACCAACATATCAGAACTTCACTTACTTGTCAATTACTTGAGTGACTTCTCTGCTTAACTGGATTATAATTTTCAAATCCTGAAATGATTACAGAATCACCTTTTTTTTTTTTTTTTTTTGCTATTCATAATGTAACAGCTAAAGATACTATACACTCCTTAAGTGAATTTATTTAACATTTATTTCATATAAATAGTTAACATTTTCTCCATCACTTTCCTGAGACCAGATGGGCAACAAAACAATGATTCGACCTCTCATTTGCATCATTTATCAATTTCCGTGGTGTCAACAGTCAAGCTTCCACTATGATGTTACTGAATGTGGAGGAGGAAAGAAATGCACTATAGCATACTATTTTATAGTATTCCCACCCTAACATTATAATAGACATAACTAAACTCCAGAGCTTACCTGGTACTGAAATGTGGTAAAATAATTAGGAAGAGTTTTGAGTTCTCATTAGTTTGTTTTACGAGTAATTGATTCCAGGGTATACTCTTATAATATAAATATTAATAATGACTGTGTTTAACAACTGGCTCAAAGAACTCTGCAAACTTGAACAGTGGGCGGCTCTCACGAGCTGCTCTGTCTGGCTCTAGCACTTGTCTGTCTGCAGCCATCCACTACATATTTCCAGAAAAGTCCTTAGACTGAAGGCAGCCTGCTTCTCAAGTACCTGGTAACTGCTTGCCCTTTCTGGTTCCAAGAACCTTGCCAAACCATTTATATCTTTTTCTTTCTTTCTTTCTTTCTTTCTTTCTTTCTTTCTTTCTTTCTTTCTTTCTTTCTTCCTTCCTTCCTTCCTTCCTTCCTTCCTTCCTTCCTTCCTTCCTTCCTTCCTTCCTTCCTTCCTTTCTTTCTTTCTTTCTTTTCTTACACTCTCTCTCTCTTATTTTCTTTCTTCATTATGAAAACCCTTTTCAGAGACTGTTCTTATCATTGTAACATTTGAAATCTTGGTATTTAAAACAAAATTTTTCTGAGATCCATCGAGTTTTCCCAATAATTCCCTTTGCTCAGATGCCTGGACTTCTGACACTTTGGCTTCCTACTTATGTCTATATTTAACATTTTAAAATACATAAACGAACTAAACCAGGAGTTGGGAACCTATGGCTTGCGAGACAGATGTGGCTCTTTTTTTATTATTAATTTAAATGGGTTGACATTAATAAATCAGAGTACATATGTTCAAAGAAAACATCTCCATGTTATCTTATCATTCAATTATGTTGCATACCCATCACCCAAAGTCAAATTGTCCTCTGTCACCTTCTATCTTGTTTGCTTTGTGCCCCTCCCGTCCCCACTCTCCCTCCCTCTCCTTCCTCCCCCATCCCATAACCACCACACTCTTGTCCATGTCTCATAGTCTCGCTTTTATGACCCACCTATGTATGAAATCATGCTGTTCTCAGTTTTTTTTCTGTTTTACTTATTTCACTACGTATAATGTTATCAAGGTCCATCCATTTTGTTGTAAATGATCCGATGTCATCATTTCTTATGGCTGAGTAGTATACCATAGTATATATGTACCAAAGCTTTTTAATCCACTCGTCCTCTGACAGACACTTGGGCTGTTTTCAGATCTTCGCTATTGTGAACAATGCTGCCATGAACATGGGAGCGCATTTCTACTTTCCGAACAGTGCTATGGTGTTCTTAGGGTATATTCCTATAAGGGGGATAGCTGGGTCAAAAGGCAGTTTGACTTTTAATTTTTTGAGGAATCTCCATACTGTTTTCCACAGTGGCTGCACCAGTCTGCATTCCCAACAGCAGTGCAGAAGGGTTCCCTTTTCTCCACATCCTCGCCAGCACTTATTCTGTGTTGTTTTGCTGATGAGTGCCATTCTGACTGGTGTGAGGTGATATCTCATTGTGGTTTTAATTTGCATTTCTCTAATGATTAGTGATGTTGAGCATTTTTTCATATGCCTATTGACCAACTGTATGTCCTCTTTGGAGAAATTTCTATTCATTTCTTTTGCCCATTTTTTGATTGGGTTGTTTGTCTTCCTGGTGTTGAGTTTTATAAGTTCTTTATAAATTTTGGTTATTAACCCCTTATCAGACGTGTTGTCGAATATGTTCTCCCATTGTGTGGTTTGTCTTTTTATTCTGTTCTTATTGTCTTCAGCTGTGCAAAAACTTTTTAGTTTGATATAGTCCCATTTGTTTATCTTGCCTTTTATTTCTATGCCCGTGGAGATAAATCGGCAAATATATTGCTGCTACAGATTTCGGAGAGCCTGCTGCCTATGTTTTCTTCTAAGATGCTTATGGTTTCATGGCTTACGTTTAAGTCTTTTATCCATTTTGAGTTTGTTTTTGTGAATGGTGTAAGTTGATGGTCTAGTTTCATTTTTTTGCAGGTAGATGTCCAATTTTCCCAAAACCATTTGTTAAAGAGGCTGTCTTTACTCCATTGTATGTTCTTTCCTCCTTTGTCAAATATCAGTTGTCCATAAAGCTGTGGGTTTATTTCTGGGTTCTCTGTTCTGTTCCATTGATCTATGTGCCTGTTCTTATGCCAGTACCAGGCTGTCTTGGGTATAATGGCCTTGTAGTAAACCTTGATATCCGGAAGAGTGATACCTCCTGCTTTACTTTTTCTTTTTAAGATTGCTGAGGCTATTTGTGTTCTTTTTTGATTCCATATAAATTTCTGGAATATGTGTTCTATATCTTTGAAGTATGTCATTGGTATTTTAAGTGGTATTGCATAGAATTTATAAATTGCTTTGGGTAATATAGACATTTTAATGATGTTTATTCTTCCTAGCCATGAGCACGGTATATGCATCCACTTGTTTGTATCTTCCTTGATTTCTTTTATCTATGTTTTATAATTTTCCGAGTACAAGTCCTTAACCTCCTTGGTTAAATGTACTCCTAGGTACTTTATTTTTTTGGCTGCAATAGTGAAGGGAATTGTTTCCTTAATTTCTTTTGCTGAGAGTTCATGGTTGGTAGATAGAAATGCCTCTGATTTCTGAGTATTAATTTTATATCCTGCCACCTTGCTGAATTCATTTATAAGGTCCAGTAGTTTTTTGACTGAGACTTTAGGATTTTCTATATACAATATCATATCATTTGCAAATAGTGACAGTTTTACTTCTTCTTTTCCAATTTGGATGCTTTTTATTTCTTCTTCTTGTCTGATTGCTGTAGCTAGGACTTCCAGAACTATGTTGAATAAGAGTGGTGAAAGGGGGCATCCCTGCCTGGTTCCTGATCTTAAGGGGATTGCTTTTAATTTTTGCCCATTTAGTATGATGTTTGCTGTGGGTTTGTCATAGATGGCCTTTATCATGTTAAAGAATGATCCCTGTATTCCCACTTTACTGAGAGTTTTGATCATGAATGGGTGCTGGATTTTATCAAATGCCTTTTCTGCATCTATTGAAATTATCATGTGATTTTTGTCCTTCCTTTTGTTTATGTGATGAATCACATTGATTCATTTGCAAATATTGAACCAGCTTTCCCTCTCAAGAATAAATCCCACTTGATCATATGTATGATTTTCTTCATATATTGCTGGATCCAAGTTGGCTAATATTTTGTTGAGAATTTTAGCGTCTAAATTCATCATGGATATAGGCCTATAATTTTCTTTCTTTTTGTTGTCTTTGCCCGGTTTTGGGATCAGAATTATGCTCGCCTCATAAAAGGAGTTTGGAAGTCTTCCTTCCTCTTGAATTTTTTGAAATAGCTTGAGGAGGATAGGAGTTAGTTCTTCTTTGAATTTTTGGTAGAATTCACTTGTGAAGCCATCAGGCCCGGGACTTTTCTTTGTTGGGAGTTTTTTGATAACTGTTTCGATCTCATTTGTTGTAATTGGTCTGTTTAGGTGTTCTGATTCTTCCAGATTGATTTTTGGAACATTATCTGATTCAAAAAATTTGTCCATTTCACCTAGGTTGTTTAATTTTTTGGCATAGAGTTCTTCATAGTATTTTCTTACAATGCTTTGTATTTCTGTTGTGTCAGTTGTTATTTCTCCACTCTCATTCCTAATTTTATTTATTTCGGTCCTCTCTCTTTTTTTCTTGGTGAGTCTAGTTAAAGGTTCATCAATCCTGTTTACCTTTTCAAAGAACCAGCTCCTGGTTTCATTGATCCTCTGTATTGTTTCCTTAGCCTCTATGTCATTTATTTCTGCTCTGACCTTTATTATTTCCTTCCTTCTACTTGTTCTGGGTTTTATTTGTTGTCGTTTTTCTAGTTCTTTTAGATGCTGAGTCAGGTTGTTTGAGCTTTTTCTAGCTTCTTATGATATGCCTGTATGGCAATGAACTTCCCTCTCAGTACTGCTTTTGCAGTGTCCCATAAATTTTGAGTTGCTTTATGCTCATTATCATTTGTTTCTCGAAACTTTTTTATTTCTTCTTTGATCTCATTGTTAATCCATTCATTATTTAATATCATGCTATTTAGTTTCGAAGTGTTTGAGTATTTTTCAGCTTTTCCTTTGTGGTTAATTTCTAATTTCATGGCATTGTGATCAGAGAAAATGCTTGATATGATTTCAATCTTCTTAAATTTATTGAGACTATTTTTGTGTCCTAACATGTGGTCTATCCTAGAAAATGTACCATGAGCACTTGAGAAGAATGTATATTCTACTGCTTTAGGGTGAAAAGTTCTGAAGATATCTATTAAATCGAGTTGATCTAGTGTATCCTTTAAGTCTGCTGTTTCTTTATTAATTTTCTTTCTTGAGGATCTATCCAGTGATTAGTGGGGTATTGAAATCCCCTACTATTATAGTATTGCTTTTAATCTCGCTCTTTATATCCATCAAAGTCTGCTTTATATATGTCGGGACTCCTATATTTGGTGCGTTGATATTTATAACAGTTATATCTTCCTGTTGAATATTTCCTTTTATCATTATGTAGTGTCCTTCGTTATCTCTTACTACAGCCTTTGTTTTAAAGTCCATTTTGTCAGATATAAGTATTGCTATCCCGGCTTTTCTTTCATTTCCATTTGCATGAAATATTTTTTTCCATCCTTTTACCTTCAGTCTATGTGCATCTTTTGTTTTAAGGTGTGTCTCTTGTAGACAGCATATGTATGGGTCCTGTTTCTTTATCCACACAGCTACCCTATGTCTTTTGATTGTATCATTTAATCCATTTACATTTAAGGTTATTATTGATATGTAATTGTTTATTGCCATTTTATTCTTTAAAGCTGTATTCTTCTTTTGCTATATTCTTTCCTCCCTTTGAACTGTTCACAACAGGTCATTTAGTATCTCTTGCAGAATTGGTTTGGTTTTAATGAATTCCTTGAGGCTTTCTTTGTCTGGGAAGCTCTTTATTTCTCCTTGAATTTTAAATGTTAGTCTTGCTGTATAAAGTAGTCTTGGTTGTAGGTTCTTGTTCTGCATTAGTTTGAATATATCTTGCCATTCCCTTCTGGCCTCAAGTGTTTCTGTTGAGAAGTCAGCTGTCATCCTTATGGGGGCTCCTTTGTAGGTGATAGCCTTTTTTTCTCTAGCAGCTTTTAAAATTTTCTCTTTATCCCTTAGCTTTGGTATTTTAACTATGATGTGTCTTGGTGTAGATTTTTTTGGGTTTCTCTTTAATGGAGTTCTGTGTGCTTCTTGAACATGTGGAATGTTTCCCAGCCTTAATTTAGGAAAGTTTTCTGCTATGATTTGATTGAACAAAGTTTCTATTTCTTGTTCTCTCTCTCCTCTTCTTTAGGGACCCCTGATGCGAATGTTGTTTCTCTCCATGTTGTCACAGAGCTTCCTTAGAGATTCCTCTGTCTTTTTGAGTCTCTCTTCTTTTTTCTGCTCTGCTTCTGTGCCTCTAACTCGCTGATTAGATCCTCAGCATCATTCTTCCTGCTTTTAATTCCTTCCATTGTGGTCTTCAGTTCTGATACTGTATTTGTCACTTCTGTCTGATTCTTTTTTATTATTTCAATATTGTTTTTTATACTTGTTATCTCTTTATTTAGGTGTTCATAGTGACTATCCATTGTTGCTCTAATTTCTTTGAACATCCTAACTATCATTATTCTAAATTCTGCTTCTGGTAATTTGGTTATATCTGGTTCATTCAGGTCCATCTCTGGGGATTTCTCTTGATTCATTTGGTTTGCATATCTCTGCCTGCCCATTTTTTCTGTCTATAAGAAGGTTGTGGCCACTGGAGTCCAGTAGGTATTGCCTTTGTGTTCTCTAGGTGTGCTCTGTCTGCAGGCTCGCCACCCCCTCTGCCGTTGCCTTCTGCGGTTGGGTATGGGCGTTGCCAGCGCCGGCCCACTGTGGCTATTGCTGTGATTTCCGCCACTCCTCTGCTGGAGGGGCTGTCACTCAAGCAACTAGCTTCAGCACCAAGGGTAGAGGTGAGCACCTTTGCTCAACTGCGGACCCAGCCTCTTTCCGTGCTTCCACCCAGCCCCTTGGTCAGAACCTGCTCACCACAGTTTCTCGTGGTGGATGGGGCTTCTGACATGCTCTTAGCTGTGAGCCTTTGCCCGTCTGGGGCTTTAGTCCCTCCCTCAAGGCCAGGGCTCTCCTGCGCAGGATCACAAACCGCGGTGTATTGGGCCGGGCGTGGCTGCTGGCATAAGCTCAGCTGTGAACTTCCGCTCGTCCTGGGCTCTAGCCCTACCCCCGCATTCAGAGCCAACTCGCGCATGCAGGATGGCAAACTGCGGTTTCTCGGGCCGTTTGGGGCTGCTCGCGCGAGCTCAGCCACAAGCCTCCGCCTGTCCCTGGTACTAGCCCCGTCCCCACGGTCAGGGCCGGCTTGGAAGGGTCGCAGATCAGATCTCTGCCTGTTCCTGGCCTCCCACTTTTTTTCCGCAGGTGTGCCTACAGGCAGGCCCGCAGCTGCCAGACCGCTTTCATGCGTCCCCTCTTCCCCTGCTTAGCTAGACCGAGCTTACACCGGCTGGGCCTCCGCCCTTGTCGACAGAACCGCGTTTCAGCGTTCCACCACTACCGTCCCTTCAGCAACACTCAGCAGAGTAGGAATGGGGCCCGCAGCTCAGACCCTAACACTCCATAGTGTAGACCTGGAAGCTCCCTCCATCTAAGTAGCTCTGCTCTTAAGTGCCGTGGGAGAACTTGTTTGGCTGGTGTCCTGTCTCCCTCTGCTGGTATTGTTAGTTCCAGGGGAAATATTCATTTTTGATTAGGGAAGTGAGTCAGCCCAGGGGTTAGGGTGGCTGTCCTTCAGAGTGTTTCTCCCTGTGGCTTCCAGTTTACTCTCTCTTCCTGCTGCTCTGGTCCTCTCCTCTGTCCCCATTCCCCAGAACCCCGGGCGAGTGGCTGTGAGAGAGGTTTTCTGTGCTGTCCCTTTAAGAATCTTGGGTCTGAGAAAAACTGTCTTTCTCACAAACAGTATCCTTACTTGTTTCACATGTCAGTACTGTCCAAAAGACGCTTCTAGGCTCTGGGGCTGCAGGCTGGGGCTTTGCTCCTGGGACCCAGATCCTTCCCTCTCCGCTAAACTCTCCTCCCGCCACGCGGGTCTCTCCAAGCTGCCGTTCGCTCCAGGAAGCTGGGCAGCCCTCTTCACATTTTTGCTATTCCTACCAGTCTCAAATGGCTTCTGTGTTCCTTGGTTGAAGAGTCCACTTAGTTTAGTTCAAAGTTGATTTATCCAGATGATGGTTCTTAAAATTGAGTTATAATCCACTGTGGTCTTCGGAGTTGGAAGTTGGTATGTCCGCCTACTCCATCGCCATCTTGCTCCTCCTATTAATTTCTTTTGACCATTTTTGATTGGATTGTTTATCTTCCTGGTGTTGAGTTTTATTAGTTCTTTATAAATTTTGGTTATTAACCTCATATCAGACGTGTTGTCAAATATGTTCTCCCATTGTGTGGTTTGTCTTTTTATTCTGTTCTTATTGTCTTCAGCTGTGCAAAAACTTTTTAGTTTGATATAGTCCCATTTGTTTATCTTGCCTTTTATTCCATTTGCACATGGAGATAAATTGGCAAATACATTGCTGTGACAGATGTCAGAGAGCTTACTACCTATGTTTTCTTCTAGGATACTTTTAGTTTCACGGCTTACATTTAAGTCTTTTATCCATTTTGAGTTTGTTTTTGTGAATGGTGTAAGTTGATGGTCTAGTTTCATTTTTTTGAAGGTAGATGTCCAATTTTCCCAACACCATTTGTTAAAGAGGCTGTCTTTACTCCATTGTATGTTCTTTCCTCCTTTGTCAAATATCAGTTGTCCATAAAGCTGTGGGTTTATTTCTGGGTTCTCTGTTCTGTTCCATTGATCTATGTGCCTGTTCTTAGGCCAGTACCTAGCTGTCTTGAGTATAATGGCCTTGTAGTAGACCTTGATATCCGGAAGAGTGATACCTCCTGCTTTATTTTTTCTTTTTAAGATTGCTGAGGCTATTTCTGTTCTTTTCTGGTTCCATATAAATTTTTGGAATATGTGTTCTATATCTTTGAAGTATGTCATTGGTATTTTAATTGGTATTGCATTGAATTTATAAACTGCTTTGGGTAATATAGACATTTTAATGATGTTTGTTCTTCCTAACCATGAGTACGGTATATGCTTCCACTTGTTTGTATCTTCCTTGATTTCTTTTATCAATGTTTTATAATTTTCTGAGTACAAGTCCTTAATCTCCTTGGTTAAATTTACTCCAAGGTAATTTATTTTTTTGGCTGCAATAGTGAAGGGGATTGTTTCCTTAATTTCTTTCGCTGACAGTTCATCATTGGTATATAAAAATGCCTCTGATTTCTGAGTATTAATTTTATATCCTGCCACCTTGCTGAATTTATTTATCATGTCCAGTAGTTTTTTGATTGAGATTTTAGGGTTTTCTATATACAATATCATATTATCTGCAGAAGAACCAGCTCCTGGTTTCATTGATCCTCTGTATTGTTTTCTTTGCCTCTATGGCATTTATTTCCTCTCTGATCTTTTTTATTTCTTTCCTTCTACTTGTCCTGGGCTTATTTGCTGTTGTTTTTTTTGTTCTTTTAGATGCAGGGTCAGGTTGCTTATTTGAGCTTTTTCTAACTTCTTATGGTATGCCTGTAGTGCTATGAACTTCCTTCTCAGTTTTTTGCTGTGTCCCAAATTTTGAGTTGATGTATGCTCATTATCATTCGTTTCTAGAAACTTTTTTATTTCTTCTTTGATCTCATTTTTAATCCATTCACTATTTAATAACATGTTATTTAGTTTCCAAGTGTTTGAGGATTTTCAGTTTTTCTTTTATGGTTAATTTCTAGTTTCATGTCATTGTGATCAGAGAAAATGCTTGAAATGATTTCAATCTTCTTACATTTGTTGAGACCAGTTTTGTTTCGTAACATGTGCTCTATCCTAGAGAATATACCATGAGCGCTTCAAAAGAATGTATATTCTACTGCTTTAGGGTGAAAAGTTCTGAAGATATCTATTAAATCGAGTTGATCTAGTGTATCCTTTAAGTCTGCTGTTTCTTTATTAATTTTCTTTCTTGAGGATCTATCCAGTGATGTAAGTGGGGTATTGAAATCCCCTACTATTATAGTATTGATGTTAATCTTGCCCTTTATATCCATCAAAGTCTGCTTTATGTATGTCGGGGCTCCTATATTTGGTGCGTAGATATTTATAATACTTATATCTTCCTGTTGAATTGTTCCCTTTATCATTATGTAGTGTCCTTTATCTCTTACTACAGCCTTTGTTTTAAAGTCCATTTTGTCAGCTATAAGTACTGCTACCCCGGCTTTTTTTCATTTCCATTTGCATGAAATATTTTTTTCCATCCTTTTACCTTCAGTCTATGTGCATCTTTTGTTTTAAGGTGTGTCTCTTGTAGACAGCATATGTATGGGTCCTGTTTCTTTATCCACGCAGCTACCCTATGTCTTTTGATTGTATCATTTAATCCATTTACATTTAAGGTTAGTATTGATATGTAGTTGTTTATTACCATTTTATTCTTTAAAGCTGTATTCTTCTTTTGCTATATACTTTTTTCCCTTTGAACTGTTCACAACGGGCCCCTTAGCATCTCTTGCAGAATTGGTTTGGTTTTAATGAATTTCTTGAGGTGTTTTTGTCTGAGAAGCTCTTTATTTCTCCTTCAATTTTAAACGGTAGCCTTGCTGGATAAAGTAGTCTTGGATGTACATTCTTGTTCTGCATTAGTTTGAATATATCTTGCCATTTCCTTCTGGCCTCAAGTGTTTCTGTTGAGAAGTTTGATGTCATCCTTATGGGAGCTCCTTTGTAGGTGATAGCCTTTTTTTCTCTAGCAGCTTTTAAAATTTTCTCTTTATCCCTTAGCTTTGGTATTTTAACTATGATGTGTCTTGGTGTAGATTTCTTTGGGTTTCTCTTTATGGAGTTATCTGTGCTTCTTGTACATGTGAAACGTTTTCCAGTCTTAATTTAGGGAAGTTTTCAGCTATGATTTGATTGAACAAAATTTCTATCCCTTGTTCTTTCTCTTCTTCTTTAGGAACGCCTATGATGGGAATGTTATTTCTCTTCATGTTTTCACAGAGCTCCCTTAGAGTTTCCACACATTTTTTGAGTCTCTTTTTTTTTTCCTGCTCTGCTTCTGTGCCTTTGTTTATTTTGTCCTCTAACGCGCTGATTCGTTCCTCAGCTTCATCCATCTTGCTTTTAATTTTTTCCACTGTGGTCTTCAGTTCTGATACTGTATTTGTTATTTCTATCTGATTCTTTTTTATTATTTCAATTTCCTTTTTTATACTTGCTATCTCTTTATTTAGGTGTTCATAATGACTATCTATTGTTGCTCTAAGCTCTTTAAGATCCTAACTACCATTATTTTAAACTCTGCATCTGATAATTTGGTTATATCTGGTTCATTCAGGTCCTTCTCTGGGGATTTCTCTTGATTCATTTGGGTTGCATTTCTCTGCCTGCCCATTTTATCTGTGTATAAAAAGGGTGTGGCCACTTGAGACCAATGGGTATTGCCTCTGTGTTCCCTAGGTGTGGTCTGTCTGCAGGCCCACCACCCCCTCTGCTTGGGCGGTTGGGATGGCATTGCTGGCATCAGCCCACTGTGGCTATTGCTGTGATTTTCGCCTTTCCTCCATGGGAGGGGCTGTGTTCTCGTGCTCGGCTCTAAAAGCCTCAGCCTGTCTGGGCCTTCGCCTCGCCCCCACAGGTGCGATTGTGTACCACACTCAAGGCACAAGCCTCGGCACCAAAGGTAGGGGTGAGCTCACCTTTGCTCAGCTGCGGACCCTGACTTTTCCCAGGCTTCTGCCCTGTCCTCTCAGTCAGAGTCGGCTCGCCACGGTTTCTTGGCCGGGCAGGCATGCTGGTGTGCTCTCAGCTGTGAGCCTCCGCCTGTCCCCGGCTTTAGCGCCGCCACTGCTGGTCAGGGCCAGCTCACACAGTTTCACAAACCTCGGATGCCAGGTGATGCTGTGCCCCCACAGGCCCCTGCTCAGCAGGATCTCTACCCGTTCCTGGCTTTCGCTTTTCCCCCGCA
Source organism: Rhynchonycteris naso (assembly GCA_037038555.1). Classification (NCBI taxonomy): domain Eukaryota; kingdom Metazoa; phylum Chordata; class Mammalia; order Chiroptera; family Emballonuridae; genus Rhynchonycteris; species Rhynchonycteris naso. Next base: position 206,262,612 of record CM072995.1, read on the forward strand.
TGTGGGGTTGCCGGCGGGTCCGCTGCTGCTGGACCGCTTTCTTGCATCCCCTCCTTTCCTCCTGGGCTAGACCAAGCTCACACCGGCTAGGCCTTTGCCCCCGTCGACAAAACCGTGTTTTAGCGACCCGCTGCCCCCATTTCTCCAGCAAGTCCTCAGCAGTGTGAGTGGGGGCACTGTAGCCCAGACCCTAATACTCCATACTCTAGTCCTAGAAGCTCCTTCCGTCTAAGCAGCTCTGCTCTAAGTGCCGCGGGAGAGCTTGTTTGGCTGGTGTCCTGTCTCCCTTTGCTGGTATTGCTAGTTCCAGGGGAAATATTCGTTTTTGATTACGGAAGTGACTCAGCCCAGGGGTTAGGGTGGCTGTGCCTCAGAGTGTTTCTCCCTGTGCCTTCCAGTCCACACTCTCTTCCCGCTGCTCTGGTCCTCTCCTCTGTCTCCATTCCCCAGAGCCCCAGGTGAATGGTAGTGAGAGAAGTTTTCTGTGCTGTCCCTTTAAGAAGAATCCTGGGTCTGAGAAAACTGTCTCTTTCTCACAAACAGTATCCTCACTTGTTTCACAGCTCAATAGGAAGTAAACGCCTCTTGTAGGCTCTGGGGCTGCAGGCTGGGTCTTTGTTCCTGGTTCCCAGGTCCCTCCCTCTCCGCTAAACTCTCTTTCCGCCACGCGAGTCTGCCATTCGCTCTGGGGGAGCTGGCAGCCCTTTCCGTGTTTTCGCTTTTCCTACCAGTTTCAATGTGGCTTCTTCAATGTTCCTTGGTGAAGAGTCCACTTAGTTTAGTTCAAAGTTGGTTTATCCAGCTGATGGTTCTTAAAATCAAGTTATAATCCACTTTGGCTCCAGGAGTTGGAAGTTGGTATGTTCACCTACTCCATCACCATCTTCTACAACCCAGATGTGGTTCTTTTGATGTCTGCATCTGGCTCACAGACAAATCTTTAATAAAAAAAATAGTAACATTAAAAATATAAAACATTCTCATGTATTACAATTCATTCATTTCCTACTGCTCATGTTCATGGTTGCGGGTGGCTGGAGCCAATCACAGCTGTCCTCTGGGACAACACCAAATTTATATTATATTATATTGGATAATGCCTAATGTACATGGGTCGTTGTGAGGTCAGGAAGTAAACTTCCCTCCTTTTAATCAAGTAGTCAGCTAGCTAATTGCAGAAACCCTTTTGATTAAGAAGATGGGCTAAAAGAAAAAAAGATGAGGAATATTGTACTTTTCAGCAAAATGGACAGAGGAATTTGCCTTTGTGGAGAGAGCAGGTTCTGCAGTGTGTCTAATATGCAATGATAAAATTGCATCGATGAAACGGTCAAATGTAAAGTGGCACTTTGACACACACCATACTACATTCGCATCAAAATATCCAGTGGGGGAAAGCAGGAAGAAAGCATGTCAAGAGCTACTGTGCAGAGTGCAAGCTAGTCAGCAGCAACTCCGTGTTTAGACCTAACAAGGTGACTGGAATTCAGCTAGCTTTGCTGATGCTTTAGCAATTGTGAGAAATGGAAAGCCATTCACAAATGGGGAGTATGCCAAAACATTCATGATTGATGTTGCCAATTAACTTTTGACAACTTTTCGGATAAAGACAGATAATTAAACGAATAAAAGACACGCCTCTGTCGGCAAGAAGTGTTCATGATCGTACCATCATGATGGCAAATCAAATTGAGGCAACACAAGTGAAGGACATAAATGCAGCACCATTCTTTTCTCTCACTTTGGATGAGTCAACAGATGTAAGCCATTTATCCCAGTTCAGCGTGATTGCAAGGTATGCTGTCAGTGACATACTACGTGAGGAAAGTCTTGCTGTTTTGCCTATGAAAGAGACAACAAGAGGGAAGGATTTAAGTCTTTCACTGAGTTCGCTAAAGAAAAGTATCTACCAATGGATAAACTTATTTCGGTGTGTACTGATGGTGCTCCGTGTATGGTGGGGAAAAACAGAGGATTCGTAGCGCTTCTTCATGAACATGAAAAGAGACCCATCCTAAGTTTTCACTGTATCCTACATCAGGAGGCACATTGTGCTCAGATGTGTGGCGAGCAGCTTGGTGAGGTGATGGCGCTGGTCATTCAGGTGGTCAACTTTATTGTTTCCCAAGCTTTAAATGATTGCCAGTTTAAAACACTGCTGGATGAAGTTGGGAATAATTATCCTGGTCTTCTTTTGCACAGCAATATGTGTTGGTTGTCAAGAGGGAAGGTGCTCAACCATTTCACGGCTTGTCTGAGCAAAGTCCGGACTTTTCTTGAAATGAAAAATGTTTAGTATCCTGAGTTAGCTAACACTGAGTGGCTCCTGAACTTCTACTATTTCTTCACCAGTTCAATGTGAAAATGCAAGGCATTAAAAATAGTCTTATCCCTTCAACAAGCAGTGTTTGCATTTGTAAACAAGCTGGAACTCTTCCTCACTGACATTGAAACAGGTCATTTACTACACTTTGAAAAACTGGGAGAGTTTAAAGATGCATGCACAGCAAGTGACCCTGCTCAACATCTTGATCTCCAGCAGCTGGCGGGCTTCACATCTAATCTCCTGCAGTCATTCAAAGAGCACTTTTGAGAATTTTGTGAGTGCACTTGTCTTTTTAAGTTCATCACCCATCCACACGAGTGTGCAGTGGACAGCGCCGACCTGAGTTATATCCCCAATGTCTCCTTCAGAGATTTTGAGCTACAAACTGCTTACCTGAAGGCCTCAGACATATGGGTGAATAAGTTCAAGTCACTGAATGAAGATTTGGAAAGACTTCCATGACAGCAAGCAGAGTTGGCAAGCAAACACAAGTGGGGAGAAATGAAAAATCTTCACCCTGCGGTCCAGCTGATTGTCAAAACTTGGAATGCGCTTCCTTCCCGTCATATACCATACACTGCAGTGTGTGAGTATTGCTGTACTGACAATGTTTGGCTCTATGTACACATGTGAGCAGTCTTTCTCACATCTAAAGAATGTTAAGACCAACCTATGATCACGTTTAATGGATAGAAGTCTCAATGCCTGCATGAACTTAACCTTACCACATATCAACCAGACTACAAAGCCATCAGCAAAACCATGCAGCACCAGAAGTCTCAGTAATGGTAAGAAGTACTTTATTCATCATTGGTTAGTAACAGCATAACAACGTTATTAAAACGAATTCAGAGTTATTGTACTTTAAAAGTGTTGGTCTTACATAAAATGCACACATTTACTTGTATTTAGTGTTAAACATATTGTATGGCTCTCACGGAATTACATTTTAAAATATGTGGCGTTCATGGCTCTCTCAGCCAAAAGGTTCCTAACCCCTGGACTAAACAATAAATGATTTCATTCAAATTGGCTCCCTACTGTAAGAGGGTTACTTGGAATAGAATCTGGGCAAAGCCTCTCACTCACTATAACTTTAAAAGACCTGACATCCTAAGTGAGGGCCCCTCTACCACCCACTCTGAGCTGTAAGGTATCACTCGAGTCAGCTTACTTCCTAATTAAGGGTCCCCTGACCGGCTCACCCTTGACTTTGTCACTTCATAAATGTGTCACTTCCAGCACCACTTTGCTTTTTTTTTTTAATTCCTTTTTTTATTTTATTCATTTTAGAGAGGAGACACAGAGAGAGAGATTGAGAGTGAGTGAGAGAGAGAGAGAGAGAGAGAGAGAGAGAGAGAGAAAGGGGGGAGGAGCTGGAAGCATCAACTCCCATATGTGCCTTGACCAGACCAGTGCAGGGTTTTGAACTGGCGACCTCAGTGTTCCCCGGTCGACACTTTATCCACTGCGCCACCACAGGTCAGGCTACCACTTTCCTTTTTAAGAAAATGTTCTGCCCACCCTGACTATGGAGACGTGTCTTAGAAATGCTGAACCTGAGGCAAAATAAAGGAGTTCGTTTACTCCAACAATTTCTATGAAGTGGCTCCGGTGCACCAGGCCCCGTGATCAGCCCAGGAACAACTGGGAGATTCCCCATGTGCCCATGGTTCTCAATCCAAGAGGCACGTTCGAGCTTGAAGACCAACCAGTGCCCAGAGCCCACTCCAAACTCGTTAAGTCAGAATCCCTCAAACGGGACCTAGACAATAGAATTGTTTAAAGCTCCCCTCCCCGTGGTTCTCATTGGAAACCAGAGCTGCAACCCACTGGAATAGTAGTGAATAGTAGTGAATAAGTCTTCTCTCTGTATGTGGGGAAGGGGTAGAGGAAGAAGAGGAGATAGAGGGAGCAGCTCTGATGCCTTCTTATAAGGATACCAGTCCTGTTGCATTAGGTTCGTCCTTAATATCCATTCAAAATGTACTCCCACATTTCTGCCTGTACCTGTTAGAAAATTCAAGTAGCTCCTTTGGAGTGTAGCACCCCCTTTCTATTGTTCAGACATCATTACAAAAAGATTCAGTTTATTCCTTTTAACTGTTATAGAACATTATGATTTACGAATCCAAAAAATGTCGAGATTCCACTATCTGTGGGTTGTCTAATTCACTTATTTCAAGGAATAGTCTTTTGCCTGTCTCATGACACACACATGCAAGTGTAGGTTAGATATAAAAAAGGGGAATTACTGAGTATGTGTATTGTTACTTTTTATTTGTCGAGGTTCTTTTTATCTTCTTATTTTTGTTACAGTATAGTTAACACACATTATATTAGTTTCAGGTGTACAGCATAGTGATTCAATATCTATATGCTTTCCAAAGAGCATTTTAAATTTTAATGAAAACTGTAAAGTTGCCCTACGAAATGACATGCTGAGCCACGTTCTTGTCAGCATTGTTCTCCACTACCTTCCTGCTCCTTGTCATTCTTTACATTTTACTTACATCTTTGCTAATCTTTTCTTCTTCCAATTTGAATAAAGAACATGGTGTCTCAGTTATCATTTTGTTTTACACTTTCCAAAGTAGTATTCAAATTGACCGTCCTTTCGTATTTTATCAGCCACTTGTGTTTCCTCTTCTGTGCACTTATTGCCCATTTATCTGTTTAGCCCATTTTTTCTTTGAGATACCTGTTCTTTCTGTATTGGTTTGTAGATGTTCTTTCTGTATTTAAGTAGCAAATACTATATTGTTTGTGAAATGTGTTGCAAAAAAATCCCCTAGTCTCTTGCTTCTAGTCTTTGAGATATAATTTTTTGTTATATAGAAGTTTTCTTTCTCTTTTTTATATAATCAGAGTTTTCAAGATTCCCTTTTAGTTTTGCACATATATGTATGTGTGTATATGTGTGTATGTATTTCCTGAGGTTTTACAACATATATGTAAAGCAGTGGTTCTTAACCTGGGTTCTATCGAACCCTAGGGGTTGGATGAGTCAGTCTCAGGGGTTCCGAGAAGCCTCTGCCACAGAGGCCAGAATAAAGTAATACCGTAATTTGTTGTGAGCTCATGCACTTTGTTGGTTTTGTTCTTTGACCAAGGTGATGTTCATGCACGGCTCATTTTGTGCACCAATAAAAAAACATATACCTATGTCTTGAATTTGGAAAAAGAAATCATATTTTATTTATCACTAAAGAAGGGTTTGGTGAATGCGCATATGAAACTGGTGGGTTCGGTACTTCAGAAAAGGTTAAGAACCACTGATTTAGGTCTTTAATCCATTTAGATGGGGTTTTTGTTATTGCTTTGCATAAAATGTGAGGTAGGAAATTTTTTCTATATGGGGAGCCCATTGTCCCAGTACCATTCCCTTGACTTCCAAATTTTACTCTTTATTCCAAATCCCTATATATATGAATTTGTTTCTTTATTCTAGTTTCATCTTTAATTCTGATCTACTTCTATCATATTGACTCGTAAAAAAGTGATAAACTCACATTGTGTTTTGATATCTGGTAGGACTCAATCTCTTTTTTTGCTCTCAATTTTGCCTTTATTAAAAGCCTTATACATGAATTTGAGGGTCAGTTTATGATGTTCTATGAAAATTCTGTCAGTCAAGTGAAATATAAGCTAATTTTGAAAGAATTGCCATCTTCACAATATTGCATCAAACTTCCCCTAACCAAATTACTGAAGATACACTCACTGACCCCCACACACTCTGAATCCACCTGGTAAGAAGAACACCCACACATTTTGGTCCTCATCAACTGAGCTGAAAACTTACACACCCTCGCATGACATCTGCACTGGTTAATATTATTATGCAATTTAATTAAATGCTACAGAAACCAAAGGCATGCAAAAAGAGAGTACTATTGTTCCTGCTAAGCCTAAGTTGATGCTTTAGAAAGACTCTATGAAGGGAAGTTGCTAAAATTAGATGTAAGCAAGCAATTGGTTAACTATTGCTTCATTAATCATTTTAACTAGTAGTTTCACTTCAAAGGAAATGAGATTGGACATCTGAGATGTTGCCTTTACGGGTATGACTTATGCAAAAAAAGTCAATGTGGAACTCCAATCAATGACCTTGTTAAAAGATAACACGTAAAGCTCTGATCTATAGGTTAAAAGTTGCAATTAAATATTTTAGGTTTACATTTCCCTTTTTATTTAATTATTCCAGGCCTTAAAAAACTTTTTATCATCAACTGACTGATTCTTAGTTTCAATCATAACAGAACAGAGGCTTTCTACAACATTTCTCTCCACTTCTCCACGTCATCTTCAATGTTTTGTAAAAATTTATAGCATTTTTTCAAAAATAGCCTGTGTATTTTTGTTAATTTTATTTGTAATTGCTTTATAGTTTTGTTACTTTGTGAAAATGTTTATTGGTTGTTTTCTAATTATTTTTACTGATTAAAAGAAAGCTACTGAGTTTTGGCATTGCCTTTGTATTGGTCTACTGGTCATGTTGATACACTTTTCCATTAATTTTAATATTTTGGTGGTTTATTTGGGGGGGGGGGTAACATTAGATCATGAAATCCTCAGTATAGGTTTCAGGTCAAGTGTCCTAGGAAAGTTTATTAGGAAGATCTTTTCAGATTAATGCCTGTTGGGGAAGGGAAGATGTCAAGATTGGGCAGAGGAAGAAGTTGGGCTGAAATGCTGTCATAGCAAAGGCTACAGGGTCTTCCCCCCCAGCCCCCTCCCCCCGGCGACATGCAGAGCTAGGGTGGCCCTGCATTGTGGCAGAGTCGAGGCAACAGAACCAGGCCTTTATATCCTCTCCTTATTCAGTCTTTGCATAAGAGCCACATGCAAAACAGAGTGTGACCTTGAGCCAAGAGCTTCTGCCAAAAGGATTAGTTGTCATCCAGCAATGCTCATAGCAGCTGGAAGAGTGCCTCACTCACAGAAGGCAGAGATCTGGATGGCACATCCCAGTGCCCATTACAGTATAAAAAGAACATTTTGTGCTTTTTCTCAAATATTATATCTCATTTAATTTTTGTTGTCTTCAAGTATGTGGCTAGGCCCTCCAGTACCATGTTGAAGTAGTAAGAGTAGGCACCCTTGTCTAGCTTCTGGGCTTTATTTAGACTTCTTTTTTTTTTTTTTAATTTAGTGAGAGGCAAGGAGTCAGAAAGATAGACTCCTGCATGTGTCCCAACCAGTATCCATCTGGCAAGCCCACTAGGGGGTGATGCTCTGCCCATCTGGAGCATTGCTCTGTTACTCAGCAACCGATCTCTTCTTAGAGCCTGAGGCAGAGACCATGGAGCCATCCTCAGTGTGCCCAGGACCAACTTGCCATAGCTGTAGGAGGGGGAGAGAGAGAGAAAGAGAGAGAGAATTGAGAGGGGGAGGAGTAGAGAAGCAGGTGGGCACTTCTCCTCTGTGTCCTGACCAGGAATCCAACCCAGGACAACCATACTCCTGGCCAGTGCTCTACAACTGAGCCAACCGGTCAGGTCCAATGATTATATTTTTTATGACTAAGGGGTATTACATGTGATGGAATCAATGTATAGTGTTCTGCTTCAATGTGTTATTGTAGTGAATTAACCATATTAACACATAAAAAATATAAAACAACCCATGCATCCCTAAGATAAACCTAACATGGTCATTACATTCTATTAAAACACTGTTAAGATTCTATTTTTGTAGTAGTCTCATTTTGGATTTTTATACCTGCACTTAAAACTGAAATTTAGCCATACCTTTTGTTCCTTTTTTGCTACCTTTGGATCATGACCATATTGGCCTCATTAAAATAATTGGCTAATCTCTTACCTCTTCTAGTCTCTAGAATAATTTGTATGATGAGAATTAGCTGGCCTTTAGATTCTTGGTGAAACATACAATTATCTTGGCCTGATGGTATTTAAAAATTAGCATGTGAGTAGATCTTTGATTACTGTTTCAATTCTTTTAAAAGTCATTGTGGCCACAAGGTCAATATGGCCACAATTGTGTCCTTGGGAGAATTATGAAAAAATGTATATTTTCCTAAAAGGTTGTCCAGTGCATCTAGGTTTTATATTTACTGGCACAATTGGTTTTATTCCTAGTAAACTCTCAAGTTTTTTTTCTTTTGAATAAGATATATATAAAATTTAATTCTTGATGTAGTTTATAACTTTTCCTTTTTGTCTTCAGCAAACTTGCCACAGGCTTTGTTTTCAGGGTTACTGATCAACTCTATTTTGACTCCTTTTTAAAAAAATAATTCTGATCTTCATTATTTTCTTTTTCTTGATCACGTTGTATTTGTGTTTATTTTGTTGTTTGCTTGTTTGTTTATCTGACTTTTTAAGTTAAAGAGCCTTATTCATTTACTATTTTTTATTCTGTAAATGCATTTCAGAGTATAAAGTTTTTCTGAAGAATTACTTTGGATTTGTTCCCATAGATAATAGAAACTCCATTTGTGTTCTCATAGTTCTAAATATTTTACAATTTTCATTTTAATCTCCTCTTTGCTGATGATTTTTTTAATTTACAGATAAATGGTGTTTATCTTTCATTTTTATCTCATCTTTTCTGGGAATTTTCCTTGAAATCCTTCTTACTAGTACCAAAAGGAAGGCCAAGGCATTGATTTGGATAGTCAAAGATAATGTGAATAACCTAAAAATAAAAAATTTAATGTAGGAAATTGGTGTATTTGATTAACAAAATTCAGAATTTCTGCTGAACAAAAGATACCATTGACAAATTTCACAGAAAATGACAATTAGGAAAACAAATTTTCAACACCTAAAGCAATATATAATGAATACCATAGAGACTTCTGAAAATCAATATGCAAAAGGTAGAAATTTCAGTAGGAAAATGGCAAAGTGTATGAACAGACAATTTTAAAAAAAATGACATTCTAATGGTTAACCAGGAGATGCAGTGATGTTAGAACACTTGAGGTAACCAGAAAAATTTTAGATTGACAAAAGTAGGGAGTTTAATGCTGTGAGACGGGAACTCTGATCCCCATAGCTGGAAGTATAGCCAGGTACAGCCTTTTTTGGTGAGCAACATGATGCTATGTAGTCAAATTGAGTTCACAAGCACTCTGTGACTAAGCAATTCAGTTCTGAGAAAGCTACTATAGCCAGCTGCTCAATGATGTGCATTGCAGATTTGCACTGTGACATCTTTAAACTAGAATTGCTTTTCCACGAATCCTCTTTTCTGTATAATTCTGAATTGCTCTGGGCCATGGGGATATGACATGCAAGATTTGGCAAACAGAATGGAAGCAGCCCGCATAATCTCCCACACTTGGAAAGTCATTGCTGGGCAGCAGGCACAGTGGTAGAAAACTGGCTTCCATTAAAACAGAGTCTTAGCTTTCATTCAGGATTCCCAGGCCTTATAATGGATCCATATACATTCACAGACTAAATTTGGATTGATATCTGTTAGTTCTGGGCTTTGCGGCTTATAAAATTGCTGACCATTTTGATAGTTGTCACCTGCCTACTACTCTCTCTAAGCTTTCTTTTCTCTTCCTTCACTCCCCTCCCCTTGTTCTCTCTCCTCTCCTCTCACAAGACTATGAAGAGATCCTATGACAAGTTTTTCTAACAACCCTTCAGGCTAAATAAACTAAACTGGATAACTCTCTGTCCAGGAAGTAGACCACATTATATTCATAATCCTTTCTAGACTTATCATTTGATAATCACATATCACTTCTCTAATGCTCCTACTAAGAAAATTATAAATTAAATTGCCCTTTATTTTAAAAAAATATGGCTATTTCACTAAATCTGCTGTTGAGCCGAGATTAATGTTTTATATATAAAGTATGAATTACGTAATAATTCCTCCCACCACACTGCTCAGGAATTTGGAAATACCCTATCAGGATTTCCTCCATAAATGTGTGTCATGGATCTCAGCCTTCTTAGGACACATACCAAAATGTCTTTTAGAGTTTTGCTGTATGACTCCTTCCCTCCCAAATGTCTCAACTTTGATAAAACTTGAAGGTACTGCATATCATAGCCCTTTCCTCCCCAGTTTTCCTTTATTGTCTCTTTCCTTGCTTAATTCTTGAGAACACACAAAAATATAATATACAGACATGTGCATGGGTATTAAATTCATCCATCATTTTTTAAAAGAATATAGTTAAATAATGACATTTTTAAAGTTCTCAAATCTACTTTTGTTTTATCAACCAGATCCAAAAATATTTTGAAAACCTAAAGAGAAGCTAGCCTGACCAGGTGGTGGCGCAGTGGATAGAGCGTCATACTGGGATGCGAAAGACCCAGGTTCTAGACCCCGAGGTCGCCAGCTTGGGTGCCGGCCCATCTGACTTGAGCAAAAGCTTGCCAGCTTGGACCCAAGGTCGCTGGCTCCAGCAAGGGGTGGCTTGGTCTGTTGAAGGCCCGCGGTCAAGGCACATGTGAGAAAGCAATCAATAAACAACTAAGGTGTCTCAACGGCAACGAAAAACTAATGATTGATGCTTCTCATCTCTCTCCGTTCCTATCTGTCTGTCCCTGTCTATCTCTCTCTTTGTCCCTGTAAAAGAAAAAAAAAAAAAAAAAAAAAACCTAAAGAGAAGTTCTTTTGAGTCTTGATTTTAAGAAATATGGAGGCACTCTCTGGACCAGACTACTTGTGAATCTATTTTTTTAAAATAGTTCTGGAGCCCAATAGGGCCTAAATAAAAGATACTAAGTTGACATAAATTTTTTTTTGCTTGTTCAGATAAGTAAATTGGCTTATCTTTCACACAGGAAGGTGATTTTTTCCCGATTAACTTGGCCGAAGGACTGTACAATGAATTGGATAACCATAGACCTTCAAAGCATTTTATAGCTCCCTGTGTCTAACCTCCCCATTTTACAGACCAGGAAACAAAGACCCAATGTATAAAATTACCAAGCCAGTTGTGGCAGAGTCCTGAGGGCAGGGAATTTCCATTTGTAAAAAGATCTTTCACAGGCACACTAAAAATCCCTTCACACCCACCTCCACGACATCTGCCATTTTTAAAAGGCCTGTTGGGAGGTTCAGGCAGTTTTATTTTGTTCTGAGAAGCTGTCACAGCCAACTTTTTGTAGGGGCATAAAAATCGCAACAACAGCTTGAAATGTAGCTTGCAGTGGCCACAACCATGTGGACCCTTGAGTTAAAACACCCTCTCCTACGTTTTCTTCTCCATCTATGTGTGGGGACAAGGAGTAACTGCTTCACTAGAAGGATGTCTTATTACCAGACTTTCACTGTACTTTATTAATTCATTCCAGGAATACCACCTATGGGACAGATCTCACGAGTGAGCCTTTTAGAGTTCCATAAAGATGTGGAGAAGACTAGTGTGTGGCTGATTTTTTTTTTTTTATACAGGGACAGAGAGAGAGTCAGAGAGAGGGGTAGATAGGGACAGACAGACAGGAACAAAGAGAGGTGAGAAGCATCAATCATTAGTTTTTCATTGCCATTGCAACACCTTAGTTGTTCATTGATTGCTTTCTCACATGTGCCTTGACTGTGGGTCTTCAGCAGACCGAGCCACCCCTTCCTGGAGCCAGTGACCTTGGGTCCAAGCTGGCAAGCTTTTGCTCAAGCCAGATGGGCCCACGCTCAAGCTGGCGACCTTGGGGTCTCGAACCTGGGTCTTCTGAGCATCCCAGTCTAATGCTCTATCCACTGCAGCACTGCCTGGTCAGGCTGATGATGTTTTTCATAAACAGAGAACACACCCTCTTCAGTGACCAGCCTCAAAGCAGCCAGAGTAACTCTGTATAGTTTGAGTCTTTGTTACTTTACTCCTTTTGAAAATCCTTGGCACCATTGTCATTCCTGGGCTGAAAGTCCCCTTTACCCTAAGCATGATGCTTCTTCCCAGCTGAGGTTCACTGTCATAGTCAACTTCAATAGATAATTTTAAAAACATTGTTGGTGTGGAATGGTGAGCCTTCAACTTGAGTATATATTAGCATTGCCCGAAGGGCTTGACAAAACAGTTCACTGAATCCCACCTCCTGAGCGTCAGTTTCAGTAGATCTATGGTGGAGGCTGGGAATTTGAATTCCTAACATGTTCCCAGGTGATGAGGTCACTGTTGGTCCAGGGACCACACTTGGTGGACCACTGGTGTAAGTGTCACATTCAGAAATCACAAACCAAACCACCTTTTATACATGTTCACCAGCTTTCCACATGCACCTATACCTGAAATGGGTACACATTTACTATAGCTCCCTTTTTTCTGTGCCTTTAATTTTTTTCATTGTTCCTTTAAATTTGGGGGAAATGAAAGAGAGAGTGAGAGAGAGAGATTTTGGAATCCTTAAAACCCACACCTGTACCAGAAAGTCAGGCGTCAATTTGCTTTGTGTCCTTTGTGAATATTGCTCGCTCACTAAACAGTTCGGTCTAGATGAAAAAATATACATGCCATGAGCAGATTCATTCTGAGCTGCTCAATAACGCTGCATGAATGTTCTGTGCCTGGGGAAGTCAGTGACGAACAGCTTGTTTCTGGTTTATACCTCCACGGTGGTGGAGGAGGCTCTGCCCACTGTGGTGCCTACACTTTGCTTCTAGGCCAGTGGTTCTTAACCTTTTTTGAGGTACCGAACCCACCAGTTTCATATGTGCATTCACCAAACCCTTCTTTAGTGATAAATAAAATATGATTTTCTTTTCCAAATTCAAGACATAGGTATATGTTTTTTTACTGGTGCATAAAATGAGCCGAGCATGAACATCACCTTGCACAAAGAACAAAACCAACAAAGTGCATGAACTCACAACAAATTACGGTATTACTTTATTCTGGCCTCTGCGGCAGAGGCTTCTCCGAAACCCTGAGACTGACTCATTGAACCCCTAGGGTTCGATAGAACCCAGGTTAAGAACCAATCTAGGCCATCACTGTCCCCGGATATTTGCCTTTGTAATCAGACTCTGCAGCGCTACATTAGCCAAAACCAGACCCAAAGGCCCCAGGGCCCACATGGAGCTATAAATAAAATAACAAATACATTTCAAAGGGAGCTAGCTGATCCTGCTTCTGCTAAGATCCTGATGGAGGAATGTGAGCTCCATGTGGGCCCAGGACCCACAGAGTCTGTCCTTCCGAGCCGTGCTGGCTGAAAGGTGCTTGCCCTTTAACATCCAACAGGTGCACTGCTGAAGTTGTTTTCCTTCCTTAGCTCCCGAGGAAATCATAAACCAAATATATCTCTAGAGGATGGTTTCTGGGGTACCTCGTGAGCCAGCGAAGAGGAAAAATGGATCAACAACTGGACAACAGAGACAGTAAATCAACAGACTCAAGGAGGACTCAAAATAGACTCTCCTGGGCCTCCCAGGCACAGCCAAAGACAAGTCCCTTGTCAGTCAGGGCCTGAGAGCTAATGTCAAAGCCAGCTGGTGTGGGAGCCCGCTGGCCCTGAGGAAATGATTGAGCCGTCTGTCAGCTGCCTGTGGGCCACCAGAGGCCAATGCAAAGCCCAGGGAAGGGCGGTGATCCTCACCCGAGCTGCTCCTCCCCAATGGCTCCAGGCGGACATTCTCATTGGTCCCCTTTGCTGAGTCCTCCCCATTCTCAGCTCCTCCAAGCTCAGCTAGAGAGAGAGATGGATAGTCACCCCTACACCGGAAGCTGTGATGGCCACAAGATTGATAGGCTCAGGTTCCACGTGCTCCTTCCAGACAGATGAAAACCATTTTCTTTCCAGATGTAGGGGCGGGGGTGGGGGGTGATCAGAGGGGAATACTGGAATCAAGGGAAATCGAGAAGACAACCAGAAGATGGCTCGCCAGGAGACCCTTCCCACACACTGTGGGGTTTGACTGCAGGGAAGTCATTGTTGTCTTGGGCATAACTTTCATGCTTTTCCTATCAGTAGAAACCCCCCAATGAAACGGCACAAGAAGAGCAGATAACACCCCAGCCAACATGATGGTTTCTTAAAGGCATTGTTAGAGGTGTAATCTAAAAATCAAAATAGTGTTGAGACTTTCGTCTCCTATAGAACAGAAGCAATTATGGTGACCATAATAGGAGCTAGATTTACTTTGCGTTTTCTAGGTGCCAGACCCTGTACTCAGGATTTGAATTACCCTAACTCTTAATCTTCATGACGCCGATCGGTAGATATTATTCTTAGTTCCATTCTGCAAATAAGCAATCTGAGGCACAGGGAGTTTTAGTAACTTGCCCAATATTGACTCCACGCTATCACTTTTCTCCAATGTGTTCATTCCTTTATTTAGAAAATGTTTACTGAGTCATCACTACATGCCAGCAACTTGCTAGACACCAACTTTCAAGCATTGTTGAGAAGATACAGACTACCCTTCAACTAAGCAGTCTTTCATACCCTTTGTGGACAGGGTTCCAAACTCTACTTTAAAAATATAATTGAAATAATTTTATTATGATAAAAAGCACTTGCTACTTTCCCCACACTCTCTGTTTTACTTACAAGTTTATTGTTTCAATAATGATTTCACAATGGAAGGATAGCAACCTCAGCTTTATTTATCATGTTGACAGAAGTTTATTTACAAGTGAAGGGAATGACAACGTATGAGAGATCTGGGCATTTGAGAAACTTTTAAGATATTGCTTCCAAGTGAAGCCTAAAGAATATATTTCACATCACACATACACACACACAAAACACCCTAGTGCATACACACATATACACCTACACACATACATACCACACACATACACACGTGGTTCAATACTCTAAGCCTGCTCCAGAAACACTAGTGTGAGTGCCTGAGATCTCTGTTATTCCATTTACAGTCGTTTCTGGGATTGAGAGGTCAGGACATCAAGGGACCATGTAACCATCACTTTCACAGCTCCAATGCTTGACTCATGTGAATTTTGAGAAATATTTTCAACAAATTGGATCATTTCTCATAAGCCTGAAGGAATGGAGCACAACTGTCCAGGTCTCCATTCTTCCATTGTGTTTGGGGGAACTTGGTTACAAGTGACTGTTAACAGTAAGTCTAGAATTAATAAAAAAAAGGAACTTTCAATTTATGACCCAAAGTGCTGTCTAATTTCAGAAAAGTAGACTATAGAGACTCATATAGACATATGCATGCACACACATGTAACTCACATATCTATATATATAATCATATGCCACTCCTATAAATCCACACACAGAGGCACACAGAAGATATGCCAAATATATGCATCTATATTTATATACACATGCATATACACATACTCAGAAAACATACTCTGACATTGATGTTCAAAAAATTCCTAGAGACAGTTAATACTCAGAAGATGAACTATTCAATGACAAGAATGCAGAACTTAGATTTTGTGACATTTGCAAAAAGACTGTTTTAAAAGACTGTCACAACCATGCAAGACACTCTTCTGACTATGATTTTATAAGACTCTTCTGACTATAATTATAAAAATAATATCCAGGTATCAAGGTACATCCATTTTGTTGTAAATGATCCGATGTCATCATTTCTTATGGCTGAGTAGTATTCCATAGTATATATGTACCAAAGCTTTATACAGAGTGAAATAAGTAAATCAGAAAAAGAAAACTGAGAACAGCATGATTTCATACATAGGTGGGACATAAAAGTGAGACTATGAGACATGGACAAGAGTGTGGTGGTTACGGGGTGGGGGGAGGGAGGGGAGGGTGGAATAGGGAGAAGGGGAAGGGCACAGGGAAAACCAGATAGAAGGTGACAGAGGACAATTTGACTTTGGGTGATGTGTATGCAACACAATTGAATGATAAGATAATCTGGAGATGTTTTCATTGTACATATGTACCCTGATTTATTGGTGTCACCCCATTAAAGTTAATAAAAAAAAAGAACTCAAATACTATGCACATGAAAAAAAAAAAAGTAAGACAGCAGAATTTCCAGGTGGGTGAGAGAGCGGCGTGCCCAGAGAGGGCATGGGAGCTCTGTGCCCTCCTCCCGTTCCTTGTCTACATCTCTTTATTTATTTGGCTGATTGGAATTGTACCCTTTATAATAAATCAGTAAACATTAAAAAAGAAGTAGCAAAGTAAAAAAATAAAATAAAATATTAATATCCTTTGGCGCAAGAAATAAAATAGTAGTTATTTATATAACCACTTACTATGAGCCAGAAAACACTAAGCTGAGCTCAGTTTGTTTTTGGTTGTTTGTAGATTGGTATTATGTGAGAAAGGGCAGTGAACAATTATTTTCATTGGCTTGCTGAGATGAGTATCTTGTAGATCAGGTAAAGGCAATGTTACTCTACTACCTGATTTCTTGAGGATTACAAAAACACTAATCATGTTGAGAATCACATTGCTGATCAAATCAGGGAAATTCAGGCATAAAAAGTAATGTCATTTCTACCTTTTAGCAGGTTTCAGTTACATTATGATATCCTAAAACCCTAAGTCTTAGTCTGTCACTTTTTATGGTTTCCCATTTCCTGTAGATTTCTTTTTGGCTTTTTGTTCATAATCTATGTCTAATAATTCCAAAATCTGTTATCTGTGCTGACCAATGTCTTCTACTGCCTGTTGTTTCATCTAGTTCTTTACTCACTGCCTTGTTGAGTGCATGCTGATCATTGTCCTTGAAAAATAATCTGCAACCCTGAATTAATAGTTCCCTTTGCCACAGAGGCTTTGTATTTACTTATGCCAGATATTTGGAATACCTCTAGAAAGGGACCATCTCAAAGCAAGGATTGAGGGTCTAGGGTTCTTTCGGGCTATAGTCAACTCAGGAATCAGTTTAAATTATTTTCTTCCTTCTCTTTTACTGCTATTCTTGGCACCAGTGAAGTCTTTTCTACAGTCTCTAACATTAAAGGGAAGAGAATGGATTTAGTTCTAGTTCAGTATAAAATAAATAACTCTTTGAATTCTTGCTCAATTAGTGAGGGTTATAAAACTCCTAGTGTTCAGCACACCTTGGGTCTTTACTTCTGTCTCACTTATTCCACTTAACCAATGACCCAAAATGCAAGTGTGTTGCCTTGGCAAACACTTAAAGGGCATAGGCAGCCTGAGTGCTCCCATCTTCTACCTACTGTTCTAGATACTGGCTTTCCTCCATAAATTAACCTGTAATTTCTCTCTCTCTCTCTCTCTCTCTCTCTAGCATGTCAAAGATTTTAAATTGATTTTCCAATGAAAATATTTTATCCATCACTTTCTCTTGTTTCTGACAAAAAGATAGATCTGAAAATTCTACACCACAATAACCAGAAATAGTTTATAAGGGGGCATTTTCTATTTGGAAGTTACGTGGAAAATCTATTTAAATGTATCTAAACTGTATGCCCCCACAATATTCTGAGTCTCAACAGAGAGCTTTGTGGTGTACTGCACATAAGTTCATGTTAGTATCATACCTGAGATTCTCAACTCTACTGATTATAAGTGATTTATAGATAGATGGCTTATAAAATAGTAAGAAATCTGGAAAGAAAGGATGAAAGAGTCAATAAAGAGGGAACAGACCATTCTCAGCTTAGAACCAAAGAGGCTCTGGCTCTTTAGGGAGGGATAAGGATTTAAATGGAGTTTTATGTTTTTTTTTCAAAGATGCCCAAGTAGGTTTTGTAGAGATTCCTGTATGAGATGGGAGGGTAGCAGGCAGGATGCAAGCAATGGCGGTATCTCTGGGAAGCTGTTCAGTGTAGCATCTGCTTTTGTCTTATTGCCTTTCCTTGCCTTAGATGAAAGAGATGATAGGGGTCTCCTGGGGCAGTATTATAGTGATCTCTTCATTTGAATCACAGAATGTTCTGGAAGGCCATGGAGCTGAGGAAACCAAGACCAGAGAGAAGCTCCTCCACAAGTTGGAACAAGAACACTGATATTTGAATTTCCTTGGTTCAGTGTCTTTTGCTCATTTGTGTTTTGTTTTTGCCACATTCCTCTGAGGACTCTTTGCTTGCCCTTAATCTTTAACTTGTTTTCATTCAATGTAGGGATTTTTGGTTTTTGTTTTTTTTTTTTTACTTTCCTAAACCACAGGATGTTTGAATACCATTTTGTTTTGTTTTGTCTTGGGGGGGATTTTTTTGGTTGTTTGGTTTTGTCCTGTTCTAGCTCTTTGGGAATAAGCTCATTCAATTTATCTGCAATTTAGATCATGAACAACCATGGTTTCTCAGCCTTTTGGCTAAGATCAAGTGTAGATCATGAATAACCATCTCTCTTAGATTAGACATGTCTCATCAAAGGTCACTCCAGCCTACATTTTCCCTGTGAAAATAAATGCTCTGGAAGATGACCAGCCGTAGTGGGGAAGAGGGGTGCAGGGCCTCCCTTGACTGTGATATATGATGATATTTTTGAAGAAAGTCAAAACCATTTGGAGACCAGGTTTTGATGAATTGCAGGAAATGGTGGGTTTGCAACCATTCCAGATTCCCAGAGACCGATTGTCATCGGGTGACAATAAGAATTTTATCTAGCATGCTATGGAACCAAGACCGAGGTCAAGACTCAGCCAGAAGCATTTTGCTTGGGTCCCTTGTTATATAGTATTGCCCCTGGGAGAAGCGCTTAAAACAGTTTTAAACTTACCTGAGACTCATTTCTCATTGTCTGCTGAAGCCAAGAATTAGCAGAAAGAAATAAAAAGCTTACTGCAAAATACTCTGCCATTCAGAAGGAAAATATACTACCCCATTTCTCTTCTAAAGGGACAGTTTCTCCAAGGAAACAACCCTTCATTATAGAACAATTAACTTGGACACAAGGCTGGTGGGGAGAGAACCTACATTTCTTTCTGTATATCAGTGGGCCTCCACCCTTCGATCTCCACTATTGCTGCTATTCAAGAAACAGCAGGGGCCCAGGCCAGGTGGCTCAGTTGGTTAGAGTGTCATCCTGACATGCCAAGGTTGTGGGTTTAATTCCTGGTGAGGGCACATACAAGAATCAACCAAAAGCAGCATGAATAAGTAGACAACAAATCGATGTTTCTCTCTCTCTCTCTTCCTGAAAATCAATTTTAAATTTCCCTTGGTGGGAAACCGGTCAATTTCAATATGATATTTACACAAGAATGAGACAACAATTGAGCTGATGGAAAGCATCATCCCACTATAGATGTGATCACTTGGTTTCCTAGGAACAGGCCCTGAGTAAAGCTAATGACTAAAAAGAACAACAGTGAACAAAAACTTGGGGAGGAGTCTGGCACCCAATGGCTTTTCCTGCTTCTGACACTTTGAAAATGACCCAATCCCTGAAACTCTCATTATATCATTTGGAGGGTGTGAGTGATCTCCGCCATCTCCTTGGTAAGTTCTTCTCCATCTGCCTCTCTGTGGAGCATGGTCTCGGGGACGTCATCCATGCACTGTACACATGTTGTAAATCGATCTTTTTTGCAGGAGGTAAACCCAAAGATGGGATTTTCATAGAAGAAAACCAGGTCTTCCCCTTTGAACATGGCTATTAAATTATTCAAAGCACGATATATTTTTACAAAAGCCTGTCATGTTTTAATAGAGGCCAGCTATTTAGGAAGTGGTGACAATGTGCAATCTGCAAAAAGGGGAAGGCTTGGAGGTGCTGTGGTAATAATGCAGTTACTTAAAGAACATTTAGACTACAAATATCTCTGCGGTTTTTTATTTGGTTCCACGCTGCAGTCACTATGAGAAATTACTGAAACCTTGGCTAATCACTTTTAAAATGTAAGGCTTAACAAATGACTTTACTTCCCCAAATGCTGGGGTCTTCTCAACCTCCTCCCCCCGCCTTTATTTGGATTTGATCAAGGTAAGTAATTTGATGCTGAGAAGGATTGTTGGAGAACATTGCATTTCAGCCCGCAGATGGGAAAATAATCACTGTAGCTCTGGAGTTTCGGTCAAGTTCCGACTATTGATGCAGAAAACAATGAATACATAGCGGAGATCTAGGGGAGTCACTTCTTTTGAAGGTCGAACATTTGATCCATGGAAACAGTGCTCAGCTTGTGTGACCAGAAAAACTGAACTTACTTAGAGAGGCCACAATCCTAGCATTCCGGTGTGAGTTGAGTCACGTTAGAAAGGGCAGGTGGAAGTGTGTGCATTTGTGTGCTTTTACCTGGTTTGGAATGACATTCACCTTTCTCAATACCTTTAACTTTGGATGATTGTTGTCCCAAAGTGGAAATCTTGTGTGCGACCTGGTGACTGGTGGTATAACAACAACACGTGGATTCTGCTGACTTCCTCAGGGAGCCAAAGTTAGCTCCATGGACCAGGAGAGACATTCATGTGAACTACGGAAACCACATAACTATGATGTTATGAGCTCTGCATCCGACCTGCCAAAGAGGACTGACGTAATGGTTTGCCCAGACTCATCTTGGCCAAGATCAGCAGTACGCTGGCATTTAGTTGTTTCATGAGTGTTGATCTTGTCTGACCAACTAGATTATGAGTTTCTGGAAGGTCGGGGCTGTCACTTAATACTTAAACATTTATGGCACAACTTTTAAGAAATCTTTCATTGGACCTGGCAGTTTCATACTGGAGTTTCTACAACTGATAAGTTGTCATAAGCTCACTTTTCAAAGAGTCCAGGCTTAGGTATATTCATTATGTCCTAAGGCCTTCTTACCATAATACTACCTTCTCAGAAGTACCCCAAGGTGAATCTCTCACCACCTACCACAGGACATTTATGCTTCTGGGTTTAGTGCAGTAGGCCAGTGACTATTAAATCAGACCATCAAAAGCAACATCTTTACCTTTAACAGAATCTGGAACCCTGAGCTTGATGGTCCATGATGCTACTAACACTGACGTGTGTGTCTGTACAGAATGAATACAGTCCTATTTAATTTGTTTTGATAATAATTATTGTTGACCTACTATGTGCGATGGTCCAGACCTGCACATACAACATCACTTTTTCTTATAACAGTCTGTGAGAGAGGTACTGAAATTTGTATTTTACAAGTGAAGAAACTGAGTCTCAGAAAGACTAGGTTAGTAATCAAAGGGATCATAGCTAGAAAGTAGCAGGATCAGGATTTGAACTCAGGTCTCTCTGGCTCCAAAGTCTATGTTCCTGCCTCCAAACAGACTGCTTTTCTAAATGCAAATAACTAAACACTAAAACATTCAGCTTATCATAGCTATATAAGTGTACAGTCATCCCTCGTCTACTGCGGGGGGTTAGGTTCCAGAACTCCCCCCATAGGCGAAAATCTGCGAAGTAGTGACCTTATATTTATTTTATTATATATATATATATATTAAGGCTTCAGAAACCCTCCCCACACTCTTATAAACCTTTCCCATACTGTTATTAACCTTTCCAACACTCTTATAAACACTTCTTACACTTATTTTACCACAAAAATTAAAATAATAAATATATAAAAAATACCTATATACCGCAAAATCCCATGATATAGTGAAAAATACACATTACAAAATTAGATATACAATTTAAAAGTCCACAATACAGTGAGACTGCAAAAAGTGAAGTGCGATATGGCGAGGGATGACTGTATATCTATTGCTTAAAGAGGCTGAAGTCTTAAAGAATTATTCTGAATGCTCTTTGCAACTATTATAATTCCTTTAGTGGACTTACAGTTTTCAATTTTATAAACAACTATATTTTATGTCATTTTTTTTCTTCACATAAACCTATGAGTATATAAGGCTTGTGTAATTTGGAATCCAGATACATATGGTAAAAATGAAGTCAGGAAAGGTAAATAACTTGTCCAAGGTCATCCTGAAAACAAGTGGCAGACTTAAAACCACCTTTCAGGTCTTCTTACTCTTCGCCATTTCCTAAACAGCAACCCACATAAGACACTTGGCACATGTCATCATAAAAAAAAAGTCAGGGGGAAGCCATTGAGGCAAGCCCAGGCCCCTACCTTCTCATCCTACACTCTGTTTATGACTTTAACGTGACTTTCAGGGTATTCCCTCTTCCATGAGACAAATGATAGCATGTTCTGCATGCATATAAAAATAGTATGGTTCGGGGGTTTGCAGCTCAAATAGCCTCAGCCTTTCTCCATATTATGCCTTCAGATTCCTTTGTTGGGAAGACATCTTTGATACAGCTGGAGGCGTCTAAGCAACCTGGCATGGTAACAGGTTCCATGACTGTTTTCACAATTGTGTCTCAGCTGATGATTTGCATACCTAGCTGCCAGGGCTAGTGAGCTATGCTCTCCCCACCCACATTTCTACCGCAGCTTTAAATGGCATCTGGAGAGGCTGCGTGGACAATCAACTTCTGCTTAACAGTGGGTGGCAGGAACGCAGAAGTTTAATTCCAGACCTGTTCCTAATTTCCTGAATGGCTTTTGGTCCCTCCATTAATCTCTCTCTCTATCATTGTTTCCTCCTCCAGAGGAGATAGCACGAATAATGCGATGGTTTGTGCATTAACACATTTATGATCCTGGTGTGCTCTGTAGAAGCATGGCGTTCTGGAAACACTCAGTGGTAGCAGGTAAATCAAGAGAAAAACAGTTTCTCTTTCTCTAATATGACAAACTGTCAGGATCTATCTTTTTGTCACTGCCATATTTAGAAACTAGACCCAAGATGGATAAAGGGCTAAGTGGTTTACTAGATGAAAAGCATTATATTTTTGAAAGCTCAGTCCTGAGTTATCTAATGATAATCATAAAGGTGCCTTACAATGAGGATGAGTACACATGGAGATATTTCTCGTATTGGGAATAATAAAATCTCATATTTTCACTAGAGGAGCTTTTTTATTATTCATGGGGAGTGTGACGCTGGGACCGGTCTCATTAGGACTGTGGCTGGAAGTACTTAATTTTTTTATGTAACAGAACACTTTGGTTATGAATTTGACCAATACTTTGCTGCATCCTCATGACTTATATGAGACCATGAAGGACGAAGTAAACTCTAGGCTGTCATTTTGGATAAACTGCATTGCTTATTCTCTAGGAAATGTCCTTGCCTAGTTTGTTTCCGTAAATTCTTCGGCCTCCTAGGAAGAGATGAAAAAGCTCCAAAGAAAACTCAAGTCACATGTGCAATGACCTTGTGTGAGACAGAATTAAAACGTGATGGACCTCTAAAACTGCAGTCCAGTCAGTATTGTAAGATGTCATTCTGCTATTTCAGTGCATTGGCTTGCTTTTGCTTTGGGCATTTTTGTTACTTGGGGACTATTGTTTTTGACATTCGAACTGGGAGAAAAAAACAAATAATTGAAAATAGTTCATGTTTACAGGAACCAGACAACTCTAAGCGTTTTCCCTTGTAAGGTACAACAGCATGCCTGTCTTTTTCAATGAATTTCTAGTCAACTTCAACTAAGCTCACCACATGGTCATATGAGAGAAAACATAATCTCGTATAAATCTGGGGAAAGTCTTAAGCAGATAAGTTGCCTTTAAAAGGCCAGTTTGCAAAGTGTTCACACCAGGCTTTCAAATTTTTCCCATAATGAAAAACGATATGGAGAATTTTTGTCAAAACAAACAAACAAACAAAAAAAACCTAGATATCACCCAATGGGTGATAAAAAATGTGTGAAATGTAGCAAATGTCAAAGCCCTTTTGGAGTTATTCTGGTTTTTTTTTTTTCTATTAACTTATAAAATCTATTAAGAGCAATTTAAGTTTGTGTTGTGGAAGAAAGCTAATAAAAACCATGAAGACAACTAAACAAGAATATAAATATCCATTCTAAAATATAAATTTGTGAATAGGTCATGTCCACAAAGACATAAAAATGCCATTTAGTTGGGCTTGGTCCACAATGAAGAAGCACATGCCTGCAGTAATGATGATTAAAAGCATATCATTAACATACCCAATTACTTATGGTTTAAGCACTTTACATATGTCTTAAAAGATAAATTACCTAGAATTTTTTTCATTTTAGTAAGTATATGGAAGTTTGAGCTTAACTTTACTTCCAAACTAGAGCAGTTAATTCTTATACCTTGTGTTTTAAAATGTGCATTTGAAAAACATAAAAGCAATAGGAAACACTTGATTTAATAACTATTAAATTCTTTCAGCATTTGTTTTAAAGGAATCAGTTAAATAAGTCAGAGAAAACGATGCCCCGTCCTAGTGAAACACGAATGTAAAAGGCCAACCAAGAAGAAGAAAAGAGCCACTGGGAACATGTGGATTGTATTTCCGTTCATGTTTCACTTTTTAAGTCATTAGACTCATAGAACTGGTGGGTCCTCTGACTGTCTAGTCATCTCTTCTATTCTACCTAAGAGTTCTTCTTTAATTATAGGTTCTTATTTGCATGTCTTTTATGCACATTCATAACATTTTCAAATATGCCTGAATGTAATGCTAGTTCTAATTCACAACTCCAGAGTCCAGTTGGGTGATTATTTAATGTCCTTACCATAATATAATCAACCATAATTACACAAAGCAATGGTTCAAGTTCAGAATGGAAGTACAGCAAGAAACATAAAATATATATGCTAGTTATTGTTTTCTGCTCACATAAACTATATAGACTATTAGACTATGGAGAAGAATAATACTTCCTTGAATGAAAATCTGTGAGCTATTCAAGAATTAGATCTCTTAGGCTGCTCCTACCTTTACAAATGTGCCTTACTTACCCAAATTAATGTCTTCTGATTAATAATTTTATAGCAGCGTTCAAAATTCTAGTGTGAGGGAGGAGAGCATTTAAATATTTATTTTCATGGAAAGTAGCTTTTCTTCATTTGACCTTTTCAAATTCACATGTAATGCTACCCACACCATGAGTCACATATCTAGTCTGCTATTCCTGCCCTCCCCCAAGATCCCCTCACTCCGTGTGGACAATCCCTGGCCTACATGAAACCTTTGCTGTTGTAATTTACTGGCTGATAAATTATATAGAAAGCCAAAGCTCTGACTTCTTTAGTCCCTAACTAGGAAAGGGGAAGTTGCACTTGATTAAACTGGTTCTTTGAAGAAAAAAAAAAAGAAATGCTATCTAATCTATATTGCGGTGGGGCCCTAAACCCAGCTGGTGGACTCATCCACCACAAGGCCTGTTGCAGGAAATCACATCACATACCTTAGCAACACGCGGGTTCTGTTTTGTTGATGCCCTCATGTAATAAGGCAAGTTGTAAAAGAACAAGAATTTGCAGGACAGCATAGAATCAGCTTGGAGTATAGCTATCCATTTAAGAACTTCCATTGAATGCCGCAATGTGATGTGCTGCTGGTTGTTTGGGATACAGAGATTAATAAACCTTGACCCGAGGGAGCTCACAGTGTAGGTATCCGTCCTCTCCTGGGTCATAGGCACACACCTGAATGTGTCCCATCAGAAGTCAGTTCTTAGGCATCACTAGGTCTCATTGCCTCTTGGTTGACTGGAAAAGGAAATTCTGTGAATGAATGAAGTTCAGTTAATAAAAAAACTCATCAGCTAACTAAACTTTATCACCATCCTAGTCCCATAATGTCCCCCGGGTATTAAAACTTAAAAACAAAAAGAAAAGGCTTTTCTTTTTCTACTTATAGAAAATACATTTCTTTCTCACTCATGATTGGGTGAGATCACTTTTGTAGAAATAAACCGTTTGTGTCGAAGCCTGGATGTTTGAATTCCCTTCTCAGCTTTTGCTGAGCCCTGTAGAGGTGTGGCTGGGCATTGGTCCTGTAGCTACATTTCAGTTTCTTTATTTGGTTGATAAGCATACAAAGCAGATCACATATTTACCAAGTGATCTGCACCTTCCACGGGAGGGTCCTGTCCTGGGGAAAGTCCGGATTTGGAATCAGGAGGCTAAGGTTCTAGTTCCAATCCTGTTGCTAACTAGCTCTGTGACTTTTTAACCGGTCACTTTATCTCTCTGTGACGTAGTCACTTTATCCATAGAATAATGGGCAATATTACACAATCTCTCCACTTCCTTTCCATTCTGAGTCTGATATTCATCAATTTCAAAACAATTACATCTTTGGGACAGAGCATGAATGCACCTCTCTCAATAGTAATATATCAAGTGATGTGAGATAGGGACAAGGGGCTTTTCATCTCCATTCATATTAAAAATGAACAAATACTTAGAACATTAGCCTTGTCTAACTTATCAGAATCACCACCCGTGTTTTTTTTATAAATACTCTTAATGACTAAAGAGTTCCAATTCACTCCTCTCCACCTTTCTTTGGTCCACAAGACCCTCTGTTGACCAAATTCTGTTGACTTTGTGCCTTTAGTGCAGGGCTCGGCTCAAAGCCACTTCCCCCAAGAAGCCTTCCTTATTCCCCCAGCCAAACAGCAAAATAAAATAGAAAATAAAATCCCCTCCTTTGCATTCTCCACCCATTGTGCTGCCTTCTCTGATGTCATTTAACCCTTGCTACTGTGTGTTATAATAAAGATGGATCTTTTTAAGTCATCTGTGGCTTCCTAGAAGGAAGAGCCCGAGAAACTAAGAAATCTCCACTCCCGGGGCTCTCGCTGATGTTCCGCTTAAACATCAAGAAAATGTGCAAGAATTAACTTGCTTGACGGCACCATTTAAGGTCATGAACAAGTTCAGACTCTACATTTTGTTTGCATCTTGATCACTTAGGGTCCTGTACCTGAAAGTGAGTCAGCCCTCAAGGTTGACCAAATGTCCAACAGACATTCTGGCATGAGGCTTAGAAATCTGACTATGTATCTCTGGAAGAGTTACCTTTTAGCCCCATTTTTCTTCTTAGTTATATCTTCCTCCCTCCCTTCCTCTTTCCCCTCTCATCTTTCCCTCCCTTCCCCTCCCTCCCTCTCTCCCTCCTTTCTTTCCTTCTGTCC
The DNA here is from genome assembly GCA_037038555.1 of Rhynchonycteris naso. Taxonomy (NCBI): domain Eukaryota; kingdom Metazoa; phylum Chordata; class Mammalia; order Chiroptera; family Emballonuridae; genus Rhynchonycteris; species Rhynchonycteris naso. The sequence continues at coordinate 206,289,747 of CM072995.1, forward strand.
CTTCCTTTCCTCCTTTCTCTTTTTCCTTTTGCACAAAATAAACACAATCATACTGCTTAGTTATGACTCTGCCCCATAAGAAGAGGAAGTTAAAAATCCTGTAAGTAACCAAGGATTGGGCTCCAACTGATTTCACCGAACAGTTGAACGATTTATGGAGACAGATGCCTCCTCTTCCGGGTTCTCATGGAGTCCGTTTCACGACAGCAGAATGACAAGCAAGCTCATGGCCAGGCAGCCAGGAATGCTTGGACTTTCTGTGTTTTCAATTTAGGCCAAAATGAATCACTTGCTTTCTTTTCTTTTCCTTCCCCTTCCCCCTTTTAGAAACAGTTTTATTTCCCATTTCCTCACTGGACACATAATTTTGATTTATAAACCCAACAGTCCTGAGTAAAAGGAAGTTTTAAACAAAGCTGATGCCCCTGCTTTGGGCTGCTTTTTCCCCTTTCCCTGCAATATTTTCAGAGAATGCTTTCACTGGCCTTCCTGAAGATGCAAATCCAACTTGTGCTGAGCAAACCTCCCAAGCCTGACTCCCCGGGGCCTCTGAGTTCTTACTCAACAGCCTCCTCTTAAAATTCCACCCAACTTGCCTCAGCTGCAATGCACTTTCAACTGGGATAAATCTGTCTTCCAATATTATGTCTTGTAAATCTCACTTTGCAGGCGTATTTACAATCCAGCTACTGCGTGCTTGCTTTATTGACGGGAATGAATAAATCAGTTTTCTGATTCCCTCCTTTTCCCATTGCTAATGTATTTTTATTTGGGGGCTGTTCGAAAGTCTCTGATCAAAATATGTACATGATTGTAAATACATCCCTTGACTTGATAATTATTAATGAAAACAGACAGTGTGATTGACATCTCTTTTTGCTATATTCTTAAAATGAATCTCACTAGGTTAAAATGGAAGGAGACAGATTAAATGGGCATTTTGCCTTTAACACCCTAAAGACAAGTCTGCGTCTCTACTTCCAGATATTGCAATGGATGCTGGTTATAAATAATACCTACTGAGTGCTTTTGATGTTTACATGTATTAACTCAATTAATGCTCACAACAATCCTGTGCGGTAGACCCTGATCGTCTTCATTTTACAGATAAGGACACCGAGGCACAGGAAGGTTAAATATCTTGCCAAAAGGTCACATGGTCAGCAAAGAGAAGAGCTGGAAGTAAGCCCAGGAAGCCGGGCTCCAGTAGCCAGGCTCCCAACTATTGTAGGAGGGCTCAGTTGTGCAACCTCAATCCAATGCTTCTGAACATCATCCTTTCCAGTTACCAAATGCTTTCCAGTCATTAGACCTTTATGTCACGTTCGCCTTACAATGGAGGCGGCAATATCATCTCCATTTTACAGATGAGCACATGAAGGCCAGGAGTATCCTGACTTGTTCATAAGTATCCTGACTTGCTCGGGGAATACATAGTAAAAACTGGTTTCCAAGCCCCGGCCTTCTGTTTCCCAGTATGGTAACCCTCCTGGGGCCTCAGTTTCCTCATTTATATATAAAGTAGCCAAGGTTTTCGCCAGCTCCCAAGGGCTTTGGATCTCTGCGCTGAGTATGCTTTGACATACGTTAAATTCCTTCTCCTAACTGTAGCTCCACAAGAACAGGGACAGGACCTAAGTCATGACCCCGAGGCTCCACATGCAGCGCAGAGTGGTTGTGCAGTAAGCCTTCATTATGGAACGTGCCAGGCACAGGGCTAAATGCTGGGCATGCAAAGATGAATGAGGCTCGGCCCCCATCTCAGGTAAGGTCCCCTTACAGATCTGCGGACCCTGCAAGCCCCACAGCCACTACACCGACAATGGCTCCCACTGTGTTTGAGTCTACCAAGAGATAATTGACCGTGACGTGAGTTATGCGTCCCATGCTGAATGGCGTCAGGGTCAATTACCTGATTTTAGAGGCCCCCATAAAGAAGCCATTTGCAATGTGGGGCTCATATCATTAAAACAATATTTAGGGATTTTGTTTTCACTCAGTGACGGGTTTCTAGCGCTGCATGGCTATCGAGGAAAACAACCTGTGTCCTGAACACTCCTCCCCCAACTTTCAACACCCCTCCCCCAGCTCTCAACACAACTTGGAGCTCGCCAGGGAATGGAGCTGGGATAGATAGAATCATCGTGCCTGTTCCGTTTGACTCAGTCCCAAGACAAACTTGATCAGCATTTCATCCCCAACCCAACAAACCTAAAGGTGTTGGGCTCTCCGCACCCCCTACAATCTCTATGAGATGATGGAATGACTTTTATGGTGTTGGCATTCAGGTTTGAAGCTCAGCTAAGAGTTGCCAGATAAAATACGGGAAGTCCATCCAAATGGGAATTTCAGATGAACAACAAATAATTTTTCATCTAAATTCACACCATGCAGTATTTGGGATTATACGTTAGAAAAACTATTAGTCATTTATCTGAAATTCTAATTCAGGTGGGCATCCTGTATTTTTATGGGGTAAGTGTGGAAGATCTGAGGTTATTGCAAAAATCAAGCAAATAAAATTTTTTTTATATGATTGAACTTGCCTATATGAAATTGGGTAGAAACCAAGGAAATCAAATTGAGATAGAAACCAAGGAAAAATAGGAGATTAGACTTGGGGTAAATTCTATGTTCTGGGGAACACAGACACATTGCCTCAGATGCTATCCCTGTCATTCCCAGGGGCACCATGGAAAAGGCTCATTTGGGGTATTTAAGGGTGATAGTTAAGAGGTAGCCTCTGGACTCAGACTGCTGGGGTTCAAGTCCAGCATGTACCAGCTACTAGCTAGCTGTATGACCTTGAACATGTTGCTTTCCTTTCACAGAATGGACATACTGATTTACTGTAGTGATATTAGCGTTTAATAAACATTTATTATCATCACCACCATCATCATTCTTTTTTTCTACAGACAAGTTAGTCTTCAACTAGCTTCAGCTTTTCCTTTGAATATCTCAATTTAAAACATCTCATTGGTAAGAAATAGCAGATTCTCTCTTGGCAGAAGTGTGCTCTAAAAATCTTCACAGAAGGAGGTGATGATGGTTGGACCTATGTTGCACTAGAGCAACCAGGTAAGAAACAAAAAGCTCACCTGAAAAATTCAGTGCAGACAATTGTTCAGAACATGTTCAACCTTCCCAAAGATGCTTTGGTGAAGATTTAGCATTTTGTGGAATCAGTTTCTGAGACCAGAGACAGCTCATGAGTAACTCAAGCATCCAACCATACACGAGTAAAGACAGCTAATACACTGCTGAGGTGTTTGTTCATGCCTTTAAACTCACACCTTCTGTTCACATAAGTGGGAACCAGTACTAATTCTCACCAGAAGGCTGCAAAAGTGTGGGAAGGAATATCACTTCAAGAGACCCCATGTACACACGATATAATAAACCATTGTAGCATGTTGTTAATTTTATGCACACGGTGAACCGCTGAAAAGCAAGGGGCACTTGTGGGGAGCCAGAAAAAGATCTCTTAAGATTGTTCCACTGGGTGATTGAGTATCCTTGCCTGGTGCTTTTCAACAGTCACGACCAGTTGGATATGCGAGCTACATGCTACTCACTACTGCAACTTGTCGAATCAAACTGGGTAACTCCAACCTTCCCATAATTCTTTAGTGGACCTTATGAAGCAGTTGTAGAATGCCAGAAGTTTTTAGCCAAAAATACCATATTTACACATAATGGAATATCTTTAAGCTCTCTTCTGTGATTTATTTTGTAGTCTCAACATCTTCAAGATTTTTAAAAATAAAATGAAGTCCAACAATATTCTGCTGTATTCAGATTATATACATCTCTGATACCTTGTGAAAGATATTTTGATTCCTTTTCAAAAACATCTTAAAATTGCTTTCTTATTCTTTTAGAACTGTCTCACAGTCTATATGGACTAATATTTCATTCTGTATTGTTTGAAGGATTTTATGAATACAAAGGTATATAAAAGTGTTAATGAATGAGAGGTATAATAACAAGAAAGCTATTGAAATAGTCTTAGCAGATTAGGGTCACTGAGGAAGCACTCATATGTTGCATCATTAACTGTGCTAGAAATTTAAAAAATGAGAAGTGGTTTAGAATTTCCCCATTTTATTTTAATATGTACAAAATATGCTTTGCATAACTTCAAATACACCTTCCAACATTGTATTTTTTTAAATGCTTCTTAATACTTCCATAGTCTTAACAGTGTCTATTCCAGGGAAAGAATATGGTTTTAAGTATTTAGAACCAATAGGATGGATCACAATATGGATCTTGATGTCCATAATTACCTTGAACTAGCTTTGCCATTTGGGGAAATTGCCTGTGAGAAGCAGTCTATCTTGCTTTCCTCAGCTGTGGTCTGGTTTTGTTTTGTTTTTGAGGAAGACCTGAACCTTTCTTCATGAAGGTACTATAAGCATGTTGTCCCATTTGCCATCATATCCAGCATTTAGAAAACTGTCTAATTGCACCACTAGCCTTAACTTAGGGTGGTAAACACACAATAGGATATAAAGATAATGCATTGCAGAATTGTGCCCCTGAAAACGGGGTAATTTTGTCAACCAATGTCACCAAAAATAATTCAATAAAAAAATAATTGCCCCTCTGACAATTCACAGATTATAACTTCTGTTAGGCTTTCTATTACAAAGTTTGGTTGTTTAGGAATATCTTAACTGTAGCCAATATTGAATTATCCTCAAGGTTTGCCATTTTTACCGGGAATCCAGGCTCACTAGTTATCAACAATGAGGTGCTGGCCAGTTGATTCTCAAAAGAAACAAACAACCCTGATTTGTAGCCTTTGCTGATTTCCACAGGATAAAGAGTCCCAGAAAAGCCAATGTTAGGTTCCAAATGGTTTAACAACTAGCTCATAACATTCATGAATGTTTCATAATCTACTCTCTCAAATCTATAAAACTGGCGCTGGCACATCAGCAGGAGCACTTGCCAATGTTTCTTTAAAACTGTGCATTAGTCCCTTACATTGAACACTAGTTGGCATTTGTTCCTTAATCTTGGCACAATTTATTTTTAATTGATTTAAATTTAAAAAGTGCCTGCTACATAAGAGGTGCTGTTTTAGTTCTTGGGGAAATGCAAAGATACAAAAAGGTTCCCAATTTTCAGAAACCCATAATCCCTCAGAAAGGACAGATAATACACAAGAAATACAAATCTGACCTCAAAAAAACGCCATACTAAAAGGGAAAATTTAAACTGGAAAGACATTAATGCCATGTAAACACAGCAGAAGAACATACCTCAATTTCTAGCATGTTTAGATCAAGTTCAAGTTGATCAGTGAACTTTAAAAAAAGAATTAAAGTAGATCATCCATGCATACTTTTAAAAATATTTTTTAACTGATTGATTTGAGAGAAAGAGGAAAGGAGAGAAAAAGAGAGACATCAGTTTGTTGTTCCACTTATTTATGCATGCCTTGGTTGATTATTGCATGTGTCCTGACCCAGGATCAAACCTGCAATCTTAGTGTATTGGGATGCTGTTCTAACTAACTGTGCTACCCGTCCAGAGCTTTTTGTGCATACTTTTAGATAAAACTACCAAAGAAAAAGGAGGCATAAAGGGGGAACGAAGATGACGATGGAGTAGGCAGACGTACCAACTTCCAACTCCCAGAACCAAAGTGGATTATAACTCAATTTTAAGAACCATCATCTGGATAAACCAACTTTGAACTAAACTAAGTGGACTCTTCAACCAAGGAACACTGCAGAAGCCACATTGAGACTGGTAGAAATAGCGAAAATGCAAAGAGGGCTGCCCAGCTGCCCGGAGCAAACGGCAGCCTGGAGAGACCCGCATGGCGGGAGGAGAGTTTGGCGGAAAGGGAGGGACCTGGGTCCCAGGAACCAAGCCCCAGCCTGCAGTCCCAGAGCCTAGAAGAGGCGTTTGGACAGTATTGAGCTGTAAAACAAGTGAGGATACTGTTTGTGAAAAAGAGACAGTTTTCTCAGACCCAAGATTCTTTTTAAAGGGACAGCGCAGAAAACCTCTCTCACAACCACGCACCAGGGGCTCCGGGGAACGGGGACAGAGGAGAAGAACAGAGCAGCGGGAACAGAGTGTGGAATGAAGGCATGGGGACACTCTGAGGGACAGCCACCCTGACCCCTGGGCTAAGTCATTTCCCTAATCAAAAACGAATATTTCCCCTGGAACTAGCAATACCAGCAAAGGGAGATAGGACACTAGCCAAACAAGCTCTCCCGAAGCAATTAGAGCAGAGCTGCTTAGAGGGAGGGAGCTCCCAGGCCTACAGTGTGGAGACTTAGGGCACTTCTATCTCTCTGAGGGTTGTTGGAGGGTATGGTGGCAGCAGGATGCTGAAACGCGGTCCTGTCGGCTTGGGCGAAGGCACAACCGATGTGAGCTTGGTCTGGCCCAGCAGGGGCAGAGGGGATGCACGAAGGTGGACCGGCAGCTGCGGGCCTGCCTGTAATCCCACCAGTGGGAAAAAAACGGGAGGCCAGGAACCAGCAGAGATCTGCTCCGCGACCCTGCGCAAGCCGGCCCTAACCGTTAGGACGGCGCTAAGACCAGGGGCGGGCGGGGGGGCTCGCGGCTGAGCTCACACTGCCAACCCCGACTGGCCAGAGAAACCGCGGTTTGCCATCCTGTGCGGGAGTGGGCTCCTAACGCGGGGGCGGGGTAGAGTCTGGAACAATCGGAAGCTAGCAGCTGAGCTCACGCCAGCAAACACGTCCGGCCCAATAAACCGCGGTTTGCAACCCTGCGCAGGAGGGCCCTGACTTCGAGGGTGGGGCTAAATTCTGGACGGGCTAAGGCTCACAGATGAGAGCACGTCAAAAGCCCCGCCCAACCCGTGAAACTGTGGCAAGCAGGCTCTGACTGCGGGTGCTGGGCGTAAGCCTTCTGGAAACAAGCTGGGTCTGCAGCTGAGCAAAGGTGCTCACCTCTGCCCTTGGTGCTGAGGCTTGTGGCTTGAGTGACAACCCCTCCCGTAGAGGACAGGCAGAAATCACAGCAACAGCTGCAGTAGGCTGACGCTGGCAAAGACCATAACCAAACACGCAAGGCAGCGGCAGAGGGGGTGGCAGGCCTGCACACAGACCACACCTAGAGAAAACAAAGGCAAAACCTACTGCACTCCAGTGCCCACAACTTGCCTATACACAGAAAAAATGGGCAGGCAGAGGAATGCAAACCAAATGAATCAAGAGAAATCCCCAGAGAAGGACCTGAATGAACCAGATATAACCAAACTACCAGAAGCAGAATTTAGAATGATGATAATTAGGATGTCCATAGAAAGTAGAGGAACAATGGATAGTCATTATGAACACCTAAATAAAGAGATAACAAGTATAAAAAACGAAATTGAAATAATAAAAAAGAATCAGACAGAAATGACAAATACAGTATCAGAACTGAAGACAACAATGGAAGGAATTAAAAGCACAATGACTCACACTGAGGATCGAATCAGCGAGTAAGAAGACACAATAAACAAAGGCACAGAAGCAGAGAAAAAAAAGGAAAAGAGACTCAAAAAATGTGAGGAAACTCTAAGGAAGCTCTGTGACAACATGAAGAGAAACAACATTCGCATCATAGGGTTGCCTGAAGAAGAGGAAATAGGACAGAAAATGGAAACTTTGTTCAATCAAATCATAGCAGAAAACATCCCTAAATTAAGGCTGGGAAACATTCCAAACGTTCAAGCAGCACACAGAACTCCATTAAAGAGAAACCCAAAAAAATCTACACCAAGACACATCATAGTTAAAATACCAAAGCTAATGGATAAAGAAAAAAATCTTAAAAGCTGCTAGAAAAAAAAAGGCTATCACCTACAAAGGAGCCCGCATAAGGATGACATCGGACTTCTCAACAGAAACACTTGAGGCCAGAAGGGAATGGCAAGATATAATCAAAGTAATGCAGAACAAGAACCTACAACCAAGACTACTGTATCCAGCAAGGCTAACGTTTAAAATTGAAGGAGAAATAAAGAGCTTTCCAGACAAAGAAAGCCTCAAGGAATTCATTAAAACCAAACCAATTCTGCAAGAGATACTAAGGGGCCTGTTGTGAACAGTTCAAAGGGAGGAAAGAATATAGCAAAAAAAATAAATAAATAAAAAATAAATACAGTTTTAAAGAACAAAATGGCAATAAACTACATATCAGTAATAACCTTAAATGTAAATGGGTTAAATGATCCAATCAAAAGACATAGGGTAGCTGCGTGGATAAAGAAACAGGACCCATACATACGCTGTCTACAAAAGACACACCTTAAAACAAAAGATGCACATAGACTGAAGGTAAAAGGATGGAAAAAAATATTTCATGCAAATGGAAATGAAAAAAAAAGCCGGGGTAGCAGTACTTATAGCTGACAAAATGGACTTTAAAACAAAGGCTGTAGTAAGAGATAAAGGACACTACATAATGATAAAGGGAACAATTCAACAGGAAGATATAACTATTATAAATATCTCCGCACCAAATATAGGAGCCACGACATACATAAAGCAGACTTTGATGGACATAAAGGGCAAGATTAACGGCAATACTATCATAGTAGGGGATTTCAATACCCCTCTAACAACACTGGATATATCCACAAGAAAGAAAATTAATAAAGAAACAGCAGACTTAAAGAAGACACTAGATCAACTTGATTTAATAGATATCTTCAGAACTTTTTACCCTAAAGCAATAGAATATACATTCTTCTCAAGCGCTCATGGTACGTTTTCTAAGATAGACCACATGTTAGGACACAAAAATGGTCTCAATAAATTTAAGAAGATTGAAATCATATCAAGCATTTTCTCTGATCACAATGCCATGAAACTAGAAATTAACCACAAAAGAAAAACTGAAAATACTCAAACACTTGGAAACTAAATAGCATGATATTAAATAATAAATGGATTAACAATGAGATCAAAGAAGAAATTAAAACGTTTCTAGAAACATATGATAATGAGCATATATCAACTCAAAATTTATGGGAGACAGCAAAAGCAGTACTGAGAGGTAAGTTAATTGCACTACAGGCATATCATAAGAAGCTAGAAAAAGCTCAAATAAGCAACCTGACCCTGCATCTAAAAGAACTAGAAAAACAACAACAAATAAAACCCAGGACAAGTAGAAGGAAGGATATAATAAAGGTCAGAGCAGAAATAAATGACATAGAGGCTAAAAAAACAATACAGAGGGTCAATGAAACCAGAAGCTGGTTCTTTGAAAAGGTAAACAAGATTGATGAACCTTTAACTAGACTCACCAAGAAAAAAAGAGAGAGGACTCAAATAAATAAAATTAGAAAGGACAGTGGAGAAATAACAACTGATACAACAGAAATACAAAGCATTGTAAGAAAATACTATGAAGAACTCTATGCCAAAAAATTAGACAATCTACGTGAAATGGACAAATTTCTTGAATCATATAATGTTCCAAAAATCAATCTGGAAGAATCAGAACACCTAAACAGACCAATTACAACAAATGAGATCGAAACAGTTATCAAAGAACTCCCAAAAAAGAAATGTCCTGGGCCTGATGGCTTCACAAGTGAATTCTATCAAAAATTCAAAGAAGAACTAACTCCTATCCTCCTCAAGCTATTTCAAAAAATTCAAGAGGAAGGAAGACTTCCAAACTCCTTTTATGAGGCGAGCATAATTCTGATCTCAAAACCACGCAAAGACAACACAAAGAAAGAAAATTATAGACCTATATCCCTGATGAATTTAGTCGCTAAAATTCTCAACAAAATATTAGCCAACCGGATCCAGCAATATATGAAAAAAATCATACAGCATGATCAAGTGGGATTTATTCTGGAGAGGCAAGGCTGGTTCACTATTCACAAATCAATCAATGTGATTCATCACATAAACAAACGGAAGGACAAAAATCACATGATAATTATAATAGATGCAGAAAAGGCATTTGATAAAATCCAGCACCCATTCATGCTCAAAACTCTCAGTAAAGTGGGAATACAGAGAACATTCCTTAACATGATTAAGGCCATCTATGACAAACCCACAGCAAACATCATACTCAATGGGCAAAAATTAAAAGCAATCCCCTTAAGATCAGGAACCAGGCAGGGTTGCCCACTTTCACCACTCTTATTCAACATTGTTCTGGAAGTCCTAGCTACAGCAATCAGACAAGAAGAAGAAATAAAAGGCATCCAGATTGGAAAAGAAGAAGTAAAACTGTCAGTATTTGCAGATGATATGATATTGTATATAGAAAACAATAAAGTCTCAGTCAAAAAACTACTGGACCTGATAAATGAATTCAGCAAGGTGGCAGGATATAAAATTAATACTCAGAAATCAGAGGCATTTCTATATACAAACAATGAACTGTCAGCAAAAGAACTTAAGGAAACAATCCCCTTCATTATTGCAGCCAAAAAAATAAAATACCTAGGAGTAAATTTAACCAAGGAGGTTAAGGACTTGTACTCAGAAAATTATAAAACATTGATAAAAGAAATCAAGGAAGATACAAACAAATGGCAGCATATTCCGTGCTCATGGCTAGGAAGAATAAACATCATTAAAATGTCTATATCACCCAAAGCAATTTATAAATTCTGTGCAATACCAATTGAAATACCAATGACATACTTCAAAGATATAGAAAACATATTCCAAAAATTTATATGGAACCAAAAAGAACACGAATAGCCTCAGCAATCTTAAAAAGAAAAAATAAAGCAGGAGGTATCACTCTTCCAGATATCAAGGTTAACTACAAGGCCATTATACTCAAGACAGCCTGGTACTGGCATAAGAACAGGCACATTGATCAATGGAACAGAACAGAGGACCCAGAAATAAACCCACAGCTTTATGGACAACTGATATTTGACAAAGAAGGAAAGAACATACAATGGAGTAAAGACAGCCTCTTTAACAAATGGTGCTGGGAAAATTGGACATCTACCTGCAAAAAAATGAAACTAGACCATCAACTTACACCATTCACAGAAACAAATTCAAAATGGATAAAGACTTAAACATAAGCTGTGAAACTATAAGCATCTTAGAAGAAAACATAGGCAGCAAGCTTTCCTACATCTGTAGCAGCAATATATTTGCCGATTTATCTCCACCGGCAAATGAAATAAAAGACAAATAAACAAATGGGACGACATCGAACGAAAAAGTTTTTGCACAACTAAAGACAATAAGAACAGAATAAAAAGACAAACCACACAATGGGAGAACATATTCGACAGCACGTCTGATAAGGGGTTAATAACCAAAATTTATAAAGAACTTATAAAACTCAACACCAGGAAGACAAACAATCCAATCAAAAAATCGGCAAAAGAAATGAATAGAAATTTCTCCAAAGAGGACATACAGATGGCCAAAAGACATGTGAAAAAAAGCTCAACATCACTAATCATTAGAGAAATGCAAATTAAAACCACAATGAGATATCACCTCACACCAGTCAGAATGGCACTCATCAGCAAAACAACACAGAATAAGTGCTGGAGAGGATGTGGAGAAAAGGGAACCCTTCTGCACTGCTGGTGGGAATGCAGACTGGTGCAGCCACTGTGGAAAACAGTTTGGAGATTCCTCAAAAAATTAAAAGTCGAACTGCCTTTTGACCTGGCTATCCCACTTTTAGAAATATACCCTAGGAACACCATAACACTGTTCGCAAAGAAGAAATGTGCCCCCATGTCGTGGCAGCATTGTTCACAATAGCGAATATCTGGAAACAGCGCATGTGTCCGTCAGAAGACGAGTGGATTAAAAAGCTTTGGTACATATATACTATGGTATACTACTCAGCCATAAGAAATGATGACATCGGATCATTTACAACAAAATGGATGTACCTTGATAACATTATATGGAGTGAAATAAGTAAATCAGAAAAGAAAAAAACTGAGAACAGCATGATTTCATACATAGGTGGGACATAAAAGTGAGACTATGAGACATGGACAAGAGTGTGGTGGTTACGGGGTGGGGGGAGGGAGGGGAGAGTGGGCTAGGGAGGAGGGGAGGGACACAGGGAAAACCAGATAGAAGGTGACAGAGGACAATTTGACTTTGGGTGATGTGTATGCAACACAATTGAATGATAAGATAATCTGGATATGTTTTCATTGTACATATGTACCCTGATTTATTGGTGTCACCCCATTAAAGTTAATAAAAAAAATACTTAAAATTTCTAAAACTGTAAAAAAGAAAAAAAAGGAGGCATGAAACAGGCATAAAACTTTTACCAAGTCTTTCAAAAGACTATGTGGTCATTCTACCCCAAAATGACATGTGTTGAAGCCTCTTATCACCCGAAATAGGTGATTTATGTCTGTTACAGAAATACGAACACTAAAACTCAAACAGGTTAAGCAATCTTATCCCAATTTTTTCCTGGTGGGACTTGAAACCAGGTCTACCTAATCCAAAGCCTCAACAGCTTTCCTCAATAGCAACTCACTTCCCAATCTAGTATTGATGGCTTTCAAAATAATTTCTTGTTTGCTGGTTGATTTTTACTCTCCTAAGAGCATGAAGTCCAGAACAGGTGCCATTATCCCTTTTTGAATGGCTGAGGAAACATACTCTCAGAAAGTCTGTGATGATTCTCAGGGTAAAACTGGGAAGGACTCATTCATAGCTCCTGTTTTTTTTTTTTTGTCATACCCATGTCCCTTGTCACAATAAAGATCAGTATATGGCCATTCTCAAAGAATCCACCAAACACAGTTAAACTGTGCATTTTGTTTTACCCAAATTGAATTAACCTGACTGTTAGAGTCATAGTCTCATCCTTAATTGGTCATATAATTGGCCCAGTCTGGATTATTACCCATTGCAATGTCTAGGTCCAGGGTGGGTGGGGGGTGGGGGGGGGGGTGGGTGAGTATAACAAACACTTCTCCTGACCACAAGAACCAGGTATAATCAGAGAGGGAAATTCCCCCAAAGTATAATAGAGGTACCAAGCAGACAAAAATAGTAAATATCCATTAAACTCAGTAAATCTTTAAATCTTAAATCAACACTTTAAGTGAGTGTACCCGCATCTGCACACAAACCACATATTGTGACCATGATAGAAACTGAATATCACCACGTGTTTGAACTGACGATTAACCTCAAAAAAGGTTATACTTGGGACAGTACTACAGAAAGAGCTTTTCTATGGGAAAATGACCGTTGAGAACACTCCAAATAGCCTTTGTTAGCCAACACTACAATAATCTCATACTTTCAAAACAGTGAGCTGCACCTAACTCGAACTTGGAACATTAAGCCTCCTGCCCCCAACCTGGGTTCCAGAGAACTCCCTTTCCTGGTTTAGAGATAATGCCTGTGTGTGGAGAGGTGACTAAGATTTGACTAAGCAGTTCAAGTCTAATCCAAATGCCTTTGAATATTTGATTTCAGCTTTCAGGGAGGGGAAGCATTTAAAATGCAGAAATGATAGGGTTCATAGGCAGGATCTGGCTGCCTGCTCAGCCACCTCTGAATAGACCTTCCAGATGAGGGAGGTCACAGAGTTCACAGAGGAGTTAAGTGCAAAAGCATTCCTGAAAAAAAAATTTCTTTTTTGAAATGCAGGTTTGAAAATTACACTTATTTGAAAATGGAAGGACACCTAAAAAGAAAGACACTAGAGCTGCCTTCTTGTGGTAGGTTCTACAACATTGTCCTTGGAAGGAAAAAATCCTGGGAGGGATGCCCTGTCTAGAGGAACACAGTCTACAGGCCAGTCTCATTCCCAGGTGACCTCCTGTACCACCAAGAGAATAAAGGAAACTCAGAAAAAGGGACAAAGGACCATCTTTTCTGACTTTCTGGCCACATCCTGCCCAGTAGCAATCAAAAGTTAGTATGATCAGAGAATAATCAGAGGCAAAATACACTTCCATGGAAAAGTCTCATAATTCAGATACTTTCTAAAGACGATTTGCTCATGATCATAGATTTGGTCATCTTGAAAGAAAATTTTCCAGACTGTATCTTCCTAAGCTATTCTTAATACCTTTGTCCCCTCCATAAAGACTGACAGTAGAGAGAAATAAAGACTCTGTGCAGGTCCTGGCCAGTTGGCTCAGTGGTAGAGCATTGGCCCAGCCTGTAGATGTCCCGGGTTCAATTCCTGGCCAGGGCACATAGGAGAAGCTACCATCTGCTTCTCCACCCCTCCCCCTCTCCTTCCTCTCTCTCTTCCCCTCTAGCATCCAAGTCTCAATTGGAGCAAAGTTGGTCCCCAGAGCTGAGGATGGCTCCATGGCCTCTGCCTCAGGTGCTAAAATGGCTCTGGTTGCGATGGAGCAACGCCCCAGATGGGCAGAGCATTGCACCCTGGTGGGCATGCCGGGTGGATCCTGGTCAGGCACATGTGGGAGTCTGTCTCTCTGCCTACCCGCTTCTCACTTAAGAAAAATTAAAAAAAATTTAAGAAAAGATTCTGTTGAAAAATCCACTAGACCACTTCATTCTGTCTATTTCCTATGAAAAAAAAAAACATAAATTACTGCTTTCATTCAATGGCATCTCGAGTCATTGTGGTTAAGAATGAAGCCTCGGTTGATGGTATGCCAAATGTCACATCCCAGTTCTGCCACGTTACCTCTAACACTTTGAACAAGTTACCTAAACTTTATAAATTTCAGTTGCTTCATTGGTAAAGTGAGGTTCATAAACCTACACCACAGGATTGTTGTGAATATCAAATTTAGATAACACATCAAAAGGACTTAGCACAATGTGTAACCTAGACTGTAACAACCAACCAATGTTCTTTATTATCTATTTCACTACACAGTGCTGAGAGTTGCCCACAAATAGCATGTAGACAGTTTCAATTAGTTCAACAGTTTGTTCATGTGGTGGAAATGAGTACTTATAGTTGTGATTTTTATCTTACATACGTATATGATAGTCACATTTTCTGCTGCTAAGACTGTTCCTCAATCTCATGGTGGAAAAAAGGTATCAGTTGTATCTCTAGTTATATCACTTATTCATAGCATCTTATTTGCTTCTTTTTCCTGATTAATCCTATCAGAGGTTTACTTTGTTAGTCTTTTGAAAGAAACAGCTTTTAGTTTTGTTCATCTCCACTACTGTTCCTTTGTTCTTGACTTGCTTGATTTACAGCGGGCTTTAGCTCAGCTGTTCCTTTGACTCAAGTTCACTTGTTGACTTTCTTGATTTCTACTTTTATCTTTATTGTTTCCTTCTTTCTAGTTTCTTTGAGTTTGCTCCCTGCTACTTTCCCAACTTCATGATCTGAGAACTTAGCTCATTTACTTTATTTTAATTTTATTATTATTAATTTTAATGGGGTGACACCAATAAATCAGGGTACATATGTACAATGAAAACATCTCCAGATTATCTTATTCAAATGTGTTGCATACCCGTCACCCAAAGTCAAATTGTCCTCTGTCACCTTCTATCTGGTTTTCCCTGTGCCCCTCCCCTCCTCCCTATCCCACCCTCCCCTCCCTCCCCCCACCCCGTAACCACCACTCTCTTGTCCATGTCTCATAGTCTCACTTTTATGTCCCACGTATGTATGAAATCATGCTGTTCTCAGTTTTTTTTTCTGATTCACTTATTTCACTCCGTATAATGTTATCAAGGTCCATCCATTTTTACTTTTAATCTTTGTAGTTTCATGTTATTTTTAAAGTTATAGCTTTTTTTTTGCTTAACTGCATCCAGAAATTTTGTTATACAATATTTTCATTTTTTAGCATATAGATTGTTGTGAAATGTTCAGCTTCCAAATATATGACATATATTTGACTTATTGTTTTGGTAATTAATGTTTCATTTTATTGCATATAAAATTCAGAGAACTTATGGGCAGAAAATTTAGGCAATTAAATTGACTTAGAGTCTATTTTTGTAAATGTATCATGTGTGCTTATAAATAATGTATATTCTCTGTTGAACGTAGAAATTCTACATATATTTCTATACATTAGTATGAGCTTATTTATTGTATTATACCCGTGGACAGCAAACTCATTAGTCAACAGAGCCAAATATCAACAGTACAACAATTGAAATTTCTTTGAGAGCCAAATTTTTTAAACTTAAACTATAGAGGTAGGTACATTCCTTACTGAGGTAGCGCCCGCACGTGGTATTTTGTGGAAGAGCCACACTCAAGGGGCCAAACAGCCGCATGTGGCTCACAAACTGCAGTTTACCAACCAGGGTATTATACTGTTCAGATCTTTGATTCTGTTGCCATTTGTGTTTGTACAGGTGCTTGATCTATAAGCTTTTAAAAAGTGTGTGTAAAATCTCCAGCTGTGTCTGATGATTTATCTATTTCTTCCTGAAATTCTGCTTGTTGATGCTTGATATTATTTGCACTTGTGTTATTAGGCGCATAATGGATCCAAATAACTATCGCTTTCTGTCTTATTGCTCTATTTACTTATATATTCATATATATTTATATAACATCATCTTTCTTTGTCCCTTTTGTTTTATTTTGTGAGTTATTAAGATGTCTACTCCAGATTTCTTTCAATTCATATTTCCAGATGTCCTTTTTATTTCATTTTTTACCATTGCGTCCTTTGTATAAATATATCTTTTTCTTTAAGACTTTATTTTAGAAAGAGATAGATTAGGGGCAGGGGAGCAGGAAGCATCAACTCCCATATGTGCCTTGACCAGGCAAGACCAAGGTTTAGAACCTGTGACTTCAGCATTCCAGGTCGATGCTTTATCCACTGTGCCATCCTAGGTCAGGCTTAATGTATCTTTTGAATTCAATCTACTGTTGCCGCTTATAAAATCCACTCAGAAAGTCTTTTTCAATAAATATGTTTTACCCATTTACATTTAATGTAATTTTAAAAAATTATATTTGTTTTTTTATTTTATATTTTCTATTTGCAGCATTTTTGGGCCTCTGTTTTGCCTGTTTTTTATTGACTAGATCAATCTACTTTTTCTTCTGACTTAAAAGTCATACATTCTATTTTTGTTCTTATGTTATAATTCTTAACCCATACACATAATTATTTGCCCTTATTTATTTTTTAAACATGATATATATAGAGGTGATGTTGAAAATATATAGCAACTGGTATTGGCCATGACATCACCAATCAGAACAATCACTGTCTAGTATGCTTATGGTGGATACTGGGAGAATAGCAGTATTAAGAGCTAAATTGTAAGTACCCAAAACTCATATGTAAATGCCTTAACCCCTAATTCCTCACAATGTGACTGTATATGGAGGTAGGGTCTTTAATGAGGTAATTAAAGTAAAATGAAGTCACTAGAGTGAGCCCTCATCCAGTCTGATTGGTGTCTTTAGAAAAAAAGGAGATTAGTCTACAGACATGCTTGCACACAAGGAAAAGACCCTGTGAGGACACAGGGAAAAGGTGGCTCTTGGCAAGCCAAGGAGAAAGGCCTCAGAAGAAACCAAATCTGCTGACATATCTGGTCTCCAGAATTGTGAGAAAATTAATTTCTGTTGTTTAAGCATCCAGTTGCTTCTGCTTTGTTATGGCTGCCCTAGAAAACCATTAAAATGAGCCTATCAAGATATGAATCTTTTCCCCAAATAGAGCAATCATCTGGCAGAGTCACATGGCCCCTTAGAGTCCCGCTATCCACACCCAGGTCAATATTGTCTGAAGTCCCAAGATACTTGATCATTCTTCCTTTCAGCATATCTCTTGCATAATCTCCTAAATTTATTTTTCTTCTGAAATGATGGCTTTTCTCAAAAATATTTGTGTGTGCTTTCATAAGACAAACAATCTGAGGTCTTATATGCCTGGGGAGATTTTTATTACACCTCACAATGGAATGGCAATTGTGCTAGATGTAAACCTCCATATTCAAAGTTCTTTTCTTTCAATATTTCAAAAATATGACTTCGCTGTGTTCTCACATTTGTGTGGCCATTGAAAAGTCTGATATTTATGTGATTCATGTCTAATTTTAGATGACCTTCCCTTTCTCTCTGGAAGCTTATAGAATTTTTTCCTTTGTACTTCATGTTCTTAGATATTATCATAATATATGCAAGTGTGGATTTTCCTTTTATTTATGTTTGGCAATCATTAATACTTTCAAACTGAGGTCTTCCCTCTTTACCCTTTCTTAAGTGTGAGTAATTTCTCTCCAGTATTTCTTCAGCTTATTTCCTTCATGTATCTTCACTGTTCTTCTGGGTGCCCTTTTTTTTTTTTTAAGTGAGAAACATGGAGGAAGAGATAGATTCTCGCATGTGCTGTGACAGGGATTCACCTGGCAAACCCCATATAGGGCGATGCTCTGCCCATCTGGGGCGTTGCTCTTTTACTCAGCAAATGAGCTATTTAGCACTTGAGGCAAGGCCATGGAGCCATCCTCAGTGCCCAAGGCCAACTTGCTCCAACAGAGCCATGGTTGCAGGAGAGGAAGAGAGAGAGAGAAGGGAAAAGAGGAGAGGTGGAGAAGCAGATGGGCACTTCTCTTGTGTGTCCTAACCAGAAATTGAACCTGGGACATCCACATGCTGGGCTGATGTTCTACTGCTGAGCCAACCAGCCAGGGCAGGTATCCTATTACTAGACATTGGTGTTTGTCCTTCTAGCTGCTGTCCTTATTAGCTCTTTTTATTTGCTTACATGTTTGTTTTCTATTTCTTTACATGTTCTTGCTGCCTTCTGGAAGTATTTCTCAATTTATTCTTCAAGATCATCAATTTATTTTTCAGTTGAATCCATCCTCCTACTTCTCCCCAGTATTTTCCTTCATTTAAATTTATATATTTTATATTTTCACTTTGTTGTTATTATTATTTTGTCTTATGTAACTAATATATTTATTCCCTTCTAGGCTTAAGTATTTTTATCACAGTTATTTCACATGCTTAGTCCACCCCTTCTAATATTTCTCTTTCATTAAATACAAGTAGCCCTCTGATGTTTAGTTATTTTAGCCTGGGAGCTCATTTTTCCATAAGGATAGCATCTAGTCTGTCCATATTTGGATGAGTTAAAGAAAAAAGAATGACCCTCCAGGTAGAAATCCCAGGTACCATCACACTGCTGGGAATTAGTCTGATTTATAGTTGATTTTTCAGGCAACTTCACTGGTTGTAACTCTACCTTGAACCTCAAGAAGATGTATGAAGAAGGAGAGTGTTTTCTAGATTTTAATCTATGAGCTCTGTGGGATTGCAGGAGGTTCAACTGGTCAGTCAGCCCCTATTTTCATGAACCCCTCCCCAAGCAATGCTTTTCTGCTGCCTTGTTGTTACCCGGGGTCCTCTCCGCAGTCAAGGAGGCAGAGAAAGACTAGGAAAGAATGGAAGAAGCTTCCCTAACAGACTCAGGACACCTTCCACCTTTGGCTGCATCTGAGTTGTACCAGCATAGATAGAGATGGTCTCCTGTTCCCTCAGGGCTTTCTCAACGTTGATTTGTCAGTTGGTTTTATTCATTCTCGGTGCTCCTGCTTCTCTTATGTTCATTTATATTTTTCTCTCCAGGATTAATTTGGGGAAGGAGGAGCCATCCTGGCAGACACCAGAAACCTCCCTACACAGGATAGACAGACTTACCACCATTTGTATATGCAGTGATGTTATTTGTTTGCCTCTAATAAGGTTGATAAGTTATTAAGTTAAATAATGATTATACTCCAACCTCCCTACACACACACACACACATATATACACACACTACAAACTTTGTCATATTATTAGCTCTTTTCTTCCATTTAAAAATCAGTCCATAAAACGTTCATGTTCTTTAACAACCTAACCCACTAATCCTGCCAGCCTGTCAGGAGCTCGGCTGGCCACGTTCCTGGCAGGATTTTGACAGGTTCTAGGATATCATCCATGTTTATTAGCCTTTGTTTTCGCCTTTAGCCTGTTAAGAATTTGCTAATTAAAGTGACTAATACTCTTTCCAGTCAGTCACTGGCATAAAGCTGTCCACATTGCTTCTGACACGGCAATACTGTCCCTTTTGGATATGTTTCAAACTCACTACTTCAGAGCTCAGTCTCGGGCCTGCTCAGCATTGGGCATGCTGTCTCCATACAAAACTGTTCTGTCAGTTCATACCCTATTAATTGGATTCCTTCCCAGGCACACTCCTGTCAATTAGCTGAGTGAGGAATTCTGTGTAGGGAAACAGTGCTAAATAAACTTCAAGGTCAGGTTCCAATCTGTGCTCTTCCGGAAACTGGATACATGACTACACACAATCGCTTTGTCATCCTCAGTCTTTTCGCCTACAAAATGGGGTTATAATGGAAAGACATCTGGCATAAGTCATCGCAGATGTTTCATACTCTGAAATTCTATGGTTTGGTTTAATGTTATCAAGACTTGACTTAAGTTCCCACATGTTTCTCCAAACATAGGCTAATGTCACTTTGTACAGACTCCTTCAAAAGCTTCCCTGCCCCCTGCCTCAGTGCAACTGAGTACATCCCCCACATAAAAATAGTGGTGTGGATGGGCATTCCTAGACCTAATTTATTTTCACCAGCACAAAATTATAGACAGGCAGTCCCCATGTTACAAACAAAATAGGTTCTGCAGGTTTGTTCTTGAGTTGTATTTGTATATAAGTTGGAACAGGTATATTTACCTGTTACGTGCAACTTAGATGTTTGCTTTAACATAGTACTGATTTTTACCTTTCTGTGCATATAAATACTCATACATTTCCAAACCTACAAAAACTATCTTGTTCATAACCCGGGGACTGCCTAGACTTAACAAATTAATCAAAGACTTACCCACCTACAAACCCCCAAAACACATTATAAATTCAAAGAGTTTTTGTTATAATTTAGGAACCTACTGCCTCTAACTTATAAGCAGAATCCACCATTAAAATGTAACAATGACTAAGCTCCCAGCATTATCCAGACCCTCACCATTTCTGGCCAGTTCGAAAATCTTAGGAAATATTTCTTAAAGCCTTCATTTAGCCTTGACCAATGAATCAGAAAGCAGAGTGATCTGCTTGCTTGGTAATGCTCTTGGAAATGCTTCCAGTTCTTTTGAGACTTCTTAATGAAGGTTCAGTGTAAATTTGGGGCAAAGGATGACTTTGGTTGCTACTTTCGTAATGGCAGTTGCCTGTCTCAAATATGACTAAGCCAAACTGTGACACAAAGTACAGTATGCCAGGCTGTTAGCACAAAGCAACTATTATTGCAAGTTATACTTTTTTTTTTCAGCAGCATAAAGTTTGTCGCTTCTGGAATCTGCAGAGAATTTTCTAAGCTCTTCCAAATTATCAGAGTGGTAAGAACACAGGTACAGAACTTTCATCAAAACTAAGAAGCAAAATCTTAGCCAGGAAGTACCCAGAATATACACAGGCTCTCTTTGCAGACTTTCTCTCCAAATGGGCCTTTGGATCAACTCCCTGAATTCCAGCCCTAAGGACGTTTTCAAATCCACGGTCCAGAGTCATGATTCTTTGCATTATGCTCTCTGGCCATAAGCTTACAAAAATTAATAACTCTCCTGTGACTGTCTTAGATAAAATGTACGTGCTGCTCATAATGTTTGGACTCCCATTCTGATTCCTGCAATTTGTAAACTCCAGAATGTCCTTATCTTTGCTTAATTAAATACATCCTCTCTAAATATGACTATATATGGCTATATCCCATTTCTTTTTAGTGTAGTCCAGGAGTTGGCAACTTTTTTAATATATATATATAAAGGGCCAGATAGTAAATATTCTTTGCTTTGTAAGCCATAAGCCTCTTTCACAACTACCTCATTACCGATGGAAAGGACATGGCTGGTCTCTAATCAAACTTTATGTATAGAGCATTCAGCCCATGGGCTAGCATTCGCTAACCCCTTGCACAGGCTGCATCTCCGAAGGCAATCAGGTCAATAATCTTGGACCTTATCTAAAAAATAGGTTGGGTTTTTCTTTGCTTTTATTCTAACACAGGCAAGGAAGCAGAAATGGGTTCTGGACTTTGGTTTTTTTCATAACAGTTGGTGATTTAAATACTGCTTTGCTAACATGTCATGATCATGATCATTGATCTAAGGCTTTGCAATATAAACAAATGCTTTGACATACTTTATTTCAAGTAGCCATCAAAAAAAAAACTACAAAATGTCACCTCCTTGTTTTGTGGCTGAAGAATCTAAGAATTTCAAGATTGACTGAGGAAGTATTGGAGTCAGTATATGAACCCAGGCGCGACATCAAAACTAAATGTCAACAAAAATATCAGTCCTGCTTTGAACAAGGACATGTGTAAGTTCGCCAAGTGAGAATGCCACAGAGTTGACATTTCTTCATTGAAGGCACACATCAACAATCGAACCTGCCATTCAACACAAAGCTACAAGTGAACATTCACTCTTGCACATAGCAATATTCCCTCCACAAAAACAAACACTTCCTGATTTGCATCAGATAATGTAGTCACAAATCAAAAATATGGTTAATCATAATAATCAGTCTTGGCAAACCTTGGTTGGTTCCTAGCGATGACTGATTTCTTTTTTCTAACTATTTAAGTACTGTCTCCTAATAATCCATTTGAGAATTTTCTTTTTCAGAAATCTAGAACAAAATTCAGATATATTTATTCACAGTCTCCCGTGTTGTAGATTCATGGGTCAGAACTTCTGGCACTTCAAGTCTTCCTAGTAAGATGAGAATTATTGAAATGATTTTGTTTGCTATCATATCTTCTGTTTTTTCTAGCACTTGAACTTGAATGGTATCTAAGCCTGAGACAGGAATGCATTGTGAGCTGCTAAATGACCTCCTTTTGCTCCTCCCCAAGTTTAAGTGTCAATTTAATCTCAAGCAAGTGAGTGCCAAATTTTATCATTGGAAGACTGTTCTCTTTGAAGGAAAAAATAAATAAAACAGAAACAAAAATTCAAATGGTTTAGTTGCTTCTCTTTTTTGATTAACTTCCCAAAGAAGAAATGTCATTCTTTTATTATTTTTTTAACAATAAAGATATTTTAAAAATTACGATTTCAGATTTTTAAAAATTGTTTAATACCATTCTCCAATCTTACAGCTCAGATATCATTTTTATGGCTAATCAACTTTTATCTATTACCCAAATATTTGTACTTCTGCCCCTCTTTTTCAAAATACACTTAATAAATTTAAGGAGAAAGGAGAAAGGGGTTGGGGCACTTTTATTCTTATTAATCACTATGTTTTCCATAAATATTAAATAAAGTATGGTGGTCCTGCACATGTAATCCCGTAACACAATGGTAGTTTATTTCAGAGAGAAGGGCTTATAACCCCCACCCCCCATCCTTCATGGGCTATGTGACTATGCATGAATCTTTAAACTCCTAAGAATTTCTCTTACTTGGAGTCTTCCAAAGTCAGATGTGAGACAATGACCCTGGTGCAAGTGTCCTACTGGAGGTGGTGGTGGCAGTAGGGTGGCCTCAGGAGGCACACCAAGTTAGTGAAGATGAGAGAGAGGTCAGAGCTCATCAGTGAGCTGTTCATAGCTCAGGGACACTGCAGCTCCGTTCTCCCTCCCACCGCACCTAGAACTCTCTGAAAACCAAGTAAAACTCAACTGAGAATTGTCCCAGCAAGGGATAAGGAAGCTGGGGTATTTACCCACCTCCTTCTGTCCCTCACTCATTGGGGATTACTCCTGAAATGCCAGCTCTTCTGTATGTTTGGCCTGCCCCGAGGTCAAAGGCAATCCTCATACGGGGAGACCTAAAAAGCTGACCCAGAGTAGAACCATCTTCAGTACCTCTCTCCACATCAAAGAAAGGCATGTGGGTAGGACCCAATGAGGGCTCTCTACGTTCAGTTTTCTCCTTTTTTAATGAGAATAAAAATATTTTCCTTTAGTTCCTTGCTAGGTAGCTCAGTTGGATGGAGCATTGTCCTGATACACCCAGGTTGCAGGTTTGATCCCTAGTCAGGGCACATACAGGAATCAACCAATGTATACATAGGTAAGTAAAACAACAAACTGATGTTTCTCTCTCAAATCAATAAAAAAATATATATTTCCTCAGATACCTTTTCAGATGGCTGAAAAGATTAATCACAACTAATATTTACATAGCACTCTTTGTTCACGAAGTATTTTCACATGGCATTTTGTAATATACCCCTCACAGTTCCTTATAAGGATGCAATCTAATGATGGTCTCCAATTATTGCATGAAAATCTAAGGCTCAGAAAAGATAAATGACTTGTTTCATGTTGCAGAACTCGCAACTGTGAAGGCAGGATTCGAACCAGGTTTATAACTGCTGGTTCCAGGCTCTTTCCACCCCTGGATGTGCAAACGCTCTTTGTCAAACGCCAAGTACCCTAAGAAAGAAGGCATTGCTTATTCCTCAAGAGGAGTGACACCAACAAAACCAGCTCCTAAGCAGTTCTTCCTGTTCATCAGCTAGATAGATAGATCAATGGAGGGAGAAGTTTTTAAACTGATTAATAACATGCATGAAGGACACAGGCAGGAGCTCTTGCTGACCTGAGTGTGGCTGATTGAGGGAAACTGCATCCATGTGATCAACTGCTCTGGGAGCTGCTTAATTAATTATGTTAAAGAGAGAGCAGGACAAACGCCAAGCCCACCAAGGCACATCCAGGGACAATGTCAACAAAGTAAAAGGAGGGCTTATAAGCCGACTGGGAGCCATGCCTCCCCCACAACAAGCTCCCCATTTGTGTAGACTTGATACGCACATTACTTTTCTCAGTGGGGCTAGTAACTAAAATTAAATTAGTTCACAGCCTCCAAGTAGCTTTGGCCACCTGAGAACCCAGTGGAACAAAAAGCTGACCCACCTTGGCCTTAGGTCAAGATACTTTATTCACCAGAAGAGGGTCATAAAACTCCTCTTATGAAGCCAAGACCCGGGAGAAAGGTAGAAAGCACAAATCTCATGTATTTACTAAGCAAAATGTTTCATTAACCTTGTTTACAAACTATTTTTGACTTATTCTAAAACTATTTCTGGTCTAGCAGGCACGCAGTCATTTTGGGGTTTTTCTCTGAATCGTATTGGCCCATTTACTTTTCACTCTGTACATTAATTTTCCCTTCGTTTATTAGGTTTCTTAAACATGCCTCCTGCCCACAGGTCTCTGGGCAGAGGTTCAAAATGAAATGCTACAATTCCATGAAATGCAATGGCCAAAGACTATCATTTCATGTCAGGGAAGGGTGGGTGAGTCAGGAGGGGAGGGAGTTTATCGGCAGAGCCAATGCCAAACCAGAAAGGTACATCTTGTACCACACCCTGTAGGCAGTAGGCACAAGGACTTATTTGCTGGACTCAGTAAATTAGCAAAACCCTTAAAAGTCTGAGGTTGGATTTAAACTAAGATGATAGCAGTTGAAAGTAGGTTATAAAACTAGCCAAAAAAACCATCCCTTTCCCTAAGCCTGCAGCTATGTACCTATGGTCAGGAAAGCTAAAAATGAGTCCGAGAGGGAAAGCCACCAACTCATCACATGAATGATATGTGTAAGTTGGAGAAGGACTGAATACAGTAATAGTTAACATTTATTGAGAGTGGACTACATATCATGTCCTATTTTTATATATCTAGATATATTCATCTAATCTCCATAAGACCATTTTGTGGGTTATTTTTATCAATGAGACCATTGAGGCACAGAGAGCTCAAGCAGTTTGCCCAAAGTCACACAGAAGGTAAATGGAGGTCCAGAATTAACTCAGTCTGACACCAGAGATGGCTGTGCTGTACTATACTGACTATAGGGGCCAAGGGTAATGTCCACATCCGACTGCAGGACTTGACTGTTCAGATAGCACTGTTTTTGGCAAGGGCACCCAAAGACATCATCAAAATGGACTCAAGAGTGAAGAGAGATATTTCCCCCAGTTGCTACTCTTCTCTTTTCTTTGTGGATAGAATGAAACCCACCAAAAAAACAAACAAACAAAAAACAGAAAAACACCTCCCTTAATTCTTCCATTTTCTCCCCTCCCCCCTATTGGGTCACATCTCCTCTTATTTTAAGGGTCAATGCCATGGCCAAGCAAGTTGAGCTGAAGACGTAAACAAGGATCAAGGACCAGACTCAGGCATAACACAGACTTTGGAATTACCAGACAGAGAAGTTAAAGTAACTATAATTAATATATTAAGGGTTCTAATGGGGAAAAAAATGACAATGTACAAAAACAAATGGGTAACATTGAGATGAAAACACTAATAAAGAATCAAAGGAAAAGTTAGAAATTCTGGGCATCATTACAGGGGGTTACATTTGAGTTAGGTTTTTTGGTTTTGTTTTGATTTTTTTTTTCTTTTTTACATCAAAGACTGAAACTGAAATGGAAATAAATAGGCTCATCAGAAAACTGAACACAGCTGAGAAAAGAATCAGTGAGCTTGAAGATGTGACAACAGAAATTTTCTAAACCAGAATGGAGAGGGGAAAAAATAATGATAAAGAACAGAACATCACCCCCCAAAATAATGTGGGAAAATTTCAAAAGATCTAGCCATGTGTAAATGGAATACCAGAGGAAAAAATAAAAGACAGAGTAGAAAAGTATTTGAGGTAAAAATGGCTGAGAATTTTCCAAAATTAGTAAGTACACCAAACCACAGATCCAGGAGATTTAGAGAACAACAAGCAGGAAAAGTAACCCCAAAATTTACACATAGATCATATTAAACTGCAAGATCACAGAGACAAATAGATAGTCTTAACATAAGCCAGAGAAAATAACACCTCACCAACAGAGGAATAAGAATAAGAATTAAAGTCAGGCCCTTGCCAGGTAGCTCAGTTGGTTAGAGCATCATCCCAACATGCTGATTTTACAGGTACAATCCCCCATCAGGACACATACAAGGATCAACCAGAGATGGCATAAATAAGTGGAACAACAAATCAATGTCTGTGTACCTCTCTCTCTCTAAAAATCATTAATAGAAATTTAAAAATATTACAGTGAACTTCTCATTAAAATCATGCAAGGAAAAAAGAAATGAAGTTCAATATTTAAGTGTTAAAAAACAAAACCAGCAACCTAGAATTTATTCAGTAAAATTATCATTCAAGAGTAAAGGAAAAATAACAACTTTCTTAGACAAACAAAAACTGAGAGAATTCAAAGCCCCAAATGGACTCTGCAAGAAATGTTGAGATGTTTTTTAAGGTGAAGAAATTGATATAAAAAGAAAATTTACACATCAGAAACATATATCTACATAAAGAAATAACGTTTGAAGAAAAAATAAAAGTAAAATAAAACCTTCAATATTTCTTATTCTTAATTGATTTAAAAGGTATCTATTTGTTTAATATAATACCACTAACAATGTAGTAAGTGATTGAAGCATATTAATTAAGTGAATTAATACATTGTTAAAGGAACTGAGACAGAAGAGAGAATTGAATACATTGTTATAAGGTACCTGAACTACAGATAAAATATCATATGAACTTAGGTTAGTTGTAAATGTATATTGCAAACTCTAGGGAAACCATAAGAATTTAAAAAGAGAAGCATCACAAATATGTTAAGAGAGAAAAAAACATAGAATTATATAAAATGATCAATTAAAATCAGAGAATGTAGAAAAAGAGAGGAAAAAGAATAAACAAAGTATAAGTGCAATGATTTTAAAAAGCTAAAAACATAGTATCTATTAATACAACTATATCAATAATCACTTACAATGTGGATGGCTTAAATACACCAATTAAGACAGAGATTGTCAAACTGGATAAAAAGAAATGACTCAACTGATTATTTGAAAAGATTAATACAATTTATAAATCTCTAGCCAGGTTAACCAAGGGAAAAAGAGAAAAGACACTAATGACCAATATTAGAAAAGAAAGAGGAGTCATCACTACAGATCCCATGACATTACCAAGAGAATAAAGGAATACTATGAACAGTATGCTCACAAATAACTTAGATTAAATTAACCAATTCCTTGAAAGATACAAATGACCAAAACTCACATAAGAAGAAATAGATAATCTAATAGGCCTATAACTATTTTAAAAATTCAATTCATAATTAATAAACTTGCAAAAAAGAAAGCACCAGGACTAGATGGTTTCACTAGTAAATTATATCAAATACTGTAAGGAAGAAATTATATTACCATTTCATAATCTTTTCCATTTCTAATTCATTCTATGAGGGAAGTATTACTCTAAAGCCCAAAACAGATAAAAAAACATTACAAGAAAACAACATTACTGGCCATTATCTCTCAAGACCAT
Source organism: Rhynchonycteris naso (assembly GCA_037038555.1). Classification (NCBI taxonomy): domain Eukaryota; kingdom Metazoa; phylum Chordata; class Mammalia; order Chiroptera; family Emballonuridae; genus Rhynchonycteris; species Rhynchonycteris naso. The sequence continues at coordinate 206,318,040 of CM072995.1, forward strand.
AAATGCAAAACTCCTCAACAAAGTATCAGCAAATTTAATCCAACAATGGGCAAAAAGAATTGTACACAAAACTATGTGGGATTATCCCCAATTCACAATGATGATTCAACATTCAAAACCAATTAATGTAAACAACCACATCAACAAGCTAAAGAAGAAAAATTATATGAACATATTGGTTGCTGAAGAAAACGTGTGTGACAAGATTTAACACCTATTCATGGTAATAACTCTTAGCATAAGAGCAACGGGTACTTCCTAGACTTGAGAAAGAATATGCACAATAAACTCTATAGCTAATATCATATGTAATGGTTAGAAACAGGATGCTTTACCTCTCCACTAGGAATAAGGCAAGGATGACCTCCCTCACCACTCCTATCAAACAATGAAAGTTCTAGTTATTGCAAGAAGACAAGAAAAGAAAATAAAGATATCTAGATTGGAAAGGAAGAAATAAAAGTGACCTAAACACATACTCCCAAGATGGCTGCCTTGGAGCCCTGAAGGAAATGTTTCCCTGTAAGAAGAAAAATGAATTTAACAGGACTCAAGTCAATGCCACTAAATTCATTAGCCTCAGGCTCTGATGAGCTTACTAAGCCAGACTCCAGTGACCCTTGCTTTAACTGGCTATCATGACAACTCAGGATTTACAATGCCAAAAGTCAAGTTAACCTCTTTATTTATTTTTTCTGTCCCTTATCTTTCAAGTGGGTGACCCAGCCCAGGAATGCTCCTCTTAAATAACAGATATAATACAGTTCCCAGGCCACACAGAAAATGGAGAAAGCAATGACTTAGACTGACCGTCACATACAGACTCTGGGACACCATTGTTTTGCAGATGGGTGTGAGGTGCCCAAAGGCAATGTGATCTGAGACTTCCTGGTCTAACCCTGGTGGACTTATTTTTTCCAGTCACTTTATGCTGAAGCCAAAAATGTTACCCGACTTCCCTGGGGTCTCTAATTGCCCTGGTGGCTTTGGTAATTGCTCTCCACACTCTTTCCTCTAAAGAGTAAACAATGATGTGTCCTTTTAGATTTCCCACATCCTCTTAGTCTAAGTTCTCCTCAAATAAGTATGTCCAGAAGGAGACAAAGACTCTAATAATTTGCATTATTATCAAATTATGTGGGTGGGTTCTTCTCCACATAGTGTCATGTATTCTCGGTGTTTCTTTTAATAATCAAATGTTCCTCCTATTATATACCCTCTACTCAAGAAAGCAGAGAATTCACACAGTCTTGGGTTCATAGAAGAATGTAAAGAATGAAAGTTAAAAGGTCTCAGGGAACTGATAATATCATAGGGGAAATATTTGAAGGCCCTAACACCCTCCCCTCCCCACCTCTGCCTTTAAACTTTAGGTACCCCTGTCAACTAATTACCATCTACTCTCAGAAATGCTACTTGGCATACTATAGACATCCTGAGTCAAAGCTTCCTCCCACTGCATTGGCCCTCGAAATGCCTTCCATATTTGATGACAAACTTCAGCATTGCCCTGTTGTCCCTTTCTGTTGGATTCATTGACAAGGATTAACTTGACCTCTGTTGAAAAATAATGCTGAAATTCCTACCTAGCCAAAAATACTCAGCACTGTCAAACTGTTGGTCAACCAGACCATACATCAGGACTGGAGGCAAAAAAATATTAAGAATTCAGGCATCTAAAGGAGCAGCAATAGAAAGTAGAAAGAAGGTGTAGCAAGAGGAGCAGGAAGCCCTAAGTAGAAATGTTCTTTCCTGTACAAACCAGAAGCTCTGGGGGGCAACCAGGTGCATAGTGAGTGGTGGGTTCTGAGCAGCATTGGAGACAGATAAACCACGATTTCAGCACCTACTCTGCCATGGAATGGGCTGTTATTTGGAACAACTAATTAACTTTTCTAAAACAAAGCTTTCTCATCTCTAAAACTGTAAGAACAATGATTATCTCAGACTTGTTGAGAAGATCAGAAGTACATGTATAAATCGTAAGGTAAATCATTAAGTGTATAATAATATATGTTAGCTGTTACTCTCTTCAGCTTTAGGATGTATTATTGACATATACAATTTACATGTAACATAACTATAACGTTGTATAAGTTTGAGGGAATTGATACTTTTCTAGAACAGAGTCCAGGTAGCTTTAGTGTCATTGGTTGGTTGGTTGATTGGCTATATCACCAAAAAAATTAAATGTTTTCAAATTGTTATATTTTATTTCAAAGCCTAAGTAGAGGAAGCTTTTTTCTTCTATCACTTTGTGTTAGTCAGCTAGGGCTGTCATTAAAAAAAAAAAAAAAACACTGCTGACTGGGCAGATTAAACAACAGCCTTTTATTTTCTCACCGTTCTGAAGGCTAGAAGATCGAGATTAAGGTGCCAACAAATTTGGTTTCTAGTGAGAGCTGTCTTTCTGGCATGAAGACAGCTTTTTGCTATGTCCTCATATGGAGTTTTCTCAGTGCACGCAGAGAGAGAGAGAGATAGCAAGTGAGCTTATCCTCTTTTATAAGGACACTAATCATAGCAGAATAGGACCCCACCCTTAGTTCACCTTAATTAGTTCTTTAAAGGACCCATCTGCAGCCTCACTGGGAGTTAAGTTTTCAACATACGAATGTGCAGAGACACAAGCATTCAATTCATAGCAAGTTTTCTGTAATTTCTTGCTCTTGGAAGAAAAAGAAATGTCATTGGAATGATGATTTATATGACTTTTGGCAATGCAAGAGTTACTATATATACGTGCACAATTGATTATGATAGTAGGAACATTTTGATCCTCAAATTATAAAAAAAAAAAAAACCCACAACTTTTAAAGTACCTACTCTTTTTTTTTTTAATTTTATTTTTTTTAATGAAAACATCTCCAGGTTATCTTAACATTCAATTGTGTTGCATACCCGTCACCAAAAGTCAAATTGTCCTCTGTCACCTTCTATCTGGTTTTCCCTGTGTCCCTCCCCTCCTCCTTATCCCACCCTTCCCTTTCTCCCCCAACCTCATAACCACCACTCTCTTGTCCATGTCTCATAGTCTCACTTTTATAACCCACATATGTATGAAATCATGCAGTTCTCAGTTTTTCTTTTTTTCTGATTTACTTATTTCACTTCGTATAATGTAATCAAGGACCATCCATTTTGTTATAAATGATCCGATGTCATCATTTCTTATGGCTGAGTAGTATTCCATAATATATATGTACCATAGCTTTTTAATCCACTCGTCTTCTGATGGACACTTGGGCTCTTTCCAGATATTCGCTATTGTGAACAATGCTGCCAGGAAAATGGGGGCGCATTTCTTCTTTTCGAACAGTGCTATGGTGTTCTTAGGGTATATTCCTATAAGTGGGATAGCTGGGTCAAAAGGCAGTTCGATTTTTAATTTTTTGAGGAATCTCCAAACTGTTTTCCATAGTGGCTGCACCAGTCTGCATTCCCACCAGCAGTGCAGAAGGGTTTCCTTTTCTCCACAACCCCGCCAGCACTTATTCTGTGTTGTTTTGCTGATGAGTGCCATTCTGACTGGTGTGAGGTGATATCTCATTGTGGTTTAATTTGCATTTCTCTAATAATTAGTGATGTTGAGCATTTTTTCATATGCCTATTGGCCATCTGTATGTCCTCTTTGGAGAAATTTCTATTCATTTCTTTTGCCCATTTTTTGATTGGATTGTTTGTCTTCCTGGTGGTGAGTTTTATAAGTTCTTTATAAATTTTAGTTATTAACCCCTTATCAGACGTGCTGTCGAATATGTTCTCCCATTGTGTAGTTTGTCTTTTTATTCTGTTCTTATTGTCTTTAGCTGTGCAAAAACTTTTTAGTTTGATATAGTCCCATTTGTTTATCTTGCCTTTTATTTCAGTTGCCCGTGGAGATAAATCGGCAAATATATTGCTGCTACAGATGTCGGAGAGCTTGCTGCCTATGTTTTCTTCTAAGATGCTCATGGTTTCATGACTTACATTTAAGTCTTATCCATTTTGAGTTTGTTTTTGTGAATGGTGTAAGTTGATGGTCTAGTTACACTTTTTTGCAGATAGATGTCCAATTTTCCCAACACCATTTGTTAAAGAGGCTGTCTTTACTGCATTGTATGTTCTTTCCTCCTTTGTCAAATATCAGTTGTCCATAAAGCTGTGGGTTTATTTCTGGGTCCTCTGTTCTGTTCCATTGATCAATGTGCCTGTTCTTATGCCAGTACCAGGCTGTCTTGAGTATAATGGCCTTATAGTAAACCTTGATATCTGGAAGAGTGATACCTCCTGCTTTATTTTTTCTTTTTAAGATTGCTGAGGCTATTCGTGTTCTTTTTTGATTCCATATAAATTTTTGGAATATGCGTTCTATATCTTTGAAGTATGTCATTGGTATTTTAATTGGTATTGCATTGAATTTGTAAATTGCTTTGGGTAATATAGACATTTTAATGATGTTTATTCTTCCTAGCCATGAGCACGGTATATGCTTCCACTTGTTTGTATCTTCCTTGATTTCTTTTATAAATGTTTAATAATTTTCCGAGTACAAGTCCTTAACCTCCTTGGTTAAATTTACTCCTAGGTACTTTATTTTTTTGGCTGCAATAGTGAAGGGAATTGTTTCCTTAATTTCTTTTGCTGAGAGTTCATTGTTGGTATATAGAAATGCCTCTGATTTCTGAGTATTAATTTTATATCCTGCCACCTTGCTGAATTCATTTATAAGGTCCAGTAGTTTTTTGACTGAGACTTCAGGGTTTTCAATATACAATATCATATCATCTGCAAATAGTGACAGTTTTACTTCTTTTCCAATCTGGATGCCTTTTATTTCTTCTTCTTGTCTGATTGCTGTAGCTAGGACTTCCAGAACAATGTTGAATAAGAGTGGTAAAAGGGGGCATCCCTGCCTGGTTTCTGATCTTAAGGGGATTGCTTTTAATTTTTGTCCATTTAGTATAATGTTTGCTGTGGGTTTGTCGTAGATGGCCTTTATCATGTTAAGGAATGTTCCCTGTATTCCCACTTTACTGAGAGTTTTGAGCATGAATGGGTGCTGGATTTTATCAAATGTCTTTTCTGCATCTATTGAAATTATCATGTGATTTTTGTCCTTCCTTTTGTTTATGTGATGAATCACATTGATTGATTTGCGAATATTGAACCAGCCTTGCCTCTCTAGAATAAATCCCACTTGATCATGGTGAATGATTTTTTTCATATATTGCTGGATACGGTTGGCTAATATTTTGTTGAGAATTTTAGCATCTAAATTTATCAGGCATATTGGCCTATAATTTTTTTTCTTTGTGTTGTCTTTGCCCAGTTTTGGGATCAGAATTATGCTCGCCTCATAAAAAGAGTTTGGAAGTTTTCCTTTTTCTTGAATTTTTTGAAATAGCTTGAGGAGGATAGGAGTTAGTTCTTCTTTGAATTTTTGATAGAATTCACTTGTGAAGCCATCAGGCCCAGGACTTTTCTTTTTTGGAAGTTTTTTGATAACTGTTTCGATCTCATTTGTCGTAATTGGTCTGTTTAGGTGTTCTGATTCCTCCAGATTGATTTTTGGAAGTTTATATGATTCAAGAAATTTGTTCATTTCATCTAGATTGTCTAATTTTTTGGCATATAGTTCTTCATAGTATTTTCTTACAATGCTTTGTATTTCTGTTGTGTCAGTTGTTATTTCTCCACTGTCCTTTCTAATTTTATTTATTTGAGTCCTCTCTCTTTTTTTCTTGGTGAGTCTAGTTAAAGGTTCATCAATCTTGTTTACCTTTTCAAAGAACCAGTTTCTGGTTTCATTGATCCTCTGTATTGTTTCCTTCGCCTCTATGTCATTTATTTCTGCTCTGATCTTTATTATTTCCTTTCTTCTACTTGTCTTGGGGTTTATTTGCTGTTGTTTTTCTAGTTCTTTTAGATGCAGGGTCAGGTTGCTTATCTGAGCTTTTTCTAGCTTCTTATGATATGCCTGTAGTGCAATGAACTTCCCTCTCAGAACTGCTTTTGCTGTGTCCCATAAATTTTGAGTTGATGTATGCTCATCATCATTTGTTTCTAGAAACTTTTTTATTTCTTCTTTGATCTCATTGTTAATCCATTCATTATTTAATATCATGCTATTTAGTTTCCAAGTGTTTGAGTATTTTTCAGTTTTTCTTTTGTGGTTAGTTTCTAGTTTCATGGCATTGTGATCAGAGAAAATGCTTGATATGATTTCAATCTTCTTAAATTTATTGAGACCATTTTTGTGTCCTAACATGTGGTCTATCCTAGAAAACGTACCATGAGCGCTTGAGAAGAATGTATATTCTACTGCTCTAGGGTGTAAATTTCTGAAGATATCTATTAAATCAAGTTGATCTATGGTATCCTTTAAGTCTGCTGTTTCTTTATTAATTTTCTTTCTTGAGGATCTATCCAGTGTTGTTAGAGGGGTATTGAAATCTCCTACTATGATAGTATTGCTGTTAATCTCGCCCTTTATATCCATCAAAGTCTGCTTTATGTATGTCGGGGCTCCTATATTTGGTGCATAGATATTTATAATAGTTATATCTTCCTGTTGAATTGTTCCCTTTATCATTATGTAGTGTCCTTCTTTATCTCTTACTACAGCCTTTGTTTTAAAGTCCATTTTGTCATATATAAGTACTGCTATCCTGGCTTTTTTTTCATTTCCATTTGCCTGAAATATTTTTTTCCATCCTTTTATGTTCAGTCTATGTGCATCTTTTGTTTTAAGGTGTGTCTCTTGTAGACAGCATATGTATGGGTCCTGTTTCTTTATCCATGCAGCTACCCTATGTCTTTTGATTGGATCATTTAATCCATTTACATTTAAGGTTATTATTGATATGTAGTTGTTTATTGCCATTTTATTCTTTAAAGTTGTATTCTTCTTTTGCTATATTCTTTTCTCCCTTTAAAATGTTCACAACAGTCCCCTTAGTATCACTTGCAGAATTGGTTTGGTTATTATGAATTCCTTCAGGCTTTCTTTTTCTGGGAAGCTCTTTATTTCTCCTTCAATTTTATACATTAGCCTTGTTGGATAGAGTAGTCTTGGTTGTAGGTTTTTGTTCTGCATTACTTTGATTATATCTTGCCATTCCCTTCTGGCCTCAAGTGTTTCTGTTGAGAAGTCCGATGTCATCCTTATGGGGGCTCCTTTGTAGGTGATAGCCTTTTTTTCCCTAGCAGCTTTTAAAATTTTTTCTTTATCCATTAGCTTTGGTATTTTAACTATGATGTGTCTTGGTGTAGATCTTTTTGGGTTTCTCTTTAATGGAGTTCTGTGTGCTTCTTGAACGTGTGGAGTGTTTCCCAGCCTTAATTTAGGGAACTTTTCTGCTATGATTTGATTGAACAAAGTTTCCATTTCCTGTCCTCTCTCCTCTTCTTCAGGTACCCCTATGATGCGAATGTTGTTTCTCTTCAGGTTGTCACAGAGCTCCCTTAGAGTTTCCTCAGATTTTTTGAGTCTCTCTTCCTTTTTCTTCTCTGCTTCTGTGCCTTTGTTTATTGTGTCCTCTAACTTGCTTATTCGATCTTCAGCGTGATTCGTCCTGCTTTTAATTCCTTCCATTGTGGTCTTCAGTTCTGATACTGTATTTGTCATTTCTGTCTAATTCTTTTTTATTATTTCAATTTCATTTTTTATACCTGTTATCTCTTTATTTAGGTGTTCATAATGACTATCCATTGTTGCTCTAATTTCTTTGAACATCCTAACTATCATTATTCTAAATTCTGCTTCTGGTAATTTGGTTATAACTGGTTCATTCAGGTCCTTTTCTGGAGATTTCTCTTGATTCATTTGGTTTGCATTCCTCTGCCTCCCCATTTTTTCTGTGTATAAGCAAGTTGTGGCCACTGGAGTCCAGTAGGTGTTGCCTTTGTGTTCTTTATGTGTGGTTTGTCTTCAGGCCCCCCACCCTCTCTGCCGCTGCCTAGGATGGTTGGGTATGGGCGTTGCCAGAGCCGGCCCTCTGTGGCTTTTGCTGTGATCTCTGCCTCTCCTCTGCGGGAGGGGCTGTCATTCAAGCCACAAGCCTCAGGACCAAGGATAGAGGTGAGCACCTTTACTCAGCTGTGGACCAGCCTATTTCTGGACTTCCGCCCAGAAACAGCATTCGGGCCTGCTTGCTACAGTTTTGCAGGTAGGCGGGGCTTTTGACGTGCTCTCAGCTGTAAGCTTTTGCCCGTCCGGAGCTTTAGCCTTGCCCTGGAGGTCACGGCCCTTCTGTGCAGGGTCGGAAACCAAGGTTTATTGAGGCGGGCGTGTTTGCTTGCTTCCGCTCAGCTGCAGACTTCTGCTCGTCCCAGACTCTCCCGCCTCCGCGTTCGGAGCCCGCTCGTGCACGTGGGATGGCAAATCACTGGCAAATCACGGTTTCTCCGGCTGGGCGGGGATATTAGCGTGGGCTCAGCTGCGAGCTTCCACTTGTCTCGGGGTCTACCACGTCCCCGCGCCCGCTCGCGCACGCAGAATGGCAAACCTCGGTTTCTCCGGCAGGGCAGGGCTGGTAGCGTGAGCTCAGCCGCAAGCCCCCCGCCCATCCCTGGTCCTAGCCCGGTCCCCGCGGTCAGGGCCAGCTTGTGCAGAGTCGCAGAGCAGATTTCTGCCCGTTCCTGGCCTCCCGCTTTGTCCCCGTAAGTGGGATTAAAGGCCGGCCCACAGCTTCTGGACCGCTTTTGCGCGTCCCCTCCGACCCTGCTGGGCTAGACCGAGCTCACACCGGCTTGGCCTCCGCCCACGCCGACAGAACCACGTTTCAGCATCCTGCCGCCCACCATGCCCTTCAGCAACCCTCAGCAGAGTAGGATGGGACCTAATACTCTACACTTTAGGCCTGGGAGCTCCCTCACTTGTTTCACAGCTCAAAACTGTCCAAACGCCTCTTCTAGGCTCTGGGACTGTAGGCTGGGGCTTGGTTCCTGCGACCCAGGTCCCTCCCTCTCCGCCAAACTCTCCTCCCGCCACGCGGGTCTCTCCGGGCTGCCATTTGCTCCGGTGAGCTTGGCAGCCCTCTTCGCGTTTTCGCTATTCCTACCAGTCTCAATGTGGCTTCTTCTGTGTTCCTTGGTTGAAGAGTCCACTTAGTTTTGTTCAAAGTTGGTTTATCCAAGTGATGGTTCTTGAAATTGAGTTGTAATCCACTTTTGTTCTGGGAGTTGGAAGTTGGTACGTCCGCCTACTCCTTCGCCATCTTGCTCAAATTTGTTAAAGTACCTACTCTTGTGGACTGACTGCAATAACAGCCCTGGTTTATTCCCTCTTCCTCTGTTCCTGTCCTTCGGCAGAGCCCTCTCACACCAACTCTTGGGTTAGCCACGTGACTTCTTTCAGCCTGTGGGATATTAGCAGATACAATGTGATGCAAGGCATGTCGTAAAAAACACTGGTACACTAAAGCATATCTGCTTGCTACTCTTGGAACCCAGCTGCCATGGGAACAAGCCCATGCCATCCTGCCGGTTAAGAGACCACCTAAAGGAGATCTGAGACCCTCTGCTAGCAAATCAGGCAGCCCTCAGCTAGTCTAACAGTTGAGAGAAGCATGAATGACCCCTTCCAGCTGAGATCAGCAGAGCCTGACACAGGTGAGCAATATTTCCAAGGCACCCCAGCCTAAAATTCTGGTCCACAGAATCATGAACTAAATAATTTCTTACTGTTTTGAGACACTAAGTTTTGAGTTGGTTTGTTACACAACAATAACAAACTGATACACCTACAAAGTTTTCAGGACTGCACTCTGCCATTTAGAAAATACAGAAGAAACTTGACATACAATTATAAGTGAAAAGAAAAAAACAAAGACATGTGGTATATATCCAGCAGCTGTTAATAAGGAGAATTTCACCTTTAGGGGAATGTAATATGATAACATTAATATGAAGGTGCAACGAAGTTATACATAACCTGGAAAGGATTATCTTTCTGTGATTCCAGCACTTGGCTTCTCATTTAGAATGAAAAGCAACAAGGTCTCCGGGAATGAATAACAGGGGGAAGACATCAGGAACAACTATTTTGCATCCAAGAAAACGCTCTCTGCTTCAATTCATGTTTTAGAAGACAGTCAGATCACTCACTCTTTATTTTTATCCAAATTGGTTTGCCCATTCCTTGAAATTACATATGATGACATAATCTAAGTCCAACTTGGCAAAAGAGAGACTTCGCTGCTCAAGTCTGGTTTCTCGTCAATTTTCATTTCCCCTGGGTCCCATTCATATTTTTTAGAGACACTTTCCCTTGTGACCCAATCTAATTTGAGTACCTACCACATTTCCCCTACCAAGAGCATCCAAAGCTCTTTTTGCAGAGATACTATAAATAATGCTTTAACAATATTTAAAAGATAATATTCAGGGAGGAAAAAAGCTTTAACACCACAAAAAAGGGGGGATGAAAAAAAAAGGGTTCTTTTCGGCATCTACAATTGTGCCTGGATGTTACCAATCAATCTCAGTCATCTATTTCCCCAAGTGACTTGACAGAATTAACCTGTTATTTTGGCTTAATATAGAAACGGCCACAACAAGCTGAATATGGAAGGAAAAATCGGGCCAGTCAGAGCGAAGTTCTGGAAATGACGGAGGGCTGATTTTTGATGAAAAAGCACAGTGACAAAACTAAGGATAGTACTTTGGGTACCATGTGCCACTGTCATTTTATTACTTTAGAGGAGGAGCTGGTGTTCTTCTTTGTAGAGAGGTCTGACACCTGGGAAATGGCCATTCTTTGACATTTAGGTAAAGAATTCCTGAACTTCTCCTTCATTTACCCTCTGTCTCTTCCTGGACCTGTGGGTCCTCTCCCAGTGGCTCCGGCCTATCAAGATCTCTTCCTCAAGCATTTAACTAATAAAATCTTGTATTTGTTCATAAGCACTGCCAGAATAAAGTGCCATAGACCAGGTGACTTAAACAACAGAAATAGATTTTCTCATAGTTCTGAGAGCTAGAAGTTCAAGATCAAGGTGTCAGTAGCCTTGTTTTTTTCTGAGGGCTTCTCTCCTTGGCTTCCAGATGACCATCTTCTTCATGTGTCTTCACATGATCTTCCTTCTCTGTGTGACTGGGTCTTCTTATGTGGACATCAGTCATACTAAATTAGGGGCTACCCCTAGGACCTCATTTTAACTCTTTAAAGACCCTGTCTCCAAACATCGTCATGTTCTAAGGTACTGGGGGTTAGTTGTTTAATATATGGGTGGAGGGGGGCAAGTGGAGACATAATTCAGTCCCTAATACATTGTAAGATCCTTCACTTTACAGATCTATCTGCCTTTCACTTGACTTACTCAATAGTAATCAATTTTATCAGTTTCATAACTATACAAGGGGGATGAAAATGTCTTCCAGGGTAAATATACATATCCATTTTAAAATGCATCTCAATTTTAAAAATGTGAAATGCAAGAGAAATAAATAATCTTAGAAGAATTATGGTACTAGATGTCTCTAAAAACTAAGAAATGTCTGCTATATTAAAAAACCCAAATCTCTAATGGTTAGAATTAAAATAAAACCATTATGGTTCATGAAAGAGAGTTGTAAAGATGGCACTCCACATGAATATCCATATAGATCAGGTAGCTACACATCCTAAACCCCATAATGACATTGAGATTTTCATTGTGGCTTGGGCAGGCAGTGAGTAAGGAACAGAGTATATTCATTCAGAAACAATGTACAATAATCACAACAGATAAGCTTTTTCTTATAAGGCCCCCTTTTTTGTTTTTATAATCCCTACAATGCTCTACTTTTACCCGCATAATAATTACTAAATTTTAAACAAGCAGCCAATAATTGTTGACCTAATGATTGACCCAGGGGCAATATTTATGCCAAACTGCCAACATTTTTATTTCTAAGAATGAGGATGTGTATGTAGGTGTCTTCCTGTTAATCTGATCACCTACTTCTGACTGAAAGGAAAAGTTGCTCCTCATAACAACGGCCACATCTCGAGGGTAAGTAAAAAACCAAAAATCACAGTCTGCTTCAAATACTTCTCTTTTTATATCAACACTTCATCCCAAAGTCAATGACTTTAATGTTCACATCAAACACTAAACGTTACACAGACACTGAACTCTAATCTTTTTTGTAAATTTTTTTCTCACTGATTTGAGAGAGAGAGAGAGAGAGAGATAAACAAGCATCAACTCATTGTTGCACTTAGTTGTCCCACTTAGTTGTGCACTCATTGGTTGCTTCTCATATGCGCCCTGACCGGGCATTGAACCTGTGACCTTGGTGCATGGAGGATGACACTCTATCCATGGAACCATCGACCAGGGCCTGAAATCTAACCTTGACCAATTTCCTCACTCTCCACTACACTCTCTCTTTGACACACCTTCACTTACCTCCCAAAGTCTACCACAAATACCACCTTCCTGCATGTTAAACCTTCAGAAATATGGCTCATGACCGAAGGCAGGTCAGTTTCAAAAATAAATCTATTTCCCACTCAGACCATTTCATTGTTTCTGCAACTTCTGTCTAAAAATCACCCTTTTTGGAAAGCATCTCAAAAGAGTATCACTCTTATTTTGATGTCTCTAACCACATAACCCAGGTTGGGGCTGCCCCGTAACTGTTTTTTCTTTGGTAAACTAATCAAAAGTCCCCTAGCTAATTATATCATCTGGGAAGCAGGCAGGGTGTTGCAGCGGAGTGAGTATCATTCATACTTATTTGGCTTCAGCTACTAAGTCACCACTATGCAAAGAGGCTAATTCTTTGGATGTTGACCAAAAAGAAACAAGAGGGAGAACCAGCACCAGGAGACAAACAGGCTGCTGTTCTTGGATCCATAAAAATATACCTTTGGAAGTGGCAGAGCGAGGAGAAAATGTTTTTAACTCCCACAACATTTGTCAGTCTAATGTCTTCCTGAATAAACAGTGGTCTGTTGGAGCTAAAATAATACAAGATGTTTTCCAGCTTAATGGCTTTTGTTTGCTATCAAGTTTATCTGTCCCTGTGGCTTGTTGTCTGATCACCGGCTCCTCCAAGTTTAAGGCAAAGACAAGAAATTGTGCCCAAATCGTCCCTTTATGTTTAAGAGAAGGGGCACAAGGACAGCCATGAGACAGTCAAGTGCTGGGAAATTTCTTAGTCTGAGTATTCTTTCTCAGGAGTCAACTTTCTCCACCAGTGCATCTATTCATGTGGGATATAATGTTATTTCATTTTCCTCTGGTCATCTTACATCCCTGGAGAGAGCTTGACTCATATTATAATTATATGCTCGGCCAGTTCCCAGTGAAAGTCGCTCCGGACTGCCACCCGCCTGCCCCCCACTGATCTCCTGTTCCAGTGCCAAAGAGCACAGAACGTGGCCAGAAACAGAGCGACACTTTTTGCAGAACCGTTAATGATGAGGTTCTCAAAGGGCATTTTACACTGACTCCTCCTCTCTCCAAGGGTTGGAGAACCCTGGAGATTAGTGACTCACTGCAGAACCAGCCTGATTTGTGGTCTCTGGGGCGAGTCAGCACAGCCTGCTTAGTTCTCTTTCGTGGTTCGCAAAATGGTTCATAGAGGACATAGTTTCAAATGTTTGGGGATTCAGGCTTATTTTACCGAAGATATAAACACTGCCATTTGAGTTACAGCATAGTCTTGTGTAAGGCAGGCTTGGAGAGGATCAGGCAGCCCCCTTCTACCCAATGGCTTGCTACCTGCCCTTAATTCTATTTGTCCTGAATGGAGGTCAATCAGGGCTGCGAAATCCCAACTCTAGAGGGAACATGGGGAAGTCATTATTTCTAGATGATTGACTTCATATAGGTCAATGACCTTCTCACTTCTGGCAATTACTTCCAGAGCTATAAACTCCATAGGCAACACATTTGGGGGCCATCGCAGAACTAGAGTCCCAGAAATGAAAAATATATGTTTAAACATAAATCATTTTTTATGATTTTTAAACTGTTTTTTTTAAAAATTGGCTAAAGCATAGATCATTTTAAAATGTATTGTTGAGCTTACAGTATATGTGGAAGTAAAATGTTTGACAATAAAAATACTAAGGAAAGGGAGAAATAAAAGTATACTCTTATAAAGTGCTCATACTTGATGCAAAATGGTATAATATCATCTGAAAGTAGACTATAATAAGCTAAAGTTATATATGATAAGCCATAAAGCAACCACTAAAAGTATTTAAAAGGAGATGTAACCAACAAGCCAATACAGAAGGTAAAATTTAAAAAGAAATGCAACTGATCCAAAGTAAGGCAGAAAAGAGGAAAAGGAGTGGAGAACCAGATGGAACAGATAAAAAATAAACAGCAATCACTTCAAATGTAACTTATATAAACATAATAAGGAAAAGACAGAAGTTACCAGATTGAAAAACAAACATAAAACAAACAAAAAAACCTGCTTGCCAAATACAAGAAATGAAATTTTAATATAAAGACACAGATTTAAAGGCAAAGAATAGAAAAAGATTTCTCATTCTAGTATTAATCAGAGAAAAATGGAAGTGGCTATATTAATATCAAAGTTGATTTCTGGTAAGGGATATGATAAGAGATAAAAAGGGTAACTTCATAATAAGAAAGCAAGTAATTTATCAGGAGTATTTATCAATCCTGAATATTTATGCAATTGGTAATATTAAAAATATACAAAGCAAAAACTCAGAGATGTTAAAGGAAAAATTAACTCACAAATATAATCAGATATTTTAACACCTCTCACAGTAAATTATAGAAAAAGTACACACACAAAAATAGTAAGAATATGAAAGACAAACACATTGTCACACAACCTCACCTAGTTGACATTTATGGAACACTACCCAACAACAATAAAATATACTTTTTTTCTCCCATGTATACCCAGAACATTTATCAAGATCAATATTTTAAGCCATGAGACACATCTCAATAAATTAAAAAATATTGAAATTGTACAAAGTATGTTCTCTGACCATAATGAAATTAAATGAAATATGAATCAAAGAAAAATCTCCCAATATTTGGAAACTAAATAGTGCATTTTTAAATCACCCATAGGTCAAATGAGAAAATTGGGAAGTATTTAAAATGGAATAAAAGAAAGAAAGAAAACATCAAAATTTGTGGGGTCCAGCTAAAATAATAGGTAAAGAAAAATGTATAGCTTTAAATGGCTATACTAAAAAGAAGAAAGTCTCAAATCAATTATCCTAATATCTACCTTAAGGTACAAAGAAAATAACAGCAAATACTAAATAATAATAATGATAATAGTAGTAATAATAATAGAGAAGGCATCAATGAAATTTAAAAAAGAAAATTAATATAGAAAATTAATTAAATCAAAAGCTGGTTCTTTGAGAAGATAAACAAATTTGATAAGCATCTAGGGAAAAGGGAGAATATATGAACTACCAATATTAGAAATCAGACAGGAACATCACTATAGACCAGTGGTTCTTAATCTTTTTTGAGGTACCGAACCCACCAGTTTCATATGCGCATTCACTGAACCCTTCTTCAGTGAAAAATAAAATATGATTTCTTTTTCCAAATTCAAGACATAGGTATATGTTTTTTTACTGGTGCACAAAATGAGCCGTGCATGAACATCATCTTGCTCAAAGAACAAAACCAACAAAGTGCATGAATTCACAACAAATTACGGTATTACTTTATTCTGGCCTCCTCGGCAGAGGCTTCTCCAAACCCCTGAGACCGACTCATCGAACCCCTAGGGTTCGATAGAACCCAGGTTAAGAACCACTGCTATAGACCCTACAGATAATGGGAGAATATTCACTGGCAAATTGTAGCAAACAATAAAATAATTTTAAGTTGTAATTTTTTTTTCAATTGGTGACAAGATACAAAATAATCACAGCCAAAATACCAGTGGGCCATTGTATACAAATTGACAAACTGATTCTAAAATTCATATGGAAATTCAAAAAATGTAGAACAAGTATAAGTAAGGTTTCAAAACAGAAAGAACAAAGCTGTACACTACCTCATTTTATGAGTTATGATAAATCTATAATGATCAAGACAGTATGATATTTGCATTGACAGACAAATAGATTAAATAGAGAGTTCAGAATATATATAAATGGTCTAATATAACACCGTCATAAATATTAATTCAAAAAGTGTCATTGAAGTCCAAACTGTAAAAATTCCAGAAGAAAACAAAAAAGAAAATCTTGGCAATTAAAAAAAAAGCATAAAAGCATCACCTGTAATAATAGATATTTATAATTTATAATATATTGATAATTTATCATATATATGTAATATGTTGGACTCTCTAAAAATTAAAAAGTATTGTTCTTCAAAAGACACTGTTAAGAAGATATAAAGCTAGCTACAGACTGAGAGATAAGATTTTTAAATCTTAGATCCCGTAAAATACAGGTATCTAGCGTGTATAAAGCACTGTTACAATTCAATGTAATATGTATTCATATAGTAAAAGAAAATACACAAAAATGTTTGTACTGGTCACTTCTGCATATATGGATTTTTTTTTAATATTACTGTTTCTTACTTCTGTATTTTCAATTTTCTCAAGCTAGTATATGCTATTTTTAAAACCAGAACAACCACAATAAAAACCTCATTAAAAAATACTTAACAAAACAAGCTGCTCTTCAGAACATTGTGATTTGAGGGTCACTGTACAGAGAGACGGGTACCTGGAATAGCCTCCAGGAACAAAGGGGTCCAGGACAATGGATCAGAGTGGGAGGAATGTTACTCAAGGGTGCACAAGGTGTGGTCTGAGGTCAGGAGTCAAAATTTTAGAGGAACTGAAGCTATCATGAAATAAACAATAAAATAGGTCAAATCTAAGAGTCAAGGCATTAGAATCTACCAGATTCACTGGAATAGGTATTTATTTCCCTGGAACCCAGTAGGTTCTTCAGTGAAGGAAAATGTGACTTCTTAAAGAAGCCACTCTAGGTTCAAGTGTCAATACCCCAATGGCCAATTCAACTGAATGTTCCATGGTCCATGTTTCTTTAACTTAAAATGATAGGCTGGTAGTGGTGTGTGCATGTGTCACTTGTCAGAAGGGAGAAAAGAGATGTGTTCCCTTGGGAAATGGAAGAAAGACAAAGATGTGCCTGCTGGCTTGTATTTTCTGCCTTACCTCTTGTACTGATATTTTTTTAGAATGAAGCATACTGAGGGTTTAGAACCAGAAGATAAGGAGTCCTTTTACATAAAAGGTCATATAACACTTAGTGCCCAGGTATCAGAACTGGTACCAAGATCCAGGTGACAAATTTCAATTCAGAGGTGAGGGAAGGAAAACTCTCCACCCCCACGCAGGATGGTTTAGGCTAAGAGAACACGTGCATTTGCACAACCTGCTTCTCCAACCAGAACCTTCTTGGCTCCCCTCTTCCTTAGTCAATTCTTGCTCTGAATCCAGGCTCAGATCCCTCATCACATCCCAAACCTTCCTGAGCAGCTACATGAATGATGACGTGCTATGCCACCTGGTTTACCACCACAGAATTTGCCTCACTTGCAATTTACAGTACTTTAGGAAGACTTGGTTTCATTTAGTCTCCTCCACAGATTACAGTTTACTGTTGTATTCCCGGTGTCTAGTACAGTGCCTAGAATACAGAAAACCCACAACAATAGCAGCAAAAGAGTTTCCAATGACTGAGTGAGGGTAGAGAGAACCATTATGCTTTACCTGTAGTGCAGGAATGCAACTCCTTCATGGGAGTTACCATGCACAGTGATGGTGGCAGATCACCATTGTCAGGCAGCTGGCAGGCAGGAGCAGACAAGGAATTCTAATAGAAAAGAAGAGGATGGGACATTAGAGGTATCCTAGGTCTCTAGAAAAATCACCAAGTCACAGAAAGGCATTCATATAGCAACTTACCCCTCTGTGTTAACAGTATACACGCCCATAATCGCTGTTGGCAATGCCTCTTGTTCCTGTAATCCAGTGAATCTTGCCCACAGTGTGGAGTGGAAAGTCAGATTTATTGAGTGGATTCTGCTGTCTTTTTATCATCCTCATTTTTCATCCGGTGTTCCCATACTTTTTCTGTCCTTACTCAAAAACCTTAGTTCACCGTCATCTCATTCTGTCATATGAGGGGGTGGGATTTCTTAGGATCTCTGCACTGAACAGGCTCCAGGAGCTAATCCCAGAAGCCCCATGTGCTTGCCAATTAGCTCTGCCTCCACTTATCCCAATGGAGCCAAACCCTTCACACATAGATATTTGTGTTGGATTTCTTTAGGGGTGTTTCTAAAACCCTAACTTCTTGGTTTGGGTTCTTGAAAGAGAAGGGAAGGAGGGCGGTAATAGGAAGAGAAGAAAGAGAAGAAGAAAATAGCTAAATCGGCTAAATTATATTTGCCTTGGTTCATCTCTGAGTTGGTCACTAAGGGCAGAGAGTGATTGTAATGATGACAATGATGTTTATGATGAGGGGCAGGAGATGGAATACAATCTCTAGGCTGCTTACCAGGTACTGGGGGCAAAGTCAAACACTGAATAGGCAGAGTCATCATCATGACAATCTCAGACGCAAGTCTTGAAACTCTCATGCTTGAAACAACTACTACAAGGAACTGCTTTTCAGTTGTTCCTGGGCCAGAGCCACACCTCTATGACTTCATGAACGCTCCTGCTATCCTGTGGCCTAGAACCAAACTTTGCTCTAAGGATGTGATGAGGCTGACTCCCTTCTATAACTAGAGTTTGACCTTTCAGAGAACCACCTGCACGATTTAATTCAGTTAGACAAGCAAGTTTCTACTACCCAGAAACAGGTTAAAACTGAAACCAAAGTTGTTCATAACTGTGGGTGTTTTCAGCCTGTTGTAAATTAAACTTAAACCTATACTTAATAACCTGGTCTTTAGATACCCTTTAGTCCTTCCACAAAACACTAACGATTCAACCTGTTTGAAGCAGCCTACCTAGCTTAATTAATTCTTTCTTCTTGCATGATCACTGATGTTTCAAACCCTACAGACAAATGACAGGCATTGAAAGAAATATGGAGAAAAACCCACAGAAACACTAGACCCATGTCATAACTCAAGTCAGTCCTATACTCAAACTAACTCCCTTGGAAGGAAATAGCTTTTCAGAATACAGAGAATTGGCTATTTACCTTCCAATTTTATTGTGTTTTTGTTGACTTGAATATGGAAGCCAAAAATAAAAAGCAAACACCAAAATTTTTAACTCTGAGGATCTATGTTGCATCAAGTTTAGGTTCTCTGCCCAATGTCCCAGAATCAAAGGAGAAAACCAACAGTAAGAGAAAAAATGAAAATACATTAAAACAAGAAAATATCTCTTTGCAAGAAATCTCTTTACTTGGTGGAAGCCACAACTTTATGGCTTTTTCAGCAGAGACAGAAGTGTATTTTTTTAATTCCCGCATTCCTTTGGGGCATTAAAGACACACCATAAAGCAGTGGGCTGCCAATCAGTCATGAAAAGCTTAACAGATGATGACATAAATGACAAGAATATGATTGATAGCCACATTTTTAAACCATAGACTAATTTTTAATTCTCCAAACTTCTCATAACAAAAAGAGCTTTCTGAAAAACAAGGGAAGAGTCAACATCTTAGAAAGAAAAGGGAATGCTTTGTGTTGGTTTCCAGCTCCCGACTGTTTCCAAGTTGAATGCTGCATACAAATCTGTATTTGTAAGACACCCTCATCTACCAGTTCATCAAAGCCCTGGAAATTCAAGGAAACCTGTGTTTATGGAAATCTGGCATTTCTGTAAAGTTTTGAATGAGGGCTAAATAGAGCAGTTCATCTCATTTTGAAACTAACTATTTCTGCCAAAGTGGTTTTCCAAAGCTGGGTCTTCTGGCTCAGTCAGCATTTAGGAATTCATTTATGAGTTGGGTTAGTCGGAGCCTCTGGAATTCAAATTTATGTCTGCAGCCCACGGGTTTGGTCCTGATAGGTCTCTGAAAAGAGATTGTAATCAATTTACCAAACCCAGACTTCAGGAAATTTTCATATCCCAGAAAGAAGTTCTGGGTTGGAGCTTTGTCTACTTTCCAAATCAGGTCCCGCCCCCTTCACTCTATTCGAAGAGTAGAGTCAGTTGGGTTGTTGAGGGCTTTAATTGTGTATGGCACCTTTCCCATAGCTCATCCTTCCATGTGAAGCAGCCTCCCTGAGTGTGCTGGAATTCACCTCCCTTAATAAACTTGCAGATGGTTTATACAATGGCAGAATGCATGTGTGGTTAGTCACCTCGGACAGTTTCTGTGCTATCTGTCTGTTTCTTGATAGAAGTAGCAAAAGCTCTAATCATTATTCATCTAATTTGTTTTCAAGATTTATCTGTCCAGAAATGCTCCAGGAAATTAGAATATGAGTTGGGGGGTGGTCCTTCAGTCTTATAAACACCGTCTTTCCTTTCTCCCGGGGCAAGGAGCAAGCATTGAGCAACCTTTCAATGGAATCATAAAGTTGCTGTTTAAAAAAAAAAAAATCTCCTTTGAAGGAGTCATCAAATAAATTAGCAAAGCTGGAAATGTGCCTCTGGTTTGTGTTGGCTTTGGGTTTTAGGGAGTTACTTAATAAACAAAAGTCAATGAATTCAAACAGTAACAAAGTAATTTCAATGATTAATCAAGTGCTAAAACTAGTTTAACCTCTCCTGTTTTACAAACTCTACATCACCCTGACTAAACCAATACGGGAATAAGACACCCATCTGGAAATCTCATCTGAAATATTAGATCAGGAATCTAAAATTCAGCCAAATAGTGTGGCTTGTAGGGATATCCTGTCGGATAATAAATTGCATTAATCTTACTTAAATTTTCCATCTAAATCACGTCCTGAGGCGGTAGTACACGGAGGAAACTGTGCCTTACTTTAAATGCATTGTGCTACTGAAAACGATATTAAAAGAAGAAGGAAAAAGAACTTTTCTGATTTTTTTTTTCTCCTGACTGAGTTTTCCAACATTAAAAAAAGAAAAATCCATGTGAAACCTTTTGAAGATTCTGGAAGAACCGAACACTAGCTGAGGTCAGCACAAGCTTTTCCAGCCACCAATAGGGGCCAGTATTGTGCATGGGACCCTTTCAGTAATTTTCTGTTTCTTTGTGAACTCTGAACCATGGTGGCTTATAGGAAACATTTTGCTTTGTTTTGTTTTGTTAGGGGAGGGGAGATATCACTTTCTTAGCCTCTGTTTTAGTTTCACATAGACCTGCAAACAGTGTCTTTCCTGACCATTCCATTGTCACCTCCTTATTTCTTTCATTTTTTAAAAAAATTGAAAACATTTCTATCTGCTTAAATTTTTCAACTATAAAAAGAATATTGCCAGGAAGAGATAAAATCTCACTGTGGCTTCCCTAGAGCTGTCAGAAGGGATGTTGCTGGCCTGGAGCCCCTCCCGCCTCTGCCTCTGTCTGTAGCCCACTA
The DNA here is from genome assembly GCA_037038555.1 of Rhynchonycteris naso. Classification (NCBI taxonomy): domain Eukaryota; kingdom Metazoa; phylum Chordata; class Mammalia; order Chiroptera; family Emballonuridae; genus Rhynchonycteris; species Rhynchonycteris naso. Next base: position 206,339,480 of record CM072995.1, read on the forward strand.
TTATGTGAGTATTTGGTGAACTGAGAAGTGTTAGATAATGTTGGCTCCAGGTTGAACCCAATTCTGAAGTGCTGAGCCTTCTCTGCTGGTCCAGAGTTTGCTCTGTTAGCATTCCTGGTGAGGGGTTCTTGGGACAAAGCCCCACCCATTCCCCACACTGCAGAGAATGGTTGAGCAGGAAGATGGATGGCAAGCCATCTCAGGCATGATGCTATCCACTGCCCAGCCCTTCGCATCCATCCCCAGAGTGGTCCTCAAAGCATCTTCTAAGGCGGGCATCCCTGTCATCACCTGCAGATGAGGAACCAAACTTAGAGTTTCACTCACCTGCCTGCGGTGACAAGACTACCAGGAACAGAGCCAGGAACAGAGAGGAGCCTATGCTCCTCTGACAATCAAACCACCAGCAGGTGGAATGAAGTCAATTCATAGCCTGTCTTCTTCCAGAAGAGATGCCAGGAGGCGCCTCAACCTCAGTCCGTCCACCCCAGGGGTGGCTGGAGGAAGCAATGTGAAGTCAGCCATCAAAACCACAAATGTCATTGTAATCCCAGGCTCTTTCTCTATTCCTCCATGTCCTAATAATTCCAGAACTTTCAGAATTTTAGATTAAAAATAGTCACGTCCTCGGAAGCTCCCATTCCCACAGGCTCTGGACTGTTAAAAGCCATGGCTCTCACGCTGCCCTCCTCATCACCCCAGTGTGCCAGTGCATGTCTTTAAACACCTGGTAGGTTTTCATCACCCATAGGAGAAGCTCCCATGGCGGAAACAGAGCCTCTGCCTGGGGTCCCAGATGTATGTCCCACACACACACACTTTTCCTCAAAACTGATGCTCCAGAGGTTCCAATCTAGTAAGCAGCCTCAGCAAATGTCACATGGTTTCATGCATAAGGACCCTTCTCACTATTCCTTCCACCTGTAAGAATCTTGCCCACTACTTCTCTACACCCCTCAAACAACCCCACACAGACTTCTTTATTAGAATGAGTTGTGCCTCCTTTTATACTCACCTTCTACTCTTCTCAAGGTCAAGTTGGGTCTGACCCTTCTGTGCTTTCATAGCACCCTAGGTACCCCTCTAGCTCAGCACTGATCACAGGGTATTGAAATTATTCATTTAGCTTGACCAGGCGGTGGTGCAATGGGTAGAGCATTGGCTTGGATCATTGAGGAACCAGGTTCAAGACCCCTAGGTCACCAGCTTGAATACAATCTCATCTGGCTTGAGTGAGGGCTCACCAGCTTGAGCACAGCATCGCCGACTTGTGCGTGGGACATAGATACAACCCCATGGTCACTGGCTTGAGCCCAAAGGTCCCTGGCTTGAAGACCAAGGTCACTGGCTCGGCTAGAGCCCCCTATTCTAGGCACATATGTGAAAGCAATCAATGAACAACTAAGGTGTTGAAACTATGAGATGAGGCTTCACATCTCTCTCCCTTTCTGTCTCTCTGTCCCTGTCTATTCCTCTGTCTCTCTAAAAAAAAAAAAATGCATTTACAGCGTGTCTCTGAATAGATTGAGGTCCGTCAGGGCAGGATGACCTCTTACTCACGTTGGTCTTCCAATACCACCTAACCTATGCCCCGCTGAGTAGGAACACCCAACAATAAATGTCTGTTGATCTGAGCTCAGGCTCTACTTCTGTTTTAATGTCTTGCCTCAAACTCTTTGGTGATTCAGACTGTATGATATTTTGATTTCCCTCAGGGAATTTCAGCTGGTCTGTTTATCTAATGGTTTCATTTCCCTTCCATTTCCCACAACTCCTTGCTCCTTCCTCCTTAATTTCCTGTGTGACCCACCCCCAGGCAAACTAGAACATTCTCTCTACTCTTTTGTGTTTACCATAATCTCCAGACCTTCCATTCACTAGTCCAAGACTTCTCCCCTCCAAGGTTTTCCTACTAACCTTCCCTATCTGTATTTCACCCCCACACAGCCCAACCTTTGAGCCATCCTTGAGCTCAACTGTATTTGGTCATGAGTCTGTTTCTGGGCTCCGGAATTTGTGAATTGAGCTCCTTCTGTGGCTGGTTCAGTTATGTTACATTGTGTGCACTGTGATGCAGGACCTCAGGGCAGCTGAATTCCCCCAAGAATCACACCCTAGAGGCATAGACTGACCCCACTATGACTAGGACTGAGCCTCCATAAAACCCAGTTCTGTTCCTATTCACTGAAAACACCTGGGTCCTGTGTGGCAAAGCTGTGTTGGACGTGAGTGGTTGACAAGAGAAATATCACAGACCACCAACAGAGAAGAGGCTGCCTGCTGGTCTATTACACAGTCCTGTAGGTGGAGGATGACTCCGTGAGCTACTCTCATAACATTCTTTGAGGTCAGATACGCCCACTAAAATGAATAATGGCATAGTTTATGGTACAGGGCGAACTGAAAAAGAGTGGTGCTGTTATTGCTGTGAGTTCCCACAAAAGATGTTTGTTGTCACACACAGACACAGCCGCAAACACACAACTCTTCTCCAGGATGCTTATTTATCTCCACGTCATTACACAATGTTGTGCAATCCAGCAGAGGGTGGAGAGATGTCAGCAACTCAAACCAAGACTATTTGTCAACAAAACCAGCCCATTTCACCAGCTTCAGCAAACCATTGCTGCAAACAAGTATCAGCCTTTTTATTTTTTCCTTTTCCGAAGAAGAAAAGGGTTACACACAACTTTAAAGAGAAAGGGCAGGTGCTCCACAGGCACAGCACACACAACACGTTGAGGTAATATTCAGGGGAAACTAGGAGGTCATGAGGTGAAGAAAGAAGACGTCATTTTGTTCTCTGAGGTGACCCAGCCACCATCAGTTTGTCTACTACTTAAAAAAAGAAAGAAAGAAAGAAAGAGAGAGAGAGAGAGAGAGAGAAGGAAAGAAAGAAAGAAAGAAAGAAAGAAAGAAAGAAAGGAAGGAAGGAAGGAAGGAAGGAAGGAAGGAAGGAAGGAAGGAAGGAAGGAAGGAAGGAAGAAAGAAAGAAAGAAAGAAAGAAAAAGAAAAAAAAGAAAGAAAGAAAGAAAGAAGGAAAACAAAATGAAATAAAATAAAAATTAGAGAAAAAAAGAGGGGGCTAGCTTTTCACTTATTATGAAAGTTTTTTAAAAAGAAATTTAAGATGGTGCTCACTTTGGCAGCATGCATGCTTGAGAAGTATAAGAGTGCTTTCATGCCCCACACACTTTTTTTGTGAGCTTACTATACACCAGATGCCATGTTAGGGACTCGACGCATGAAAAGCAATAAAGCCGGGCTCATGTACAAGGAACGGTAGAAAAGGACACAGGCACAGATCATGATAATATGAGGTGACTGGCATGATAGAGAGATGTCATTGGGAATTAGAAGCTAAGAAAAGAGGTGTTTCTAGTTTGCCTCAGGCAAGCTTTTCACATAAGTCACGGCCTATCTGCTTGATTTGTTTTTCTTATAAGAGTTCTTGTAGATCTTGAAAGTAAATACTTGAAACTGTTTGAGGTGAGTGGGGAATACACACACATACACACACACACACTCACATATGTATATAAAATAATTGTTGCCATGACTCAAAGAAAAAGAAGGTCATTCAGAGGAAAGAGACCATGAAATAAGCCAGAGAAATTTGGGAAATGAGAACACCCCAGGGGCGGTCACTCCACTTAATGAGAATTCAAGAATCAATATGGAGAGAACTGGGTCAGGCCCTACTGGAACCAGGGCTGCAACAGGAAATAGAAGCGGCCTCCCAATCTGACCCTCCCTCTTCCCCACAATCCACCATGTTCCTCCTCTCCAATTCACTCACACCCCTTCCAATACCCTATGGGAAACAGTTGGCATTTCCTGTCCATGCAACGTTCAAACTTAGCGAAGGGAGACATAACCAGATGGTGTAGAAATGTGTGTGTGTCCTGAAGGTGAGGACCTCAGACACTGGAAACCAGGTAAGACCAGAGCTGACTACAGCTGTCTGGGAGAAGACGTTGGATATCTCAAGGGAAGGTAGAGCATGAACAAAAAGACTTGAAGACCAAAATTAGCAAAGTTAGAAGACTTTATAAAGTTGAAATTGAATCCACTAAAAGCAAACTTTCTGTTATGGACCAGTAGATATTGCTAAATTCAATAGGGGCAGATTAAGAAAAATCCAGAAACCAACCAAAAAGATTTGAACAAATAGGTCTTCCTTGTCCCCAATTTTAGCAATAACTACTCTACAGAGCTGATCACACTGGCTGAGGAGATGGTCATACATGAATATTCATATTTTTTTGAAACCTGGGTTTTGATCAGATTCAGTATTTTCCACTATTGGCCAAAGTAAAAACATTTATTCCTATGAAATATTTTCCTATAAGTGAGAAAGGAAATATCCAAACCCCAACAAGAGACTCTTCAAGGTACTAACCTGTTTTCCCCAATGTTTCAAGTTCTTTCAAACATTTAGAAAACTGTGTTTGAAAACTCCACGAACCACATGTTTTTAGGAAACTGTCACTGACTAACTTTTCCTGGATTATCAAACACCCTCTAATTCTTAGCATTGCACTGGTGTCATCTTTGAAATGGCACAGTATCTGAGTCAGGTGGAGAGAATCCGGGAAACTACATTCTTGCAAGCTCCCAATTCTGCCTCTGACTCACAATATCCCATGGAAAAGTTACCATCTCTCTGGATTGGGCTCCTTTTGTGCAGAATGAAAGGGTTAAGCTAGCCATCATCCTGTCTCTTCCAGACCTAAAATTCCATCATAAATGGTGCCATGGGAGGTTGAACTATATCTTCCCAACCCCAGATTCTATTGCAGAAGTTACACTTTAATAAATCCTGCTATCCATGTGTTTACTTGTCCTACATCTCGGGCACATAAAATCAGAGTGCAGACTGTGCCCTCAACAAATTTGGTCTTTTAAAGCTTCCCAGATATTTAGATTCCAAATAAACAGTAGTAGGCAGTTTGAAAATGAGAGCAGAAAGTCATCACAGGGGGAAGGGGGTGAGTTTCCTAAACCACAGACTGGGAAGAGAGAAAGAGAGAAAGAGAGAGAGAGAGAGAGAGAGAGAGAGAACTCCTCAAATGCCTGGGGCAAGGCGTCCCCAGCCCAGACAGCACAGTGAGGGTCTGCCAGAGCTCTGAGTGCATATCCAAGGGTGATCAGGGCTGGCCACTGCCTACAGGAGGTAGATAAGCTCAAGATATATGATCTGCTTTCCTGCCAAGAGCAATTTGCTTGACAAGCCTCCTGCTTATAGAATACGAAAGCATGCCTTGCTATATGAAAAAGTTTTGGTCTTTGTAAATGACCTATATCTCTAGTGGGGAAAGGGGAAAAAATCAAACTATTTGACTTTTAAAAGGATTGGGTAGATAGTGAACATAGTTTATAGATTTTTTCAGTTGAGGGAAATGACAATCAGTTGTTGATTTCAGGACATATTCATCTGAGAAGAATATTGATCTTTATAGGGACCAAAAAATAGACATGTTTTAAGTGTCCTAAAAGGCAGTGATAATTCTACATTTCCTTGATCCTCAAGACAACCCTATGAGGGAGGCAGGGGGAGCTATCATTCCCATTTTTCAGATGAGGGTATCAGTTCAAAACTTTTTCCAAGATTTTAATTTCTGGAGAGAGAAAGAAAGAAAGAAACATTGATGTGTTGTTCTACTTATTTACGCATTCACTGGTTGAATCTTGTATGTGCTCTGACCAGTGATAGAACCTGCAACCTTGGTATATTGGGATGACACTCCAACCAACTGAACTACCTGGCCAGAGCAAGCCCAAAAACCTTAAGGGACCTGGTCAAGACTTAACAGCTAATAAATTTGTAAGTAAGCCTTGACCCAAGTTTAGTTCGTCCATGTACTTCTTCTATACTCCTTGATGGCCCTTCTACACCTCAACTTTTGATTTTCCAAAAGATAAATACTGTTGTTGTCATTTATATCACAGTGGTGTTACTATGACAGTTTGTCTAAAAGTAAAATGTAAATTTAACATAGTGATAATCAAAAATCCCCACAGGAAGTTTTTTCTAATGTATTTCTTCAAACCTATTTAAACCAGCTAACTTTTAAATAAAGGTCATAACAGGAGAAATAGCACTAGAAGTTATTAAAATGTTATGTCTATAATAATTAAATAAGAATGATATTGACATAAGACTAGACAGAAAGTTGGAACAAAATCAATGTTTCAGAAACAGAGCTTAGTATAAATTAGTATTAAGTATATGAAAACTGGCACATCACAAATTAACGGAGAATGGGAGCAGTATTTTACGATCAATGTTAGAATAATATTGGTTAAATATTAATCCTTAAATCATGTTTATGCATTCCAATACCACAGGTCAGAGGTACTAACACTTTATATACATGTATCTCTAAGGTATGGACACACAGGGTCAGGAGTCAGCTGGAGCTGGCTCAGTCCAGCTTGGCAGAACCAAGTCTACTCAGCTCTCGCCAGCTCTGTTATCAATGACATCACATTGACACTTTGAAATCAGCCACAGAGGAAGCTACGCACCCCGAAGTCACCAAATGTTGCAAATCAAGACTGTTTGTTCCCAGAGAATAGGCTTGCCAGCACCCTATTGTATAGTAGGCACTTTAAAACATTTGTGCTATGGCCTGGTCAGGTGGTGGCACAGTGTATAGAGCAACAACCTGGGATGCTGAGGACCCAGGTTCAAAACCCTGAGGTCACCAGCTTGAGCACAGGTTCACCAGCATGAGCATGGGATCACCAGCTTGAGCGTGAGATCATAGACATGACCCCATGACTTGAGCCAGAAGGTTGCTACCTTAAGCCCAAGGTCGTTGGCTTGAGCAAGGGGTCACTCAGTCTACTGTAGCCCCCGGGTCAAGGCACATATGAGAAAGCAATCAATAAACAACTAAAATACCACAACAAGTTGATGCTTCTCATCTCTCTTCCTTTCTGTCTGTCCCTCTCTCTCTAAAAAAGAAAAATAAAATTGTGCAATTAGCGAATGAATTAATAAACTGAATATGTTTTTATTGTCGTAATGATATGTTTCTTAGACAAAAGGGAAAACATCAGAGAAAGACTATCCCACTTACAAACATATCAAGGCAAGCTACTCTAAAGTAAAAATTGGAGTTGCCTGAGGCAAATGTCAGACTCTTAAATTCTCATGTCCTAAATTTTCACCTAAATGGATAGACAATGCTAGACCTCTTTTGAATTTTTAGAGATTCAGGAACACATGCCTGAAATGTTTGTGGGTCCAAACCAAGGGCTTATATGATGGAAAATATCCATCCCTCCTCTCCAAAGAGAGCTGTGATTATAAAACAGCTTTCTTCTCCTGGGGAATAAGTCAAGAACCACAAATATTTATCACCTTTTCTAGGTTCTTAAAGAGTCCTAAAATTTGATCTCAGAGAATGTTAGAGTAATACAAACTCTTTTTTGCAAAGAAAAATAAATCGCTGCCACGTGATCATTACTCCATTTCCAGATGATTTGGTCATTAATTCCAGGGTAGTAGTTGACTAGTTTCAACCCCAGCAATCATAATTGTATAGCTTACCATCGTTTAGTACAATTATTATAAACCAGGCATTCTTTTTTTTTTAATTTTATTTCTTTTTATTTATTCATTTTAGAGAGGAGACAGAGAGAGAGAGAGAGAGAGAGAGAGAGAGAGAGAGAGAGAGAGAAAGGGGGGAGGAGCTGGAAGCATCAACTCCCATATGTGCCTTGACCAGACCAGTGCAGGGTTTTTTGAACTGGCGACCTCAGCGTTCCTAGGTCGACACTTTATCCACTGTGCCACCACAGGTCAGGCCATAAACCAGGCATTCTTAACCATCATCTAATAATGTCTTTTTTTTGTTACCTCTGAAATAATAAGAAAATTTAAAGGGATCATATCAAGGGAGTCTGTACTATTTCTGGATAGCAAAATAAGTTTAGAAAGAAGTATAATCTCTTTTAAAGTTTTAGCATCACAACCAGACTGTATACACCAAAAAGCCAACCATGCCATTGTCCAGGTGGCCAATGAGGTAGCCTAGCCTCCTGTTCTCCCTCTTCAGCTGGTGCCTTTTGCAGCACAGGGTGCAGCTGCATGTACTTCAGACAGACCAGCAGTTTAAGTCACTACACTTCTCTGGGTCTTAATGTCTATAAACTTGGGATCATTGACCCCTCTCCGATTATGTCAAGAACAATAATGACAGTAATTGTCCCCAATAAGTTGAACACCTGCAATGTTCCTCGTATGATGCTAAGCATTTATCATAAACTAATATCTACAGTGCTCAAACATGGTCAATATTATTATCTTAATTTATAGATGAAAATAACTAATGTTCAGGAAATATGAGAAATCTGTGCTGAGTCACATAAGCAATCATTGCTTACTCGTGCTGCTTGACTCCAAAGCCAAGCCAATACAGCCTATAATTCACAGGGTCACTGTAAGGAACGAATAAGACCAGGCTGGAGAAAGCGCTGTTAAAATTACAAATGGCTTCATAACTGTTTGCAACCATAAAGCAACCCTTGTTAATGACACAGAAAAGACTGGATGTTTGTTATATAACTAAAATAGACAGCCCGCTGTTTTCTCTCTTCTACTCAGCTCCAGTCACTGGTTAACTTATTACTTGCATAAAAAATAAGTCCTAGAGTCTTAGCTCTGTCTGACTTCATGCACAACCCAATGATAAACCTTATCGCTGATCCCGGTGCCTGGTCAGGTCTGTTATGCTTTTAATAATCTTTTATGGAGTGTTCGCCAAATCCCAGAGAAAGTTCTAAATTGTTCTTTCCATTAGACAACTCAGCTCTGTTCCAGTGTCTCATGTTCCCTAACACACTAGTGAGTTCTAATTTTTTTAATAGTGACGTCTTAGTACTGAAACTACTTCCTCTCTTAAAAGTCTATAATGTTCAAGATTTACTTGGGGAAATTGTAAAAAAAATAATAATGGGACAGAAACTTTCATAAACTACGTTCTTTCTTGCCAAGAACACACAGTGGGGAAGGGGTTGTCTCTTTAATAAATGGTGTGAGTAAAACCCAATCTCCACACCAGAAGAATGAAACTGGACCCTTATCTCACACCATATACAAAAATCAAATCAAAATGGACTTAAATCTAAAACCTGAACCTATAAACTACTAGAAAAAAACTTCTTGATATTGGTCTGGGCAAGGATTTTTTGGCTATGACCCCAAAAGCACAGGCAACAAAAGCAAAAATAGACTAACGGGACAATATAGAACTAAAACCCCTCACACAGTAAAGGAAACCATCAACAAAGTGAAGAGACAATCTACAAAATGGGAGGTAATGTTTTTAAATCATGTATCTGAAGAGATTAAGATCCAAAATATATAAGAAACTCAAATGACTCAATAGCAAGAAAAGAAGTAACCCGATTAACATATGGGCCAAGAACATGCATAAACATTTTTCAAAAGAAGACTCGGTGGGGGGACAGGGATGACGGGGAGGGTATAAGGGTGATGGATGAAGACTTGACTTGGGGGGGGGTGAACACACAATACAGTGTACAGAGATGTTGTACAATTGTTACCAGTGTCACCCCAATAAAATTCAAAACAAAACAAATAAACAAGTCCATGAAAAGATGCTCAATGTGACTAATCAAGAGAATGCAGATCAAAACCACAAGGAGATATCACCTCACATCTGTTAGGCTATCATCAAGATAAAATATAACTGTTGATAAGAATGGAGAGAAGAGGGAACACTTGTACAGTGCTGGTATAAGTGGTAGGGATGTCAATTTGTGCAGTCATCACAAAAAGCAATATGGAGTTTCCTCAAAAGCTAAACAGTAGGACTATCATGTGATCTAGCAATCTCACTTCTGAAATGAAATCAGGATCTTGAACAGGTACCTGCATTCCCATTTTCACTGTAGCACTGATCAAAATAGCCCCAATGTGAAAACAATGTTGTGTCCATTGATGGATAAATAAAGAAAATGTGATATACATACACATATATAAATATAATATATATATATTATATAAATGCACATGATGAAATATTATGCAGCCTTAAAAAAGGATATATTGCCAATTACAATAACATGGATGAACCTGGAAGAAATGATCTAAGCCAGACACAGAAAGGCAAATACCGTGTAATCTCACTTGGTGCCATATAGTGGTTACCAAGGACTGGGGTGTGGGGAAATGGAAGAATGTTCAGTCTGACTTATTTTGATCAAATATTGTTCATTCTTATCCAGGGAAGCCCAGTGAATGAATTCTAGAGATCTAATATACAGCAGGAGACAGTAATCGTTACTACTGTATTATATAGAGAGTGTGTCTGTAAAGTCATGGTGAACTTTTGACCGGCAACAGGTCAAAAGTGCACCATGACTTTACGTACACACTGTATACTTGAAATTTGCTGAGAATAGATCTTAATTTTTCTCATCAAATAATAATAATAAAGTGATAACTTAGTGAAGTGATGGATATGTGGGCTGGATCGTGGTGATCATTTCACAATGCATGCATCTATTAAAACATGTTGTACACCTTAAATAAACACAATTTTGTCAGTTATACCTCAAAAAATAAAAATCAAGTATCTCCAATGTACCGCGCACTGGTTATGAACTTAACATACATTTTGACTAACCTTATAACAATCCTGTAAAATCAACATGATTAAATGTTAACTATTGATAGGTGTTGAAAATTATAGCATTTTAACATATGAAAACCACAACAGAGTTGGGAACCACAGGTGTACTTAAAATTGTGACCCATCAGCTGAAATGAAAGAAAACAGCTGAAAAAGCAGTGACCCACTGGACCAATTTCATGTAGCATTGCCATGTTTCCATTCCTTGCTGACTGTACACAAAGAGATTTTCTCCATGAGCCAAATTTTGATGCATTTTATCTGACTGCTTTTCCCATATACCAGAAAGAAAAACAAGCACACAATAAACCTTCCATGAGGCCAATATTTATTTGAAAAATTAGGTGATTTGTTAATACTTTTTAACCTGAAGAGGTTAGAATACTCCCTTGAGACAAATACAAAGAAACCCTCATAAACTCAAATTAAGGCTCCAAAACCCCAGCTGAGGATGGAAGTCAAGTTCTTTTTAAGAGGAAGCATATTTCTCAAACGGTTCCTAAAATTTGTCTTCTTGGTTGGCATTCCGTCTGTTCATTGATTTTGGGGGCTGCTTACTTATTAGAGCAACCAGACACAAGTTTGTCACCTTTGACCAGTATCTCTCTGTTTATTTGGAGAGAGAGATATATATTGATTTTTTGTCATTTAAGGCAACACTACAATCTCCAACTCTAACTTGGCTGTGCAATCTTCATTACTTTTGGAGGCAACAGAAACAGAAAGACTGCAGCTGGGCTTGAAGTCCCATGTGGAGCTTAATGTGGCTTCAAGGGGGTGGGAGGGGGATGTATTCTAAGTTAAAAAATGAGAATGTAGTATAGCAATCATTATGGGAATAAACATAGGCTCAGATTTGTATACAAAAGCACAGTTCAATAAAACCAACAAATGGTAACATCTCTTTATTTTCACTCCTTTAACCATGATAGTCTAAAATCTTCCATCACTTTTGATGGTGTTGCAGTCCTCATAAATGTCACATTCCAGAGTTTGGAAAGCTAGAAGTTACACTGGGTTCCTGCAGTTAAAACAACAATAAATATCCACAAGTCCATTGCTCCAAGTTCAGTGATCTTACGAACCAATCCAATGGTGCTCCCTTGAGCCAGTGATATCATTTGTTAGACTTGTCTCATAAATCACTTGGTCAAATTTAATCTCTACTTGCACAATATTTTTTAGTACCTCATACATTGTGATGTCTCTTTAGGGCAATTCATTAATTAGACATTGTCATACCTACAAAATTGGGGTTATGCTCACCATCCTCCATTTTTCATGCAAAGAAACAAAAGAACGAAGACTTCTCTGCAGAAATGCATTAGAGAGAAGACAGTTCACATCCTGCCTAGTACACACTGTGTTTGGCTCTGTTATTTATTATTATTATTATTAATTATTATTATTATTCAATGAGAGAAAGGGGAGGCAGAGAGACAGACTCCCACATGTGCCCCAACCAGGATCCACCCAGCAAACTCACTAGGAGGTAATGCTCTGCCCATCTCTACTGTTGCTCCATTGTTGAGCAACTGAGCTCTTCTTAACGCCTAAGGCAGAGTCCATGGAGCCATTCTCAGTGCCCAGGGCCATCTCGCTCCAATAGAGCCATGATTGCAGGAGGGAAAAAGAGAGAGAGAAGCGAGAGGGGGAGGGGTGGAGAAGCAGATAGGCCCTTCTCCTGTATGCCCTGACTGGGAATTGAACCCAGGACATCCACACATTGGGCCTATGCTCTACCACTGAGCCAACTGGCAAGGGTCAGCTCTGTTATCATGCTTAAGATCTCTGATTCTTTTGCAGATTTTACATTTTTAAAAAATGTTTTACATGCTGAAAAAGACATCATAAAAATCAGTGGAATAGAGAGTTTCACAAAACAAAAAAAGATGAAAAGTGCAAATATAGTCAAGAGATTAGTGCTTGAAAACTGAACCATTCCCATTAGATTTGGCAGACTGGAAGTCATTGATGGTTTGAACAAGAGTTAAGTGAGGTAGAAACGGCTGGTGCCTACAGATGAAGCAGTGATTTGAGATGAAAGGGAAAAGAATCAACATAAATTTCTATTTCTAGAAGCGTAGCTGTAAAAGAAAAAATGGAAAATTTTCATGCATGCCACGCTAATTGTACTGATTGCCCAGGCTCAAAACCCAATCTTCTTTGAGACCCCAAATTCCTCAGCCCCTACACTGCAGTCACCAGCTTTCTGAAATGTTTCCAAATTAGTTTTTCTAAAATTACTAAGCTTTTTGTTTGTTTGTTTCACTACAGCATCTTCACTTAGACCTTTATGATTTCATACTTGGACACTGCAAGAACTTCTTAATGTTTTAGCCCAGAATTTCAAATGCTCTGCAATCTATAACTAGCTACCTTGTCAGGTTTATCTACCTAGAGAGCCCTCTCTAGGTCTTCTGCTTCAGCTAAGCTATCAAATTTGCCCTGCATTCTCTTACATCCTTGTCTTTGGTTTTTGCTGCAATCACCACCTGTCCAATGCTTCATCATCCTTCAAGATCCGTTTCAAGTATCATCTTCCCATGAAGCTGCCTTGCCCTGTGCCATCAGAGATGATGTTTCCAGTTTCTGGTAGCTTAGATCAACATGTCACTCATCATTCATCTTATATTGCCTTTGTACCAGGAACCGTATCCTGTACTTAGCTCTTCTAAACACTCACTCTCTCTGTATTACATGAAAAGGTTCCTGCCACAAGGTTTTGAGAATGGTGTTTCTTATTTGTGATCACATGACAGAGATTGCTAAACACATGACCTCTATTTCTTAGCCAACATTTATCCATTTTATGCATAGTTCCTGGCGGCAAAGTTATGCTATCTCAAAGAAACAACCACTTCCTAAGACCCCAGAAAGAACAGACTCCTATAAAGAAGCTTTTTTCATCTCTTGAATGCTCAATAATAACAAATTGAGTTGAAAACCAATTAAGTGGTAAAGGGCAATTCTCACTAGAGGCAATAATATTATTGGCTCACACTTCTCAGTTAATGAAACATTATACAAGGAACTGTGTTAGGCTTCCTAACAGTTAGAGATAATATGTTGGCATTGTTTCCATTAGTTTTCTCAAATTGACTCTATTCAGTAAAATGTGCATTGGTTGCATTTCACATGCCCAACACTGGTTTACATGTCAGTTCTACTCTTTAAAAAGTTTCTAAGAAATCCTAATGCAGCCTCAAAATGTGGGGAGTAGAACCTAGTGCTAGGAGGCTCAGCCTTCGATTTAGGGGTCCCACCTCAGTTCAGGGACCTGGCTGTCTCTAATTCACAACAATGGTGCTGTTCTTCCTTCATTCATTTACTGAGATGTGGAGAAAAAAATACAAAACAATTTCATCTGTTAAACATAAATTGAGTGTTCACTATGCAAAAGAACAGATGTATGGATACTGTATTTAGAAGCACTTTCCAATAATCACAGTAAGTGTGTCTCAAATAAGTCAACAAAAGCAAGAACAATGCTTAATGATATATTGCAGGAAAGAGTAATAAAATAAATGTGAAATGAATTAATAAAATTCTTGATCTTCAAAGCCTATTGTATACATATAGAAGTACTGTATACATAATAAAGAACCTGAAAATAATCTCAAGACCACAAACTATTTCTTGTTACCATCATAAAACAATGAGTTTTCCCCCAAACCAGGCTAAAAATCTTTAAAAATATATATGATTTCCTTTTAGAAGTCAACATAGTGGCTACCACTTTTTGCTGTTAGCTTCCTATTTCTTAATCTGGGAGTTGGGTGCAAGGTGAAAATTTTCTAGTTGTCACACTTCAATATATACATGAGACTTCAATAAAAGATTTTTTTTAAATGTGGCTCCCTTAGTCCCACCAATAGAAGGGAGCCAGACAACTGTATTCTTAACATCTCCCAGAAGATCCTCATAATCAGACATTCTTGAATCACCTTTCCCCCAATTCCAGGTGAAATGATGCAGGGACAACTTCTTTTGAGTGAAGAAGTGACAGAGTTCTTTAGCAGAGGTGCAGGATGGAGTGACATGATAAGAGCCATATCCTGGAGTCTTATTCCATTAGTCAAAGATGTGAGTCGGAACTGGGGAAGGTTGGGGCCAGGGAGACAGGGGACTAAGCTGTTTTTATATTACAGATGTGAGATGACAAGGGCTGGAATTATGCTAGTGACTGTGGAAACAGGGAAGAATGGCTGGTCGGAGAGATATTGCGGGTACATAATAAATTCCAGAGGGCATATTGGCAGATGCCAAAGAACAGGTTTTCCCAGAATTAAGTCCCAATGCTCATAAACTCTGGTATGTTCCTTTATTCTAGTGTGTGTGTATGTGTGTGTGTGTGTGTGTATTTTCTGTGTGTCTGAAGCTTTACCTCAAGCTTCAGGTTATCAAACCCTAATCACCATATAAACAAACATGCACCGCATAAATACAAAACTGTCTGGTATCTGAGAAGAGTCTCTGTCACCTAAGTCTCACACATCATATGTAGAGTCTAGAATACAAGCCACCTAATTCTGAAACTTCATTCTAAAATGAGATAGGATGCTCAAAAAGAGTGAGTCTTCATATGATCTTTTGAGAAACTGATGTAAATAGACACTATAAAAAAGCTTCCCCACACCTCTCATTCCTAATGTACAAAATAGATCTCACGCTATTTGGGGCCCTCTCCCAAATAGCTTGGCTATAGTGCCAAGACCTGCAGTGGTTTTAGTAAAGTGAACAGATGTCTGAGAAGAAGATGAGACCACTAGGCATGTTTCCATTAGGAAGCCAAGCCAAGGTTTCCAATGAGATCTCCAAAGGCAAGCAGCTGGCTGGGTACTCACCCACCATGCCACCTACAATGGCCCTAGTAGGTTTATTCCCATAAATGAGTGTGTTCATTGGCTTCATTTATGTTGGTTGAAGGAAAAATGAATCTGCTCAAGTAATGGAAATGACTCTGGTCAATTCAATGAATAAGAAGATGTAACAGTAGATCAGAATCCAACTTAAGAGAAATTGTGTTTGGAAAACATATGGCATCCTGTAATTCTTGATAAACAATGAGAGGAAGTGCCCAATTCCACCATTTTCTGAAGTTCGGTAAGAAATAATCTTTACCATTACCATCATGAAAATTAAAATGCAGAAATTATTACTCTCTCTTGTCCTTTTACAAATCATATAAGCAATACTTATGGGCCACATCTTCCAAACAAAACACAATTAATCCTTAAAGCTAAAGGCTTATCGATATGAGTGATTTATGATTTGTGTTTATGTGTTAGTGTGTGTTGGTGTGTGTGTGTGTGTGTGTGTGTATATGTGTGTGTGTGTGCCTGTGTTATCATTTAAGACCTTATCTCCTTTTTTGCTGATGTCCTAAAATTTTACTTTGATATTCTAAATAGTATCTACTAGATACTCTTTCCCTACTCGCTGACTTTGGGCTTGGCCATGTTACTTGCTTTGGCCAATAGAATATGAGATGTTATGTGAGCAGATGCTTTAAATGTGCTCGTAGAGCCTGGTGTTTTATGTCCCTAGGATGTTCCATGAGAATATGGTTTGAGTATCACAAGATCTTTGTCTAGGCCCAGGACAAAGGCACATGGAGAAGACCTGAACTCAATCTGAAGCCTGAATTTAAGAAATATAGGAATTTATGGAACAGGGGAGAAAGCCTCAAACAACTATTATTATCTCTGAAGGGTAAAAAAAATATTGTGTTCCTGAGACAAAAATAAAATACTATACAAAAAGAAATATTCAAAGATCAAGAGAAATCCCTGGAAATTTTTATATATTCATATATCACAGCAGAAACAGAAGAAAATTCAATGGAAGAGTGGGCCAATAAAGGATTTTTTCTAGAAAAAATCCTAAAAATAGAGAGACAGGTAACATAAGATAACACGAAAATTTATTCAGGAAGCTCAACATCCAACCCATAGGAATTTCAAAGAGAATAGAGAAAATATAATGGACAAAATTAGCAAAGAAATAATATTGGGAAACTGCTCAAAATCAGCAGGACTGAATATCCAGAATAAAATGCTAAGAGTCCAATAAGAAAAATAACCACCCACCTGACCAGGTGGTGGCACAGTGGATAGAGCGTTGGGCTGGGACTCGGAGGACCCAGGTTCGAGACCCCGAAGTCGCCAGCTTGAGCGCGGGCTGATCTGGTTTGAGCAAAAAGCTCACCAGCTTAAACCCAAGGTCGCTGGCTCCAGCAAGGGGTTACTCAGTCTGCTGTAGCCCCCACCCCAACTCCTGTCAAGGCACATATGAGAAATCAATCAATGAACAACTAGGGAACTGCAACGAAGAACTGATGTTTCTCATCTCTCTCCCTTCCTGTCTGTCTGTCCCTATCTGACTCTCTCTCTGATTCTAGGTCTCTGCAACAGAAAAGAAAGAAAGAAAGAAAGAAAGAAAGAAAGAAAGAAAGAAAGAAAGGAAGGAAGGAAGGAAGGAAGGAAGGAAGGAAGGAAGGAAGGAAGGAAGAAAGGAAGAAAGAAAGAAAGAAAGAAAGAAAGAAAGAAAGAAAGAAAGAAAGAAAGAAAGAAAGAGAAAAAAAAATAACTACCCAAGAATGTTATCATGAACTTTTAGAACACCAGGCAGAAAGATTTCAAGAGAGTAGGAAATAACTCTTCGGAACATCAGGAATTAGACTGGTATCTCACTTCTTAGTAGCAAACTTGAATCCCAGAAGATGAAAATTCCTTCAGAATTTGAGGAAATTTCAACCTAAAGTGCTATGTCCAGAATTAATTTTAAAAAATCTCTTCTTCCGGGAAAGTAAGTTTTCTCATACACTTTTTTTCACCCATCAAAATGTGGGCTTGTTTATATCCTCTAAACTCAAGATTTTCTTTCTTCCATTTCTCACCTTTAAAACAAAATACTTGTTTTGAGGACAACCATTAAAAACAAAAAGCTGTGGGTTTCTGGTTGTCATTTGGGATCTGCACTTCAATCTCAACCCTACCTTTGCCCATCAATCTTTCCCTTCTCGAATGCCCTCTGACCACAAATGATTCTTGTCTGTTCTCCCTTTAGGAGCCTGTTTCGGAAGCCCCGTGGAGACCTCCCCAGTATCAGCAGCCCACAGTATCCTTACTTCTTCTGGAACTTATTAGAAAAAGCCTTTTTTTTTTCACTACCTAGAGTACTGCTTACATGACTATTTATCTCTTTTTAAATTGGGTTGGTTTTTAAATTGGTTGATTATTAAAATTTTTAAATAATTTTTCACTGGAAAATAAAAATGCAAAGAAATAAAATGTATCCCAACTGTACCACTTTGAAATGGTACCAAACAGCTCAGCAGTAGAGGTCCCAGGGCAAATGTCATGGCAAACATAATTTGAAAGATATTAATAGAGACTGATGAAAAACTTCCCAAGAACATGAGCATGACCAAATCATAAAGCAATACCAGCTGGTTATTATTACTACTCAGCATTATTCTCTTCCTAACCCTTTATGAAGGGGGGAAAATGGACCCTTTCCAATCTGCAAGGTCTGCTATGGGTTTACACAGCTAAAGATGGGGCCCGTCTTACCTACTGCTTGGGCTCCAATGTGATAAGTTGTGCAAACGTGACTACAGGTAGTAAGATCCCAAACAGAAACTGTAAAGCAGGATTTTCTTCCAGACTCAATTAAAGGCCAACTAATTTAGGGAAAATAAGATAGTCACTTATGGTGCTGGGTATTTGGTCAGAGCCCTAAGCAAGAACTTGCAACCAAATCTCTCCTTCAGCCTTCTGCCCCAATTCCAGGCATCCTTTCATTAGAAAGTCATTCCCTGCATCCCTGAAGCATTGGGTTCCTAAGGATGCCCTCACTGTAATGTTGCTATCACACCACGTATCTCTCACAGCCTTCCTGACACTGTTGAGAACAGGCATCCGCACCCTGAGAACAGGAAATAGCAAATTGTGAAGAAAAGGTTAAAGACAGAGATATGGTTAGGGATGGTGGGAAGAGGGGATGCTACACAGGGAAGAAAGGGTGGAAGGGAGGAATCAAAGACACCTTTACAACACAATTCAAAACAGACTTCAGAAGTCAGTTTTCCTGGGCTCTCTACTTAATTCCCAAGGCATTACTGTATTTGAAGAATTATAATGGAAGCTTATTAGATTTCAATTACTCAAGGTTAAGAACTGTGTCATGTTTCTTATTCCTAGTTCTTTCCAATCAATGTTGTATAGATAAATGAATACTGTTAATTGTGATATAATTTTGAATGTTACAGAAATAGTTCTTATCAAAATTCAGTTCTTGTGTTCCTATCAAAAAGCCAACCTTATTCAATGACTTTGACTTTGAGAGGCCCCAGCAAGAATTATTCTCTCCTTCACTCACTCCTCTTGTGCTGCCTTATCTGGTAGCCTGGGATCCAAGCTCTACCTCCCACTTTTCCCATAGATGTGGGCTCTTTGAGGATAAGGTTGTCCCAGACTTGCCTTTGGGACACCCAGTGCCCGATGCATGGTTGACTTTTAATACCTGTTGTAGGATGCATATGGCCTGCGACCACCTTCCCAGAGTTCTGGAAACTGCGTCAAATAACTTCACTACTGTCTCTGTGGTGGTGAGAGTCAACACACCCTTCAGAAAGGTCTTGCTGGTAGAACAGTTCTGGGGTGAACTCAGGATTGACACAGAGCTCTCATACTGTGAAGACCACTTCCCTTTGGAACTCCATGAACTATGATGGCCCAATGTGTATAGTAGCTTCAGCTGTGGAGTAAGATGCTGGAGCTCCCAGAGGCCTTTGGCTTTCATAGATCTTCCACCTCTTCTGTCTTCCAGCAGCACAGCCTCCTGGTGCCTTCCAGAATGTCCTGTGGCTTTACAGTTGAGGGGTGAGCCTATATGAGGAGATATACAACCCACAATACGCGATCTTAGATTCCCATGCAAAATATTCTGTCCAACTTTCCAAACATATCACAAAAATCAGATCTCAGATACCAGATTTTTGGTTTCAGATGCAATCATGGAATTATATGAGGCCAGATACTAAATAAGTCTGTGCTTCTGACTACTTGACCCAATTTATGAACTCCCTCTGGAGGCAGAAAGCAATATGGTAGAGAGCTCACACTCTATGGCCAGATGGATCTGTTTATATTTCTAGTTCTATGTACTACTATAGTTGTTTGGTCTCAGGAAAGTATTATAATTTCTCAATCTCCGTTTCCTCATCTGCAACATATGAACAGTAATAATACCATCTACTTAATCTTACTAGACAAGAGATTATATATGTAAAGCAGCTCACATTTAGTAGGCATTGATTAAATAGTAATCATTTTATGGCATTTGATGTAACACACCATCTATTGTAAGGAATACCTTTATTTACCCCAAAGAAAGTACAAAATGCCACCAGTGGACACAATATAACCTTGCTTTCTGGTCACTTATAATTTCTATGTCATACTCATTGAAAGTGCTTTTTAGATTTATTTGATGTGGATTTCTGTAGCATATAAACTTGTATGCACACATGAAAAGAAAAATATATGCAAAATAAAATGCTGAAGTATTCTTGAAACTCAATCACATCTGGTCTTGGAGAAACCCCAGGTTTTAGAGATTTTAAAATATGAAAATAATATTTTTAGCACTGATGCAATAGAGAGCTGTTGTTGTAGGTACACAATAGGACATGATAATTCTTTTGCAATCTCCAGTTCCATGACCAATCATGGTGCCTTTGGCAAAGTACTGACCCTCTCTAGGCTAGGGGATGTGGCAGAATTGATGATACTTAAAGTGCCAAACTTAGCACAAAGTAGAATCTAACAAAAGGCAACAATGTAGTCAGAAATGGCAGCAACAAAAAGCACACTAATTGCTTTCAGTATAAGCAAGTTCACCTTCATGATCTTATTTAATCTCCCAAAGACCTGCAAAGTGGGCAAAGAAAACATCACCGCCATTGCTCAAAGGCCACATAGCTAATTAGTTACTGAGCCCAGACTCAAACCTCTGATGGCCCATTTCAGGCTATTTCCAACATTCTTGGCAGCTTTCCATGTGCACAAAACCCTTTCACATGCTTAAAAATAAGATCTCTCTGATTTTTGAACCCTTGAAGTATCTGTAACATAGAGAGTCTGGTTGACTTGGTTTCAAATCCTTATTTTACCTTCTATTTTACAGATGAGAGAAATGAGTTCCAAGGGGGTTAAGTAACTTTCCCAAGGCCCCAACGCCACCGAATGTGAATCCAGATGGTGGAGAGCTCTTAACCACTTAGCTCATTGTCTCTTCCACATAAGAGAAAAATGATAACTACTTTTCAGAGTGGTGAGTATTTACAGTAATTTAGGTAAAGCACCTGACCCACTGGCAAGTATACAATAGGTACCCAATAAATAGTACCTATAATCACTGTAGTTCATAATAATAATATTTTAGCAGCTCGGGTGCTGAATTTTGTGGGCTATGTATGTCCCTACAGTCCTGTCTCAGGCCAGACCTGCAGGGGGAACAGGAGGGCCAAACAATCTTCATTTAGAGAACTTACACCTTCTTGCATTTTCCCAAGTTGCTTCATCTCCTTGTGACTGTAGAAATAGAATAAAAGTTACATACAGAAGAAAAAAATTATCACTGGAAAGTATCTTTAGTATTCAGGGATCAGCAATCTAATTTTATATGTAACTTCCACTGAGAATGAATGTCTCCAGCGAGTCTTTCGTTGAGAATTAAAGTTGCAATCTCACACTGAGGGTGCTGGCTCTTGCAGCTTTCCTACAGGAAACGCAAGACTTGTGACAAAGTTCTTGTGAAATCCAAATAAAGGTTCTTGCTCATGACTGCTGTTGGCTCATAACCAACAGCTCAACAACTTCAGGACTTACATATAAACAGAGGACAATCTGAAAATTTGCTAATGGTTCCTCTTTACTGTAACCTCAATCTAGCTTCAAGGAAAGCAAAAGCAAAAACCCTGGCCCTTGAGATCTGAAAGTAGCAAATGTCTAATTGCTCCATTAACTTATAGAAAATAATTCTTACTGGGGGCCTCAAACTCTTCCATGAGCTGGTATAATTAAAAATATGTTGTGATATTTTAAAACAAGTCCTATTTACCCTGTAGGAACTACAGATTCATTGTGAGATGCTAAAATTTATCCCAAAATCTCTGGGTACCTGTATAAGTAGTTTTCTTGAAAAGAAGGGTGAAAAACTTTCATTAATTTCTTGAATGAGACCTGCAACCCAAACACCACTAAGAATTATTGAAAAACAAGTAAATTTGAGGCAGAAAAAATGTTCACAACTCATTGTTAAATAATGACAGAAAAATAAGCCACAGAATAGTTATGTGTGACACGCAACTTCTGTTCAAACAATACATATATTCATAGGAAAATATAAAAAATACATACCAAAAATATCTCTGGATGTCAGGTACATGAATGACTTTTGTGCTTTTGTAAGTTTGTGGGTTTTTTTCTACAATGAACATATGTTAGTTTTAGAATCTAGAAAAGCCTGATTCGTGTTATATATTTGCTGACTGATTTCAAAGAACTTTTAGCCTTCTCTGAACCATGATTTCCCAAGTTACTCATGAACCCCTCTCTGTCTACACTGCACAATCTACACTCCAAGTCAGGAATGTCTCCCATGGACTGGTCAGATGGCCCCTTCTGAGTCACAAAATCCACTTCTGAGTCACAAAATCTGAATGCATAAGTGTTTGGCCCAGTTCATATTTGAACAGAGAAGACCACTCCTTTTGTAAGAAAAAGGGACTAGCAACTCTGAACAGAAAGGGAAGGAAATAGGAGAACTGTGTCACCCAGAGAGCGTTCATGCTGCTTGCTAAGTCTATGCATAAGCATTGCAAGTCAGAAAGCCGGTAGCTGCTTTGAAGGTTGTTTCTAACCCTTCAGCTCCACAGCCAAAGCAGCTAGAAAGATCAGGTTCATACCAAATGCCCTATTCATGTTTTATTTTGGTGGCAGAACCAAGAAACACATCCAAAGGCTAGAAGGCAAATACACTCCTCAAAGAAAATCTGACCAACTGTCCAGAGCTTGCCTTACTGATAAAGCACAGGATTTGTAAAGTGGGGAAATTGGGGGATATGGGAAGCAGGAAGGACCCACATCAAGGTTGCCAGATTTAGCCAATAAAATGCAGGGTGCCTAGTTAAATGTAAATTTCAGCTGTGTAACAAATCTTTGTCTTGGTATAAGTCTATCTCATTCAACATTTGGGATAGACTTATACTAACAATGATTAGTTTAGAAATTCAAGTTTAACTGGGCCTCCTGTATTTTACTTGGCAACCCTGATCCACATAGAACAAGGGAGGGCCAGTCTATGGGCGTATTTTCTCATGCAAGACAGACACTGTGCACACTGTAAGGATAGTGAGTAGAAATACAAGGAGTCTGGGGCTCATGGGAGATTCTTTCAGGAGCTGGAGAAACCTTCTACAAATTAACTAAAATAATGGGCTGTATGAAGCCTCTTCTGCTGTCATGTGAGAAACACTGGATCTTTCTAATGTTATTCTTCTGGTGATCAAACAATATGACCTCAAAAGCAGAAGGCAGAGAAACCTCGGAAAGTCCCGGGTCCGTGGTGTGCAGGCAGGCTGTGGAGAAACGTGCTGAATGGCAAAGGGTAAACCTCAGAGCCAGTGCCACTGGCCATGAAGTCAGTGTCGGTGGGCAATACTTAGCCAAGACTTCAACACTTCTGCTGAGTAGCTTGCACCTTGTAAAATTGTTTCAGGGGAAGCACATTGAAAAATAAAATAGCAATTAAAAAAAAAGAAACATAAAGGGTAAGAGACACATGTTGATGCCTGGATATCTATGACATTCAATGAATGAAAGGCAGGAAAACACCATCGCCCAGATGTTTCAGCGAGGTAGGAACAGAGAACACTTTTGCTTTCTGCACAGATGGTGTGGAAATAAAGTCTGTGACTAAGATATTGAAAAGCATTGATTAAGATATCAGAAAAAAAATATTATTTTATGTTGCCCACAAATAGCCACTGGAATATTTTTTCATGAACTTATTTTCAGCTTACCTGACAAATCATAATTAGCCATGCAGTGAATAGCTCTGTGCTCTTTTAGGCTCAATAAAAACATTACAATGACTTCTTAATTTTCTGTCTTGCATTGCATGCACCCCCTACCTGTGTTTTCTGGACATGTGATTGAAGAAGTCCTTAGTTTCTCAGAGCCAGAGGGCTCAAATCCTACTAGAACCAGCCTGTCCCCTCACCCTCATACTGTCCTAGTGAGCACAGTGTTGTAGAAGGTTGGCTGACAGAAGGTGACAGCCAAGGTTTGATGATGAAAGCAGAACCACCCTGTGTGATGTGAAGTAAAGGGTTTATCATAGAAATTAGGCCAGATATCATTGTGGGAACTGGTTCCTCTGCCTACGGTAGCATCTTTGAAGTCACAATAGCTCAGCAGAGCCAGCAGTTGTGGAGATAAGCTGAACTTGAAGCAGGGAGACAGAAGATGCCTTAGAACCTGCGTCTGGCTCTCCTGACCTCTGACCCAACAGTACAGATCACCTGCAGTAGAACGGCACCCTTTGCCACAAAGCGGCATGAAGGTGTCAGCCCACAACTCCAAGAACCTACCAGAGACCTGCTTGAAACTGGGGAAGCCCCACTCTGAGCACAATGGCTGCTGCTTCATCTCCCCCTTCCGAATTTCATGCAAGTTTCTCTTGTGCCCAACTCCAACATAGGGCCACAGGAGGGGGATTCTAGAATACACAACTCCCTGCATAGCATAAAGCCTTCACATAGTACTAGGCATGAGTCTCTGGCCTCTGTTCTGTCATGATCTAACTGGGTGAGCTTCTCAGAGTATTAAGTCTCCCTAAACCTCTGTTTTTTCATCTGTAGGGATATTTATTAAATCATTCAAAAAGTAAAACTGCCAAGTGCTCAGCATATATAAGTGAACCAAACTCCCTGCCCTCATTTAGCTTCCATTCTGTGGATAACAATATCTCCATTGAAATGTTGCTCTGTGGGTTGAATAAGATAGTGGTGAAGAATGTAGCACATAGAAAGATCTCAATCTATGCTACTCTGATCTTCTGTGAGCTCATGAGCTGTCCCCTTTGGAATTCCTTACACATGAACTTGAAGAACTACCATCAGAGACAACTAATGCATGAGTAGATTCCTAATGTCAAGTCAAGTCAAGTCATTCCCAGCTTTTTAAAAAAGTTTCCTCCCTCAGATTCCTACCTATAAGCAACCTAGAAAGCTTGGGTTCTCCTCCCCTTAGAGTCATACTCAGAGAGGAATCTGCTTCAAGAAAAGGAAAAGAAGGTGAAACCTGCCAGGAAGAGAAGTTCAGGTACAAAAGGAAGGTGCTCACTTTCCAAATGGTACTGTTGTTGACACTACCATAGTCACTGTCACATTGGATAGTAAGCGCAAAAAGAAAAAGCCTTCGGCCAGGTCTGGAATGGTTCAGAACAGAACTTTAAAGAGAACATAACACCCCACACCCTACCACTTACATGGAGCCTTGATAGCGCCATAATTTCCAAGTGGTTAGCAACCACACCTACCTCCTTTTCTCCTTCCCTCCTATCGCCAGTGAAACACTGGTGGTTGGCTGTTGTGGGTGGCTTCTCCACAGGGATTTTCCACATTTTCTAGCTCAAAGCTTAGGTCTGCATGGAACAGTTGCAAATGACAATCTGTACTCAAAGTAGTTCCCCAACCAGGGAGTACTGGGAGCACCAAGGGTCTCTCTGAATAACAAGTCTGATCCTCTCTGCTCCGTGCATGTGCTCTAACATGAACACCCATATGTAATCCTGGATGACAGGGGTTGGTAAGAAACACCATGTTGGAAAATATCTCCCTACCCACCCGCTAGCACCATACTCCTCTAGTATCAGTTGACTAGTCACAACAGGAGAGGTTTTGTCTTGCTCTTAAGTCTTTGAATTTATCATGTGAATAGTCAGAATAACAGTATGCTAATTGCTGGGGGGTGGAGGAGGGTGAAGGGGGGGATAAATGGTGATGGGTGGAGACTTGTGGTGGTGAATGCACCATACAGTGTACAGATGATGTGATGTAGAATTGTGCACCTGAAACTTATATGATTATCTTGACCAGTGTCACCCCAATAAATTCAATAGGAAGGGAAAAGAATAAAAAATATATGCAAATATCCTTTTCTCTCTCTCTCTCTCTTCTCTCTCTCTCCTTCCTTCTTTCCTTTTATTCCTCCATCTCCATATGTTGGCAACTGGAACTGTCAACAGGACTACTAGTTTTTGATCTATTGTCACATTTCCAAATTCAGTTGGGAGATAATTACACTCTGGAAAATATACAATATTTAGATGTCAAAAAGATGTCATCATTCTTCGAAATAGATGGCTACACGCTTTCTCAAGAACTCATTTTTACGAACTCAAGTTAAAACAAATGAATATATGTTCCTCTTTTTGCTTCCTCTTTTGAGCAATTTTACGATTGAAAAAAGACACTTTACCACAGTGGAAAATACCTCATTTTTCCATTAAAATGTACTCTTTTTTTTTTAACAGCTATTAATCCACTTCCCTGTCCATTGGATTAAAATGAGCTGTTCCTAGGAGACCAAGCCAAAGCTTCATCAAGGAGGTGGAAAAGGAGGTGATTGTTAGTGAGTCTATTGACTACCCAACACTTTGATGGCCATGGCAATATTAGCAATAGCACCAAAGCAGCCAGTTGGAAAAATGAAAACAAATCATGCCACTGACTGACAGTTTGACCTTCTCTGTGCTGAATGAGAGTCCAGGCTGGTTCCTTCCACAGTTGTAGGACTAGCTCAGTCAGCCCTATTTATAGCCAGTGGACCCAGACTGGGGTTGCTCTTAGTGCTTTGTGTCATCATTAAGAGAGAGTCAGTCCACATAGCCCAACACTCAGTTGTACCTTGATTGAAAAGACCTAACTAAGATTACTGGTGAGATGAACACCGATGTACGATTGGTTGAGTTTTATACTTTTCATATAAGTACAATAGCATCAGTATCTTCCAGTTAAATAGACTTCTCTCCAGGTAACTGTTCCAAAGACAAAGAATTCAGTATAAGGCACTGATATTGAACATAATGTAAACAAGTAGTTTAAAGGATTGATCAACTACTTTGTTCTTCAATTTTATTTTATTTTTTCTTTTTAGTTTAGAAGCCATGTCATCAAAGAATCAGAAAGCTATAGAGAGTTCAGGATTTGGTGCCCCACACTAATTTCACCCTCCCAAGTTAAGATTTCCTTTTTGACAACCGGATTCTTCCCCTTTTAATCATCTTTCCAGAAGATTTATAAGTCTTCCCAAAGACTGAGATACCTTTGTAGACAGCTTAACATCTATGCTGTCTCAAAGTTTGTTCATGCTCTCTACACTTGGTGCGCTATTTATAGCATGTTAGATGGATTATTTCTGTCCTTAATAGTTTAGCTTGGAGAAGTATGTAATTATAAAATACAACAATCTCTTGATGATCTGTTTGAAATGGATAAAAGGGAGAGGTGCTCATGAAGTCCAGGTAATTTGAATTTAAATTTGTAGGTATCAGAAAATATTACCAATACCTCTGCCCAATTCTCTCTCACACACATACACAAACACACACACAATATAAAAGCACTTAGGCACTGCTTCCCACAAATTAATTCATTAGATTCCACTGACTCCTCTTGGGGAATGAACTACTAAAAGCAGTAACATCAACCCAAGATGACAAACATGAAGATGGAGAAGCAAATGGTTGACATAATCTTCATGCTGGATTATAACTTAAACCCTGAGTGACTTGGGTTGGGCTAAAATTCATTCTTTTTTATGAGATTTTTTTTTTCAAATAAACTTCAGTGCATGACATTGGGGTGCTAAAATAGAAATACAGTAGAATCTTGTTATTGCAAAATTTTGGCAAAGCTACCAGTGAAATCATGTTCCTTGAAACATAACAACTACATACAGTAAAATCCCAATTCCTCTCAGTGTGCCCATAAAGAGGGTGTTAGCCCTGTTCCTCAGAGTTGACACTATGATAGAGCTCCAGCCTATTTAGTGAACCCACATTCAACCCAGTAATTCTTATCTTGACATTAGAGTAGTATGTTAAATCCACGTCCCAGTAAGTTGCTGTGTGGTATATGAGATGTATTAAAAGTACATGAGGTGAAGCTATTTTTATTACCTTTCACTTTAATGTCTGATCATTAGAGGATCATTTCCCCCATCCCTATTATTCTAATAATTTCACTCTTCCATGGTGTTCGCACTTGATTGGACGGGAGGGGAGGTACACAAAGGGTTCAGGACTTTTCTGAGATCATGTATCACAGGAGTGATAGAAAAAAAATGGAGTTGAGGTTTTGTAAGCCCCACACACTGAATCTGCTGGGGCCAAGCCTTGTCAATGCTATGCTGTCGCTGGCATTGTGCCTTCCCTGTAGCAATGATCACAGTCTAACTATGAGGCTCCAACCATGAATGTACTAATGTCCCATGTGAAACGTCTGGCTAAGGGGGGACACAGCTGAACCAGCTTTCATGGAGACTCAGGGTAGTTGGAGCTACCAAGTCAAGAGGGAGTTCCCTGCTCCCCTCCAACTACATGGTTCCACAGGCCTGAGCCATCTGCTGGCAAGACCCAGAGTCTTCCACTGTGCCCCATATCATTTCCCTTCAGTCAGGTACCAAGGAGTGTACCTGAGAATGTGTGAGGAGACTACAGGTTTTCCAAGCCTGTTTTGAGGCATCTGAGAAGGTAAAAAGAAGCAAATAGCATGCATTTTCCTTTTCAGTGATATGCATTGTCTAAGGTTACAATGGGGCTGCTCCCAGAGGGAGAGAGGTGTGGGATCAGGCCCTGATCACTCCTTGCTCTGGATGCCTTCCCATTCATAAATTTCTGACATGGCCACACGTCCCCCTCCTCCTTGTGAAGTCCCCTAGTTAGCCGACTTCAAAGTACAGTTACAACTAGAAGTGGAAGGGCTGTACAATGTAGGAGGAGGGGAGGAGAAAGGAGAGAAGAAGTCGTGTTTCCATTTGATATAACTGTTGTTTAAAGAAAATTCAAGTCAGATGCTTCCAAGACTGGACTTCAGACAGAAACGAGGCTCTTTTAGAGGCTGATCAAACCCAATGATGAAGAGTTTCTTTGGGGGGGGGGGGGGATGCTGTTTCACAGACCCTAGATCAGATCAGAAGGGTCAAACAATTCAGTGGAAAAATGAAACTGATTTGCTGGAGTCTGTGCTCTAAGAAGACCAACACTATTATAACAATGTGTAGTTTAACAGCTCAGGGTGCCATGGAGCACAGTCTACATGGAGAGTATCCTGAGGACAGAGGGTGCTACCAGAAGGCAAGTATTTTGAGTCTAGGAGTAAGAAGACTCAGAGGATGCTGGGGACAACAGTATCTATAACCCAGAAGGCAGGTGTCGATGCCTTACCTAGCAATCAACTAGAAAGCCTCATTTCAGTTCTTGAAAATAGCCTTTTCAAGTTTTATTTCTCCAAAATGAAATCTTACTTCCTTCTAAATCTGCTTCTCTTCCCAAATCAGCAAAATGTGCCCTCACAATGAAGAACACCAAAAGAGTTTCTCCCGGAGAAATAGATTTATATACAAGGTAGTTCTTTTGAATAGGTACAATCCCACATCTCTATCTATCTCTCTCCTTCCTTCCTCCTTCCTTTCCCTCCCCTCCCCTCCCCTCCCCTTCCCTTCCCTTCCTTTCCCTTCCCTTCCCTTTCCTTCTTCCTTTCAGCAATCAATCACTATGTGTCAAGCATTGTGCTTGATGGAGGCCCCATCCATAGCCTCACTTTTTTGGTATTTGGAAGCCTTGGATTAAATCAGGTCTGTGTGCTTGCTCTGAATACTCGGCTTTTCAAAAACTTTATTATTTCATTTTTTTATTACAAAAGGAATATATGCTCTGTGTAAGTTGAAAAGTATAAAAGTATATAAAGAAAAAGCCAATCCTACCTCTCTAAGGTAACTGATGTTAATGATCTGATGTATATCCTTCTAGTGTTTTCTCTACTCTCATACAAGCATATGCTCATATAGGGAAATTGTCTTTATTTATAATAATAAACTGATTTCATAAACATTACTCTGTACCTTGATTTATTCATTTATCTTTGCATTCTTTCATAAAAGATTATTATAAACTTATTGAAAATATTGGCTTCTTAAATCCAGTAAAAACCAATTGAATTTTAAACAGCTTTAAATTGTTCATATTTGCTTATAGATATGCAGAAACCTGCTACAATAAGGTAAGAAAACACCATTTGTCGTCTTCTTTTAAATACTTGTTCTGGTTCCTGTTGATTTTTATAAAGTGTCAACATTTCTGAAGGCTGTTGAAAAAAACTGCTAATGGCCCCTGGGAAATGGGATTATGGTAAATCAGCATTATCATCTGTGAGCATCAGGCTAGAAAGACTCACTGCCAGTCCCTAGAAAGCCCGGAAAGCACGTGAGAAGGTTTTCTAGATATTGATGGTTAACAGCATTGACCAGTGGAGGTGGAAGACAATGTGGGTACCAGTCTCTGCAAAGAAATGAGTTCTCTAAAAGAAAGAGGAAAAGAAAGGAGGATGTGAAAATTTCTGGATGTCCCTTCCTATTACTCTAGTCTATTAAAACAAAACAAAACATTATTTTATTTTCTGTAAAAAAAGATTTTTGAATCTCAACCATATTTTAGATAACAGTATTGCAACAATGGTAAATTTCCTCAATCTGGTCATTATACTGTGGTTATTTATAAGAACAGACTGGTTCTTATGAGATATATACTGAAGTATTTAAGGGGAAGGGTAATGCAATTGCAACTTACTCACAAATGGTCCTGACAGGAACGGAGAAGAAGACACAAGAGGGAGAGAGGAGAAAAAAGAAAGGAAAGGGAAGAAAAAAGAAACAATCCTATGTTAACTAACATTTTATGTGCCTCCATGCTTGACCTAAATTAAGTTCCTTCAACATTACCATCAAAGAGAAAAAGAGGAAGAGAAGCCACACAAGTACAATAAACATCATTCCTTAAAATATTTAAAATTATTTTATAAATACAGCCTATAGCATCACCAAAATGTTATTTTATTTATAATTAGTATCTTTAAAGGACTTAGAATTTTTGTGAATTATTTTTCAAGAAATAGTACCATGCTGAACATGCACTGGACTCTCCCAGAAATCTGGCTAACAGAATTCGAGAGTTCCATGAGCTCAAATGAACCAACCTTTGAGACAATCTAATCCAATCTCTCCCTCAGACATGAGGCACATAAGAAGACAGGGAAGGAAGAAACTTGTAGCAAAATTTTAGAAATGGCCATTTCCACTTAGGATGAATTTCTTAGAAAGAGTTACTCTGAGGATGAAATTCTCATTCTGCATAAAGTATTAAGCACATTCTGTATTAAGTGTGAATTTTTAATGAAAAGAAAACTCTCCACATTGGTCTACAAATGACACTTTTTTCAAAACATTGTGTTATGTGATTTTGGTTTGTTTCAGCTCTATTCATTTTTAATTATACATAAGAAGAGAAGGAAAGTCAATTGTATTTACTCATATTTTTGCTAACCATGTTCTTCCTTTCTTCCTCATGTTCCAATGACATTTCTTCTATCATTTCTTTTATATTTTAAGAGATTCCTTTAGCCACTCTTTTAAAATAAATATGCTAATGAAAAATATTTAGTTTTTTTTATTTAGGAATGCCTTGATTTCTCCTCCTGATTCCTGAAGAATAATTTCACTGATGATCAGATTCTGGGTTGAGAATTATCTTTCACCACCTGAAAAATGTCCACTTCCTGAAAGCATATACCATGCTCATGGCTAGAAAGAATAAACATCATTAAAATGTCTACATTACCCAAAGCAATTTATAAATTCAATGCAATACCAATTAAAATACCAATGACATACTTCAAAGATATAGAACACATATTCCAAAAATTTATATGGAACCAAAAAAGAACACGAATACCCTCAGCAATCTTAAAAAGAAAAAATAAAGCAGGAGGTATCACTCTTCCGGATATCAAGGTTTACTACAAGGCCATTATACTCAAGACAGCCTGGTACTGGCATAAGAACAGGCACATAGATCAATGGAACAGAACAGAGAACCCAGAAATAAACCCATAGCTTTATGGACAACTGATATTTGACAAAGGAGGAAAGAACATACAATGGAGTAAAGACAGCCTCTTTAACAAATGGTGCTGGGAAAATTGGACATCTACCTGCAAAAAAATAAAACTAGACCATCAACTTACACCATTCACAAAAACAAACTCAAAATGGATAAAAGACTTAAACGTAAGCCATGAAACCATAAGCATCTTAGAAGAAAACATAGGCAGCAAGCTCTCCGACATCTGTAGCAGCAATATATTTGCCAATTTATCTCCACCGGCAAATGAAATAAAAGGCAAGATAAACAAATGGGGCTATATCAAACTAAAAAGTTTTTGCACAGCTAAAGACAATAAGAACAGAATAAAAAGACAAACCACACAATGGGAGAACATATTCGACAACACGTCTGATAAGGGGTTAATAACCAAAATTTATAAAGAACTTATAAAACTCAACACCAGGAAGACAAACAATCCAATCAAAAAATGGGCAAAAGAAATGAATAGAAATTTCTCCAAAGAGGACATACAGATGGCCAATAGAGGCATATGAAAAAATGCTCAACATCACTAATCATTAGAGAAATGCAAATTAAAACCACAATGAGATATCACCTCACACCAGTCAGAATGGCGCTCATCTGCAAAAACAACACAGAATAAGTGCTGGTGAGGATGTGGAGAAAAGAAAACCCTCCTGCACTGCTGGTGGGAATGCAGACTGGTGCAGCCACTGTGGAAAACAGTTTGGAGATTCCTCAAAAAATTAAAAATCGAACTGCCTTTTGACCCAGCTATCCCACTTATAGGAATATACCCTAAGAACACCATAGCACTGTTCGAAAAGAAGAAATGCGCCCCCATGTTCGTGGCAGCATTGTTCACAATAGTGAAGATCTGGAAACAGCCCAAGTGTCCATCAGAGGACGAGTGGATTAAAAAGCTTTGGTACATATATACTATGGAATACTACTCAGCCATAAGAAATGATGACATCGGATCATTTACAACAAAATGGATGGACCTTGATAACATTATACAGAGTGAAATAAGTAAATCAGAAAAAAACTGAGAACAGCATGATTTCATACATAGGTGGGACATAAAAGTGAGACTATGAGACATGGACAAGAGTGTGGTGGTTACGGTGTGGGGGGAGGGAGGAGAGGGTGGGATAGGGAGGAGGGGAGGGACACAGGGAAAACCAGATAGAAGGTGACAGAGGACAATTTGACTTTGGGTATGCAACATAATTGAATGATAAGATAACCTGGAGATGTTTTCGTTGTACATATGTACCCTGATTTATTGGTGTCACCCCATTAAAATTAATTTTTAAAAAATGTCCACTTCCTTTTTCCTTTTCCTAGATATTAATCTGGTGCGAAGTTTGTTGTCATTCTCATTGTTTTTGCCTCTATGGGTAAGATGTTATTTGTCTCTCGCTGCTGTCATGATTTTTGTGTTGTCTTTAGTTCTCAAGTTTGACTATGATGTATCTTTAAATGGCTATCTTTGGGGTTTATCTTCTTTGGGATTCACTCAGCTTTGTAAATTTGGAGGTTTATGTTTTTTGGCCTAATTGGGGAAGTTTTCAGTCATTATTTCTTGGTGTGCTTTTTCAACCTCTCCCTCTTTTTCCTCTCTTTCCAGGCCTCTAATGACACAATGTTGTATTCTCCCAGGTTCTGCACATTTTGTTTCCATTATTATTTTCTATCTGTTCAGACTGGGCCATTTCTATTATTCTTTCTTTTGATCCCTTAATTCTTTTCTCTATCCCTTCCATGCTGTTCTTGAGTTTCTTCACTGCATTTTTTATTCTGGTTATTGTACTTTTTAGTCCTAAATTCCCATTTAGTTCTCCTATTTTCTATTTCATTTTTGAGACATTCTACTTCTTTGTTAATTCTTTGTATTTTTTAATTTGTAATTTTTGTAAGTTTTATAATGTTTGTAATTGTTCACTGAGGCATTTTTATGAGAAATTCTCTAACATGTTTGTCAAATCCTTCTAATATTGCCCTCAGTTTGGTGATGGCATCTATTAATTAGGGTTTTTTTTCTTTTCAGCTTTGAGTTTTCAATTCGAGATCTTCCTGTCTAGTATAATGAGTGATTTTTATTTTAAACATGGGCACTTTGGGTATTACAAGACTTCAGACCTTACTTAAACTTTTTATTTCAGCTAACATCTATTTTAGCTCCAGATGATATCTAAGGACTGGGATTAGATGGAAAGTATATTCTAACTTTTATTTTATATTCTCCCATATTACTGTTGCATTAATTACAGTTACTCTAAATGTAAATTAATTAAAATGAACTTAACTTTAGCTTAACTTTAAGTACTTGAAAAAAATATTTTTGAAACTGAAATTTATACATGTGAGAACAATCATTCTGACCATATTTATGTAATATAATCTTAAGAAATTAAATGAATAAATAAATAAATCTGGCTGCACTATACCAAATAGCAAGTTCTTTTTTTATTTTAACTTTTTTTTTTCACATTTTCACAAAATTTAGCAGTACTACCCATATAGCCCAGATTTGGCCTTAAAATTTAGGTTATAATAGTGTATTTGGAAGCAACCCTACTTTAGATTCCCAATTATAACAAATTATCAATTCTTGGAACAGAGAATAGTTCTTCACCCTTTGGCAATTAAAAATAAACTGCTATTTTTGGTGCTAAACTAGACACCAGGGTATCCAAGGGCCGTAGAAAACTGTGTGTGCTTTTGTGTGCCTCGCTCAGAAAGCTGAAGCCAGGATGAAATTCTTAGATTGACTTTTCTCTGGCCCCTGATGTTTCAGTCACTCCACAGAAGTGCTCCAGAAGAAGGGTCTGCCAAACCCAACAAGGCAGGGAAGGTCACAAAAGTGCTCAAATTCTTGGCTGGGCCTGCTGATTTAACAGCTTCTTTATAGAGGATGTTTTTATTTTTGATCTTCTATCCCAGAAATTTGATTTTCTTGGAATGAAAAATATAAATGTGGGTGGGCCTACTCATTTCATACTTTCTCTCTCCCCTTCTCACCCCACCCCCTTGTTTCACACTCTCTTTTTCTCCAGGCATTTACTTCTCTCTGTGAGCCTTTTTCTCCACCCCCATGCCCTTCCAGGCCTTCCTCTCTGACTTTCCCTTCATTTTCATCAATGGTTTCTTCTGTCCTGGACCCAGCAACTGATGCCTGAATGAGGCAACTCTAATTCAGGTATCAAGATGACCGAAATAATCAGGCAACGGTGTTCTCTTCTTAATTTTTTAAACATCTTAAGGATCAAAAAAATTCAACTGTGGCACAATCTGTTATTTTGAAATGACTGCTCTCCAACATCCCTCAGCTCTCCTCCAAAAAGGACAACAAATCCACAGCATTTTGGACAAAATAAGTGGAGTCTTTGAATATAGTTTCCGCATTCTTCCACACCTTTGACCTCTTTTCTTTCTCCCTTGGCCAAAGATATACTATGAAATTGTGTTTTCAAAGATTCTATTCTCATCACTATAATCTAGAAACAGAGAGCAAAGGTGTTAAGAAGTGACTCTCATTTCCAATCACAGTCTTTTCACCAAACACCCTTCTCACTACCCTCAGTTTGTGTATAAGGCAAAATGTAGGTTCTACAGAGGAGAGGGCTATGGGACAACACCAGTTGTAAAAGCTTTGATAAGTCATCTCTTCTCTTTGTGCCTTAGGCTGCTTGCTATAAGTTATTACAGCCATTCACAGATAATACTCTTCTCTTCTCCCCATTACACACTAGTTCCTTTCCCTACTCCTTTTGAAGGTAGACACAGGAATATGACTTGCTTTGTCCAGTAAATGTTAGTTGAAATATTATGCATCCCTTTTAAACAAAATCTAAGAGCCAGGTCACCAAATTTTCTCACTCTCCAGAGATTATAGAAATTTATTTTAAGATGGAACTGTTGTCAGTCCGGGTCTCTGTATGACTTCAATGAGCCAAGCTCTCTCTGCTTCCCCATATAGAATGTAATCATCCATGGTAGCATGCACATTTTAAGCTACTGAGATTTGAGGGTTGCTCATTACATATCATAAACTAACTCATCCAAATTAATACATGCCTTTTCTACAAAATGGCAATGATGATAACATGTAGCAACACATAGTGTTGTCCTGAAGATCAAATGAGGTGACTCCCACACAGCACTGGGCACAGTCAGTGCCCGATGACTGTTGGTTATCATTACTTCCATGAGACACCTCAGGCAAACTGAACAGACAAATAGAAGCAGACCAACATCCTGTCTTACAGCTAATGTTGAACAATAGTAAATAAAGGTTTAAGGCAATAGCACTTAGAGTCACTCTCACTAGAAAATTTTCCTGCCTTCCCTCTCACCCTGTCTCCTTACCAACAATCAATGGTCACTTTATGCACACTCTGGACTGCCTTTACAACCTACCCTCAGAGCAGAAATTCTGTCCTTCACTTCTTCACCTTTTCAAGATGCTTTCCCAGACCAATCCACTCATCAGATTATCCCATCAGATACAGCAAAGCACTCTTTCAAATGCATACATTCATAGTTTGCACTATATGTGTTCCCACTTAGGCTTACTCAGAACTGTCTTTAGTTCATTTTGTAATTGTTACTGAAAGGACAGGGACCATGGCATCCCTTTTGTGATGTGGTTTCTCTGTTTGTTTTTTGTTGTTGCAGTTTCCATATTTATGTGACTTAGTCCCGCCGTTGTCCCTTATGAGTCCTTAACCCTCCCACACCTGAGAACCTACAGCAGAGACCCGTTTTGAGTAGGTGCTCCAGTAATGTGTTTTTCAGGCTGGTTTAAACTGTGCCAAGACCTGCAGAACAGGATGAAATAAATGAGGCGCTTACCAAGGACTGATCGTCCAGGTGATTCCAAGTCCTCCCTCACCTAACCATTCAAACATGCTTTATTGTGCAGGACTTGCACAGTTCTGCAAAGCATTGCTCCAAGAGTCCCAAACAATTTGTCATTTTGCTCACCTGATTGCAGTAATTAAAAAAGTACATGAGAACATCAACTACCCAAAACATCAGGTCCACCAAAGGAGCAGAGGAATTGTAACATAACACACTTCTACAGCATGGTCAGGAATGTGCTGTGGAGACAGGCCCTGGTGAGTACTTCCTGCCAAAAGATACATTTGAACTTTGAACAGGGAAAAAAGCAGTTAGGAGACAAGGCATGACTCAGGTGTTTCCCATAAATCATTTGTTTGCCTGTTTTTTGGGGTCAGCAAACCAGCTCTCAACAACCCACTCAAGAGTGGCCCAGGAGCAGAAGGAACAGCAGGCACCCAGAGATAACTGCCGAACCTGACTTCAGCCTCACACTTCTCCTTTCTTCTTTAAATAGGCAGCGTCCGCTGTGTGTATCTGACAGCCCCGTGGCGACTAAGCATGTGGGGCACGGAACTCTTTCACTTCCCCCTTGCCGCGTTTCCCAGAAACCAGGCTGAGCTCTCTAAGCCACAGCAAAGAGATGTCCATTGAGCCAAATTACCCACTTCAGCACCACAGCAGCCTCTGGATTTTCAAAATGGAAGGCGATTCCCTAGGGAAAAGAAGACGGTTCACCCTGCCTGGTTTCCACCTTGAGATCCGTCCCTCCTAGATGCGTTATGTGTAAGGGGGTTGGAAATAAACTGGAAACATAGAGCCATAGACAGCCCCAACCTCACATGAGCCAGTCCTGTAGTAGGTGCTCTGCAATTCAAGTGACTTATAGTAGATCCACTCCCTCCCTTCTTTGCTGAGGCTTCTTCTCCAAGTAACTTCCGCACTTCCCTTTTGGTTAATGAAAAGAACTGATCATGTGTCAAATCCCTCTCCCAGGGAACAAGTGAATGAACTGTATACATGTTCTGTGATTGCAAGAGACACAGACAGGAAGATAGACATGCTTACACGCCACCCACATAAAATCAAAGTTCATTGTCTCATGTTAACAAAACTTAAACATTTCCCATACAAGTAAAGCTATATGGACTGATAAGTAAATATGTCCTATTTTATCATTTAGTGACAATGGGACACAGTAATAAAAAAATACTGCACAATATTCACATCTGTCATAGCCCTAATCAAATTTCACCTTTAAGGTGAAAACTGGGCTTAATCAGGCTACCCTCAACCACTCTACCTAAATATTGCCCTCTTCATCATTACTTTCTGTGCCCTAACACTACTTGATTTTATTAACAGAATTTATCACTCTCTGAATTTTTCTGCTTAGCTATTGGTTTATTTATTTATTACTTTTCTCTACTGTTGAAATGTAAGCTCCACTGGACAGTTCCCCTAGGAATTTTCTCTAGGACAGTTCCTGGCATGAAGCAGGTACTCAGTAAATGTTAGCAATTTTAAATAGATAGATAGATAGATAGATAGATAGATAGATAGATAGATAGATAGATAGATAGATGATAGATAGATAGATAGACAGACAGATAGATACATACACATAGGAAATTCCACATTGGTAAGGAAGAAACTATTAACAATGATCAGTATTGGGATGCTGGCTTAAGAGTTTCAAAATTAGGAAAAAAGATCTTTACTTTTTGTTCTACACTTAAGTCTTACTATGGAGATGTGTTTCTTTCATAGTAAAACTATTTTTTAAAATAGAAAATTAAGTATGTAACTATATAAACATTTAAAATTTTACATGGTCAAAGAAAATGGCATAAACAAAGTCAAAAAACAAAGAATAGCTTCAGAAGAAAAAATAATTTCAGCATAAAGACAAGGTAATATAATTCCGAATATACAAGGAGCACCTAAAAGTTAATTGGTGAAAAATAAATCATTAGAAAATGTGACATGAATTAGGCAGTTCAGAGGAATGAAAATATATTTAACTTCATGGATTAAATTACATTTTCTAATGTGGATGATTTTAATACTTTGCTTATTCTGTTTTCTAAAGTTTCCACTTACAAGTAAGCCTATGCTACTTTTTCAATAAAAATATAGACTATATTGCCATATATATTAATAAAATTATTAGTTGAAGATGCTACTTTTGTCATGGTACTTCTTTGTCATGTAGAACTTCAAGGACCCTCTCCTTGGAGCTCCTTCCTTGGGATTACCCTCGGGAATGTCATGCTCTACATCCTGGTGGGACTTGTAGCCCTTTGCTATGAAAAAGCGGGGGAAAAACAGCAGCCTTTGGCATTTTCATTGAGTTTGATTGGGCAAAATATCCCAGAGTCAGCAGGAGACAGACAGAAGGATGCTGTAAAGAGTGACATTGAGGAATGACACTCAATCAAGAAGAAGCTGGGACCTGCCTATACTCTGTGGTGATGTCAGGATCTTGAGTTTCTTAAGTACAACATTTAGCACAGTGGCTTAGAGCTCAGGTTAGACTCAGAAAAACTTGGATTCTAATTCCAGCTCCACTGCTTCCTCTCTCATCTATAGAGTGAATAGCAATCACGTCTATATCCAAGGGACCAGTGAGAACTAACCCACGTAAAACAGTACACGGCACACGGTAAGTGCCCAGTGAATGCTGGCGTGATGTCATCATCAGGTCATATCATCCTCACTTCACTGATGATGTCATTAGACTTGAAGAAGTTCAGGGACACTTACTCGGAGTCATACAGATACAAGTAGAAAGTCTGAAACTGGAGCCCAGTCTAATGTCATATACAGTATTCTCTGCTGGTATGATTCCCTAAGTCACGGTTTGGAAGCAAAACTTCCATGATGCCATTACTGCAGCTTGACTGAATCTAACACAACCTGAAGGGGAAGCAGTCACTCTGGAGCCAGAAACACAAATGATACTACATGGCTCCTTCATTTCCCTGGAAGTGAATGGACCAGAACCAGAAGAAAGGAGGATGCCCAACTTTAAAATAAAGACACTAGGGTGACCACACAAGATCTCAGACCTCTGGGCTCCTCCCTCCCCTCAAACGTTGTTTGAGACCAAGCCATGTCCAAGTGTCACTTGCTGCCATTGAGTCATCTTCATATATTAGTATCACCAACTGGACCGTGTTCCAGGGGCTTAGGAAATTCTCTGAGCTTCACTTTAGAATTGGTTCCATGTCATGATGAGTCCTTTACAAACACATCAAAGAGAGATCATAGAATAGTTGATGTCCCCAAAGAACTTCATTTTTGTTTTACAGATTTATGAACCATATCCTCTTGCCAGGGCCTCGCATACACTTCTTTTTTCAAGAAAGGTGACACAGAGTTTCTCCCAAAATAAAATGGACTCTTTTCAGATGCTTAAGTTGAGGGCCATGAGTCATCCTGGCTGCCTAGTACCACTGAGGACACAGCTCTAGGAATCTGTGCAATTTCTCAACATAAAAGCTTTCATAGCAGTTGGGTACTGTCCCTGCCAAGAGCTCTGGGGTGATGGTCTTTACTACTGCCCCCCAAATGGGGGAAACAAAGCCATAGTGTCAACTCCTATCCATCTATTTCTTGCTTAGATGGTAATCAACCTCTCCACGTGTCCTCAACAAGCTAAGATGCTGGGGCCCCTTCGCACACTCAAGGATACTCCCACTTTCCCTCCCTTCCCTAACTCAACTCCTCTTCCAGCAAAACAAAACAAGCTCAGCCATTTTCCCAGAGCCCTGCCCTGACTCCCGCCACCTTCAGCTCACTGTCTTACCTCCCACCATGGCACTTAGACTAAGAAATGGAAAATGACTGCCTGATTCAACAGTGACGTCGTTACCATCAGGGACCCACATTATCTGTGTCTTCCCACTAAGTGAGCACTGAGTGCATGTTTACATTAATTAAATTAATGGATCCCCAGAAACTTGGTGATCAACTCCTTTCATAGTACTTCCCAACTGCCCATGGGTTAAGTGTATTTTGTGGGCTGGCAGGGAAACCTAACTACCATTTAGAAATTTGTGTCTATGGGAAAATGCATTGGCAGTTCCAGAAGACTTACAGTGTTTGGAACCAAACCCATTAGTAAACTGAAGGTTGACTATATTTATCTCTTCATACTGCTGCTAGCTGTAAAATTGGTCTATCATCTTTCCCCTCTTGGTTGGTGAGGTATTCACATAGAAAGAACATAAATATACTTTTAACACTAAGTATGCTTTCATTACCTTTATGAGTGTTTAATAAACACTCATGGGCTGGGTCCACTGGCATCCTTCCCAAGTCGATGCTCAGACATTTCTTTTGTTTTCTGGCCCTGTCTTCATGGGATCCCATTTAGGAAAACCTGACATTTGGAAATCCAAACTTAGAAACCAGATTCATGCAGGGGTTGTGACTCAGGTTACAAAATAGTTATTCACATTAGAAATTTAATGGTGACTCACTCTGTTCATGAAAGAGCCATAAAAAAATATTATCACATAAGCCTGAAAAGAAATACAGAATTTAAGAACAGAATTAGGTCGGCTATATGCGTAGTCATGAGCATTTTGTTTGGAAACATCATGATTCACCCCTCCCGATTGGATTTATCCCTGTGGCCTTACAGCTCTGTCTCTACTAAGAAGCACACAAAAGATCATTTGAGTAGGAAGCAGATGTGTATCTTCTAGAGCTTAACACCCCTGGCTTAAATCTGACGGTGAAAATTTATAGCCCTTACATTATACTAGACTGTGGTGGCTGTGACTCGGAGGCCTCCTCCCCAGCTGAAATGTTAGTGGCCAAAAGAGAGCTCATGGGGGAGGAAGGAGACTGAGTCTTCCCTGGGAGGAAATGAAGCCACAGATTATCAGTGGATGATATAATCAAAAACTCATAAAAGTATTCAAGTTTTATTACACTACTGAGGAAAACAGCTCATTTATATTAGATTTCCTGTCTTTTTTT
Source organism: Rhynchonycteris naso (assembly GCA_037038555.1). Lineage (NCBI taxonomy): Eukaryota > Metazoa > Chordata > Mammalia > Chiroptera > Emballonuridae > Rhynchonycteris > Rhynchonycteris naso. The sequence goes on from CM072995.1 coordinate 206,381,248, forward strand.
TTCTTAATAAGGGGAATCACATATCTATGAGTCATCATAATTGTTATGGATTTGATGAGACATTTTGCCATGATAATGCATATGACTTTTTTAAAAAAAGGGATTATAAACTACAACAGTTGCATGCCCCTTGATTTATTGACAAATGAATAAAAAGATAAGTTGATATATTCTCATTTTTCATGTTTCTTGCAATAGCTTTGACTATTTCCAGTAGGCACATATTGCTGTTTAATAGTTACAGAAATGAGTAAGTAGGGAACAGGCACTATGGGAATATGCTGTAATAAAGACAAATGGAGTCCATATTTCAAAAGTTGGCAAGAGCTAACAGATATGTTCTAATTTTTTTTATTTGTGTAATAAAATATTCTGTATTCAGAGTCATTTCTTTCCTTGTTATTTCTCTTGTCTTGAGTAAGAGCCATAAACACTTCAACAAACAGAAAGTGGATTGAAGGTTCTGTTCATGTTGCTGAGGTCTTTTTATGAAGACCTACTGAATGCTGAAATGATATAATATTCCATTTGTTTTAGAAACACCACTTGTACCCTGGCTGGTTGGCTCAGTGGTAGAGCATTGGCCCAGCATATTAATGTTCCAGGTTCAATTCCTGGTCAGGGCACACAGGAGAAGTGCTCATCTACTTCTCTACGCCTCCCCCTCTCACTTCTCTCTCTATCTCTCTCTTTCTCTTTCTTCTTCTCTTGCAGCCATATTGGAGCAAGTTGACTCCGGGGTGCTGAGGATGGCTCCATGGCCTCAACCTCAGGCACTAAGAAGAGCTCGGTTGCTGAGCAATAAAGCAACACCCCAGATGGGCAGAGCATTACCCCATAGGGGGTTTGACAGATGGATCCTTGTCGGGGTGCACGCAGGAGTTTGTCTCTGCCTCCCTTTCTCTCACTGAATAATAATAATAATAATAATAATAATAATAATAATAATAATAAAATTTTTAAAAAGAAAAATTATTTTGCACAAATATATTTTGGAACATTATTGAGGATCCTGTACTTAGGAGCTACACTGCAAACAATAAAAGGGTAGGGTGAGCAGTAAAAGGATGGATCTGTTTTTCAAAGAATTGGAGCATACTTATGAGACAAAGTCAGAAAGTGAGCATTTTCAAAGCTGAATCAACAAAGCAATTCACACCTGATTTGGACTTTAGGGTGGTATGCAAATGCCGCTCCATAGATTGGTCTTGCAATCCTTACAAACAATTTTTCTCCAACCTAACATTGTTGTAGATTGTGATAACAAAGTCCAACTTCTGAGAAAGAACAGGCCTTGGAAAGTGTCTAGCACAGCGATTTTCAACTGGCGTGCTGCAATAATTTTTTTTTTTTCATTGATTTGAGGATGGGGGGAGGGAGAGAGAAAGAGAGAGAAGTATCAACTGTTGTTCCACTTAGTTGTGCACTCATTGATTGCTTCTTGTATGTGCCCTTATCAGGGATGGAACCCACCATATCAATGCACCAAGACAATGCTCCATCCCAAGCCACCTGGCGAGGGCCCGCCAGAATTTTTAAAACATGCAATACCTGACTATTTAGTAAGAACACTGACCTCTTTTCTTTTAGATTGTCAAATAAAAAGATGACAACAGCCAACACAACAATAGCCATCCAGTGTGAATAAATCAAAATTATACTTATATTTTTGTTAAATGGGCAAAAATATATATATTATTGGGTGTGCTGCAGAATTTTAGTATTTAGTTTATGTGTGTCATAAAATGAAAAAGGTTGAAAATTGCTAGTCTAGTGAATAGATCTTCTGAGAAACAGGCTTAGAAATACAGATATTAACGTGCATACTGCACTACACCTGAATGAGGCCCTATAATTGTTTTCAGTGGAGCTTCTGCTTGGATTGGTTGTTCCAGAATTGAGATGGTCTACCGGGGTCAACTACATACCCCCAACCTGATTTGGCCTGGGATGCTCTCCTGTGCTTTCTCTAGGGAGCTGGTCAGTGCTGAGGGCTGAATGTACCCCGGTAAGTAGATTGAAGCTAAAGAAACTTCCACCTAGAGACTGAACCATTGTCCTCCTCAATTCTGTGATCTAACTTATTGCTAATCAGCCATAGGGAAGACATATGGACAGAACTTTGAGTAAAAGAAAAACACGATGCCAAATGAAATAAAAAGAAGTCACTACCCGCCTGACCTGTGGTGGCGCGGTGGATAGGGCGTTGACTTGGAATGCTGAGGTCACTGGTTCAAAGCCCTGGGCTTGCCCGGTCAAGGCACATACAACAAGCAATCAGGGAACAACTAAAGTGAAGCAACTATGACTTGCTACTTCTTGTTCTCTCCCCTCCTCTCTGTAAAATAAATAAATAAAATTAAAAAAAAAAAAAGAAGTCACTACCCAAGAGAACATGTACAGACAGATAGTCAATCCATGGGGACGTGTGTAAAAAGCAACAGACTCACTGACTCTGATGAAATCCAGACCAGGTCAAGTACATTTTTCCTAGAGAAGTCTCAACTCTTACATCAGATGGTCCATCTTCAAACTAAAAGATGTTATCAGCAAAAAAGTAGAGAAAAACGATCAACAGAATAGATCACTACATTGGGTTCTGTGTACATGCTAGTGTCAAAGCTAATCAATTACCTAAATAAGATGTCCTGGCTTCCTTAAAGTTGCTATTACTTATTATGAAACATTAGCTTCAATTTCACAAGCTTGAATGAATTTCACAAAACCAAACATCCTTGGGAAACCAAATGAATACTTCCACGGGTCAGTACCCAAAATAATGACTTCTTCCATATATAAGTGATTCAAAATAAAAAGGATCTCTAAAACCATATATAAGTGATTCTTCATAACTTTATACAGAAAATGGCCTAATATCTGGGTCCAAGTTCATCATGGACTCATTCAGAATTGGTTCCCATGGGACACCAACATTTACACCATATGTGAATTCTGTGTAGTCCCAATTCCTCTGGAGTGAGCCCAAACTATTTCGATGCCTTGGCTAGGGGTGCAATGCATGCAAGTGTGTCCTGTAGGAAAAAGCTTCAGCCCCTGCCTTTTCCTAATGAGCACAATTAACCGCAACCATAACATTTGAATTATTAATGCTCCCTAATAGGGTGGATAAAGTGTCTCTGGAGCAAAGATGTTTGGAGTTCTGGTAAAGCTCATGCCAAATTTAATTTAGGAGTTCATCTTGAAGAGAGACAATGCTGGCATTGTGTTACACTAATTTAAACCAAGTCTGTCCTAAGGATTTTCTTCATCCTTATCTGCAGTAATAGAATACGAAAGAGAGGGGGTGGTGAACATCAAGTACTGGAAAATATCTTTCTCAGAAACTATAGCAGACGGGTCACAACATTTTTAAACAATGATAGTAACATTTATTATATCAAAGCCATTTTATGTTTTATTTGGAACTCTGGCGCCTTTTTTTTTAAGTTCCCATAACATGACAGTAATTATAGCCATCAAGATGTTCCCTCAAAGATAGCACTCCAAAATCCAGATGCTATGGCCTCGCTGTCCCATCACTAGAGCTCAGAGTGTGCACATTACATCATGGTGTAGTTTATTTTAAAAGTGCTTTAAGAATGTAATGATAGTAATTGTAGACAGGGAAAATTAATGGGAGCCTTGCCGGTCTGCAAATTCCATTTATAAAACACTCCCACTGCTCAAAAAAAGAGTGCTTTCTTGTTAACAGAGGCTTCAAAATACAATTTGGAGGATGTATTAAATAAACTCTGTGCTAAAGTTGTTTTCAGGCGGACTGTCTGTGTACATATTTCCCTCTCATTTCAGCACTAGCTCACCACACAACTTTTCCTGTAAGGATACAAGATTTTGCCGAGAAGTGGAGGGTGCGTGATCCCATGCAAAAACCACCATGAGGGTGGGGCAAGGACAGGTTAAGTGGTGGAGCTGGTCTCAGGCCAGTGAACACATACACAGTGTGTGAAACAAACCCAGCTGTGGTTCTTTAACAACATCCTATACCTGGGTTGTAGGGATTTGGAGGGTCCCATGTTTCTTTGATGGTACATGGTGGACATCCAAGCCCAAAGCAGGGTCTTGCCTCTACCTATGTGACACAGGATAGATCTTCTTACAGAACACTGCCTCCTTCATGTTCCTTGAACCTATCATGTGCCTTGTCATCTCTAACTCTAGCAAAAATAAAACAACCTTCTCAAGATGGCTTTTCAGATCCTGTTCATGATGGGATCAACTGTTCAAAAGATAACCACTTTGGTCCCGGGACTTTGTCAAGAAAAATACGAGTTGTTTCTCCAGTCTCCAAGAGAGCACACAGAACAAACATGTGTAAGCCTTAATTTTAACAGAAAAAAAGAAAAAAGAAACACCTCCACACAGTCAGAAATCAGTTTTAAGAGGAATCTGTGCCTAGTGCCGTGATGACGAACCTATGACACGCATGTTAGCACTGACATGCATAGCCATTTTTTTTCTTTTTTTTAAATTAACTTTAATGTGGTGACACCAATAAATCAGGGTACATATGTACAATGAAAACATCTCCAGATTATCTTATCATAGAATTGTATTGCATACCCATCACCCAAAGTCAAATTGTCCTCTGTCACCTTCTATCTGGTTTTCCCTGTGTCCCTCCCCTCCTCCCTATCCGACACTCTCCTCCCTCCTCCCACCCCGTAACCACCACTCCCTTGTCCATGTCTCCTAGTCTCACTTTTATGTCCCACCTATGTATGAAATCATGCTGTTCTCAGTTGTTTTTTTCTGATTTACTTATTTCACTTCGTATAATGTTATCAAGGTACAACCATTTTGTTGTAAATGATCTGATGTCATCATTTCTTATGGCCGAGTAGTATTCCATAGTATATATGTACCAAAGCTTTTCAATCCACATGTCTTCTGCCGGACACTTGGGCTGTTTCCAGATCTTCGCTATTGTGAACAATACTGCCACAAACATGGGGGTGCATTTCTTCTTTTCGAACAGTGTTATGGTGTTCTTAGGATATATTCCTAAAAGTGGGGTAGCCGGGTCAAAAGGCAGTTCGATTTTTAATTTTTTGAGGAATCTCCAAACTGTTTTCCACAGTGGCTGCACCAGTCTGCATTCCCACCAGCAGTGCAGAAGGGTTCCCTTTTCTCCCCATCCTCGCCAGCACTTATTCTGTGTTGTTTTGCTGATGAGTGCCATTCTGACTGGTGTGAAGTGATACCTCATTGTGGTTTTAATTTGCATTTCGCTAATAATTAGTGATGTTGAGGATTTTTTCATATGTCTTTTGGCCATCTGTATGTCTTCTTTGGAGAAATTTCTATTCATTTCTTTTGCCGATTTTTTGATTGGATTGTTTGTCTTCATGGTGTTGAGTTTTATAAGTTCTTTATAAATTTTTGTTATTAACCCCTTATCTGACGTGCTGTTGAATATGTTTTCCCATTGTGTGGTTTGTCTTTTTTTTTTTTTAATTTCTTTTTTTTATTTTATTCATTTTAGAGAGGAGACACAGAGAGAGAGAGAGAGAGAGAGAGAGAGAGAGAGAGAGAGAGAACAGAAAGAGAGAAAGAGGGGAGGAGCTGGAAGCATCAACTCCCATATGTGCCTTGACCAGACCAGTGCAGGGTTTTGAACTGGCAACCTCAGTGTTCCCAGGTCGACGCTTTTATCCACTGCGCCACCACAGGTCAGGCTGTGTGGTTTGTCTTTTTATTCTGTTCTTATTGTCTTTAGCTGTGCAAAAACTTTTTAGTTTGACATAGACCCATTTATTTATCTTGCCTTTTATTTCATTTGCCCGTGGAGATAAATCGGCAAATCTATTGCTGCTAAAGATGTCGGAAAGCTTGCTGCCTATGTTTTCTTCTAAGATGCTTATAGTTTCATGGCTTATTTTTAAGTCTTTTATCCATTTTGAATTTGTTTTTGTGAATGGTGTAAGTTGATGGTCTAGTTTCATTTTCTTGCAGGTAGATGTCCAATTTTCCCAACACCATTTGTTAAAGAGTCTGTCTTTACTCCATTGTATGTTCTTTCCTCCTTTGTCAAATATCAGTTGTCCATAAAGCTATGAGTTTATTTCTGGGTTCTCTGTTCTGGTCCATTGATCAATGTGTCTGTTCTTATGCCAGTACCAGGCAGTCTTGAGTATAATGGCCTTGTAGTAGACCTTGATATCCAGAAGAGTGATACTTCCTGCTTTATTTTTTCTTTTTAAAATTGCTGAGGCTATTCGTGTTCTTTTTTGGTTCCATATAAATTTTTGGAATATGTGTTCTATATCTTTGAAGTATGTCATTGGTATTTTAATTGGTATTGCATTGAATTTATAAATTGCTGTGGGTAATATAGACATTTTAATGATGTTTATTCTTCCTAGCCATGAGCACGGTATATGCTTCCACTTGTTTGTATCTTCCTTGATTTGCTTTATCAATGTTTTATAATTTTCTGAGTACAAGTCCTTAACCTCCTTGGTTAAATATACTCCTGGGTATTTTATTTTTTTGGCTGCAATAGTGAAGGGGATTGTTTCCTTAAGTTCTTTTGCTGACAGTTCATTGTTTGTATACAGAAATGCCTCTGATTTCTGAGTATTAATTTTATATCCTGCCACCTTGCTGAATTCATTTATAAGGTCCAGTAGTTTTTTGACTGAGACTTTAGGGTTTTCTATATACAATATCATATCATTTGCAAATAGTGACAGTTTTACTTCTTCTTTTCCAATTTGGATGCCTTTTATTTCTTCTTCTTGTCTGATTGCTATAGCTAGGACTTCCAGAACAATGTTGAATAAGAGTGGTGAAAGTGGGCAACTCTGCCTGGTTCCTGATCTTAAGGGGATTGCTTTTAATTTTTATCCATTTAGTATGATGTTTGCTGTGGGTTTGTCGTAGATGGCCCTTATCATGTTAAGGAATGTTCCTTGTATTCCCATTTTACTGAGAGTTTTGAGCATGAGTGGGTGCTGGATTTTATCAAATGCCTTTTCTGCATCTATTAAAATTATCATGTGAGTTTTGTCCTTCCTTTTGTTTATGTGATGAATCACATTGATTGATTTGCGAATATTGAACCAGCCTTGCCTCTCCAGAATAAATCCTACTTGATCATGGTGTATGATTTTTTTCATATATTGCTGGATCCGGTTGGCTAATATTTTGTTGAAAATTTTAGCGTCTAAATTCATCAGGGATATAGGCCTATAATTTTCTTTCTTTGTGTTGTCTTTGCCCGGTTTCGGGATCAGAATTATGCTCGCCTCATTAAAGGAGTTTGGAAGTCTTCCTTCCTCTTGAATTTTTTGAAATAGCTTGAGGATGATAGGAGTTAGTTCTTCTTTGAATTTTTGATAGAATTCACTTGTGAAGCTATCAGGCCCAGGACTTTTCTTTTTTGGGAGTTTTTTGATAACTGTTTCGATCTCATTTGTAGTAATTGGTCTGTTTAGGTGTTCTGATTCTTCCAGATTGATTTTTGGAAGTTTATATGATTCAAGAAATTTGTTCATTTCATCTAGATTGTCTAATTTTTTGGCATATAGTTCTTCATAGTATTTTCTTACAATACTTTGTATTTCTGTTGTATCAGTTGTTATTTCTCCACTGTCGTTTTTAATTTTATTTATTTGAAACCTCTCTCTTTTTTTCTTGGTGAGTCTAGTTAAAGGTTCATCAATCTTGTTTACCTTTTCAAAGAACCAGCTTCTGGTTTCATTGATCCTCTGTATTGTTTCCTTAGCCTCTATGTCATTTATTTCTGCTCTGATCTTTATTATTTCCTTCCTTCTACTTGTCCTGGGTTTTATTTGTTGTTGTTTTTCTAGTTCTTTTAGCTGCAGGGTCAGGTTGCTTATTTGAGTTTTTTCTAGCTTCCTATGATATGCCTGTAGTGCAATGAACTTCCCTCTCAGTACTGCTTTTGCTGTGTCCTCTAAATTTTGAGTTGATGTATGCTCATTATCATTTGTTTCTAGAAACTTTTTTATTTCTTCTTTGATCTCATTGTTAATCCATTTATTATTTAATATCATGCTATTTAGTTTCCAAGTGTTTGAGTATTTTTCAGTTTTTCTTTTGTGGTTAATTTCTAGTTTCATGGCATTGTGATCAGAGAAAATGCTTGATATGATTTCAATCTTCTTAAATTTATTGAGACCATTTTTGTGTCCTAACATGTGGTCTATCCTAGAAAACGTACCATGAGCACTTGAGAAGAATGTATATTCTACTGCTTTAGGATGAAAAGTTCTGAATATATCTATTAAATCAAGTTGATCTAGTGTATCCTTTAAGTCTGCTGTTCCTTTATTAATTTTCTCTCTTGAGGATCTATCCAGTGTTGTTAGAGGGGTATTGAAATCTCCTACTATGATAGTATTGCTGTTAATCTCGCCCTTTATATCCATCAAAGTCTGCTTTATGTATGTTGGGGCTCCTATATTTGGTGCATAGATATTTATAATAGTTATATCTTCCTGTTGAATTGTTCCCTTTATCATTATGTAGTGTCGTTCTGTATCTCTTACTACAGCCTTTGTTTTAAAGTCCATCTTGTCATATATAAGTACTGCTATCCTGGCTTTTTTTTCATTTCCATTTGCCTGAAATATTTTTTTCCACCCTTTTACGTTCAGTCTATGTGCGTCTTTTGTTTTAAGGTGTGTCTCTTGTAGACAGCATATGTATGGGTCCTGTTTCTTTATCCACACAGCTACCCTATGTCTTTTGATTGGATCATTTAATCCATTTACATTTAAGGTTATTATTGATATGTAGTTGTTTATTGCCATTTTATTCTTTAAAGCTGTATTCTTCTTTTGCTATATTCTTTCCTCCCTTTGAACTGTTCACAACAGGCCCCTTAGTATCTCTTGCAGAATTGGTTTGCTTTTAATGAGTTCCTTAAGGCTTTCCTTTTCTGGAAAGCTCTTTATTTCTCCTTTGATTTTAAATCTTAGCCTTGCTGGATAGAGTAGTCTTGGTTGTAGGTTCTTGTTCTGCATTACTTTGATTATATCTTGCCATTCCCTTCTGGCCTCAAGTGTTTCTGTTGAGAAGTCCAATGTCATCCTTATGGGGGCTCATTTGTAGGTGATAGCCTTTTTTTCTCTAGCAGCTTTTAAGATTTTTTCTTTATCCATTAGCTTTGGTATGTTAACTATGATGTGTCTTGGTGTAGATCTTTTTGGGTTTCTCTTTAATGGAGTTCTGTGTGCTTCTTGAACGTGTGGAATGTTTCCCAGCCTTAATTTAGGGAAGTTTTCTGCTATGATTTGATTGAACAAAGTTTCCATTTCCTGTCCTCTCTCCTCTTCTTCAGGCACCCCTATGATGCTAATGTTGTTTCTCCTCATGTTGTCACACAGCTCCCTTAGAGTTTCCTCACATTTTTTGAGTCTCTTTTCCTTTTTCTTCTCTGCTTCTGTGCCTTTGTTTATTGTATCTTCTAACTCGTTGATTCGATCCTCAGCATGATTCATCCTCCTTTTAATTCCTTCCATTGTGGTCTTCAGTTCTGATACTGTATTTGTCATTTCTGTCTGATTCTTTTTTATTATTTCAATTTCGTTCTTTATACTTGTTATCTCTTTATTTAGGTGTTCATAGTGACTATCCATTGTTGCTCTAATTTTTTTGAACATCCTAACTATCATTATTCTAAATTCTGCTTCTGGTAGTTTGGTTATATCTGGTTCATTCAGGTCCTTCTCTCGGGATTATTCTTGATTCATTTGGTTTGCATTCCTCTGCCTGCCCATTTTATCTGTGTATAGGCAAGTTGTGGGCACTGGAGTCCAGTAGGTGTTGCCTTTGTGTTCTCTAGGTGTGGTCTGTCTGCAGGCCTGCCACCCCCTCTGCTGCTGCCTAGGGTGGTTGGGTATGGGCGTTGCCAGCGACAGCCTACTGCGGCTGTTGCTGAGATTTCCACCCCTCCTCCGCGGGAGGGGCTGTCACTCAAGCCACAAGCCTTAGCACCAAGGGCAGAGGTGAGCACCTTTGCTAAGCTGCGGAACCTGCCCATTTCCGGAAGGCTTATGCCCAGCCCCCAAAGTCAGAGCCTGCTCGCCACAGTTTCACGGGTTGGGCGGGGCTTTTCACATGCTCTCAGCTGTGAGCCTTTGCCTGTCCAGAATTTAGCCCCACCCTCGAGACCGGGGCCCTCCTGCGTAGGGTCGCAAACTGCGGTTTATTGGGCCTGGCGTGTTTGCTGGCGTTAGCTCAGCTGCTAGCTTCCGATCCATCCGGACTCTACCACGCCCCCACATTCGGGGCCAGCTCACGCACGTAGGGTGGCCAACCACCAGGATTTCTCTGGCCAGGCGGGGCTAGTAGCTTGAGCTCAGCCACGAAAGCCAGCTGCGCACACGTAGGTTTGCAAACCACCGGGGTTTCTCTGGCTGGGCGGGGATCGTAGCGTGAGCTCAGCAGTGAAAGCCAGCTCGCGCACATAGGATTTCAAACCACCGCGGTTTCTCTATCCAGGCGGGGTTGGCAGCGTGAGCTCAGCCATGAGCCCCTCGCCTGTCCCTGGTCCTAGCCCCGTCCCCATGGTCAGGGCCAGCTTGCGCAGGGTTGCAGAGCCGATCTCTGCCCGTATTTTTCCCCTCAAGTGGGGTCACAGGTGGCCCGCAGCTGCCGGACCGCTTTCGCGTGTCCCCTCCGCCCCTGCTGGGCTAGACCGAGTTCACATCGGTTGTGCCTCCGCCCTCGCCGACAGGACCGCTTTTCAGCGTCCTGCCACCAACATCCCTTCAGCAACCCTCAGCAGAGTAGGAAGGGCCCTAATACTCCACACTGTAGGCCTGGGAGCTCCCTCCCTCTAAGCAGCTCTGCTCTAATTGCCGCGGGACAGCTTGTTTGGCTAGTGTCCTGTCTCCCTTTGCTGGTATTGCTAGTTCCAGGGGAAATATTCATTTTCGATTAGGGAAATGACTTAGCCCAGGGGTCAGGATGGCTGTCTCTCAGAGTGTCCTCGTGCCTTCAGTCCACTCTCTGTTCCCGCTGCTCTGTTCCTCTCCTCTGTCCCCGTTCCCCGGAGCCCCGGGTGCGTGGTTGTGAGAGAGGTTTACTGCGCTGTCCCTTTGAAAAGATTCTTGGGTCTGAGAAAACTCTCTCTTTTTCACGAACAGTATCCTCACTTGCTTCGCAGCTCAATACTGTCCATACGCCTCTTCTAGGCTCTGGGACTGCAGTCTGGGGCTTGGTTCCTGGGACCCAGGTCCCTCCCTCTCTGCCTAACTCTCCTCCCGCCACGCGGGTCTCTCCGGGCTGCCGTTTGCTCCAGGGAGCTGGGCAGCCCTCTTCGCGTTTTTGCTATTCCTACCAGTCTCAATGTGGCTTCTGCAGTGTTCCTTGGTTGAAGAGTCCACTTAGTTTAGTTCAAAGTTGGTTTATCCAGATGATGGTTCTTAAAATTGAGTTATAATCCACTTTGGTTCTGGGAGTTGGAAGTTGGTACGTCCGCCTACTCCATCGCCATCTTCCATCTCGCCGCATAGCCATTTTTGATGACACGTAACCACATGCGGCCGTATACCAGAGAAGTATGGGGCCACATGCTGAGAAGAACGTTTCATGCTCGGCTCCTGCATGGCCTGGTGCAGTAGCCGAGGATAAAACATTTGCTGTAGTGTAGACACTCTGTGCTGGAGGTCTGTAGGCCAAAACAACAGAACTCCGGCACAGAGCGTCTAGTTCTGGGAGTTTCGGTTAGTCTGTTTTTCTCAAAGTGACACACCACCCAAGTTATGCTTGGTTTTTTGGCGAATTTTGACACACCAAGCTCAAAAGATTGCCCATCACTGGCCTAGCGGATGGACCAGCATTTGTAACCGGAGAGTGGCTACCAGTCTATTACACCTCCTGCACAGGAAGGGGTCTCCATCCCAACCACAGTAGACAGGTGAGTAATTCAAAGTGATGTCCTGGAGGAGGGGGAGCCTGAGATAAATCTATGTCTTCTTCAAAAGCATCGCTTGCCCATCTGCAGTAACCACTGGTAAGAAAACATTTTCTAAGACTGCCAGGCAGTCTTAGGCACTTGGGATGCAATGGTTCCCTATACCATATCTTGGTGGGCAGAGGCAGAGACTACATAAACAAGCCTTCGGTCCAGCACGACAAATATCAAGCCCTGATAACTACCATGTGGAGAAGTAAAATAAGGTGTCAGAGACTGGTGGCTGCTTCACATTAGGGTGGGGGAGTCATGGGAGGAGCTGACAAGTTAGATAGAGGCTGCTAGAAGCAGGCATCTGGGTGTAAGGTTCATGGGGAGGCTCTGGAAGCCATGGGAGGGCTGGTCAAAACCCCTAGGGAGGAAGTGACCTTTGATTGGAAGAAAGTTGGTGAGCCAAGGGATTTAGAGAGGGTACAAATCCCACAGGGTATGGTAAGCCAGGATAAGAAGTCTAGGATTTGTTCTAAGGGCAGAAAGGGGTCCTTAGAAGCTTTGATTAGGGGAATGTCATGACCTGATGTGTTTTTGAGAATCTTCTCTCTGCCATTGCATTTGCTCATCGGAGCCCTGTGTCTGGCTTCTCCCATTTACTTCTCCTGATCCAAACCCCTCTGGACCTCACATCTCATTGTCAAGGTATTCCCTCACTGTGACAGCCAAAAATATTGTAAATCACCTGGTAAACTATTGCATGCCTCCTGAGAACACCCTCATTATACCGGGGATAACTGTGCCAGACACAGTGGGTTGCTAATGAGAGCCTTCCTCATGTCAAACCAGAGTCAGCCTCCAACTGCGCATGCCCTTAAATGGCCTTGACCACCTCTAACCCTGCGGGCGATGACATGATCACTCCAAAGTTCTCACTCTGGTAAGGATCACCATAATGACTAGGGCTTCATTCAAACAAGAACCTTGAAGAGTCCCATACTATGAGGAAACCCTGGATTAAGAGGCTTTCTCTTCAATCAGGTTGTTGTTTTACATTAAATACAAGGGAAAATAAGCAGGGGATAGTGGGAAGAGGCCTGACCTCTTGTAAGTATAGACCTCACAGCCAATCGAATTTGAATACTGAGCCCAACACCAACTGTATAATTTTGGACCAATAATTTACAAGGTTTAATTTCCTCATCTTCTGAATAGGATCACGCTATGTCACAGGTTAGTTTGTGAAAAATGGAACAAAGAATGCAGTCTCTCTAACTACAAGGGCCACACGGGACTGCCTGGTAGTAGGGGCTGAATAAGTGGCCCTGGAGGCACCAACTAGCTGAGCACTAGTGTTGTAGTAATGGTAGCAATTGTCGGCATTGTCGTTGTTACAGCTGCTGCCTCTGGAGTCAAGGGTGTCAGGTGAGCAAGCCCTAAACAGGTCTCTGTTTTCTGCTTTGAAAAGTAAAAGGATAGACTAGATGATCTCTATGACAATGCCATTTGTAAAAGTATCTGAGATCCACTGAAGTTAGAAAACTCTTAAATCTGTAGCAGAGACTCCAGAGTAGGAGCGAGCACACCCTGAAGATAAAGAGGTACAAGAACTTTTGCCCACGGTTTCTGGTGCTCCTTTCAGCTTTTCTTCTGCCCTAACTGTTCCTGCAAATGGGGGTTCTACATCCCATAAGACTCCACTAAGAATTGCTGATGAAAGACGCAGGTGGCTTCACTATGCCCATTCTCCATGGACTTCTGAGTCAGTCTAGAGAGGTCATGCCAATAAGTCTCTAGAGCTGAGCTCATTAAAGCTGTGTATTTATCTGAGATTATCTCTAAGATTTTTCCCCCTCCCTGGCCTCCCAAACTATCCCTTATCAGTCAAGGCCTAGAGTAAAATAAATTTGTTTTGTCTCTGAGAATCCAAAGGAAAGCACCTGGTCCCTGATTTCTCTACTCAACACATAAGACAGGTTCTGTAGGTTCTGGGGACACTTCTCAATACTTGGCCCAGCAAGTCCTGGACACCAAGGATCAGGAGACAGAGGCAGAAAGCTATTCCCTAGACTAGTCCCCAAATGGTGACTCACTGCTTGGTGACTTCCTCTGAATTGCCATCTCTCTATCAGCGGAGTCCTCCGACGCTGTTGAAATGGCCTCGTCCAAGAGGCTGCTCAGAGCAACACTAGTGCTCAGCTAGCCGGTGCCTTGAATCAGCACCTCCCAGCCATCCCAAAGGAACTAATTTTAATATTATATGCAGATTTACTACCTCAAGAAATGAGCATTTCCTGCTTCAAAAGGAAGCCTAGACATACCCCAGAGACTCATCTACAGAGTACTGAGAACCAATATAGAGAGAAAGTCATCTTGCAAGACCCCCCAGGGAAAGTTTCTTATTCTCAGGGAAGCATGTGTAGTGCTGAGGAAATGAAAAGTCTGTAAGAACAGCCTTGGGAATTTCATCATGGGGAAGTTCACTAATGATTTCAAGAAATACTTTCCATTAGAAATAAATGGAACCATTTAGTAATTGTACTTGTGACCATCCGGGCCAACCTTTAATGAGGCTCCTGGCCTCAAAGCCTGTCACCAAGCAAAAACTTTCAAGGGCAAAATTCAGGGTATCCACAGATATTTGAAAGGCCACAAACTGCCAGGTATATTTATTTTATTTTAGCTAGGTCAACCACAGCACATGTGCCAACAAGTTGGGGTAGGTTTGCTTCTCAGAGGCCAATTCCATACAATAGTACATCAGCCATCTACTAGCTGCTTGATGTTTGAAAACTCATTTAACCTCTCAATAAATAATAATAATAATCTCACAACAGTACTATTATGAGGATCAAATGGGATAATATGTGATTATACTTTGTAAAATATTATGCTAATGTGTTTTTTTCTATTCATTCGACATAGTTTTCTTAAGAAACTAGTCAGCACAAGGTACTCACATGAGTGCTTGGAATACCAGTAAACAAAGTATGATTATTTTTTTTAAACTGCCCTTATAGAGCTTACATTCTTGAGGGGGGTCAGGGTTAGACCTACAATTATGATAAACATAATAAATAAGTAGATTATAGATTACAAAACGATAAGAGCTATAGGGAAATAACACATTGACGTGAGATGGGTTGGGTACACCATGAGGTGGGTTACAATATGAAACAGAGTGGTCAAGGCTGGCCTCATCAAAAGCTGACATATGAACAGACAGAAGAAAATTGAGGGAGCTGGTCAGGTGGGTAGTTCAAGGAGGGTCCGAGGCACATAGGAAGAAAACCAGGGCAAAGGCCCAACATGGGGAACAGATCTGAGATTCCGAGATCTGTCAAGGGGAACAATGAGACTAGCACAGAGTGAGGAGCGGGAGAACAGTAGGAGAGAAAACCACAGAGGTGACAAAAAGGAGTACAGGTTGTAAGGGTCTTTACCATCATGGGAAGCTTTTGGAAGTTTCTGCCCAGAGCATTGACATGAACTAACTGTGTGTTTTATAATAATCTGTTGAGGAAAGAACACGAGGGAACAAGAGGGAAGCAGAGAGACCAATTGCCAATCTATTGGAATAATTAAGATGAGAAATGTCACTGCTTGGACCAAAAGAGCAGCAGAGAAGATTGTACAATGGGTTGGATTCTGAATGGTATTGTGAAGATAAAGATAGAACTTTTCGGAGTTCCTGATGGATATCGAATATCAAACATGGGAAAGTGAGGGGTAGATGATGCAAGTGTTTTTGACCTGAGCGACTGAAAGTATGAAGATGCCAGTAGCTGAAATAGGAAAGACAGTGTGAGGATTTGAGGGAAATAAATTGATGAAGACTCAAAGCTTAAAGGGAAAATTAGGAGTTCAACTTTGGCCAAAATAAGGCATTGACATCCAAGTGGAGATAGAGAGGATGCCATTGGGACACAGGAGTCTGGAGATTCAGGAGAGAGGACTGAGATGGACATATAAATTTGGTAGGCAGAAGCACAAGTGGTGTTTAACACCATGAGATAGGAAGAGCTCAACAAGTAATGGTTGTAGATAAAGAGAAGGGATTCTGGAATTGAGCCCTGGGAATGACAATATTCAGAAGTCAAAGAAGAGAGACATTCAAAGGAGACGGAGAAGGAATCCCTAATGAGTTTGGAACAAAACCAAGAGTGGTATCCAGAAAAGAAGAAAAGTATCTCCAGGGTCCGACAGTGCTAATGAGTCATTGAATTCAGCAATTGAATGACATTAGTGACCTTGATAGAGCTGGCTCAGTGGAGTGAAGGGGGAAAGGTCTAATTTGAATGAGTTTAAGAGAGTATGAGAGAGAAAAAAGTGGAGATACAAGACTTTCTAGAAAATGCTTCTGCTAAGGGTAGCAAAGAGGTGTGACAATAGTTGGGGGATGGGGTAAGGGGTCAAAGGAAGGACTTTTTAAAAATAATAATAATAATAATATGTTAATAAGGTGATTAAAATGACCTGGAAGAGAGAAAAAATAATGATATAATAGAGAAAAGGAGGCCCTGGTCAGTTGGCTCAGTGGTAGAGCATTGGCCCAGGGTGTGGATGTCCTGGGTTTGATTCCTGGTCAGGGCACACAGGAAAAGCACCCATCTGCTTCTCCACCCATCCCATCTCACTTCTCTCTCTCTCTCTTCCTCTCCTGCAGCCATGGCTCAATTGGAGTGAGTTGGACCTGGGTGCTGAGGATGGCTCCATGGCCTTCACCTCAGGTGCTAAGAATACTCTGTTGCTAAACAACAGAGCAATGCCCTAGATGGGCAAAACATCACCCCCTAGTAAGCTTGCCAGGTGGATTCTGGTTGGGGCACATGAGGGAGTCTTGTCTCTACCTCCCTCCTCTCACTGAATTTAACAAACAAATAAATAAAATAATAGAGAAAGAAAATTGCAGGAGCAACACCTTGATGTGCATAAATAGACCAGTACTCAAGTGAACACACTGGCTTTGGAGGGGAATAAAGATAGTTTACTTATGGTGAGAGGCTGGAAGGAAAGCATCAGGGTGCTGGTGGCTACTCCATGGTGGGAATCTATGAATGCTGGCTTCTTATTGTTTCTCTTACTCACCTTCCATGGCCCCTGGAGAACCCCTGTTACCACTAATTTGTTTGAATTATCATCTTAAAGTGATAACTTGATTTTAAAAAGTCCTTTATAAGATATTTCTCCCCCAATAGGCCTGTTTTCATAGGGAAGGAAGGTGAAGAGTTAGAACATGTACAAAGAGGAAGACCTCTGGGAAGTCATCTATAGCACAATCAGCTGGGATGTGTAGAGTCAGATCTTCCAAAGGGAAAGGAGAGATGTCAGGCTGGACAGCCACCATCTTGATGGAGATATAATTCTCCCAGCGTCACATGCGCACAAAAGATTTCTGAACATATACAAGAAGTCCTGTTCTTTCTGCAGCTGCCAGGCTATGTGGTGATTTTCTTCATCAGTTTTCTGATGGTGATACCAACTAGAAGTGCTCACTAGGTCACCAGTTGTCTCAGGAAACCTCTGCATACATATTTGAACACATAAAAAGAACACAATACTCTTTCTTGACAACCTGGCTTTCTAGGGAAAATGGGAGACAAGATAACTTTGCACTTTCTTTTGGAATGCAAAACTCTTAACTGTCACTGACACTGGCAAAAAAAGTAAATAAATAATTGATCGACCACCAAGACCTGAGTCCTCAGGGTGTGTGTGTGGAGAAGGAAGGAGAAGGAGATATGTATGGCCAGACTATGATCTCCAGGCGGTGGCAAAGTTTGTGTTACATCCTAGGAATGGTGTGTGGGGAGACTGCTGAGGGATTTATACCTGCCCTGGTGCCCAATGTCCTACCAGAAGATCTGGGCTGTAATATTAGGAACCAATCTAATTAAGGAAAAATGCACAGTACTCGGGAAACAACCACCATCCATAACTCATCAGCTCTAAGAGCTGGAAGTAGAGTGGCAACAACTCAAAGAACAAGGGAAAGAGCAGAGAAGGGGGAGCAAGGGGGATTGCATGTTTTAAAATTGCCCAGACTGGTTCTGCCTCCAGCATTCTTTTTCTGGTCTACATGCCATCCACACATCTGTGCCCTTCAGCCTGGCTCAGCATAGGTTGCAAGCCCCTTTGTAACATACCCTCTTTCCTGGTCACGAGGAAGCCTCCACAACTACCAGAACCTTTTTACCCAACAAGACTGTTCTTTTAGTATAGTAAAAAATACCTAAATTTACCATCTTTACTGTTTTTTGTGTAGTGTTCAGTAGAGTTAAATAAATATCACATTGTTGGGAAACAGATCTTCAGAACTTTTTGTCTTGCAAAACAGTAACCCTCCATTCATTGGACACTAATTTCCTCCCCCTCCTGTCCAAGCCCTGCGTAACTACCTTCCTTCTTTCTGTTTCTATAGTACTTCGTATGAGTGGAATGGTATAGTATTTGTCTTTTGGTGACTGGCTTATGTCACTTAGCATTATGTCCTCGAGGTTTATTCATGTGGTAGCATGTGACAGAATGTCCTTCTTTTATAAAGCTACCTAATATTTATTCCATTGCATGTATATATCACATTTTCTTTAACCATTCAGCTAGGAATGAACATTTGGATTGTCTTCCCTCTTGGCTATTGTGAATAATGCTGTAATGAATGTGAGTGTGCAAATGTCTTTTCAGGATGCACTCTGAATTCAGTTGTGTAGATTCCCAGAAGTGAGACTGCTGGATCATATGTTAGTTCTATTTTCAGTTTCCTGAGGAGCCTCCATACTGTGTTCCCTAGTGGCTACATCATTTTACAGTCCTACCAACAGTTCACGAGGGTTTCAGTTTTTCTGCATCCTTGTCAGTACCTATTATTTTTTGTTCTTTTGATAGTGGCCATCCTAATGGGTGTAAGGTGATACCTCAATATGCATTTAATTTGCATTTATCTTATGGTTCATGATGTTTAACATATTTTTTATACTTGTTGGCCATCTGTGTATGTATGTGTGTGTGTGTGTGTGTACACACACACACACAAATATATGAGAATTACCTACTCAAATCATTTGTTCATTTTTCAATTGACTTATTTGGGTTTTAGTGTTGTTTTTATTGTGTTGTAAGAGTTCCTTATACATTCTGGTTATAAACCCATCGAGTATATGATTTGCAACTATTTTCTTCCATTCCATAAGATGCTATTTTACTCTTGATTGTTTCCTTTGATATGCAAAAGCTCTTAAACTTTGATGTCATCCCATTTGTCTATTCTTACTTTTGACTAAAAGAGGGGTAGAATCTACTGGTAGAGCACTGGTCTGTCAGAAGCTGTGTCTGCAACGCCTTTTCTTCCTCCCTGGAAAAGAATTGGTGCCCATTGTTGGGCTGCCACCAGCAGCTGGTTCTCTGAGCATGATTCTCAAACTACTTCTTCCCATGTGGGTACCAGGGTTCTTCGTCCTTCTCAGTACTGAAAATAGAGCAATGCCTAATCTCTTGTTTCTGGCATGAATAACAGATCTTGAATAACGCCAGATGAGCTCTTGGTCGTAGGTTGTGAACAAAGGTTCCCATCATCCTGTGTGCACTGGAGCAAGCTTTTCATTGATGACCCACGGATGTAGACAGTCCAGATTATTAAAGTCGTCCTTGATTATCTGGCACCAAGCCCCTCTCTTCACTGGTCCCCTCTCTCCCAAGCTGACATTTTCTAATGCTGCCTTTGTGCACGTGACTTCATCTGTCCGAGAAGTTCCCTCAATAACCCCCCACCACTGCCATCTTTTTGCCTATGGTCCATTCACCTGTGATGCCTAGGTATCACTCAAGACAAGCAGCTTCACTTCTACAAGTCTACTGTTACCCCTGCCCTGTGTCTGAGATTGTCACTCTTTTTTCCCATCCCAAAGTATTCTGTGTTATTGCTAATTGAGAACCCTCCACATTGTTTCCACTACCCGATACCTCCCTGCTCCCTCCCCCTATTTGGGAGAAACACTGTGGAACAGACAATGCCTTCTGGACCTTGCATCCCCTCTGCTCAGAACAGCTCCAGGAAAGAGAGGAGGCCCTTACTCATTGTCAAACAGAGGGAGAAAGACGAAATCCTCCAGTTTGTTTTAAAGTTTCTAAATGTCATTTAACTGATTATAAAATGTGAAAAAAATACATTTTTTTCTGTTATGACTAATGCCACAGCATGGAGAAGAAAGATGACATTTATACAACCTCAGTATGAGTTAGGCAGAGAGAATATATTGTTCTTCTTTCTGACCCTGTTAGGAGCACCTTCTGATTCCCTTGTAAGATCCACAATCCCTTGTGTGCAGCTCCAAAATACACCAAGTCTGAATGCTGAGGATTTTTTGTAACAAATTATTGGGCCACAAAATCTGACCTGATTTTATTTTATATGACAACAAAACCTGACCCCAACAGATGTGACTCTACTTAGAGTCTTAATTTATTTCATTTAATAAAAGTTTCTGTGCATCATGTTAAGAAATACTGTGTTTATTAAAGAGTGCTGCCATTGGCGAGACAGAGGGTGTTATACATAGTACAAGGTATGGGCGCCATATTATCTTTGTAACAACTGAACATAACCAAAAGCCTCTGGTCCCTGCAGTTTTAGGATTAGGGCTGTGTATGTGAACTGAATATTATGCAGGAGCCCAAAGAAGCTTTGGCTTTCCTTGTTGCCCATACACACACACACACACACAAAAAAAAAAAAAAAAAAAACATAAAACAATAGGTCTACATTTCCTTGCCCTCTACATTTTTCTTTCCTAAACAGATTTTAGGGCCTGTCTTTATTTACTGCCCAGTCTTTGCTTGTAGCTGCTGACTCACATGAACTGTTCTATTGGGTACTCACAGTTCTATGATCAACTCCATTTTCCAACTCAGGCCACTTTTATTGCCATTTCCTGTGGTTGTAACATCCCTGCTCACCTCGAGCAAAACTTTTGGAGAAGGATAATTGAACTGTAACTGTTATTATTCTCCCTACATTTTTTCTCTGTCACTGGTACTGCCCATTTCAAGCAGATGGACTTACCTCTTGGGCTTCCTGGACTCAGGGATCTGAGCAGAATTAACAGCAGTATTTAAAGCAGCAGCACCCTGAAGGCTGAAGTCACATCCTGTGCCTTGGAGTAGTAGACAGAGGGAGAGCCTTCTGAGTCCTAGAGTCATCCTGTTGAGTCTAGGAAGGAACAAGGTCTGCAGGGCCTGAGAGGCATGAGGACCCCTTCACTCTCTGGGGTGGGGCTTAAGCAATTGGTATGGTCTCTGCAGGCCATGGCCGGGTGAAACTTTCAGGGGATGGACCCCTGGGCCCTTAGAATCCGAGGCTCAGAAAGAAATAGTGGCTCCCTGACCTCTGCATGAAGGTAAAGAATAACCAGACACCAAGTGCACTAGGACATACGCATGTCCACGTGGATAAGGCAGTCCAAGGACAAGAAGTATTTCACCCAGCTTCTGGGACCTAGGTAAAAAAAAATGGAGAGCCCAACAAGTGACAAAGATAGAATTTTTTTTGTTAGGTAAACTGGGAGCCTTGTTATAAGGAATTAAGAGAATGAGTATCATTGAACTTTGTTCTGGTAGACTGAGATTTGTACCCATTCTATGTAGCCGGGAGAATTCTGTTCTGTAAACTTCCTTCCTCTGCTTACCTAATTCAGCCACCATTATAAATTCTAAAGAGGGAATTCTAAGTAGGTCCTTGCTGCCTGGCTCTTGACTTGATCTCTGGAAATGCCCCCAAATGAAAATTTTTTTAAGTACCAACAGAGCATAAAACATACAAGTACAATATAACCTATGAGTGCGAAGTAGAATTTACACTTAAACAATGTATATTTATGATGTCCCTCCTTCCTCCTTTGGGGAACAGGATCACTTCTGTATACTTAATCAGAACACATTTTAAATCACACCACGCAATGGGTCTTGTGGCAATCTATGATAGCCAAAGTATATAAAATATGGTGAAGTTAAGAAGTTGCAGCTGAACCAACAATATATCTTCCTGAGAGGGAGACATTAAATAAATCTTCACTGTTTTTTGATAGCCTATTAAAGTTTCTTAAGAGCTCCAGTACATTTGACTACATTTTTTTAAAGCCATAATGCTTTAAACAAGGAATGGTAATCATAAATATAACACTAAAAAAAAAGCAAAAACAAAGAATTAGCAATTAAATGTGTCTCTTGGTGGGATTAGCCAATGAATAGGACCTTCTGCCAAAGGGAAGTAAAGGATTACATTAAAAGCCAGGCTATATGGGAATACTTTTATATTTCTTTATCCATTTGTGGGGGCTTAAGGCCTAGTTTTTAGTCTTGCTTTGGGGGTGAGGGCAACACCTTCTGATAAAGACAGGATTGTTTCAGGGGACTAAAAATGGTGATGGAGTAGGCGGACGTACCAACTTCCAACTCCCAGAACCAAAGTGGATTATAACTCAATTTTAAAAACCATCATCTGGATAAACCAACTTTGAACTAAACTAAGTGGACTCTTCAACCAAGGAACACTGCAGAAGCCACATTGAGACTGGTAGGAATAGCGAAAACGCGAAGAGGGCTGCCCAGCTCCCCGGAGCAAACGGCAGCCCGGAGAGACCCGCGTGGCGGGAGGAGAGTTTGGCGGAGAGGGAGGGACCTGGGTCCCAGGAACGAAGCCCCAGCCTGAAGTCCCAGAGCCTGGAAGAGGCGTTTGGACAGTATTGAGCTGTGAAACAAGTGAGGATACTGTTTGTGAGAAAGAGAGTTTTCTCACCCCAAGATTCTTTTTAAAGGGACAGCGCAAGAAAGCTCCCTCACAACCACGCACCCAGGGCTCCGGGAACCAGGTTCAGAGGAGAGGAACAGAGCAGCGAGAAGAGAGTGTGGACTGAAGGCACAGGGACAAACACTCTGAGAGACAGCCACCCTAACCCCTGGGCTAAGTCACTTCCCTATTCAAAAACGAATATTTCCCCGGGAACTAGCAATACCAGCAAAGGGAGACAGGACACTAGCCAAACAAGCCGGCCCACGGCAATTAGAGCAGAGCTGCTTAGAGGGAGGGAGCTCCCAGGCCTACAGTGTGGAGTATTAGGGCCCTTACTACTCTGCTGAGGGTTGCTGAAGGGTATGGTGGCAACAGGACGCTGAAACGCGGTTCTGTCGGCGTGGGCAGAGGCCAAGCCGGTGTGAGCTCGGTCTAGCCCAGCAGGGGTGGAGTGGACACGCGAAAGCGGTCCGGCAGCTGCAGGCCCGCCTGTAATCCCACCTGCAGGAACAAAGCAGGAGGCCAGGAACGGGCAGAGATCTGCTCTGCGACCTTGCGCAAGCCAGCCCTGACCACGGGAATGGCGCTAGGACCAGAGACGGGCGAGGGCTCGCGGCTGAGCTCACACTACCAGCCCCACCCGGCCAGAGAAACCGCGGTTTGCCATCCTACGTGCACAAGCAAGATCCAAACGTGGGGGCAGGGTAGAGCCTGGGGTGAGCAAAAGCTCACAGCTGAACGCAAACCAGCAAACACACCCGGACAAATAAACCGTGGTATGCAACCCGGCGTGCACGACTTGGCTCTGAACGCAGGGGCGAGGTAGAGTCCAGGAGGAGTGGAAGACCTCAGCTGAACGCATGCCAGCCCGGCCCAATAAACCCTGGTTTGCGACCCTGCGCAGGAGGGCCCTGGCCTCGAGGGCGGGGCTAAAGCTCCAGACAGGCAAAGGTTCACAGCCAAGAACACGTCAAAAGCCGTGCCCAACCCACGAAACTGTGGCGAGCAGGTTATGAATGCAGATGCTGGGCCGAAGCCCGGAAACAGGCTGGGTCTGCAGCTGAGCATGGTGCTGAGGATAGTGGCTTGAGTGACAGCACCTCCCGCGGGGGAGAGGCGGAAATCACAACAACAGCTACAGTGAGCCAGAGCTGGCAACACCCATACCCAACCACCCAAGGCAGCGGCAGAGGGGGTGGCGGGCCTGCAGACAGACCACACCTAGAGAACAAAAAGGCAAAACCTACTAGACTCCAGTTGCCACAACTTGCTTATACACAGAAAAAATGGGCAGGCAGAGGAATGCAAACCAAATGAATCAAGAGAAATCCCCAGAGAAGGACCTGAATGAACCAGATATAACCAAATTACCGGAAGTAAAATTTAGAATAATAATAGTTAGGATGTTCAAAGAAATTAGAGCAACAATAGATAGTCATTATGAACACCTAAATAAAGAGATAACAAGTATAAAAAACAAAACTGAATAATAAAAAAGAATCAGACAGAAATGACAAATACAGTATCAGAACTGAAGACCACAATGGAAAGAGTTAAAAGCAGGATGAATCACGCTGAGGATCAAATCAGCGAGTTAGAGGACACAATAAACAAAGACACGAAAGCAGAGAAGAAAAAAGAAAAGAAACTCAAAAAATGTGAAGAAACTCTAAGGGAGCTCTGTTAGAACATGAACAGAAACAACATTCACATCATAGGGGTGCCTGCAGAAGAGGAAAGAGGACAGGAAATAGTAACTTTGTTCAATCAAATCATAGCAGAAAACTTCCCTAAATTAAGGTTGGGAAACATTCCACACGTTCAAGAAGCACACAGAACTCCATTAAAGAGAAACCAAAAAAAAATCTACACCAACACATCATAGTTAAAATAGCAAAGCTAATTGATACAGAAAAAATTTTAAAAGCTGCTAGAGAAAAAAAGGCTATCACCTACAAAGGAGCCCCGATAAGGATGACATCAAACTTCTCAACAGAAACACTTGAGGCCAGAAGGGAATGGCAAGATATAATCAAAGTAATGCAGAACAAGAACCTACAACCAAGACTACTCTATCCAGCAAGACTAATGTTTAAAATTGAAGGAGAAATAAAGAGCTTCCCAGAAAAAGAAAGCCTGAAGGAATTCATAAAAACCAAACCAATCTTGCAAGAGATACTAAGGGGCCTCTTGTGAACAGTTCAAAGGGAGGAAAGAATAGAGCAAAAGAAGAATACAGCTTTAAAGAATAAAATGGCAATAAACAATTACATATCAATAATAACCTTAAATGTAAATAGATTAAATGATCCAATCCAAAGACATAGCGTAGCAGCGTGGATAAAGAAACAGGAACCATACATATGCTGTCTACAAGAGAAACACCTTAAAACAGAAGATGCACATAGACTGAAGGTAAAAGGGTGGAAAAAAATATTTCATGCAAATGGAAATGAAAAAAAGCCAGGATAGCAGTACTTATATCTGACAAAATGGACTATAAAACAAAGGCTATAGTAAGAGATAAAGAAGGACACTACATAATGATAAAGGAAACAATTCAACAGGAAGATATAAGTATTATAAATATCTACGCACCAAATATAGGAGCCCCAACATACATAAAGCAGACTTTGATGGATATAAAGGGCAAAATTAACAGAAATACTATCATAATAGGGGATTTCAATACCCCACTAACAACACTGGATAGATCCTCAAGAAAGAAAATTAATAAAGAAACAGCAGACATAAAGGATACCATAGATCAACTTGACTTAATAGATATCTTCAGAACTTTTCACCCTAAAGCAGTAGAATATACATTCTTCTCAAGCGCTCATGGTACGTTTTCTAGGATAGACCACATGTTAGGACACAAAAATGGTCTCAATAAATTTAAGAAGATTGAAACTATATCAAGCATTTTCTCTGATCACAATGCCATGAAACTAGAAATTAACCACAAAAGAAAAACTGAGAAATACTCAAACACTTGGAAACTAAATAGCATGATATTAAATAATGAATGGATTAACAATGAGATCAAAGAAGAAATAAAAATGTTTCTAGAAACAAATGATAATGAGCATACATCAACTCAAAATTTATGGGACACAGCAAAAGCAGTTCTGAGAGGGAAGTTCATAGCACTACAGGCATATCATAAGAAGCTAGAAAAAGCTCAAATAAGCAACCTGACCCTACATCTAAAAGAACTAGAAAAACAACAACAAATAAAACCCAGGACAAGTAGAAGGAAGGAAATAATAAATATCAGAGTAGAAATAAATGACATAGAGACTAAGAAAACAGTACAGAGGATCAATGAAACCAGAATCTGGTTCTTTGAAAAGGTAAACAAGATTGATGAACCTTTAACTAGACTCGCCAAGAAAAACAAAGAGAGGACTCAAATAAATAAAATTATAAAGGACAGTGGAGAGATAACAACTGACACAGCAGAAATACAAAGCATTGTAAGAAAATACTATGAAGAACTCTATGCCAAAAAATTAGACAATCTAGGTGAAATGGACAAATTTCTTGAATCATATAACCGTCCAAAAATCAATCTGGAAGAATCAGAACACCTAAACAGACCTATTACAACAAATGAGATCAAAACAGTTATTAAAAAACTCCCAGCAAATAAAGTCCTGGGCCTGATGGCTTCGCAAGTGTATTCTATCAAAAATTCAAAGAAGAACTAACTCCTATCATCCTCAAGCTATTTCAAAAATTTCAAGAGGAAGAAAGACTTCCAAAGTCCTTTTATGAGGCGAGCATAATTCTGATCCCAAAACAGGGCAAAGACAACACAAAGAAAGAAAATTATAGGCCCATATCCCTGATGAATTTAGACGCTAAAATTCTCAACAAAATATTAGCCAACCGATCCAGCAATATATGAAAAAAACCATACAGCATGATCAAGTGGGATATATTCTGGAGAGGCAAGACTGGTTCAATATTTGCAAATCAATCAATGTGATTCATCACATAAACAAAAGAAAGGACAAAACTCACATGATAATTTCAATAGATGCAGAAAAGGCATTTGATAAAATCCAGCACCCATCCATGCTCAAAACTCTCAGTAAAGTGGGAATACAAGGAACATTCCTTAACATGATAAAGGTCATCTACAACAAACCCACAGCAGACATCATACTAAATGGGCAAAAATTAAGATCAGGAACCAGGCAGGGGTGCCCCCTTTCACCACTCTTATTCAACAGAGTTCTGGAAGTCTTAGCCATAGCAATCAGACAAGAAGAAGAAATAAAAGGCATCTAATTGGAAAAGAAGAAGCAAAACTGTCATTATTTGCACATGATATGATATTGTATATAGAAAACCCTGAAGTCTCAGTCAAAAAACTACTGGGCCTTATAAATGAATTCAGCAAGGTGGTAGGATATAAAATTAATACTCAGAAATCAGAGGAATTTCTATATACAAACAATGAACTGTCAGCAAAAGAAATTAAGGAAACAATCCACTTCACAATTGCAGCCAAAAAAATAAAGTACCTAGGAGTATATTTAACCAAGGAGGTTAAGGACTTGTACTCAGAAAATTATAAAACATTGATAAAAGAAATCAAGGAAGATACAAACAAGTGGAAGCATATCCCGTGCTCATGGCTAGAAAGAATAAACATCATTAAAATGTCTATATTACCCAAAGCAATTTATAAATTCTATGCAATACCAATTAAAATACCAATGACATACTTCAAAGATATAGAACACATATTCCAAAAATTTATATGGAATCAAAAAAGAACACGAATAACCTCAGCAATCTTAAAAACAAAAAATTAAGCAGGAGGTATCACTCTTCCGGATATCAAGGTTTACTACAAGGCCATTATATTCATGACAGCCTGGTACTGGCATAAGAATAGGCACATAGATCAATGGAACAGAACAGAGTACCCAAAAATAAACCCACAGCTTTATGGACAACTGATATTTGACAAAGGAGGAAAGAACATACAATGGAGTAAAGACAGCCTCTTTAACAAATGGTGTTGGGAAAATTGGACATCTACCTGCAAAAAAATGAAACTAGACCATCAACTTACACCATGCACAAAAACAGACTCAAAATGGATAAAAGACTTAAACGTAAGCCGTGAAACCATAAGCATCTTAGAAGAAAACATAGGCAGCAAGCTCTCCGACATCTGTAGCAGCAATATATTTGCCGATTTATCTCCACGGGCAATGAAATAAAAGGCAAGATAAACAAATGGGATTATATCAAACTAAAAAGTTTTTGCACAGCTAAAGACAATAAGAACAGAATAAAAAGACAAACCACATAATGGGAGAACTTATTCAACAGCACATCTGATAAGGGTTTAATAACCAAAATTTATAAAGAACTTATAAAACTCAACACCAGGAAGACAAACAATCCAATCAAAAAATGGGCAAAAGAAATGAATAGAAATTTCTCCAAAGAGGACATACAGATGGCCAGTAGGCATATGAAAAATGCTCAACATCACTAATCATTAGAGAAATTCAAATTCAAACCACAATGAGATATAACCTCACACTAGTCAGAATGGCGCTCATCAGCAAAACAACACAGAACAAGTGCTGGCGAGGATGTGGAGAAAGGGGATCCCTTCTTCACTGCTGGTGGGAATGCAGACTGGTGCAGCCACTGTGGAAAACAGTTTGGAGATTTCTCAAAATATTAAAAATCGAACTGCCTTTTGACCCAGCTATCCTACTTTTAGGAATATACCCTATAAACACCATAGCACTGTTCGAAAAGAAGAAATGCGCCCCCATGTTTGTGGCAGCATTGTTCACAATAGCGAATATCTGGAAACAGCCCAAGTGTCCATCAGAGGACGAGTGGATTAAAAAGCTTTGGTACATATATACTATGGAATACTACTCAGCCATAAGAAATGATGACATCGGATCATTTACAACAAAATGGATGGACCTTGATAACATCATACGGAGTGAAATAAGTAAATCAGAAAAAGAAAACTGAGAACAGCATGATTTCATACATAGGTGGGACATAAAAGTGAGACTATGAGACATAAACAAGGGAGTGGTGGTTACGGGGTGGGGGGAGGGAGGGGAGGTTGGGGTAGGGAGGAGGGGAGGGGCACAGGGAAAACCAGATGGAAGGTGACAGAGGACAATTTGACTTTGGGCATGCAACACAATTGAATGATGGGATAATCTGGAGATGTTTTCATTGTACATATGTACCCTGATTTATTGGTGTCACCCCATTAAAATTAATAATAATAAATAAATAAATATATAATAAATAAATAAAACCACCATGAGATAACACCTAAAAAGAAAAAGACAGGATTGTTTATCAGATAATATCTCTAGCAGAAACACTGAAGAAGTTACAACTCACCTGAAGGTAAATTTAATTTCATTTGTTAAACAAATGGCTTACTTAATATAATTCCTAGTTCTATCTAGACTAGCTTTTTTTTTACCCAAAATATATTAAAACTAGTAACTGTGGAAGATAGAATCTCAGTAACTACTGAGGAAAGAAAAGTCCAACAAACAAATACAAATGAATAAAATTTCATTCAATACATATTTTCTCTTTTAAAAGGTCATAAACACAATTTATCAGCTAATTCAATAACCAAAGTAAAGTGAAACTACTAAAAAATATTATCTGTTCAGCTATTTGGTGATTCAGTCTAGGATCTCATAATGTTTTTAATTAAGTAGACAGACACCAGGTGAAATAAGTGATCCATAGCTTCTTTTGACATTAACAAAAATTTAACGGCAACTTTCTTTTCTTATATTTATGGTCACAGACAGCTAGATGTCACACAAGTTAACAACATATTATGACAACCAGAAGAGTTCAAAATACAAATAGAGGTCCTGCAAGGTAATTGGGGCCCCTGCTGGTAGCCAGATAAAATCTGCTAAGGAAAGTAGAGCTCACAGTAAATCTAAATATAGCTAGCCCCAAAGTACAAATAAATTACATAAGAGTCATTTCAAATGAATACACCTTGCTTGATGGGAGGTAGGAAGAGAGGACATGAAGCTGGAAGAATAACAAGGGATCTGTGGTCACAGTAGGCTCAAGGCTTTTAGGCTTTTTGTCCCAGGACAGGTTTAGGGTGCAGGAGCAGAGGCACTGCCTCCACTCTCTGAATGCTGAGCCTGTGACTATTGGAGGAAAATGCTCCAATCAGAACCCAAGGTGCTTAAAGGGCCAACACCCACTCTTCCAAAGGAGACTAAATGGCCACGGGAAATATAAAGGGGTTCTTTCCAACGTGAGCTTCACAAAACACTAGACATACAGAAAGTGCTTCAAGAAACTTTTTAAGTCAACATCACATGGCCAAAACTACTTGGAAAATTGTGCATGCTTTACTGCAATCAAAGGTGTATAATATCCATGAGCACAAAAGGACTCCAGGGCGTCTCACACCAAAGAAATTTGGTAAGACAGTTTTACACCACATGACACCAGAATGCTTTTTTCCACGAAACATCTCCTAACATAAATTACACCCTTTGTAAAACACATACCTCCAAATTTAAGTTTCTAAGAGCCTTTGAGTGGAAAAGCATAGAAAAAGGCTTGAAGACCAAACTTGCAGTTCCTATATCAACCCCAGGACTGTAAGTTTAGTATAGAGTGATCTTTACTTAGAATGCCCATGAGGAAGCACAGCATAAGTAGTTGATCAGGCACATCTTAGCTCTTGATTACAGAGAGTGAACAGAAACCAACAAAGAAAGACCCAGCTCTTTCTGACCTGTCCAAGGTCTGATGGGTCAACCAATCAATCCTCACATGTTAAGAAACATCTTGTATATACCCATGCTGTGCTGCATCCTGACAAGTAAGACTCTATTTTCTGTCCCAAATAAAGATACTAATTTATAATGTGAAAATTGCAATTTTGAGCTCCAGGAGGACAAGGAATAACCTAATATGTCCCCAGGGCCTATCTCAGGTCCAGACTTAAATTCGACTTACTCATTCATGAATGAATTTTCCAACAGACAAATATTTATTGAGATGAGGGAAATATAATACCACCTTCAAGTAACTTCAAATGCATTTGTTGGCAAGACCAATGATAATTGATGTTCAATGATCATGAAGACATGCTGATTTTTTTTTTAGCCAGAAAGGAAAACATTTATTATCTTCAGAAACATCAATCACTACATCCATGGTACAGTGTCACATGCAGAACTTTAGATAAAAAGATAACATTAATAATGGGCAGGATGAACTTTCTCTCTGACAATATAAGGGGGACTCTAAACACTAACATGTTATCAATATAACTCTGGCCACAGAGACACAATAATTACAAAAGACAGAAATAAAAAACCCAAAACTGTTAAAGAGATTCATTGAAAACTTTTTCTATAGGAGAATGTAATGTTGCTTTTCCAAAAAAGAAAAAAGATTAGAAGAAAAAGACTGGGTTAAAAATGTATTGCAAAGTTCTTTTTGTTACTGTCTTTCAAAAGAAGAAAAATAAATAGATTTATTGTGTTTGCTTTGCAAATAGAAAATCCAAAGAGGTTCCTGACTTGTCCACAGGCATACTGCAAATAGCCTGAGTAAGGACTTCACCCTACTCTCTGCCCCCAAGCCAGTCCTCCTAGCCCCAGCCCTTGTGCAATGGACCCACTTGACAATGGATGGTACTTGGCTTCTATCCAGTAAAGTGCCTCTGTCAGATGTTTAGAATAAAATTTGTATTCAAAGTAATTATTATTTCTTAAACCTCTCAGCCCCTGTGGCTTTTTCTGCTGCATGGATGTGCGTAGAAACCTTCCCTTTCTCCCTATCTCCCAGCCTGCTCCTTTGCACCCCACCTCCCTGAGCAATGCTGATACATGCCATCGTCACATTCTCAGCTTTATCTTAAAGGCGGTTTCATTTGCTCTCTGCCCCTGTTAAGCACTCAGCTCCACAATTTCAATAGGAAAAGCAGACCAGATATCCCCACAGAACACTGTCAGCACCTCGTAAGGCCCATAACCTGGAACGTAAAATGCTTCCGATTCCTCAGGTCTCTCTCAGCCAGAGCGGATTACAAGTAGGGCACTTAAAATCAAAAGCCAAGGGGGACCAGACCAGAACTTTGAATGAGAAGTGCAAGCAGCAGCCATGAACCATTCCAAAAAAAAAGAAAATGGGAGTTAGAGAGTCAAAGTTCTAAGTGACCTAGAGAGACTGTGGGTCTGATCATCAGAATGTACCCAAATACAAAAGGCAGGAAGTCGGCCTATGCTTAAAGCATGACTCCATAGCAGGTGAAATTTGAATGAGCAGGACCTGAAATAAAAAAAATAAGACAAAGGATCTTGGTGGGACTACCCAAGTTGTCATTGTTATCTGCCACCAAGAGAGATACAAAGTATTCCTTCCATCCAACTATCTCAATTCACTGATAGATCACCTATAGCTCAGGTGGCTGGAGACAGGAAAGTTTCCAAAGACATATCTTCAGCACTTCCTTGCTGATACACCTTTGAGGACCCCTATGCATTTTTTGCTTCAACAGAAAAACACGCTAAAAAGAAGTCCAAGTTCTGAACACAGGTTGCTTGTAAGTACCAATAATTCACTATACTCTCTGCCATTCTCAAAGTCATGTCGTGTCTCCTGTCTCAGCTTGTCACCTGCAGGATGTAGAGCACGGTCCAACCTCTCTACCGTCCACTGTTCAATCAAGGGAGCAAACTCTCCTTACCAATCATCTCTCTCTTCCTTCTTAATAGATACAAAGAACAAGATTAATGACCCTTAACTCATACAACGCGCCCTAATTTTGAAAGTGTTTTGGCATCCTCCATCTTTTCTGTTGGGGGTAATTGGCTACTTTTGTCTCTTTTCTCTCCCCTTGTGATTGGCTTTCTGCTTTAATCAGATGGTATTCCCTCCTGTGCAGCTGGTTAAGGCGTACAGTGGTCCCTGTTTTGTTAGACTGCTGGCTCCCAGTTGTGTTCCCTCAATACGACACTTAGAGTCTATTTCTATTTCATCCACCTGCTTAAATTTCCACTAGAAACTTGCATAATCCAAAAAAATAAAATCCACTTGCTGCCTCTGATTGTGAATAAAAATCTGCAGTGTGAGACTTTCCTCTTTTCTCCGTTACCTTTCTAAATAGCCAAAATGTCTCCCAAATTTGTGAAAGTCACAAACGGTCCTCGGGCCCCTTCCTTCCTTCGAGAATAACAACTAGAGACAAGAGGCAACAAATCAGGAAATATAATCTTCCTAGGCAGACTTTCTGTCTACCATTAAGCAGGTCTCACAAACTCAAATGTCTGCGGAGGCCAGACAGGTCCATGGGTTGTATGAGCAGAGCAGGTAGGAGATGCTAACAGTGGTGGGGGTTGGGAAGATTAGTAAGTGCTCACACAACCCCACACCTGCCCTGTTCTAGTCAGTAGTCAAATAGAAATGCAGGTCCAGGGGGTCCAGATCTTTAGGTTTTTCTTTTTCATGAGGATCCCAAATTCTGGAGATTTTAATGCAAAAGTTCCCAATCTGTAAATGTTGGCGGCCAATTAAAAACATTTCAAAGTAGCATGGAGGCCAAGGAAAACATGTCCGGGGCAGATGCAGCCCGGAAGCCATGCTCTGCCACTTCTGTGATAGTCTGAAGGGCTATTGAAACTCACAAAGACAGTTGGGGTGCATAAAGGAAGAAAGAGAAATGCCCCAGTTTCCTGGCTTCGGATGGAAGTTTAACAACCTGCACAGAGGAAAGGTAGGGCGCCAGGGAAGCACTGGGCAAGCAGCCAGCACGGGCTGGCCTGAGCCTTTGGGCCAACAATCATTTCACTTTGTCTGAGATACAGTCTCCTTAAAATAAGTTAGGAAATAGAATTGGAAGTCCTTTTTAAAGGGCCTATCAGTATGAATAGATAAATATTAAGTCCATGTGTTTCCATTCTAGAGTGAGAAAGGCCAGAAGCAAATGGATTGAGATTTCAGGCCCTGGATACTCCAGGAAGGAGAGGAGAACTGTAGGAAATTATAAGCCACGTGCAAGTACGTGGGTAATAGTGAAATGGGTATGACAAAAGGGACAATTGCCCGCACAGACCCTAGGGGGAGACAGATTGGATTCCCCCCACCTCCCATAGTCACTATCACAGGCACTTTCTCTTGTCACAACTCAGGGTCAATCATCCTTAACTCTTTAAATGAACAAAATAATGGGGACCTCTGTGTTTCTCTCTGAATCTGTCTCCACTGGACAACTGTCTACATGAGTATCCTGGGAACTACAGCTTAGAGACATGGTGATGGATTCCTAGTCCATCAATGGATAAGGCTGTGTACACTGAGCTGAAAAATTGTATTTGTTGGTTTACAACTATTAATGAAAAACCGTGCCACCAAGCCAAGCACCTCAGCATGATTTTAACATTCCCGCAAGTCTTCAGCTTCTCCAGGTTGGGGGAGTCACTGAAATGCAGAGTCAGTACCCAATGCCCTGGGCCAGCAGGGGAGGGAGCAGGCAGTATCTTCAGGCCTCTGGTTTTCACAGACGATTTGCCCCCTCCGAACCCAGACAATGCCCTGCATTCACCACCACCTGACCAACTCCATCGCTGTGCTGAGGGGCAGGAAAAAAGCGAGACCTGAATTGAAAATAAATTGATATTCAACTAAATGGCACTTCTGAATTTACTGCAGCCTTCACCTTTGGAGGGAATTACCAAGGTGCTCATAAAAGAAGAAATGATGAATATTCAGGATGTCTTTTGAATCCATTAGGCAGCCAGGGGATGAGGTCTCCATATGGAGGATTCTGGTTCTTTCCTTTGGCTGTTAAAAAAACTGCCAGAAATGGCTGTCTGCAGGAGAAAACGGACCCTGGGCTCGCCAATGGGGAGAAGGTCTGAATGCCAAAGGTCAAGTCCACGAAAATAAACCTAGTTTAGGAGTTGTTGCAAAGGAAGAGATCTATAAATTTCGCCTTTCTGGATGCTATGAATGAGGGAGTGCGTGTCTCCTTGTAGGAGCACTGATGAAAATGTAGCGACAGCCTATTCATCGCACTGTCAGCCTTTGTTCCACGGGATCAGATGTTCTGCAGATCTAATTGTGTGCACCCCACACAGGAAAATCCCAGACAGCCTAGATGGGGGCCTCCTGTAGTTTTGTCAGCTGGGTTTACCAGAAGCACAACTGCTCTTGCATCCCTGAAGACTTGTCCCCCAGTCTGCTGACTTAAGTCCCGGGCGCTTGCTCCTGTAGCTTACACAAAGAGGAATTGTGGGCTCTTTGTGCTAAAAAGAAGTTAAAGAATAATTGAGCAAAGACCCTCTACTCCTGAGAGTACTAAATATAGATTAATGGATCTTTGGGAAAAGGGAGTTTTTGAAAAGGGGATGTTGTAAGTCACTAGTTTTGTTGCCTTTATAATAAGGGAGCAGAGTCAGATTCAAAGCAGCAAACATTCATGGGAGCCTTCTGTGCACCTGGCCCTGGGCTAGGAGGAAGCATCCTTCTTGATGTCCAGCCGCTGATGCGTTAGCAAGGGAGATATACATACAGTAGAAGTATACCTTTACGACAATGCCAGAACAGATGCATTAAGGTGCTATGTCAACTCAGAAGAGAGAGCAGTTCTTTTCAGTAGTGAGGGATGGGTGGGGAGTCAGAGAGAGAATATAACACACTTGAGCTCACTCATGGAGAAGAAATTCAGCAAGAGGAGAAAAACTGAAAAAGAAGGCATCCTGGATAGAGGGTCCTGCCAAGATCAGAGCCAGGAGGTGGGGAAGCACAGGGGTGATCTGGTGGAAAAAAACCTCTAATTATTTCATAGGAAACGCATCACCACCCCTCAGGGAGTTTACATGCCTATCTTGTGTTCTAAAATCAGGACTCAGAAAGTAGAGTCAACTATCTCCCAAGTTCTTTCCAGAAATACCATTTCATCATGTTTATAATTCGAAGTGAGAGGAGAAAGTTGAACAACCCAAGAAAAGCTACGTCCTTCATGGTGTCAATTCTTCACTGTTTTGTGACCAAAAGTGAAATTGGTGATTGTAGGTAGCCCCAAGTAAGCTGTCTATCACCGTCAACCCTACATGACCTGCTAATCAGGGAGGACCAGAGCCTGCCCAGGAGGAGATGGGGGGAGCTTCCAAAGTGCCTCCCATAGAGGCTACCGGGTCCAGGAAGCCATGGATGCCATGAACAGCAGGGTCCGCTCCTGCAGTGGTGGGCTTAATTCCTGTATGCCACAGAATTTTCTGTCATTCCCTATTTCCTACATTGTTTCAGATCTCTCATGAAATATGGAAGAGACTGTGACAGATATAAATAAAAAGAAAATCCCTTCATGTGAGCATCTACCTGCTTGTATTTTATCTGGATGACAGCCATGGGAAGTAAGACTAGAATAAATGAGGAAACTCAGGTTTGAAGAGGTGACGTGATGATAGTCACTCCAGTCCCTGGTGCCAATCAATGCAGAATGAATGCCCACTTGGTCTAATTCTCCTTCTATCCCCAACTCTGCTCAAACATCCTGCCCCTCGAAGCAACAGTTAAATTAATTTTAAAAAAACTATCTAAAGAGGCACTAATGAAGAGCAATGTCTAGTTTATGTGAGATATCATGAAGAATAAGGCATGAAAAGAAAATGAATTTGTATTATAAATACTAAAACATAGTATTTGATATAGTACATGATATAGCATGTTATTAAATAAATTAGATATATTATAACAAAATGTGTTTTGTGGTACTTTAAAAGTTTAATGCAACATACTAAAAGCATAATTCCTGAAAGAAAAGAACTCATAAATTGAACTGCATCAAAATTCAAAATTTTGTGACGCAAAAGACACTTTTGAGAAAATAAAAGGACACACCAAAAGCTGGAAAAATATTTGCATCACACATCTGATAAAAGAGTTGTATCCTGTACATGTGTTTTAGAGGAAAATCTTGAGTCTGACCTGTGGTGGCGCAGTGGATGAAGAATTGACCTGGGACACTGAGATCACCAGTTTGAGACCTTGGGCTTGCCCAGTCAAGGCACATATGACAAGCTACAAGCAAACAATAAACAACTAAAGTGAAGCAACTATGAGTTGATACTTCTCGCTACCCCCCACTCTGTAAAATCAGTAAATAAAATCTTTTTTAAAAAAAAAAAGAAACTCTTAAAACTTAACAAGAGGGGGACAGCAAGATGGCGATGGAGAAGGCGGATGTACCAACTTCCAACTCCCAGAACCAAAGTGGATTATAACTTAATTTTAAGAACCATCATCTGGATAAACCAACTTTGAACTAAACTAAGTGGACTCTTCAACCAAGGAACACTGCAGAAGCCACATTTAGACTGGTAGGAAAAGTGAAAACATGAAGAGGGCTGCCCAGCTCCCCGGAGCAAATGGCAGCCCGGACAGGCCCACGTGGCGGGAGGAGAGTTTGGCGGAGAGGGAGGAACCTGTGTCCCAGGCACAAAGCCTCAGCCTGAAGTCCCAGAGACTAGAAGAGGCATTTGGACAGTATTGAGCTGTGAAACAAGTGAGGATACTGTATGTGAGAAAGAGACAGTTTTCTCAGACCCAAGATTCTTCTTAAAGGGACAGAGCAGGAAACCTCTCTCACACCACTCACCCGGGGCTCCGGGGAACAGGGACAGAGGAGAGAACCAGAGCAGCGGAAAAGAGTGTGGACTGAAGGCACAGGGACAAACACTCTGAGGGACAGCCACCCTAACCCCTGGGCTGAGTCACTTCCCTTATCAAAAATGAGTATTTCCCCTGGAACTAGAAATACCAGCAAAGGGAGACAGGACACCAGCCAAACAAACTCTCCCACGGCACTTAGAGCAGAGCTGCTTAGACGGAGGGAGCTTCCAGGACTACAGTATGGAGTGTTAGGATCTGAGCGGCAGTGCCCCTACCCAGACTGCTGAGGGCTTGCTGGAGGGACGGTGGTAGCGGGACGCTGAAATGCGATTCTGTCGACGGGGGCAGAGGCCCAGCCAGTGTGAGCTTGGTCTAGCCCAGCAGGGGTGGAGGAAACGCAAGAAAGCTGTCCGGCAGCTGCGAGCCCGCCTGTAGCCCCACCTACGTGGGAAAAGCGGGAGGCCAGGAACAGGCAGAGATCTGCTTTGCGACCCTGGACCCTGTGTAAGCTGGCCCTGACCGCAGGGGCGGGGCTAGGACCAGGGACAGGTGGAGGCTCGCAGCTGAGCTCACGCCAACAGCCCAACCTGGCACAAAGAAACCACGGTTTGCCGCCCTGCGTGCGTGAGTTTGCAGCAACCGCGCCCGGCCCGAAAAACCATGGTTTGCGATCCTGAACAGGTGGGCCCTGGCCTCAGGGGCGGGGCTAAAGCTCCCGATGGATGGAGGCTCACAGCTCAGTGCACATCAGAAGCCCCGTACAAACCAAGAAACTGTGGCGAGAAGGCTCTGACTGCGGGGGCTGAGCAGAAACATGGGAACAGGCTGGGTCCGCAGCAGAGCAAAGGTGCTCACCTCTACCCTTGAAGGTGAGGCTTATGGCTTAAGTGCAGTGTTCAACCCAATCTGTAGGGGTGAGGCGAAGGCCCAGGCAGGCTGAGGCTTGTAGAACCGGGAACCAGAACACAGCCCCTCCCGCGGAGGAGAGGCGGAAACCACAGCACCAAGCACAGTGGGCCGGTGCTGGCAACGCCCATACCCAACAACCCTAGGCAGTGGCAGAGGGGGTGGTGGGTCTGCAGACAGACCACACCTAGAAAACACAAAGGCAACACCCATTGGATTCCAGTGGCCACAACATTCTAATACACAGAAAAAATGGGCAGGCAGAGAAATTCAATTCAAATGAATCAAGAGAAATCCCCAGAAAAGGACCTGAAGGAACCAGATATAACCAAATTATCAGATGCAGAATTTAAAATAATGATTGTTAGGATGTTCAAAGAGAATAGAGCAACAATGGATAGTCATTACGAACACCTAAATAAAGAGATAACAAACATA
This sequence comes from Rhynchonycteris naso, assembly GCA_037038555.1. NCBI lineage: Eukaryota > Metazoa > Chordata > Mammalia > Chiroptera > Emballonuridae > Rhynchonycteris > Rhynchonycteris naso. Next base: position 206,419,959 of record CM072995.1, read on the forward strand.
AAAATAGGCTATTGAAATAATAAAAGAGAATCAGACAGAAATGACAAATACAGTATCAGAACTGAAGACCACAATGGAAGGAATTAAAAGTAGAATAGATGAAGCTCAGGGTCGAATCAGCAAGTTAGAGGACCCAATAAACAAAGGCACAGAAGCAGAGCAAAAAAAGAAAAGAGACTCAAAAAATGTGAGGAAACTCTAAGGGAGCTCTGTGACAACATGAAGAGAAATAACATCTGAATCATAGGGGTTCCTGAAGAAGAGGAGAGAGAACAAGAAACAGAAACATTGTTCAATCTAATCATAGCAGAAAACTTCCCTAAATTAAGGCTGAAAACATTTCATACATTCAAGAAGCACAGAGAACTCCATTAAAGAGAAACCCAAAGAAATCTACAACAAGACATATCATAGTTAAAATATCAAAGCTAAGGGATAAAGAGAAAATTTTAAAAGCTGCTAAAGAATTAAAGGCTATCACCTACAAAAGGAGCCCCCATAAAAATGACATCGAACTTCTCAACAGAAACACTTGAGGCCAGAAGGGTATGGGAAGATATATTCAAAGTAGTGCAGAACAAGAACCTACAACCAAGACTACTCTATCCAGCAAGGCTAACGTTTAAAATCAAAGGAGAAATAAAGAGCTTACCAGACAAAAATAACTTCAAAAAATTCATTAAAACCAAACCAATCCTGAAAGAGATACTAAGGGGCCTATTGTGAACAGTTCAAAGGGAGGAAAGAATAGAGCAAAAGAAGAATACAGCTATAAAGAATAAAATGGCAATAAACAACTACATATTAATAATAAACTTAAATGTAAATGGATTAAATGATCCAATCAAAAGATATAGGGTAGCTGTGTGGATAAAGAAACAGGACCCATACATATGCTGTCTACAAGAGACACACCTTAAAACAAAAGAAGCACATAGACTGAGGGTAAAAGAATGGAAAAGAATATTTCATGCAAATGGAAATGAAAGAAAAGCTGGGGTAGCAATACTTATATCTAACAAAATGGACTTTAAAACAAAGGCTATGGTAAGAGATAAAGAAGGACACTAAATAATGATAAAGGGAACAATTCAACAGGAAGATATAAGTATTATAAATATCTACGCACCAAATATAGGAGCCCCAACATACATAAAGCAGACTTTGATGGATATAAAGGGCAAGATTAACAGCAATACTATAATAGTAGGGAATTTCAGTACCCCAAAAACATCACTGGATAGCTCCTCAAGAAAGAAAATTAATAAAGAAACAGCAGACTTAAAGGATACCATAGATCAACTTGATTTAATAGATATCTTCAAAATTTTTCACCCTAAAACTGTAAAATATACTTTCTTCTCAAGTGCTCATGGTACATTTTCCAGGATAGAACACATGTGAGGACACAAAAATGGTCTTAACAAATTTAAGAAGATTGAAATCATATCAAGCATTTTCTCTGATCACAATGCCATGAAACTAGAAATTAACCATAAAAGAAAAACTGAAAAATATTCAAACAGTTGGAAACTAAATAGCATGATATTAAATAATGAATGGATTAACATAGAGATCAAAGAAGAAATAAAAAAATTTCTAGAAACAAATGATAATGAGCATACATCAACTCAAAATTTATGGGACACAGCAAAAGCAGTACTGAGAGGGAAGTTCATTGTACTAAAGGCATATCATAAGAAGCTAGAAAAAGCTCAAATAAGCAATCTGACCCTGCATCTAAAAGAACTAGAAAAACAACAGCAAATAAAGCCCAGGACCAGTAGAAGGAAGGAAATAATAAAGGTCAGAGCAGAAATAAATGACATAGAGGCTAAGGAAACAATGCAGAGGATCAATGAAACCAGGAGCTGGTTCTTTGAAAAGGTAAACAAGATTGATGAACCTTTAACTAGACTCACTAAGAAAAAAAATGAGAGGACTCAAATAAATAAAATTAGAAATGACAGTGGAGAAATAACAACTGACACAACAGAAATACAAAGTATTGTAAGAAAATACTATGAAGAACTCTATGCCAAAAAATTAGACAACCTAGGTGAAATGGACAAATTTCTTGAATCATATAGTCTTCCAAAAATCAATCTGGAAGAATCAGAACACCTAAACAGACCTATTACAACAAATGAGATCGAAACAGTTATCAAAAAACTCCCAAAAAAGAGAAGCCCTGGGCCTGATGTCTTCACAAGAGAATTCTACAAAAAATTCAAAGAACTCCTATCCTCTTCAAGCTATTTCAAAAAATTCAAGAGGAAGGATGACTTCCAAAGTCCTTTTATGAGGCAAGCATAATTCTGATCCCGAAACCGGGCAAAGACAACACAAAGAAAAAATTATAGACCTATATCCCTGATGAATTTAGACGCTAATATTCTCAAAAAAATATTAGCCAACCGGATTCAGCAATATATGAAAAAAATCATATACCATGATCAAGTGGGATTTATTCTGGAGGGGCAAGGCTGGTTCAATATTTGCATATCAATCAATGTGATTCATCACATAAACAAAAGGAAGGACAAAAATCACGTGATAATTTCAATAGATACAGAAAAGGCACCCATTCATGCTCAAAACTCTCAGTAAAGTGGAATTACAGGGAACATTCCTTAACATGATAAAGGCCATCTACGACAAACCCACAGCAAACATCATACTAAATGGGCAAAAATTAAGATCAGGAACCAGGCAGGGGTGCCCCCTTTCACCACTCTTATTCAACAGAGTTCTGGAAGTCCTAGCTATAGCAATCAGACAAGAAGAAGAAATAAAAGGCATCCAAATTGGAAAAGAAGAAGTAAAACTGTCATTATTTGCAGATGATAGGATATTGTATATAGAAAACAATAAAGTCTCATTCAAAAAACTACTGGGCCTTATAAATGAATTCAGCAAGGTGGCAGGATATAAAATTAATACTCAGAAATCAGAGGCATTTCTATATACCAACAATGAACTGTCAGTAAAAGAAATTAAGGAAACAATCCCTTCACTATTGCAACCAAAAATATAAAGTACCTAGGAGTAAATTTAACCAAGGAGGTTAAGAACTTGTACTCAGAAAATTATAAAACATTGATAAAAGAAATCAAGGAAGATACAAACAAGTGGAAGCATATCCCGTGCTCATGGTTAGAAGGAATAAACATCATTAAAATGTCTATATTACCCAAAGCAATTTATAAATTCTATGCAATACCAATTAAAATACCAATGACATACTTCAAAGATGTAGAACACATATTCCAAAAATTTATATGGAACCAAAAAAGAACACGAATAGCCTCAGCAATCTTAAAAAGAAAAAATAAAGCAGGAGGTATCACTCTTCCAGATATCAAGGTTTATTACAAGGCCATTGTACTCAAGACAGTCTGGTACTGGCATAAGAACAAGCACATAGATCAATGAAACAGTACAGAGAACCCAGAAATAAACCCTCACCTTTATGGACAACTGATATTTGACAAAGGAGGAAAGAATATATAATGCAGTAAAGACAGCCTCTTTAACAAATGGTGTTGGGAAAATTGGACATCTACCTGCAAAAAAATGAAACTAGACCATCAACTTACACCATTCACAAAAACAAACTTAAAATGGATAAAAGACTTAAATGTAAGCCGTGAAACCATAAGCATCTTAGAAGAAAACATAGGCAGCAAGCTCTCCGACATCTGTAGCTGCAATATATTTGCCGATTTATCTCCACGGGCAAATGAAATAAAAGGCAAGATAAACAAATGGGATTATATCAAGCTAAAAAGTTTTTGCACAGCTAAAGACAATAAGAACAGAATAAATGACAAACCACACAATGGGAGAACATATTCGCCAATACATCTGATAAGGGGTTAATAACCAAAATTTATAAAGGACTTATAAAACTCAACACCAGAAAGACAAACAATCCCATCAAAAAATGGGCAAAAGAAATGAACAGAAATTTCTCCAAAGAGGACATACAGATGGCCAATAGAGGCATATGAAAAAATGCTCAACATCACTAATCATTAGAGAAATGCAAATTAAAACCACAATGAGATATCACCTCACACTAGTCAGAATGGCGCTCATCTGCAAAAACTACACAGAATAAGTGCTGGTGAGGATGTGGAGAAAAGGAAACCCTCCTGAACTGCTGGTAGGAATGCAGACTGGTGCAGCCACTCTGGAAAACAGCATCAAAAAATTAAAAATCGAACTACCTTTTGACCCAGCTATCCCACTTTTAGGAATATACCCTAAGAACACCATAGCACTGTTCGAAAAGAAGAAATGCGCCCCCATGTTCCTGGCAGCATTGTTCACAATAGCGAAGATCTGGAAACAGCCCAAGTGTCCGTCAGAGGACGAGTGGATTAAAAAGCTTTGGAACATATATACTATGGAATACTACTCAGCCATAAGAAATGATGACATCGGATCATTTACAACAAAATGGATGGACCTTGATAACATTATATGGAATGAAATAAGTAAAACAGAAAAAAATTGAGAACAGCATGATTTCATACATAGGTGGGACATAAAAGTGAGACTATGAGACATGGACAAGAGCGTGGTGGTTACAGGGTGGGGGGAGCGAGGAGAGGGTGGGAGAGGGGGAGGGGAAGGGCACAAAGAAAACCAGATAGAAGGTGACAGAGGACAATTTAACTTTGGGTGATGGGTATGCAGCATAATTGAATGATAAGATAACCTGGAGATGTTTTCTTTGAACATATGTACCCTAATTTATTAATGTCACCCCATTAAATTTAATAAAAGAAAAGAAAATAGAACTTAACAAGAAAATAAACAATGAAATTATCAGAGAAATGCAAATTTAATATAAAGGGATACCACCACAAACCTATTAGAATGTCACACATACACACACACAATTCTGAGTGCTGAAAACGACAAGAAATATTAGGAACTCTCGTTCATTGCTTATGGGGATACAAAATGGTACAGTCACTTTGGAAATATTTGACATTTTCTTATAAAGTCAAACATGTACTTACCATACAACCCCACAGTCCCAAACCTAGGTGTTTCCTCAAGTGACTTAAAAATGTATCTTCACATAAAAAATTTGAATGTGAAAGTTTATTGCAGCTTTACTCATAATTTCCAAAAACTAGAAACAATCAGAGGTACTTTAACAGGTGGATGGATGAAATAAACTGTGGTATATACATATAACTGGACACTACCCAACAGACTATTAATTCACATAACGCCATGAATGAGCCTTAAATATATTTTTTATTTACTGAAGCAAGCCCATCTCACAATGCTACATGAGCATGGAAAAGACATCATTGATGAGTGGGGGCTGTCAGCGGGTTGTGACTGCAAAGGGAGTCACACAGGGATTTGTAGGAAACTTCAACTGTACTTTACAGAACTTTGGAGATGGATAAATGACTCTGTGAATTTGTCAGACCCCATAAAACTGTACAACACAATGAGTAAACTATGTGAAACTCTTATAAAAATCAACCAGGATGTTCAGGAGAATCCAGGCATAATACTGATCCTGACAAATAAGTTTAACTATAGTGTATTACAAATATATGACAAAGCTTCATGAAAAGAGCTAAGAGAAAAATAGAAATCAGCTAACAAACTTTGAAAATCAGTGTTTTGGCTACATACTGTAAGACTATAGGCAAGAAAAACAGTGGTAACTGTTTGTTACCACTCTATTCTAGCTGTCCCTCACCAGGAGACAGGTGAACACTTTTGAAACAACTTTACACATACACCTGGATTGAATGACTAAGGAAATACAATGTAGGTAGCAAGATCTAAGTTTCTCATTGTCAGAGAAAAAAGTTATAAATAAACAACCAACAGAAGACTAGAATAAATCCTGTGGTGTTGACTGAACTATAATCAAATTTATCAGAATGAACTAATGTTTAATGTAATCCACTAACAGATAGATAAATACAGAAATAAACATAGACATGTGTGCATATCTGTGTGCATACACACACACACACACACACACACACACACACATACACATTTCCTAGCTTCTCTGTTGCAGAGGTGCTAGAAATAGTGATACCCCAGTAGCTATGAGCACGCCTACTACTTAGATCTTGATATCTCAACACCTTTCTCCAATAAAAATAACCAGGAATCCAGCCTGACCAGGTGGTGGTGCAGTGGATAGAGCGTCGGACTGGAATGCAGAAGACCCAGGTTCGAGACCCCGAGCTCGCCAGCTTGAGCTCAGGCCCATCTGGCTTGAGCAAAAGATCATCAGTTTGGACCCAAGGTCTCTGGCTCCAGCAAGGGGTGGCTCGGTCTGCTGAAGGCCCGCGGTCAAGGCACATGTGAGAAAGCAATCAATGAACAACTATGGTGTCGCAATGGCAACGAAAAACTAATGATTGATGCTTCTCACCTCTCTCCGTTCCTGTCTGTCTGTCCCTATCTATCCCTCTCTCTGACTCTCTCTCTGTCCCTGTAAAATAAATAAATAAATAAATAAATAAATAACCAGGAATCCTTAGAGAAAAGCTGGAGTAGAGAAAATACAAGATGACTCTGGGGTGTCTTATAATGACAAAAAAGAAAGTGCTGAAACAACTTACAAATGAAAGAATATGGGTGCCCACCTCAAAAAGCCCCTAATAAAGAACCCTGGAAAAATTTAAGCCATAAAATAACAATAGTAGTTTTATAATCTAAAGAATAAAATCAATATACACATGTATATAAATAAATGATTTACTAAATAAATAAAGACAAATATTTCTTACACATGAGCTCTGATTAACAAATGTAGAAGGACTGAGAAAAATAAGAAATCGCTACTAAAACAAAGCAATAATTGTTGCAGAAAAGGTTCCCTGATTCGTATTATAATTCGTGAGAAAAAATTTGAGAAGAAACAGGATAGTGCAAAGCCTCAAAGTATCCCTATAAAAACAATGATTAATAACATCGGTGAGGCTCCCCTGCCCCAGGCTTCCCCCAGCTGACCGGGCAGATGACTGCGGAGAGCAGGGGTGCCCAGCCAAGATCAGCTGAGCCTGACCCGGCTCAGTGGGACTGCTCAGCTGACCCACAGACCCATGAGCTAAATAAAAGGTTATTGTCTAAAGCTACTGCACTTGGGGCCAGCTTGTTATGCAGCCATAGTGGCCTGATAAAAACCGGTGAAACTCAACTCTGAATAGACGGGCTGATGGAAAGCAGTTAAGAGATACTACCAAAGGGAACCAGAGAGCTGGGAGGAGAACTGAGGGTGTGAATCACAAAAACCAAAGGGGAAGTTTCCAGATGAAGGAAGTGGTCCCTCATGCAAGAGGCCTGAGAGAGAAAATTTTTCAGAATAACAGAAATAATCATTGAAACACCATTTGGGTAGTGAGCATGCGAAAGAAACGGCTAATAGGAACTTTTCATCAATAACAGAAAATTTAGTTCCTCCTTTTGCTTAAACCGGTGGTTCTTAACCGGGGTTCTATCGAACCCTCGGGGTTCAATGAGTCAGTCTCAGGGGTTCGGAGAAGCCTCTGCCGCGGAGGCCAGAATAAAGTAATACCATAATTTGTTGTGAATTCATGTACTTTGTTGGTTTTGTTCTTTGAGCAAGGTGATGTTCATGCACGGCTCATTTTGTGCACCAGTAAAAATACAGATACCTATGTCTTGAATTTGGAAAAAAAAATCATATTTTATTTATCACTAAAGAAGGGTTCAGTGAATGTGCATATGAAACTGGTGGGTTCGGTACCTCAAAAAAGGTTAAAAACCACTGGCTTAAACACATGCCCCTAAACTACCACATACCTTTTAGGCAGGAGAATTCATGTATAACCCATTTGGAACAAAAGACCCATGACACTCACCTGAGCCCAGGACCATGTCCCAGGAGACAAGTTCAAGGAGCTGCTGCTCCCATCTGTGAGTTGCAGACTAACTTCTTCGGGCCCATTGTTTCCCTAACAGTACATGTCTCCTTCCTCCTGCTCATTGACCTCGTGGACCTGTCCTTCTGGCCTATTTTCTCTCTATTTTTCTTCTTCCTCTGTTCTCTAAATCATTGTATTCATGTGTCTGAGCCACACGCTGGTCTATCTCCTTTCCCCGGTACGGTTTATACCTAAGTTTTGGAGTTCAAAAACATTTAAAGTGGCCTGAACTCCCAATAGTCCCAAAGCCTGATCATCACTCTCCAGGCCCCCAGAGGTTCAAGTTACTAAGTTAGGAAGGTGTGGCCTGCCCCTAGTGGGTAGTGAAAGTCTTCTCTCTGGCTACAGTCTATCCAGGCAGTGCGTGTGTGTGTCCATCTGTGCTAGGTGCTACACAGGGACTCCATCTGATCATGGGCTTCAGGGAAGCTAAGCCCTAGGTACAGGGTGGTTTGTTACACAGTGATAGCATCACTGATTTAAACTGGGCTGTGAAGCTCCTCTTTGTGGAGACAGTGACCTGTGGTGAGGAACAGACACAGCCTTAGGAGGCAGCCCTGGGTTTAAATCACAGCCTTGCCACTTACTGGCAGTGTGGCCTGGGACTGACACTCTCAAACTTTAGGTTCCTTACCTATACAATCAATCTTGAAACTTGATATGAGCATTAAATGGGGTTAAATCAGCTAAAGTGTCAGTTCTATGTCAGAATCAGAAATTGGGTTGGGAAATCATAACAATGCCTACCATGCAGGGGCCTCAGGAAATGCTAGCTATTGTCACCTTCATCTTGATCCCACAGCCTTGCTCCACTGGCTAGATTCTCTGTGATGTTGGGTTGGGATGTCCCATGCCTGGTATCTGCCCATTTACCACCTGTTCTATCTATTGGAATTAATCTCTTCCAATTATCTTCTTCCCCACCCAGTGAGCCAATGTCGGTCCACACCCCAGCTTTTCATGGCCAGCCCTGTCTTACTGGAATTAACCAGGCCAGGTTTGCAACGGGTTCCTCAAAATTATTTCAATAGATGGAGTAAAACTGCAATAACAATTGGAAAAGAAAAGGGGAAATATGTGAGAAGACATGAAATGGTGATGAGCACATTTGAGGCCATAAATACGTGGCAATGGCTCTTCTCATCCAATTGTCTTATTTTGAAACTTTTCTGGAAGGAGCCGGGTATGATCAGGGATTATTACAAGACAGAGCCTTTTATTCAGCGAGTCACATGGGGATTCACACAGGACTGACACCAGTGAGGAAGATGGCGTCATTCTTAGGGACAGAGGGTAGGAGGAGAGGGAGAGGATCAGAGTGAGGAAAGAAGGTGAGGGAGGGGTGTTTCAGACACCTATTAGTGAATCATGGTGTGTTTTTTTTAATTTTTTGTTGAATGTTTTAGGGTGACACAGGTGATAAAATTATATAGGTTTCAGGTGTGACCCCCAAACCCCCTCCCCTCTAAATCATGGTGATTTTAAACTTACTAGTAAGCAATTATTTCATGAGCTGCACAGTAACATTTAAATTCTATCTTTCTTATCCTAATTGCCTAGACATCTGCAAAACCAGGTTATACGGAGATGAAGTCAAAATATACACACGTACAATGTCACAACAGATCACTGGTCTTGCCAAACATTCCCTATATAATTTGTAACTTCTTATGGATTGGCTACTGCACAGGTTCTTGGGGCTTTGACAGGGCACACAGAAAGTGCAGGTGCATTACCATTGTTGTTTTGGACATTTCTACACAGGGTGAGTCTCTGCACCAGGGCCCAAGCTGGCGGATCACACCCCTGCTCAGCTCATCATGGATGCAGCCACACTACTCTGTACTGCCCCATTGAGGAAGGTCATTCCTGGCAGCTACCTGGTAACTCCAACCCACAGGAGTCTCTCCTCTAGTTGTTCTCTTAGATATGCACTGAGCCCAAGGACACACTGAGGACCAAGGCTTTAGAGCTGGAGCCACCAGCACTTTCTCTGGGGAGCTGGTCCCTCTCTGCCTATGTCTGAGTAATGATCCACTGCCCTTACCCCATCAGAATTCCCTGCACAACCCCTAGATTACTGTTCTTGCCAGATCCTGATGGGGCCTCTCTTTCTCTCCCCTCTCCCTTTCTCTGTCTCTAGATAGATATATCCATTTAATATTCACCATGGTCCTGTGAGCTAGGTATTATCCTCCTCCTTACTGTTTTCCAAGTCAATGATCCCCAAGTATCTTGCTCAGGGTTTTGTACTAGCAGGTAATAGTTGAGAGATTCCAACTAAGGGCTTCTCCACAAAGAAGTCTGCATGGACCGTATTCCAGTTTCCACTAAGCTCATGGTCCTATGGGTATTATTTCAGAAACTGCTACTCATGCTACATACCCAAACCTATTCTTGTGCCTAGCTGAACAACCCCACTCTCTTCTAGAGAAATAAAATGTGCCTTCTCTTCACACACATTGTCTAGTTGGCCCTTGGCAATGGGGACACACCTAGGAGTTAGATGTAGGTTGGGGTATTAAATGCTGAGGATCAGGGAACACAAGAAAGCAAATCTTTACAATTTAAAGAGAACCTCTCCCAATTTGGCCTCCTGAACTGAATCCTAATCTTCCTTCCACTCCCTGTTTGATTCTAAATGGAAATGGCTATGTACACTGCACACCAGTTTCCACCAAATGGGAAGCACACAATCAAAGAACCTCTGAAGTATTTCCCCATGAGCAAAACCAACAACAGATGAGGGGCAAAGAGGTTTAGCTTGCCTGACATTTTCAAAGTTTTATCCAAATTATTCATCAGGGTTTCCTCTTACCCAATTTTTACCAAATTCCCTAAAGTTCCTATTTAGGTCACCAGTTCCTTCCACACCTTCTCCCCAGCCTTTTCCCCACTGCATCCTTTCTTGATTTTCCTGCGCTTGCCTGCAATAGTTCGGTTTATTGTTTGTTGGTTTTACAGTCCAATCGAAAATATGAGTGTGACAACACTGTTTTCCACTCAAGGGCTAATGGGCCGTGTCATAACAAAGTTAATTGAGCATCTAATTATATCACTAACATGGCTTTTTTCCCTCTTGAAGTACATATATTGCTGTGTCTCCTTCAAGTCAGACTGCTGCCTTCCCGCCTTGCGTGACCTTATCAAAGCATCTTGTCCTCTTTCTAAATGCCAGTGAAAGGAATACAATAAATACCTAACAGAGGTTTTAAGGAGGAAAAATGAAATAACCTATTTTTAAAAGTGTTTTAAAAACAGTAAGGGCTATAAAGCAGTTTTTAAAAAGTCATTGTTTTATTGATATCTCTAGTCCCTTGTCAGTAAAATGGGGATATTGAATAGTGCTTGCCCCACACAATTATTGTGAGGACTAAATTAAATACGACAGGAAGGTACTTTGCTCTTTGCTTAGCCCCGTAAGTTTTAAAATGGTAACATGGCTAGTTGGTAGCAGAAACCCAAAGGTTGGTGAATAACTTTTGTAGGTTTTTCTAATTTGAAAGGCTTTCAGGAGGACTAAGTAAGGCTCCATATAGGAATTCACCAGCCCTATCTGCATTCTTTCCTCATTAGCAGCTGCAATTCAACAAGACAGTTGTGAGAAATGCAAATATTAAATAGAACAAGTAGACTGAGAGGGAGACAGTCATGGCTTTTACTTGTAATCCTCATTTACTTTTAATCCTTATTTATAAATTAAGGGGGAAAATGGTGATGAAGTTTAGTTTGAAACGTTAAAACCCCAGACTTTCAGCACAGAGATACCAGATAAGTGGCTTTTGAAACCTCCCAATTATTTCATAATTTAGGTCCACCAAGGAGCTGGTCCAAGGTCCTTAGGTAATGGAGGAAATGAACAGAAACACCTTAGAGACTCCAACCAGTTCTGTGGACAATCTTACAGCAGGTTGCAGAGTTTCCTTTCTTAAGAAGAACAAAACTCCCCAGGGAAGCCTTTCACCCTCCTATGTTAGTTTGTCCAAAATGGAGGAAAGAGAAAAATAAAGAAAAAAATAACTCGTCTTCAGCCAAGAACACCAGTCAGAGAATTAAAGAGCTGGGAGTACAATAATTTCAAATCATGTCAGAGGGAGATTTAAACAGCACACATCAGCAGAAAAGAACAGGGAGAACTCCAGTACATTGACTTCATTGATACCCCATTTATCAGCAATTACTGACTCCATTAAAGGACGAGTTTACAGCACAGAGAGAAGCGGAGCCTAAAATATGTCCCAGCAGATGGACGGAGAGTGTCAGTGATGTTGTATTTCAAAGGTATGTGCAGCATCATTATCATTGGACGTGGAGTCAGAGGCAGCAAGGAAACAGCGGCCTGAGAGACAGCATGTGATTTACTTGACCCTGGATGGGCAGAACTGACAGCAGAAACCTCATTAATTCCTCGGGTCACTCTGGAAGACATTAATTTGCTTTGGACTCATGACGAGGGGAGATTTTCCAGACATGCCCTAGGAATTATGAAATCTCCATGGCCGGAGAAAGTATGTCCAAATCATTTTTTGCATAAATCAAGCTGACTCTCTGAAGAAGGATAATATGCTTAATCAAGGGAGTTATGGAACGTCTTGTGCTTATTAGACAGAAAATATAACAGTATTTTACTTGGTTATCAGTTTTGGGAGAGAGAATGTCTATCCCCCTCTCTGCAGTTTTCTCCTGCCAACGCGGAAGAGTTCATTTGTAGGAGCTGGAAGAGGCGAGGCATGTAAATAATCTGTTCACATGAAGATAGCTTTGCTTTGGTTGTTCTTTCCATTTGCAAGCGGGCACCTATATTTGTGTGCTCATTTCCTCCTAGTTCCAACCAAGTTGCCAGCTTACTTCCCTTCCTTGCATGGCTTCCCCCTTTCTCTAGAGCTTTCTAGACATTGGACACATCCCCCAAAATAACCATCACCAGTGGCTAGTGGTTTTATTCTGCGTTTTGGTGGCCTGGGTCGAGATGAACAAGTCTGGGATGGAGACGACTCAGGCTGAAATACAAAGTGGTCAGTTGGGTTATTTACATCAGGGAAGCTCATCATTTTAGGGACACTGACAGATCAAGTTATTAAAAATTGCCAGGAGGAGGGGAAGATTAGAATGCTGCTGAGCAGTGAGCTTCTCCCCAAATGTCTGATGCCTGAGCTGAGGCCCCCTTCCCCAGTGACATCTTCTCTTGTAAAGGTCACATTTATCATGTTTAAAGCAAGGTTATCTTTAGCTGAAGAGAACATGCATTAGGGCGTTTTACTCATTCAACACTGTACACTCCCTATCAACAACAGTCTGCTTAAAGGGGACTAGGAGAACGGGAATTAATCACAGGACAAGACATCTTAAGGGAGTTGGGCTATAAAATGGAATTCATTAGTAAGCCATAAAGTATTACTGCTTTAACTAGCCTTTGCCTTGGACTCTGCTTACCCTGCCCTGGGACTTCACTGGCTGGCTCACCTGACAACCTGAAGTTGTCCCCTCCCCCTGTACCTACCCCCATTCCTCTTCTCCCTAGAGACAGAAAGAGCAGAGCATGCCAGTGGGGAATGGGGCAGGGGTACAGGCAGGACCACAGGATTTCTCTGGCCACACAAACTCCTGGACAAATATTGAGTTGGAGCCTAGAAAAATCCAATCAGGACAGTTGTCCTTGAAAGTCAAAGTCCTCTGCTCATCCCACCTGCTGGTTTGAAATTGCATAAGCTTTACTCCTGGGGGACTGTCACATCTGAGACAGCAAAGCACCCTGACTCTAAGCACAGGTTCTGGGTTTTGCAGACCTGGGTTCACTAGATCTGGCCCTTCTTGGCTCAGTGACCTTGAACAAGTCACTTAACTGCTCTCAGCCGGAATTTCCTCAAGAGTAAGTTGGAAAGATAATAGTGCCCAGCAGAGAGGGCCCACGAGGACAAGTGAGATAAAGGAGCGACCATCATCCTTCCGTGATGCCGGCATGAGAGAGGGCCCCTGAACAGATATAGCTCTGCAGGGATATTAGATTTTGCTTGTTTCTTTTCAATAGTAAAAATACAATTTTTCTGGCTCTATCCTGTTATTTCAATTTGATTAAAAAGATATTGCAATCTTCTCTCCTGATCCTCACCGGTGTATACGTTTGTCAGGACCCACACACATAGTGGGCATGTTGTTTTCTTGACTGAGCCACAGGCTGAAAAGAGCTGCTAGAAAAAGATGGCAAAAAGAAAAAGAAAAACACCACTCCAGTTTTTTATCCCTTAATCTCATAGTTGAAGGACGTTTCAAATCCTTTCAGAATAAAGCAGAAGAGTAGAGGGAGGCAGTATCGTAAAATCCCCTCTATCTTGATTTCTTCCTGAAGCAGCCTGAAATTATTCATTCAATGCTGTAGTCCTTGTAAACAAGACACAGAAAATATTGGTCCTTCCACCATATCTTTTACATTACATCTCTTATGGGTTTCTTGATTTTAAAAGTACTGGTTAGTCAGAGTAAAAAATAAATGGGGAAATATATCAAAGTACAGAAAAGAAAACTACTATTTTTTAAAAAAAATAGAAAATAACAAGTCTCAATGAGGATGTGGAGAAAAGGGAAGCTTGGCACACTGTTGGTAAGGATATATGATAGTGCAGCCACCTTGGAGAACAGTATGGCAGTTCCTCAAAAATTAGCACTACCATATAATCCAGCAATACCACTTCTGGGTATGTATCCAAAACAATTAAAAACAGGGTCTCCAAGAGAAATGGCACACCCATGGCCATGGCAGCATTATTCATAGAAGTCAAGAGCTGGAAGCAACTCACGTGTCAATCAAAGGATGAATGGATAACAAATGTGGTATATCCATGCAATGGAATGGGATTCAGCCTTAAAACAGAAGGAAACCATGTACATGCTACAACATAGGGGAAGCTTGGGGACATTAGGCGATGAAATAGGCCAAGCACAACGGGGCAGATATTGTATGACACCACTTATATGAAGCACGAAGGGTTGTCAGATTCATAGAGAGAGAATGTGGTTTCCGGGAACTAAAGGAAAGAAAACAAGAGGCAGTAGCTGTTTGATGAGCACAGAGTTTCAGTCTTATAAGATGAAAATGTTGGAGATGGGTTTCATGAAAATGAAAAAAACAACATCATTTGAGGATATACTATATATTTGAATATGAACTGTATATCTAAAAACTATTAAGAAGGTAAATTTTATGTTTAGTGTTTTTTAAATGATTACAAAGAAACAAACCATCCATAATTCATCATACATGTGTATTAGATCTATTAATATTTTGATGCTTCAGTTAAAATATTCTTTTCACTTAGCCACATCATGTTAAATTTCCCATATAGTTACATATTCCTCCATAACCATGTGCTAACAGCTGCATAATATTCCATCATTTAAGTGAACCCCTGTTGAATGACATTTAGAATATTTCCAGTTTGTTGCTACTGCAAAGAAACCATGATAAGCCCCATTGTTACACTAGTTTTAAGTTAGAGGTCGTACTACTCACACTACATCCTGGTTTTCTTTAGCAGTAGAGATCACTTTAGTGTGGTGGTTGAAACACATTGGCTTCTAAACCTCTTTGGTTCTGAGAGCACATCTGCTGGGACTCCAGGAGTGAGAGGGAAAAGTGAGGGAGGTCAAAGCAAGCTTTCACAGAAGTAAAACTCCCAGGTGGGATGCAGCTATGATTTCAGCATAAGCAGCATCAGAACTGGCCGCACATCATTTTTCCTTTCCCAGAGAACAGCTGTGAGGCAGATACAAGTGAGCAGACACAATTGGCGCCGGTCAGCAGAGGACCCAAGGTTCTTCACGTGCCCAGTATCAAACTGCAGACACTTGTCCCCAGAGAGCATCCTCAAGCTCTTTCCTATAGAAGAGAATTATTTGCAAAGACCTTGCTCCCCTTATAAAATAACTGACATCATTTTGATTGAGGGTATCATCACTCCCAAGTTATCAGTGAGAAAAATGAGGCCCAGAGAGGTTGTACAACTTGTCCAGAGTCACACAGCTAACAGTGGCTGGGTTGAGGTTTAAATCTAAGACACCAACGGGTTCCCACATAATAATGCCATGTAAAATACCATACTTGATCACAGAGCTCTAGGGACAAAAAGACACATGACTTGTAGGATATCTCTGACTCCTAATTTTCTTTCTCCATGAAGGAGGCCAATACCACATACCTGGGGAGGACTATGCGGCCAGTGTCAGAGAGAGCTTTCCAGTTCCTATCCCATTGCCTTCTCCTCCCAGGACCACTCTAACGGGAACCATTAACAAAAGAAAGAGTAAAAAGAGTATTTCTGAAGGCAGTTAAATATTTGCAATTAGGAATGCTCTATTTTAGGAAGACTTGAAGCTGCCCCCCATATTCCCATATGCTGTTGCACGTGTTTATTAAGGAAAAGACTGATGAGAAGCTTCATTTGCCATGGAACAGTTATCTTGTGATAAGTTCCTGAGAACCAGACATAGGCTGTCCTAGTAGGCTTATTCTCTGCTGTTGTTTGTGGCCTCTCTCAAAGAATTCATCCTCAATTCTTCCCCTGGAATGGCTGTGTCTGTAATGTGAGTCCTGACAAGATGACTCACTGGAGACATGTTAACTTTTATCTTCACCTGTTTTTAACAGTAATTAGGCCAGAGTGATTTGGGGGTAGAAGTGGCAGCCCATGAGTCAAATGTGTAATCAGTCCATGCTGGAAATCCCAGTCATTATTATCGGCATTTTGCGACCATATTTATTATTCACATGAGCTTGAAGTGGTCCTGAATAAGGTATCTATCTGGTCAGGAGATTAGGAGTGCATTGGTTTCTTTCATTTCAGTCAGTTCAGATCAAAGGCTTGCCAAAAATCCATTCCTTAACTCTTTGTCCTAACCCACCTGCAGCTGCTGTGATGTCAACACATCCTTAGAGACAGAAAAAACAGCCATTCACAATGGTCTTTCTTTACTATTGTTGAGTTCTACAGAGTTCCTACCACTCATCTGGAGAATGTACAAGGCCTTGGTGCGGGGGGGGGGGGGGGGGGGTTAATTTTTGAAGGCAGGGAGAAGATGCAAAATATTAATTTTCTAATTATTATAATCATGTAGGACAGCTCCAGATTCCAAGTACCCAAGTCTCGTGCACCATGCCCCCATTCCTGACAAAACAAACATTCCCCACATTTTCTCCTGCATGAGCCCGTGCACAGAGCTGTACAGTGGAGTGCAGTTTTCTCTCCCTGCTTCTTTCTAGTTCTCATATGAGACTTCTGCTGAAGACCCATCTCTCAATCCACTTCATTCCGGTCTTTCCATCTAGATCTGCTTGAAACCCAACAGATTCTGTCTTCCTGCAGGCCTGCTTGCTTAAGTCCCCAGATCCAGTTGAACTTAAAACGTTAAAAAGTGACAACTCAGCAGATCACTTAGACCCCCAGCATTGTGACCCACAAGAGCCAGTGGTGGAGAAAGGAAACCAGAAGGACTCACAGTCAGAACCCAGGCTCTGCACATTACAAAAGAAGCAAGTCATAAGTAAAACAAAAATCAGAGACGGATTCTACAGAAGAGCACGTGTTGTTTACAGATTCCACAAAGGGCCGAGGAGACATAAACAGTGACTAAAAGTGCAAAGGACAGGCCAGCAGGACTCTCTTATCACACTGATTTGGAGTTGGTTAATCCGGGCTCTCTCCCAGGGTCAGCCCCTCTCTCAAGTCACCTTCACAAATACTCCCCCAGCATGACTTTAAAATGTATCTTTCTTGCAGATAGACAGTAAAGTTATAGACATGGTCCAGCATGCTGAAGTCCTGTGGCTCATCACAATATTGGCTACTTATGGGGAGGATGGGGGACGCAGAGTTTCAAATATATTCGTCACCATTTATTTCTTAAGGTGGTGATGAGTACATCAATATTTTCACTTTGCTTTATCCCTTTTTAAACATCCATCCAAAAGATTTCAGAAGAATGTCTAAAGTCAACAAATAAGTAAAAGAAATTCATCGCCAAAGCCCAGTGTGGGAAACTTCACGAGGGGCACCACAGGGCGGCACCTGTGCACGCTCCAAGGACCCGCCGCAGCAGGGCCTATACTTGGTTTTAGGTGTCGTTGACACTGGCCTTAAATTCGTTGTAAATTCTTAATAAGGAGCTCATAATGTCATTTTCCACCGGCCCTACAGATTAGTATTCAGTCCTAGGCAATGCTTACTGGGTCCAGGGAAGGCTCTTTCTGTTTTAAGTTATACATGTGGGTACTCAAGGCCAAAAAGCAAGAGGACACCTTTGGAAGTGGTAGGTCTCATCCTCCACCTGATGGTGTAGAAATATCCTCCAAATTCTCATCTCCCCCCTCCACCCCAATCTTGTTCATCTTCCTTTATCTTCTCCTCAAAAACCAAAGACAGACGGGATGCAGAGGCGGAAAGATGGTCACGACTTGGTGGCAATTCTGAGGAATGGTGAGAGGAAGCGGATCCAGACCTGTCTCCACTCCCCTCTTTGTACCCAACAAGAGGGAAGTGGCTTGTCCTTGTCTCTGCTTCTTGCCAGCTGTCACTCATGTTAAAAATGTTTGCTTGGATTTAATCTACCAAATAAGAACAGAAGTTCTCTACTCTCCAATCACTGATAAAAAACGCTTTTTCTCTCCTGGGCTCCTATTAGTGCAGGCACGGTACCTGGCCATGAGGGAGACACGATGAAAGAGCCCATCCAACAATGAAAGAAGAGATGCCAGCTCTCCTGACCTTTTCCTTGCTAATACTCTTCATCTCCCAATAGAGTGATGGTAGGCTAGATACTAAGATGTTCCCTGTGATTTCCCTCCCTATGGTATATATACTCAACATAACTCCCAGAACAGTAAAGAAAAAAAAATTATGTACTTTACTCTCATTTAGATTCTATTACCTGGCATAGTTAATCTCAAGATAGAAATTTTCCACGTGGTTCTGACCTGATCACATGAGCCCTTTAGATGTATATTTTCTCTGGTCAGAAACAGAAGAGAAGCCAAGAGCAGTCCTCAGCCAACAGTGAGCTTGAAGACAGGAGCTCATCCCTACAACAACTAGAATGCTATTTCTACCTACAGTCTCAATCAGTTTGGATTTGTGTTCTATCCCAGAGACTTCAACAAGGAACACAGCCAAGATGATAGTCTGACACTTGGTTACTCAGTGCCTGACCTTCTGACACCATGAACTAACACATGGGCACTGGTTTAGACTCCTAAACCTATGGTCATTTCTCCCACAGCAATAGGAAACTAATACTGTTGTATCTCACTGTATCAATATTGCATTTATATTATGAATATATGAGCATGATTCACAGATAAGCACACTGTAGTATTTCTATTCTTGAACAATACTTATTCTCCAGCATCAACAATTGCCTCCTTTTTCTTTCTTAGTGTTCTATGTATTTATCACTAATCCTCCTTCAAATTCTTATTTTGTTCAGACAAATATATTGAGTCACCTATTAGTTTAATGTTGTTGTTTTTTTCTCAGAAATTACCATTCTGGAACCTTTCAGCTTTCTGCTCAATCTGGGCTGATAGCTTTCTGTCCCCATAAACTGACTTGGTGGAGAATCTGCCTTCACCACTAACCTAGAATGCCCTCCCTCCCACACTGCCTGGATTCCATACTGACTTC
The DNA here is from genome assembly GCA_037038555.1 of Rhynchonycteris naso. Classification (NCBI taxonomy): domain Eukaryota; kingdom Metazoa; phylum Chordata; class Mammalia; order Chiroptera; family Emballonuridae; genus Rhynchonycteris; species Rhynchonycteris naso. The sequence goes on from CM072995.1 coordinate 206,439,574, forward strand.
CTTGGGTTATTCTTTTGTTGTAGATAAACACCACTCTATGGCCTCCTGTAAAAGAGATCTCTGGAGAGATTTTTTTTTATTTTTATTTTTTTTTATTTTTAAATTGTAGTAAGAACACAACATGAGATCTATTCTCTTAAAATCTTAAGTGTGCAACATGGTGGTGTTGACCATAAGCAAAATGATGTACAGCAGGTGTCTATGACTTATTCATCTCACCTAACTGAAACTTTCTACTCAATGAATAACACCTCCCCATTCCCCGTCAGCCCCCAGACCATGGCAGCTACCTCTCTACATTCTGCTTTTATGTTTGATTATTTTAGATATCTCGTGACTGGCTTATTTCACTTAGCATAATGTTCTCAAAGTGTATCCATGTTGCTGCATATGGCAGGATTTCCTTTTTTAAGGCTGAATAATATTTAATTGAATATATCCTACAGGGAAATGCAAACCAAAACCACAATGAGATATCATCTCCCATCTATTGCAAAGTACCAGACCTATTATAAAGTACCATAGACTGAGTGGCTTTTCTCAAAGATCTGGAGGCTGGGAAATCCAAAATCAAGGTTCTGACAGATCTGGTGTTTGGTAAGAGCCCACTTCCTGGTTTACCAATGGCCATCTCATCATTGTATCTTCACGTGACAAAGAGCAGAGAGGTACCAAGTCTCCTCCTCTCTTCATGAGGGCACTAATCCTGTTTATGAGGGCTCCACCCTCATGATCTAATTATCTTCCAAAGACCACCTTCAAATTTCATACATCACATTGGTGATTTAGGTGTCAACATATGAATTTTGGAGACACAAACATTCAGTTCATAAAAGATGGCTATTATCAAAAAAAAAAATGAAAGCTGTTAATGAGTATGTAGAGAAATTAGAATCCTTGTGCACTGTTGGTAGTAATGTAAACTGGTGCAGCCACTGTGAAAAACAGCATGAAGGTCCCTTTCAAAATTAAAATTAGAAATACCTTATGATACAGCAATCCCCCTTCTAAGTATTTATCCAAAAAATGAAGTCATGATCTCGAAGAGATATGTATACTCCCACGTTCACTGCAGCATTATTCACAGTAGCAAAGAACTCGCTCTGAGCTCCATTTTTTCTGTGTTCTTGTTTTAAATATGGTCTCTATTTTCACCTTAGCCTTTCCTCCAATGTCTGGTGATCCTTGATTATCCATTCCTACATAAGAGTGAAACACTGATATTATTCAGAAGCATTTTGTGTGTGGAAGTCTTATCTCATTGGTGAGTTTTATGATAAGTGGAGCCCTTGGGAACACCTCTAACACATCTTTTCTCTTTACCCAGTTTCCCTAAGGACAAAGCATCCAGCATTGTGCCAGGAGCGTACAAACCTGGCTATTCACATTCCAAGAGCTGTTTAGTCTGGAACAGCAACGTTCGTGTGTAAACCTTCCCTTAATCCTATTTTTACTGTGAAGTCCCCTCCTCTGCTATGCCTGAGATTCCGGAATCCAGGCTCTCTCTCTCTTTCTGCCTGTCCCAAGAACAGACTATCAGTGTCTAGAAGGTACTAGAGAGGCAGAAGCCTGGCTGCTCAGGTTACTTAAGAGGATTTGGGGCTCTTTATTCAGACTGGCGCTTTCCATTTGGGAACCTTCTTTCTAAGGCTCTTCTACTCACTTTTTAATAATCCTTCCTGCCTCTGGACATTTAATTTTCCTTGTTCTCTAAACAAGAGGAGTCATTTATTGGTTTATCCCCTTTCTAGCTTTCTTACTTTTTTGTTTCTCTTGCAGATTAATGCCTTTTTAAATTTTTCATTTATTGATATTAGAAGGAGAGAAAGGGAAAGAGAGAGAGACAGAAACATCAATCTATTCCTGTATGTTCCCTGGCTGGGGATCGAACCGGCAACCTTTGTGAATCTGAGCAAGCTGTCCGGCCAGGGCAATGACTATATTTTTTTAATCCATTCTTATTACCTTAGTGGAATGGGGGGGGGGGGCGGGCAGAATCACCATGTTAGCCAGAACCCTCTAGATACTAATTGGCTAGAAATTTCCCTTTATTTGTGTATCAGATCCCTAAAATTTTAAAGCATGAAAGAACATTATTATTGCTTTTGTAAAGCAGCTACAGTATGAACTTAGATTTTTCTCTCCTTATTTGTTTAAGATTTTTGGTCTGGAGTTTTCATGATTAACTAACATGAAAGAGAAAGTTCGGAGAACTTCACACCCCAAACTAAAGCCACGCTTACACGTGTTCTGCCACGGCCCTACACTGGGTGGTGTGCCCACCATATTCACGCTGATCCCCCAGTTCTCCAGCTTTGCCCCCTTCGACACAGACAGAGGTAGAGGAGGTGAAGGCAGGCAGGGGGCTGTTTTAGATGCAGCAGGCAAGGTGGACCTGCCCAGCTCCAAGCCCACTCGGCCACCCACCCCTTCACCTGTGGCTCATTGGCTTCCTCCCAAGGCTGGTCTCTGACCAGGAGGGACTTGAGAAACACCAGCTCAGCATCAAGCCTGTATTCCCATAGCCTGTCCCATCCTACCCATTCCCAGGTATGAGAAAAGGTATCATGCCCCAACCCTTTCTTCTATGTGGCGCCGTAACTGAGTCTCCACCTAGTAACCAGCCTCGTGTCCCAGGCTATGGAAGACGAGACCAGGGCTGGTATTAAGCAGCATTTTTCATGCGGAAGTTTCCTTCTCCATTGAGTGCTGTGTTCCTCAGAAGCCACAGACCTGTGCTTCTGAGTGCCTGCCCACTCCCCGACTGGTCAGCCCCCAGATCTTACTTCCTCCTGGGCAGCCCCTCCTCAGTGGTTAACCTGGCCATGGTTAGTCTCAAACTTCCCTAACCAAGTTGCTAATGTATGAAATTTCCTCCTCACAAATACATCCCTTGACATGGGCCACTTAAACATTGGTTTGCATGAACTCATCCCGTATTTTCCTGAAGGCCACATGTGATAGGGTGAAGGAGATAGTTCAGAGATTTAAGGATCAAAGGAGGGGAAAATGAAAGCCAAAAGACTCCCCCCCTTCTCCACCTCCTAGTTTTCCTTATGGCCAGCCTGCCCGCCCCCTGCTTCTTCACACACCGCCTTCCCTTAATAATCAGCCCACGCTAAGTGGTGCCTGATTCCTATAGTCTCCTTTCTGTATTTTATAATCTCTTCACTTCGGGTTCACGCCTGTTTCTCTACAGACCTCTCAGTACTAGAATTTCACCCCCCTGAGAGCAGGGTGTCCGGTTTACTTGCCTTTTAGAGTTCCTATCCCAGGTTACTTCTGGCAGCTGTCAATCAATCCAGTTCTCCAACCCATGGCTCAGAGATCATCACACTGTCAAACATTCTACAAGATCCCTGAAGGTGAGCTGCATCACCACCCGTCACTTAGGAGTGGCAGTGGGTGCTTTCTCTCCCTCTCTATGTCGTGAAGGCACGGTTGCTTCCTTCACATTCACCATGCTCAGCCTTGCTGCTTAAGTGGGTATCATAATGCCCAACTCACAGGGCATTGGGAGGAGTCAAAGAGAAAATGTGATCAAAATGTCCAGCACGTGCCTGCCACATAGTTGATGAGCAGTGGGTGTAAATTTGCTGACTTCATCACCCTACCACCAGAAAGCAGGAGGGAACAGCTGGGAAAGCCCCTCGCTGGAGACACCATTGCCAGAGGGGCTGGGGGGGACACCCGTGCTGTGGAGGGTGAGGATTGTTTACCCCAGACAAGACCCATCATCCATTCCCATCAGCCCAAATTCCAAAGCCCATTAAAGCATTAAGGGACCATCCATCCACCTGGAGCCACACTGGAGCTGCCGGACCTAAACAGAAGGTGCTCGTCCCTGCAGGAGCGCAGAGCCGGGAGGCTGAATTCCAGCAAGCCTCCCGACTTCTGAGTAAATAAATGTGAGGAACAGAGACAATAAACATTTTCTCTCAGTCTGGAATCAGATCTGCAGATGCTTCAGCCCCTCTGTGCTGGCCAGGCACAATTACAGGATATGTTAAATTTTCTTTATAGCTCGTCCTGATGGTTGGGAAGTGACCACACCAGCCCGTACAGCACCCCACTCTGGTCTGCTACCATGGGTAATGAAAGCCAGATGTCTGTCTGAAGTTAATCATCAATAGGGCTCTCGCTCCCTGAGTCAAGGAGGGCTCATTGTTTGCTTGGAAAAGCCATGTAAAGTGGTGATAAGCCAGGGTGACCTGCAGCCTGCTGTTGGGGCTGCCACTTCAGAGTGAGATAAGCCATGTGACACCCCCAGAGGTGACTAGGGAGAAAAATAAGCAACTGACAAAACCAAAACTTCACCCAGTACATGGCATGTGTCTGGGAGTCAGAGCCCTCTCCCCAGGTGCCACAGGAAGATTCCCAGAGATGTGGCAATTTGGATAGTTATGAACATCTTTGCTCAAAATCTATGGATGTTGTTCAGCCTCTAGACAACAATCTCTTAAAATTCCTGAGCAAAATCTCTTCCCTTCAGAAGCACGCTTCCCCCCTTGTACAAAGGTATTCCCACACTGTGTAAATCAATGAAATTATAACTGAATTATTCCTGTTGGCATCTAACACTTGAAATCTCAGGGTTAGAACTAGTCAATGGAGGCGTCCATATTTCTAGTTATTAAAAGGAAGCATCAGACCAAGGATCCTGATGGAAGGTGGAAGGTGGAAGGTGGGAGGTGAGAGCCTGGGGTCTGCACTTTCAATGTGACCCACAGGTAATTCTGATACAGAGATGTGTTTTTTTCAGGAAGTGTTTTCAAGAACCATTTTTCTCACTCCCAAGCCAAACCAGTTTGGAAATGAAGAGGGAAGAATGTATTTCTTTGCACCCATCTCAGAACCATAAAGACTCTAAGATGTGTCACCTCTCCACCTGCTCTGCAGCCTCTAAGCATGACCACGACTTTCATGTTCCAGTCCAGGTAAGGGGGTCAGATTCTTTCTAATGCAATTGTTTTAAGAGATCAGGAGTTTTTATGTGGACCAGGTGTTCTGGCAAATAAAATGTAATCAAAAAGTCCTATGTTTTCAACAGCTCAACTCAGAAACTTCTACCCAAAATAGCTGTTAATTCCTGAGAACTCACTTGTTTTTTCTCATTTCTGTAACATCCCCAAGATACTAGGGGATTGTCTTTACAGTGATATTCAGGAAACCAAACTTTAGAGTTAGATAATTCAGGTTTTATTTTTGTTTTGTTTTGTTCTTTAACTGAGAGGAGGGAGATAGAGAGACAGCTTCTCACATGTGCCGCAACCAGGATCTACCTAGCAACCCCACCTGGCACTGATGATCTGCCCATCTAGGGCCATGCTCACAACTGAGCTATTTTTAGCACCTGAGTGGAGGCTCAATAGAGTCATCCTTGGCTCCTGGGGCCGATGTGCTTAAATCGATGGAGCCATGGCTGTGGGAAAGGAAGAGAGAGGGGGAGAGAGAAAAAAGAAGAAGGAGGGAAGAAGGAGATGGTCCCCTCTCCTGTATGCCCTGACCAGGAATTGAACCTGGGAGTTCCACACACCAAGTCGATGCTCTACCACTGAGACAACCAGCCAGGGCCGTAACTTAGGTTTTGAATGGCATTTCAGGCACTTTCCAGTTATTCCCCTAAACTCTGCTGTAGGTTCATTTAAACACTCCATTTCCGGGGTAGAGTTTTGCATGGCCATAACATGTAAAGCACTCCCTTTGGAATTGCTGGGAGGGATTCAACCCCACACTCTCTGGAGGGAACTGTTCAATCTTTCCAGGTTGCAGAGGTAGTTCTAGTTGTGTTTGTGCCTTCAGTGCTGAAGTCTGAAATGACCTGGATTCCTGGAACATTAGCAACACCTGCATTCCACTGAAATGCAAACATTAATCAAAGCCAAATGGAAGAGATTCTGGGGCTGTGTGTCATCTGTCCCATCCACACTCTGCTCCTCTCCCTCAGGAGGGATGATTGAGACTTGATTACAAGTTCTTTTTGATGATGCTGCTAAAAGACTGTCTGAAAAACATCATCCCCTCTCTTCACAAGATGGATTATATTGGGCAACATGAAGTCATGATTACATTGCACTAATTTTAGCAAAGTCAGACATCTCATGAAAGCCTGGCTCATGCCGGTCAACTGCTGCTGATTGAGTCAAAGTTTACCCGACTTGGGATAAAAGGAGAAACAGTCAACAACCTTCTGTCTAACTCAAGGCTGAGGCAGAAAGGCCAGTTTATTACTAGATCCTACAAGCTCTGCTGCCTCTTCTGGGGACCCCCCACACCATCCCATTGCCTGCTGGGTAAAGATGGAGAGAGGTACAGCCGATTTATGTGCCCACCCCTCCCCTAGCACCTTCAACAAAGAATCTGCTTCAAGGACCCATGATGCTAATTCCTTGCCTCCCTCTCAATTTCAGTCACTCTGAGTTGAAGTGGGTCTTGTTATTCCTCCTCTACGATCTGCTTTGAATTACCTCGTAATCCTCAAAATTGTGTTGTAATGTTCCAAGAGAGTGATGCCCCCAAAGCTTTTTTAAAGTCTCAGTAATAGTTGGATTGTTTAGAGGTTGGTTTGTTTAGTTGTTTGTTTGTTTTCTACTTGCTAATTACTGAAGACTTAAGAAGTTTGGAAACATTCTAATCTACTCTGTCTTACTCTCCTGATTCTTACTATAAACTGATTGCCTGTAAAATAAGAGACTCAAGTCACCGTGTTTTGCATTTTATCACAGCCTCCGTATCAGGCCTTCAAATACAGTCATAGTTATTGCAGGTTTGGTTCCAGACCATCGCATTCAGTGAATATCTCAATCAAGAGTCACATAAATTTTTGGTCTCACTGTGCATATTAAAGTTATATTTATACTTCACTGTAATCTATTAAGTATGCAATAACATTATGTGTAAAAAATGCACTGTACATACCATCATTAAAAATACTTTAATGCTAAAAAAATGCTAACCATCATCTGAGCTTTTAGCGAATTGTAATCTTTTTGCTGGTGGAAGGGTTTTGCCTCAATGTCGATGGCTGCTGACTAATCAGGGTGGTGGTTGCTGAAGCCTTGGTTGCTGTTGTAATTTCTTACAATAAGACAACAGTGAAGTCTGCTGCATTAACTGACTCTTTCACAGCCAGTTACTCTGTAATAGGCAATGCTATTTGATAACATTTTACCCACAGCAGAACTTCTTTCAAAATTGGAGTCAGTTTTCTCAAACCCTGCTGCTGCTTTATCAAAGTTCATGTAGTATCTAGATCTTTTGTTGTCATCTCAACTATCTTCACCAGGAGTAGGTTCCATCTCAAGAGAACACATTCTTTGCTCATCCATAAGAAGCAACTCCTCATCTGTTGAAGTTTTATCATGAGGTTGCAGAAATTCAGTCACATCTTTAGCCTCTGCTTCCAATTCTAGTTCTCCTATTATTCCCACCCCATCTGTAGTTACTTCCTCCACTAAAGTCTTTAGCCCCTGAAAGTCACCTATAAAGACTGAATCGGCTTCTTCCAAACTCCTGTTAATGTTGACATTTTGACCTCTTCTCATGAATCATAAATGTCCTAATGGTATCTACAATGGTGAATGCTTTCTAGGTTTTCAATTGACTTTTCCCAGGTCCACTAGAGGAATCATGACCTATGGCATCTATAGCCTTATGAAATGTATTTCTTAATAAGACTTGAAAGTTGAAATTACTCCTTGATCAATGGGCTGCAGAATGGCTGTTACAGGCATAAGAACAACAATTAATTTCATTGTACATCTCCAGCAATTCTTGGGGGACCAGGTGCATTGTCAGTGAACAGTAATTTTTAGAAATGAATCCTTTTTTTCTGAGCAATAGGCTTCAAGAGTGTGTTTAAATTGTTCAGTAAACCCTGTTGTAAATAGGGCATGTGCTGTCATCCAAGCTTTGTTGTTCCACCTCGAGAGCACAGGCAGAGTAGATTGAGCTTAATTCTTAAGGGCTTTAGAATTTTCAGAATGGTAAATGAGCACTGGCTTAAACTTAAAGTCACCAGCTGCATTAGACCCTAACAAGAGAGTGAGCCTGTCCTTTGAAGCTTGGGAGCCAAGTGTTAATGTCCCCTCTCTAAAAGAATAACTATTAAAGTCCTAGATGGCATCTTCTTCTAATATAAGACTGTTTCCTGCATTGAAAACCTATTGTTTAGTGCAGGTGCCTTCATTGAGCATCTTAACTAAATATTCTGGGTAACTTGTTATAGCTTCTACAACAGCACTTGCTGCTTCACCCTGCACTCTTATGTTATGTTCCTTCTTAAACCTCATGAACCAACCTCTGCCAGCTTTAAATATTTCTTCTGAAGCTTCTCCTTCTCTCACAGCCTTCATAGAATTAAAGAGTTAAGGCTTTTTTCTCAATTAGGCTTTGGTTTAAAGAAAATGTCATTACTGGTTTGATCTTTTATAGAGACCACTAAAACTTTCTCCATATCAGCAATTAGGTTGTTTTTCTTTCTTATTATCTCTGTGTTCTCTGGAAAAGTGCTTTTAATTTTCTTCAGGACCTTTTACTTTGAATCCACAACTAGGCAAACTGTTTTTGCACAAGAAACCTAGCTTTCGGCCTAACGTGATTATTGACATGCCTTTCTCTCTAAGCTGAACCATTTCCAGCTGTTGATTTAAAGTGAGGACATGAACAGCATTCCAGGAGGGAACAACAAAAGCAAAGGTTTTAAGAGTGAAGAGGATGAGGCTGATTGGGAAGACTACAGAGTGGGATCCACACATAAATGCACATGCTCAGAGGCCAGCTTCCCCACTCTGCCCCAGCCGTCAGAATCCCTAGGCAGGATCTTGTCTGCTTTCCTTCTTTCCATGGTAGACCCTCAATCATAGCCCTTTCCTGGCAAGGTAGAAGAAATGGCACTCTGTCCATTGTCTGGAGGCTATGGATGGCCTGAAATAGGACCCCAATCAAAACGCCCAGAGTGTGGTAGTAAGACACACCATCAAAGGAGTTTCTACTACAAATCTGTTGGACTTTCTAAGGGGTTCTACCCTCCCTTGCTTAGTTACTTTTGGGCAAAAGTTTCTGCCCATGTGATCAGTGCTTTGTTGTCCTGTCTTCTTCCCAGACTCTTTCAAGAATAAGTCTTCCATCACCACCAAAAACAAATGACCCAGCAGGAACTATGGCAGTTGCAGTGACTCAAGTCACTGCCTTGGAGGCAGCTCAGGGCTCCCTGTATTCCCCCACCAGGAGCATGGGGGCTGTCCGCTGAGGCTCTGCTCTCTCCTTCCTCTCACCTCTCTCTAGTCACAAGCAGCCCAGAAAGCTGTTTAGCAGTAAATGAAGCATTTATCCCTTAATTCTCAGATGTATGTGATCTGAAAGAAATGACAGAAAAAATATCCTGAGGACATCAGCGGGAGGGAAATGTGGACAACAGATGCTGCTACTTGTTTTTGTCCCCATTTTATCTTTTAAAAATACATATAACATGAATAATGAGGGAACTAGTTCCAGCTCTGGGTAAAATCAAAAAGGGGGTATTTTATAGTTTGGGATGAACTTGTTACATTTCAAGTTTTTTGCTACTCAACATACTTCATTAAGTCATACAATCCTAGAGCTGGAAAAAAACTTGAGAGGTGACTTACTCCATCCAGTTCCTGATCACAAAGCTGGTGAAAATGCATCTAGGCTAGATAAAAAGCCCTTTTTCTTTTATACTGAATTTAAAAGTCCTCCCCTCCCTGCCGTGCCAGCCTCATTCTACCACTTAGAGAGTCTAAAATTTTTTCTTAGGTACAAATATTTATTCACTCAATTTATTGATCTATTAATTATCTCCTGAACAACTACCAAATGCTAGATGCCCTGTTAAACAGCAGAGATGAAAAACATGATTCCCGGGTTTCATTTGCATGACTCGGTGCACAGTGGGGTATGGAATACTGCAACAGGGGTACCCAAAGGTACCTGGAAGGCATGGCGTGAGGGTGGGATGGGGAGAGAGCCATGAAACCAGACTGGCAAGGAAACTAAGTTTTGGTTGTACATCATTTTAGCTCAAGCAATAGAAATATATCATCGCAACGGTACTTGTGTAACATTCTTTAGTTTTAAAAAGATACTTATGACAATTTCCTCATTAACTTGTATATAGCAACCAAGTGAGGTGGGCTTTATTATTATGCCTAATTTATACATATGAAATTGAGACCTGGCCCTGGCCAGGTATCTCAGTTGCTTAGACCATCATCCAGATACACCAAAGTTGCAGGTTCAATCCCCGATCAAGGCACATACAAGAAGTGACCAATGAATGCATCAATAAATGAAACAAAGATAAACATTTCTCTCTCTCTCTTTAAAATTAATCAATAATATTTTTTTATAAAGTGAAATAAAGGCCAGAGTTTAAAAACAAAAGGAATGACTGAATTGGAAATTCAGGTCTCTTGCTTTCTTCTCTCCCTGACCTTGTTTTCATATTATCATTCTAAAAAATAAATTCACATTATAGAGCTTCTCTGGGGTCAGGCATTGTGCAAAGTTTGGTGGGGGTGAGGGAGAGAAGGCAGTGGTACAAAGATGAATAAACTTTCTAGTTTATTGTCTAAGAAAGGAAGAACCATATAATTATACACAAAGAGAAAGCTTTTTCTTTTTTCTTTGGTCAAACTGTGTACACCAAAGACATAAAACAATGGTTGGCACCTAGTCCAGGGAGGGAGACATCCCCACATTGCGGACTAGCATGTGGTGTCATGAGAGGGATGGGTGGGGTCTGAGCTTTGCAGCTACCAAGCAAGACCTTGCTGCTCAGGAGTAGCGATCACATTAGAGAAGAAGAAAAAAAACCCTGCAATTTTCTATGTTAGTGGTTAAAAGCATGGGTTCTAGAGTTGGTCAGAAGTGGGTGCGAGTCCCAGTCCTGTCATAGTGACTTTGGATAATTTATGCATGTAGGGTGTTCATCATGGGACAGAATATGCTGATCCTCAATGAATGGTGGAGATGATGGAGATGGTGGTGGTGATGGAGATGGTGGTGATGGTAGAGATGGTGAAGGTGGAGGTGGTAGTGGTGATGGTGATGGTGGTGGTGGTAGTGGTGACATCATTGGTAACATCATCAATCCCCATCCCCTCCAACACCCCAGAGGGGGTTCCTCAGGCCACCCTCCTTGCCACTGCCACTCTCCCAGGTGCTAATCTACAAGCCTCTACTTTCTGTCCTTTGTTCACCACTCCAAGTCCCTGCCTCTCACAGAACCACTTCCATGAAACTGCCTTCCCTTCAGGATCTCCCCATTGTCTAGAACTTTCTGTGAAATGGACACCCCTGGGAAGGACAGGCCTTCTTCCCATGGGCCTGGACAGTACCTCCTTCAGTCCCCAGCGCTTCCTCCCCAGGCAGGAGTCAGAGGGCTCCTGGGTGCTTGATATCTTCCCCCTGCAGGCTGCCCCCTGATCTGCTATTACTTAGTTCATAACTCTGGGCTGCACTGTTAGCAGGCAGAGCTGTGGAGGACCCAGCTGCCACAAAAGAGACACAAAGAAAAATGTGAAGCCAAGTTGAAGTTCTTCAGCTGAGATCTGGGAAGGAAGCATTGTTTCTATTTAGAGCCTCACAGCCTCCCCAGCAGCCTCCGCATACCATTCCCCTTCTCCTTCCCCTCCCCACGATCCCAGAGTCACCTACTCCCTCGAAGGAAAGGCCAGAAGCTGTGCCAATAATGGCCTTGGCCGGGAGTCAGGACCCTGGGGCGCAGGTTGAAATCTGCCACTGATGAGCTGTGAGAACAATGTCAAAGGATTGAATTTTCCAGAACCTTCATCTGAAAATGACTAGACTAGCAGACCCTCTGGCTGTAACCCACGGCGATTCGGTCACTGTCCTTTCTCAGCACATAATTATATAGACACACACATGTACAGACAACCACTCACCAGTAAATTACGTTGTTGTCTACTCTCCTAATAGTAATCGAACCGTCAAGTTTGATGTTAAGAGCAAAAGGATGCTTAGTTAATACTATAGACAAAGGTTACTCTCTATAGAATATAAAATGTGATTCAACCCAAAAAGAAAATGTACAAGCTGGGAAAAATAAAAATTGTGTGGAGAGTGAAAATAGACAAGTCACATAAAAGTAGATGTAAACAGTAAACAAAATTCGGAAATACACTTTCTTCTGTGAGTCAAATTATCAATACCAGTTAAAGTAACATTGATATATTAAAACACAGTATAAACTCCCCTGAATCAAAACAGAACCTTTTGCATCAGAAACAGACAAAGGGGTCAATGAAAGAGAATGGGAAGAGCTTGGGACAACTACAGTGGTCCCTCATCTATCGTGGGGGTTAGGTTCCAGGATCCCCAGATAGGCAAAAATATGTAAAGTAGCAACCTTATATTTATTTGTTTGTATATATTTTAAGGCTTTATAAACCCTCTCCATACTTTTATAAACCTTTCCCACACTACTATTAACCTTTCCCACACTTATTTTGCTTATTTTACCACAAAAATAATTAAAATAATAAATATATAAAAATACCTATATACTGTAAAATCCTGTGATAGAGTGAAAAATCCATGATACAAATTAGAGGATATATAATTTAAAAATTTGTGAAACCATGAGAGGGCTGTATGGCAGAGGACGACTGTAATGTGAGTGTGGGTTTATGGGGGTGTGAGTGGGTGGGTGTGTAGTTGACACGTGATAAAGGTGACAAGGGGACACAGATTATTTAGTAGATGGTTCTGGAGGCATCAGATCCCTCATGGACAGAAACAGAGTCAGTTCACAAAAGAAGTAGCACAAATATCTAACAAGCATTTGAAGAAATGTCCAAAATTACCAATAATCAGACAAATCAAATTAAAAAACAATGAGATAAAAGTGGTAACTTTTACAGCCACCAGCTGTTGATGAGAATATAAACTGATATGACATTCTAGAAGGAATCTGCCAGTGTTTAACAAAACTGCATGCTGATTTCTCTAATCCAGTGAATCCACTCCTAGGTACAGACCCCAGAGAAGACCCCACACAGGTTGGTAAGTGTGCACAAAAAATAACATTTCCTGTGACACTGTTTATAGTTGCAGGAAGTCAGAAGCAACCCAGTTTTTGATTACCAAGAGAATACCTTATGCACAGGAAATGCAAGTTGCAGCATATTATGCAGTGATAAACTAGAAAACAAGGATAAGTTTCAAAAACATATGAAAAGCAAGAAACAAAATGAGAGCTATAATGCAATTTCACTGGTGTAAAAAAGAAATAAAATATCGAATGCATGCACTAAACCACAATATATGTTTTACAAGAGCATAAATTAAAGCACACATTAGAGGATAGTCAAAAAATAGAAACCACCTGACCTGTGGTGGCGCAGTGGATAAAGCGTCGACCTGGAAACACTGAGGTCGCCAGTTCAAAACCTGCACTGGTCTGGTCAAGGCACATATGGGAGTTGATGCTTCCAGCTCCTCCTCTCTCTCTCTATCTCTCTCTCTCTCACTCTGTGTCTCCTCTCTAAAATGAATAAAATAAAATAAAATAAAAAGCATCTTCTTTAAAAAAAAATAGAAACCTCCAAGCAGAAGGGATTTAATGCAGAAATTGAGGTGCTTTCGAAATAGTTGGAAGGGCTAGAGGGATGAAGGGTAAGGAAGACTACCACTAGTTCTCAAGTTCACTATCAGCCTTCATGGAGAAAAACAGAACAAAACAGGAAGTTGGTACTGTCACCCATAAGAACTATGGGAAATACCACTGCTGGTTACAGCTGCATTAGCACTGGGGCTGGCAATTTATGGGAGAAGTTGCAAGATCTCACATCTGCCAAAGACCACACATCTGCCTGCCACGACAGAGGAAGAATAATGACTCTCTAATTCTAGTGAGGGCATCTCTCACCAGTGAAATATAAACTGGAACTCTTCTAATAAGGGAGTCTGGAACACGTAAGCTTCTCACTTAGTGATGCAGGGAAGTACTTGGAAGGGGGTAGGAATGATGCTGGATGCCAACAGATGCTCCTCTGGTTGTGCAGGACCCCCACACACTCTTCTATATTTAACTTCCAGTCAACAAAAGCATCGGCAGCGTGCTTTCTGCCTAATGGGAAGCAATCATCCCTTGTGCAAAAAAAGGGGCATTCATCCTAACCATGAATGTAACATCATCATTGCAGCCTTCATCTTATTCAATGGCATTCCCCTTCAATACCAGGTAATCAATCTAAACATAATGTGCTTAATCACAACAGCAAATATTTATGTAAACCAGCAGGGGAAAGGGAGAAGGGGAATGAGAATTCTATATTGCTTTATACAGACAAATAAAGATATAAGCATATATACCCAAGATGAGAAAATGTGGATAGCTGCTCACGTCACCATTTCTACAACTGATCTCAAGATCCCTCTGGGTATTCTAACTCATTTCGCTACCTAGTGCATGTTTTCTTTGTCCTGCAGCTACCACATCAGCTGGCCATGGCTCTCGAGCTAGTCTACTGACACAAGACTTCATTCCTGTATTGGGATGCTAGAGTCTTCCATTAAATTTTTCACTTGCGAGGGAGGGAAGATGGCGATGGAGTAGGCGGACATACCAACTTCCAACTCCCAGAACCAAAGTGGATTATAACTCAATTTTAAGAACCATCATCTGGATAAACCAACTTTGAGCTAAACTAAGTGGACTCTTCAACCAAGGAACACTGCAGAAGCCACATTGAGACTGGTAGGAATAGCGAAAACGCGAAGAGGGCTGCCCAGCTCCCCGGAGCAAACGGCAGCCCGGAGAGACCCGCGTGGCGGGAGGAGAGTTTGGCGGAGAGGGAGGGACCTGGGTCCCAGGAACCAAGCCCCAGCTTGCAGTCCCAGAGCCTAGAAGAGGCGTATGGACAGTATCGAGCTGTGAAGCAAGTGAGGATACTGTTTGTGAAAAAGAGAGAGTTTTCTCAGACCCAAGAATCTTTTCAAAGGGACAGCGCAGAAAACCTCTCTCACAACCACGCACCCGGGGCTCCAGGGAACTGGGACAGAGGAGAGGAACAGAGCAGCGGGAACAAAGAGTGGACTGAAGGCACGAAGACACTCTGAGGGACAGCCACCCCGACCCATGGGCTAAGTCACTTCCCTAATCGAAAACGAATATTTCCCCTGGAACTAGCAATACCAGCAAAGGGAGACAGGACACTAGCCAAACAAGCTCTCCCGCAGCAATTAGAGCAGAGCTGCTTAGAGGGAGGGAGCTCCCAGGCCTACAGTGTGGAGACGTAGGGCACTTCTAGCCCCCTGAGGTTGCTGAAGCCTAAGGTTGGGACAGGACGCTGAAACGCGGTCCTGTCGGTGTGGGCGGAACAGTGTGAGCTCAGGCTAGCCTAGCAGGGGCGGAGGGGACACGCAAAAGCTGTCCGGTAGCTGCAGGCCGCCTGTTACCCCACTTGTGGGGAAAAATACGGGCAGAGATCAGCTCTGCGACCCTGCGCTAGCCGGCCCTGACTGCAGGCACGGGGCTAAGACCAGGGACGGGCGAGGGGCCCGCGGCTGAGCTCACGCTGCCAAATCCGCCTAGACGGAGAAACCACGGTGTGCCATCTGTGTGTGCGAGCGGGCTCCTAAGGCGGGGGTGAGGGAGACACTGAGACCAGCGGAAGTTCGTGGCTGAGCTCACGCTGCTCGCCCCGCCCGGACGGAGAAACTGCGGAGTACCACCCTACGTGCCCGAGCTGGTTCCGAGCATGGGGGCGGGGTAGGATCCGCAACGACCAGAAGCTAGCAGCTGAGCTCACGGGAGCAAACACGCCCAGCCCAATAATCCCCTGCACAGGAGGACCCTGGCCTCGAGGGTGGGGCTAAATTCTGGACGGGCAAAGGCTCACAGCTGAGAGCACGTCAAAAGCCCCACCCAACCCGCAAACTGGTGGCTAGCAGGCTCTGACTGAGGGGGCTGGGCGTAAGCCTTCCAACACAAGGCTGGTTCCGCAGCTGAGCAAAGGTGCTCACCTCAGCCCTGGGTGCTAAGGCTAGTGACTTGAGTGACAGCCCCTCCCTCAAAGGAGAGGCAGAAATCACAGCAATAGCTGCAGTGAGCCGAAGCTGGCAACGCCCACACCCAACCGCCCTAGGCAGCGGCAGAGGAGGTGGCAAGCCTGCAAACAGACCACACCTAGAGAACACAAAGGCAACACATACCGGACTCCAGTGGCCACAACTTGCTTAGACTCAGATAAAATGGGCAGGCAGAGGAATGCAAACCAAATGAACCAAGAGAAATCCCCAGAGAAGGACCTGAATGAACCAGATATAAACAAATTACCAGAAGCAGAATTTAGAATAATGATAGTTAGGATGTTCAAAGAAATTAGAGCAACAATGGATAGTCACTATGACCACCTAAATAAAGAGATAACAAGTATAAAAAATGAAATTGAAATAATAAAAAGAACCAGACAGAAATGGCAAATACAGTATCAGAACTGAAGACCACAATGGAAGGAATGAAAAGGAGGATGAATCACGCTGAGAATCGAATCAGCGAGTTAGAGGACACAATAAACAAAGGCACAGAAGCAGAGGAATAAAAGGAAAAGAGATTCAAAAAATATGAGGAAACTCTAAGGGACCTCTGTGACAACATGAAGAGAAACAATATTCGCATCATAGGGGTGCCTGAAGAAGAGGAAAGAGGACAGGAAATGGAAACTGTGTTCAATCAAATCATAGCACAAAACTTCCCTAAATTAAGGCTGGGAAACATTCCACATGTTCAAGAGGCACACAGAACTCCATTAAAGAGAAACCCAAAAAGATCTACACCAAGACACATCATAGTTAAAATACCAAAGCTAATAGATAAAGAAAAAATCTTAAAAGCTGCTAGAGAAAAAGAGACTCTCACCTACAAAGGAGCCCCCATTAGGATGACATCAGACTTCTCAACAGAAACACTTGAGGCCAGAAGGGAATGGCAAGATATAATCAAAGTAATGCAGAACAAGAACCTACAACCAAGACTACTCTATCCAGCAAGGCTAACGTTTAAAATTGAAGGAAAAATAAAGAGCTTTCCAGACAAAGAACACCTCCAGGAATTCATTAAAACCAAACCAATCCTGCAAGAGATTCTAAGGGGCCTAGTGTGAACAGTTCAAAGGGAGGAGAGAACATAGCAAAAAAAAAAAAAGAAAAATACAGCTTTAAAGAATAAAATGGCAATAAACAACTACATATCAATAATAACCTTAAATGTAAATGGATTAAATGATCCAATCAAAAGACATAGGGTAGCAGCGTGGATAAAGAAACAGGACCCATACATATGCTGTCTACAAGAGACACACCTTAAAACAAAAGATGCACATAGACTGAAGGTAAAAGGGTAGAAAAAAATATTTCATGCAAATGGAAATAAAAAAAAAGCCGGGGTAGCAGTACTTATATCTGACAAAATGGACTTTAAAACAAAGACTGTAGTAAGAGATAAAGAAGGACACTACATAATGATGAAGGGAACAATTCAACAGGAAGATATAACTAGTATAAATATCTACGCACCAAATATAGAAGCCCCAACATTCATAAAGCAGACTTTGATGGATATAAAGGGCGAGATTAACAGTAATACTATCATAGTAGGGGATTTCAATACCCCACTAACAACACTGGATAGATCCACAAGAAAGAAAATTAATAAAGAAACAGCAGACTTAAAGGATACACTAGATCCACTTGATTTAATAGATATATTCAGAACTTTTCACCCTAAAGCAGTAGAATATACATTCTTCTCAAGTGCTCATGATACGTTTTATAGGATAGACCACATGTTAGGACACAAAAAAGGCCTCAACAAATTTAAGAAGATTGCAATTATATCAAGCATTTTCTCTGATCACAATGCCATGAAACTAGAAATTAACCAAAAAAGAAAAACTGAAAAATACTCAAACACTTGGAAACTAAATAGCATGATATTAAATAATGAATGGATTAACATTGAGATCAAAGAAGAAATAAAAATGTTTCTAGAAACAAATGATAATGAGCATACGTCAACTCAAAATCTATGGGACACAGCAAAAGCAGTTCTGAGAGGGAAGTTTATTGCACTACAGGCATATCATAAGAAGCTAGAAAAAGATCATATAAGCAACTTAACCCTGCAGCTAAAAGAACAAGAAAAACAACAACAAATAAAACCCAAGACAAGTAGAAGGAAGGAAATAATAAAGATCAGAGCAGAAATAAATGACATAGAGGCTAAGGAAAAAATACAGAAGATCAATGAAACCAGAAGCTGGTTCTTTGAAAAGGTAAACAAGAACGATGAACCCTTAACTAGACTCACCAAGAAAAAAAGAGAGAGGTCTCAAATAGATAAAATTAGAAAGGACAGTGGAGAAATTACAACTAATACAACAGAGATACAAAGCATTGTAAGAAAATACTATGAAGAACTATATGCCAAAAAATTAGACAATCTAGATGAAATGGACAAATTTCTTGAATCATATAAACTTCCAAAAATCAATCTGGAAGAATCAGAGCACCTAAACAGACCAATTACAACAAATGAGATCGAAACAGTTATCAAAAAACTCCCAAAACAGAAAAGTCCTGGGCCTGATGGCTTCACAAGTGAATTCTATCAAAAACTTAAAGAAGAACTAACTCCTATCCTCCTCAAGCTATTTCAAAAAATTCAAGAGGAAGGAAGACTTCCAAACTCCTTTAATGAGGCGAGCATAATTCTGATCCCAAAATGGGGCAAAGACAACACAAAGAAAGAAAATTATAGGCCTATATCCCTGATGAATTTAGACGCTAAAATTCTCAACAAAATATTAGCCAACCGGATTCAGCAATATATGAAAAAAATCATACAGCATGATCAAGTGGGATTTATTTTGGAGAGGCAAAGTTGGTTCAATATTCGCAAATCAATCAATGTGATTCATCACATAAACAAAAGGAAGGACAAAAATCACATGATAATTTTAATAGATGCAGAAAAGGCATTTGATAAAATCCAGCACCCATTCATGCTCAAAACTCTCAGTAAAGTGGGAATACAGGGATCATTCCTTAACATGATAAAGGCCATCTACGACAAACCCACAGCAAACATCATACTAAATGGACAAAAATTAAAAGCAATCCCCTTAAGATCAGGAACCGGCAGGGTTGCCCACTTTCACCACTTTTATTCAACATAGTTCTGGAAGTCCTAGCTACAGCAATCAGACAAAAAGAAGAAATAAAAGGCATCCAAATTGGAAAAGAAGAAGTAAAACTGTCACTATTTACAGATGATATGATATTGTACATAGAAAACCCTAAAGTCTCAGTTAAAAAACTACTGGACCTTATAAATGAATTCAGCAAGGTGGCAGGATATAAAATTAATACTCAGAAATCAGAGGCATTTCTATATACCAACAATGAACTCTCAGCAAAAGAAATTAAGGAATCAATCCCCTTCACTATTGCAGCCAAAAAAATAAAATACCTAGGAGTAAATTTAACCAAGGAGGTTAAGGACTTGTACTCGGAAAATTATAAAACATTGATAAAAGAAATCAAGGAAGATACAAACAAGTGGAAGCATATCCCGTGCTCATGGCTAGGAAGAATAAACATCATTAAAATATCTATATTACCCAAAGCAATTTATAAATTCAATGCTATACCAATTAAAATACCAATGACATACTTCAAAGATATAGAAAACCTATTCCAAAAATTTATATGGAATCAAAAAAGAACACAAATAGCCTTAGCAATCTTAAAAAGAATAAATAAAGCAGGAGGTATCACTCTTCCGGATATCAAGGTTTACTACAAGGCCATTATACTCAAGACTGCCTGGTACTGACATAAGAACAGGCACAGCGATCAATGGAACAGAACAGAAAACCCAGAAATAAACCCACACCTTTATGGACAACTGATATTTGACAAAGGAGGAAAGAAATTACAAGGGAGCAAAGACAGCCTCCTTAACAAATGGTGCTGGGAAAATTGGACATCTACCTGCAAAAAAATGAAACTAGACCATCAACTTACACCATTCACAAAAACAAATTCAAAATGGATAAAACACTTAAACATGAGCCGTGAAACTATAAGCATCTTAGAAGAAAACATAGGCAGCAAGCTCTCCGACATCTGTAGCAGCAATATATTTGCGGATTTATCTCCACGGGCAAATGAAATAAAAGGCAAGATAAACAAATGGGACTACATCAAACTAAAAAGCTTTTGCACAGCTAAAAACAATAAGAACAGAATAAAAAGACAAACTACACAATGGGAGAACATATTCGACAGCACGTCTGATAAGGGGTTAATAACCAAAATTTATAAAGAACTTATAAAACTCAACACCAGGAAGACAAACAATCCCATCAAAAAATGGGCAAAAGAAATGAATAGAAATTTCTCCAAAGAAGATATACAGATGGCCAAAAGACATATGAAAAAATGCTCAACATCACTAATCATTAGAGAAATGCAAATTAAAACCACAATGAGATATCACCTCACACCAGTCAGAATGGCGCTCATCAGCAAAACAACACAGACCAAGTGCTGGCAAGGATGTGGAGAAAAGGGAACCCTTCTGCACTGCTGGTGGGAATGCAGACTGGTGCAGCCACTGTGGAAAACAGTTTGGAGATTCCTCAAAAAATTAAAAGTCGAACTGCCTTTGACCCGGCTATCCCACTTTTAGGAATATACCCTAAGAACACCATAACACTGTTCGAAAAGAAGAAATGCGCCCCCATGTTCGTGGCAGCATTGTTCACAGTAGCAAAGATCTGGAAAGAGCCCTAGTGTTCGTCAGAAGACGAGTGGATTAAAAAGCTTTGGTATATATATACTATGGAACAATATTCAGCCATAAGAAATGATGACATCGGATCATTTACAACAAAATGGATGTACCTTGATAACATTATACAGAGTGAAATACGTGAATCAGAAAAAAAAAAAATCTGAGAACAGCATGATTTCGTACATAGGTGGGACATTAAAGTGAGACTATGAGACATAGACAAAAGTGTGGTGGTTACGGGATGGGGGGAGGGAAGAGAGGGTGGAATAGGGAGAAGGGGAGGGGTTCAGGGAAAACCAGATAGAAGGTGACAGAGGACAATTTGACTTTGGGTAATGGGTATGCAGCACAATTGAATGATAAGAATCTGGAGATGTTTTCATTGTACATATGTACCCTGATTTATTGGTGTCACCCCATTAAAGTTAATAAAAAAAAATTTTCACTTGCCTGAAAGTACTGACAAGCACCCCTACTTCCCTGGATCCCACATATACGACTCTGCTATTAAGCAGCCTCCCTGTCTGAAGACTGTTCACTTTAGACAATACAGGGAGACCCTTCTTTGTCACTGGATCAGTGTCACGAGGACAAAACGAAGAATGTGCATTGCATTGCAATGTCCCCTAAAGAAAGCTTTTCCCACTTGGGGACTAAGATGGCTATACCAACAGAGCCCCAAGTTGCCAGCATGTGAAGCAAATGTTTGCAAGTACCCCAGGAAGAATCACGGTTATCAGGTGCCATGGTGCAAGAAGCCCTCACTCCTCTTCCCCTCTTTGCTCCTAAACAAGTGCATTCTAGCTGCGTGAGAACACACATCACGGATTGGTCAATGATTCAAAGCACATCCTGTATTTCCTAGGACAGTTCTCCACCCGCACAAGCTTTGCTCTTCTTGCTGGCACAATAATTTAGTCTTTACTAAGCCATGCTGTCAGATGTTCCTGAGGTGGAGGGCAAAATTATGCCAGGGAATCCTGTAAGCATAAATGCACCACACTTTTTTGTTGTAAACATGAGTCCCTTGGTCAGAAACAATATTGTATGGAATGCCACATGGTGAACAAGGCATTTTCCAAGTCCACAGCTGGTGAAGCTGGCAAGAGCACTGCAGTCAGGGAAAGCCAATTCATATCTGAGATAAATGTCTATTCCAGTAAGGACAAAAAGGCTGTGCTCTTCTTGATGTTAGTGGTCCAATATAATCAACCTGCCACCAGGCATCTGAGGAATAATGCCCTAGGAAGCTTAGACTTAGCTTCTGCTAAGAGGAGGTCAGGAACCAGCACTGTCACAAGCCTTAGCTGGAGGAAGTCCATGGTGTTGAGCCAATGCCTCACTTAGAATGTACCTACCCACTGGGAAGATTTTTCTTACCTATTTGCCTTTACTTACCTTTCAGGATCAACACTGAGCGGTACTATCAAACTCTGATAATCCATTGCCAGATGGCACTAGCCAATAGTTAAGCAAGCTTCATTTTGCTTTATTAATCAACCGATCCTGAATAGTTTCCCATGAGTTCATAGAAAGAGGTCCGGAGAGAGGTGACAATTCAGTTGGAAGTAGCTATTGTGTATTCAGTATCCCTGCAGACTAGATGATGCCTGGGAGACCCCTATCAGTTAAAACAAATGGTTTCTGGAGGAACTAGAGAGAGACATGCACAAAGAGGGAAGAGAAGCAGTTTTCCCTCTGTGTCCCCCTAAGTACAACTAAAGATTCAGGAAGCTGTATGTAAAATATACATAAGAAGATTCTGAAAAGTGAAGAGAAAAGGGAGACACTCTAGGGACCTTAGGAACTGGGTAAGTGGCACGTTCCTAGGTTTTCTCTTTGCTTGTTATATGCCAGACTTAGAGCCAAAGAAGTCAGTAACTCAGAAAGATCAATGGGTACAGACCAAAACTGTCCCCAACAAAAGTCTGCTTTCCCTAGCCAAAGAACCAGGAAGCCTCACAGTAAGGTGGAATGCTTTTAGACAGTAACTATTCTGCTCTGGGTAAATATCACAGGCATAAAAAGTAACTTCACCACTCCTCATTCCAGCAAAGCCAGAGAGGAGAGCTTAGATGGGCTCTGGTCTTAGTTACAGGTCCGTAGGGAATGAGGAGTCTTGAGGAAAACTAAAATCTCCTTTTAAGAGACCTGCTCCCAATAAGGTTATTTGCAGGCTTTGCCAACAAAAGGTTAGCGTCCCCAGGTCAGGAAGAAGCTGCTCAGAAGAGGGTGCGAGTTAGACGTGGGGCTTTTTTATTAGAGTCATGCCACATTTTCTGCATGTACCCAGATGACTTTGCATGACCTCTTCCTTTGCAAAGCAATGTTATAATTGTCACATATGACATAACAAGGCTGTGAATTCAACCTGCTATGTAATTCTTTAAGACACAGGATCAAACTGTGGTTTTGACTCTTTTATACATTGTCCCTGCAGCTGTAGTATCTAAGAAATTCTTTTAGCTCACTCATTCAAGCTCTCTGGTTCCCTGACTACTTTAATCAGATGATTTAAACTCTCTGTAGCAGTCATAAGCTTTCGTCCCCTCCCATAGTCCCCCTAGTCATTATTTCCATACTTAAAGTTTACTGCAACAGTCACTCGGTCACTCAAAATCTTATCTTCGATAGAAAATTTCTTGTAGGCAACAACAGGTGATAATTTAAATAATGCCTTTGCCATCGCATGCCATAGATTATTAATATTTATGTCACTGTCAATTACATTGTCACTGGCTTCCAACTGTAACTTGGTCACATAACAAATCCAGATATCTGTATATGAAGATATATTTCATGCAACTTCCACTGAAACCAAATATTTTATCAGTCAAGACTCAGTCGGAAAACATTAGCACACTATGTATTTCAAGCAAGAAGGGATTGAACATGGGGAGTTCGGTACTTAAAAATTGATGGAGTTGACGGAGGGATAAAGGTCAAGGAAGGATCCTTCTACCTCTCCTAGAAGTAGGAGGTTTCTGTCAACAGGTCAAACTGAAGGAAATTACTGTTGAGGTTCAAGCTGATGCGATAAAACACAGTAAAAATCTCATCTGTCTAAGCCCTGATGTCCACGTGCCACAGAGGGAAGAAAATTAATGACATCTGCATCTATTCCGTTTTCCAAATCTTTAATTAGTGCCCCTCATTGGCAAAATAGAAAGTGGAACCTCACTGTCAAGAGATTCAAAAAACTGTAGTTCCCAGGATCCTTAGGGAAAGCCAACCAGAAAGGTGGGATTTTCAAGACTGAGTGGGAGTAGAAATTGAAAGAGAAGGAGAAAAAGAAAATAAATTGAAACAAGAAGCTTTGTATAGACGATGACAATGTGCACAAAATTAAGGAATATAAATGTCAATTCTCTGCAACTGAGAACCAGTGTAAAAAAAGGAAAAAGAAATAAAGAAGCTCATTCACTATATATATATATATATACACACACACACACACACACACACACACACACACATTTTCTCTCTGGAAAAACAATGTGTATACTCATATCAAAGTAGATAGATGATAGATAGATAGATAGATAGATAGATAGATAGATAGATAGATAGATAGATAGATAGATGGATGATAGATCTTACTTTTTCTTCCTTACTCAAAAGAAATTATTCAAGTCTGACCAGGCGGTTGCGCAGTGGATAGAGCATCGGACTGGGATGTGGAGGACCCAGGTTCAAGACCCCAAGCTCGCCAGCTTAAGCGCAGGCCCATCTGGCTTGAGCAAAAGCTCGCCAGCTTGGACCCAAGGTCACTGGCTCCAGCAAGGGGTTGCTCGGTCTGCTGAAGGCCCGTGGTCAAGGCACATGTGAGAAAGCAATCAATGAACAACTAGGGTGTCGCAACGGCAACGAAAAACTAATGATTGATGCTTCTCATTTCTCTCCTTCCTGTCTGTCCCTACCTATTCCTCTCTCTGATTCTCTCTCTGTCCCTGTAAAAAAAAAAAAAAAATTATTCAAAAGAGAAGAACATTATGTGTACATTAAAAGCCTTTAATTATTAGGTATAAGGAAAGTGTACTGGATCCTTGACGTTCTCCTGAGAATTTTGAGTATTCCAGATTTGCAGATTTGTTTACTATTACCTTTAATTTGGTCGATTTTTGTTTTATGTATTTTATTTTAAGGCTCTGTTATAAATGATATACAATTTCAGAATTGTTCTCTATTTCTGATGGATTGACACTTTATCATTTCCAAACCTCTTTTGCTACAGTAAGACTTCTGGACTTTCTGTCTACTTTGTGTATTGTTATAGTTATTCCAGCTTATTTTTTATTATGATTATATGTCATATCCTGTTTCATCCTTTTATTTTCAAAATTTGTCTTTATACTTAAGGTAGGCATCCTGTAGGCATCATATAGTTTGTTTTGGTTTATAATCCAGTTTGCTATCTTAATCTTTTTAATAATGGCATTTGGTCCATTTACATTTAGTAGATCTATTAATATATTTGTACTTAAACTACCATCTTACTATTTGTTTTTATTTATCCCATTTACTATATTCCCCTTTTATCATCTTTTCTTGGAACTATCAATAAAGATTTTATTTAATATTTCAGTTTCTTTCATATTAGCTTTTTAGTCATACAATTTTCTTTTTACTAATTCATTTTAATGGTTACCCTAAAGATTAGAACATCTATTCCTGACTTTGTAACTTCTAACACAAATTAGAACTTTTATTTCCTAAAATGAAACACGGACCTAAAACATTTTAAATTCCATTTCTCTCCCTCCTTCTTTTTGAGCTTTATTGTCATGTACAGAGTGGGGCAAAAGTAGATTTACAGTTATTTGTATGGAAAGTAATACAAAAATTAAAATAATAATGCAAGGACAAACTGTTTCACATACTAACTACTGCAAACCTACTTTTGTCCCACCTTGTATTTTATTATATATTTTTTTAAATTGCATAAGACATTAATTATTGTTTTTGTTTTATTAAAACAATAGTAGTTCACATTTGTCCATATCTTTATATGTTTCATTATTTTATGTTCTGTTCTACATTTTCTTTTCCATCTGGAGTCATTTTACTTCTGTGTGAAAAACTCGTGATAGTACTTTTTAGTGTAGTATGCTGATGTCAAATCATTTATATTTTTATATAAATAAGACTTTATCTTGACTTTATTTTAAACATCTTCTCCTGGTATAGAATTCTAAGTTCACAGTTATTTTCTTTCAAAACTAAATGTATTATATACTCTTGCCTTCTGGTTTTGATTGTTTTCTCTTGAGAAATAAGCTGAAAGCCTTATTGCTGTTCCTTTGAAGAGCCCTCTCAATGTTTCTCTAGCTGCTTTCAAGTTTGTATTTGCCTTTGGTTTCTTTTTTTTTCTTTCTTAATTTTAATGGGTGACACCAAAAAATCAGGGAACATATGTACAATAAAAACATCTCCAGCTTATCTTATCATTCAATTGTGTTGTATACCCATCACTCAAAGTCAAATTGTCCTCTGTCACCTTCTATGTGGTTTTCCCTGTGTCCCTCCCTCCTACCTATTCTACCCTTCCCTCCCTCCCCCCACCCCGTAACCACCAACCACTCTCTTGTCCATATCTCATAGTCTCACTTATGTCCCACCTATGTATGAAATCATGCTGTTCTCAGGGATTTTTTTTCTGATTTACTTATTTCACTCCATATAATGTTATCAAGGTCCATCCATTTTGTTATAAATGATCCGATGTCATCATTTCTTATGGCTGAGTAGTATTCCATAGTATATATGTACCAAAGCTTTTTAATCCACTCGTCCTCTGATGGACACTTGGGCTGTTTCCAGATCTTCGCTATTGTGAACAATACTGCCACGAACATGGGGGCGCATTTCTTCTTTTCGAATAGTGCTATGGTGTTCTTAGGGTATATTCCTATAAGTGGGATAGCTGGGTCAAAAGGCAGTTCGACTTTTAATTTTTTGAGGAATCTCCAAACTGTTTTCCACAGTGGCTGAACCAGTCTGCATTCCCACCAGCAGTGCAGGAGGGTTCACTTTTCTCCACATCCTCACCAGCACTTATTCTATGTTGTTTTGCTGATGAGTGCCATTCTGACAGGTGTGAGGTGATATCTCATTGTGGTTTTAATTTGCATTTCTCTAATGATTAGTGATGTTGAGCATTTTTTCATATGCCTATTGGCCATCTGTATGTCCTCTTTGGATAAACTTCTATTCATTTCTTTGGCCCATTTTTTGATGGGATTGTTTGTCTTCCTGGTGTTGAGTTTTATAAGTTCTTTATAAATTTTGGTTATTAACCCCTTATCAGACGTGCTGTCGAATATGTTCTCCCATTGTGTGGTCTTTTCATTCTGTTCTTTTTGTCTTTAGCTGTGCAAAAACTTTTTAGTTTGATATAGACCCATTTGTTTATCTTGCCTTTTATTTCTTTTGCCCGTGGAGATAAATCGGCAAATATATTGCTGCTACAGATGTCAGAGAGCTTGCTGCCTATGTTTTCTTCTAAGATGCTTATGGTTTCACAGCTTATGTTTAAGTGTTTTATCCATTTTGAGTTTGTTTTTGTGAATGGTGTAAGCTGATGGTGTAGTTTCATTTTTTTGCAGGTAGATGTCCAATTTTCCCAGCAACATTTGTTAAAGAGGCTGTCTTTACTCCATTGTATGTTCTTTCCTCCTTTGTCAAATATCAGTTGTCTATATAGGTGTGGGTTTATTTCTGGGTTCTCTGTTCTGTTCCATTGATCAATGTGCCTGTTCTTATGCCATTACGAGGCTGTCTTGAGAATAATGGCCTTGTAGTAAACCGTGATATCCAGAAGAGTGATACCTCCTGCTTTATTTTTTCTTTTTAAGATTGCTGAAACTATTCGTGTTCTTTTTTGGTTCCATATAAATTTTTAGAATATGTTTTCTATATCTTTGAAGTATGTCATTGGTATTTTAATTGGTATTGCATTGAATTTATAAATTGCTTTGGGTAATATAGACATTTTAATGATGTTTATTCTTCGTAGCCATGAGCACGGTATATGCTTCCACTTGTTTGTATCTTCCTTGATTTCTTTTATCAATGTTTTATAATTTTCCGAGTACAAGTCCTTAACCTCCTTGGTTAAATTTACTCCTAGGTATTTTATTTTTTTGGCTGCAATAGTGAAGGGGATTGATTCCTTAATTTCTTTTGCTGAGAGTTCATTGTTGGTATATAGAAATGCCTCTGATTTCTGAGTATTAATTTTATATCCTGCCACCTTGCTAAAATCATTTGTAAGGTCCAGTAGTTTTTTGACTGAGACTTTAGGGTTTTCTATATACAATATCATATTATCTGCAAATGATGACAGTTTTACTTCTTCTTTTCCAAATTGGATGCCTTTTATTTCTTCTTCTTGTCTGATTGCTGTAGCTAGGACTTCCAGAACTATGTTAAATAAAAGTGGTGAAAGGGGGCACCCCTGCCTGGTTCCTGATCTTAAGGGGATTGCTTTTAATTTTTGCCCATTGAGTATGATGTTTGCTGTGGGTTTGTCATAGGTGGCCTTTATCATGTTAAGGAATGATCCCTGTATTCCCACGTTACTGAGAGTTTTGATCATGAATGGGTGCTGGATTTTATCAAATGCCTTTTCTGCATCTATTGAAATTATCATGTGATTTTTGTCCTTCCTTTTGTTTATGTGATGAATCACATTGATTGATTTGCGAATATTAAACCAGCCTTGCCTCTCCAGAATAAATCCCACTTGATCATGCTGTATGATTTTTTTCATATATTGCTGAATCCGGTTGGCTAATATTTTGTTGAGAATTTTAGCGTCTAAATTCATCAGGGATATAGGCCTATAATTTTCTTTCTTTGTGTTGTCTTTGCCCCATTTTGGGATCAGAATTATGCTCGCCTCATTAAAGGAGTTTGGAAGTCTTCCTTCCTCTTGAATTTTTTGAAATAGCTTGAGGAGGATAGGAGTTAGTTCTTCTTTGAATTTTTGATAGAATTCACTTGTGAAGCCATCAGGCCCAGGACTTTTCTTTTTTGGGAGTTTTTTGATAACTGTTTCAATCTCATTTGTTGTAATTGGTCTGTTTAGGTGTTCTGATTCTTCCAGGTTGATATTTGGAAGTTTATATGATTCAAGATATTTGTCCATTTTACCTAGATTGTCTAATTTTTGGCATAGAGTTCTTCATAATATTTTTTTACAATGCTTTGTATTTCTGCTCTGTCAGTTGTTATATCTCCACTGTCTTTTCTAATTTTATTTATTTGAGACCTCTCTCTTTTTTTCTTGGTGAGTCTAGTTAAAGGTTCATCAATCTTGCTTACCTTTTCAAATATCCAGATTCTGGTTTCATTGATCCTCTGTATTGCTTCCTTCGCCTCTATGTCATTTATTTCTGCTCTGATCTTTGTTATTTTCTTCCTTCTACTTGTC
The DNA here is from genome assembly GCA_037038555.1 of Rhynchonycteris naso. Classification (NCBI taxonomy): domain Eukaryota; kingdom Metazoa; phylum Chordata; class Mammalia; order Chiroptera; family Emballonuridae; genus Rhynchonycteris; species Rhynchonycteris naso. The sequence goes on from CM072995.1 coordinate 206,468,853, forward strand.
CTGGGTTTTATTTGCTGTTATTTTTCTAGTTCTTTTAGATGCAGGGTCAGGTTGCTTAATTGAGCTTTTTCTAGCTTCTTATGATATGCCTGTAGTGCAATGAACTTCCCTCTCAGTACTGCTTTTGCTGTGTCCCATAAATTTTGAGTTGATGTATGCTCATTATCATTTGTTTCTGGAAACATTTTTATTTCTTCTTTGATCTCAATGTTAATCCATTCATTATTTAATATCATGCTATTTAGTTTCCAAGTGTTTGAGTATTTTTCAGTTTTTCTTTTGTGTTTAATTTCTAGTTTCATGGCATTGTGATCAGAGAAAATGCTTGATATAATTGCAATCTTCTTAAATTTATTGAGACCATTTTTGTGTCCTAACATGTGGTCTATCCTAGAAAATGTACCATGAGCGCTTGAGAAGAATGTATATTCTACTGCTTTAGGGTGAAAAGTTCTGAAGATATCTATTAAATCAAGTTGATCTAGTGTATCCTTTAAGTCTGCTGTTTCTTTATTAATTTTCTTTCTTGAGCATCTATCCAGTGTTGTTAGTGGGGTATTGAAATCCCCTACTATGATAGTATTGCTGTTAATCTCACCATTTATATCCATCAAAGTCTGCTTTATGTATGTCGGGGCTCCTATATTAGGTGCGTAGATATTTATAATAGTTATATCTTCCTGTTGAATTGTTCCCTTTATCATTATGTAGTGTCCTTCTTTATCTCTTACTACAGCCTTTTTTTTTAAGTCCATTTTGTCATATATAAGTACTGCTATCCTGGCTTTTTTTTTCATTTCCATGTGCATGAAATATTTTTTTCCATCCTTTTACCTTCAGTCTATGTGCATCTTTTGTTTTAAGGTGTGTCTCTTGTAGACAGCATATGTATGGGTCCTGTTTCTTTATCTACGCAGCTACCCTATGTCTTTTGATTGGATCATTTAATCCATTTACATCTAAGGTTATTATTGATATATAGCTGTTTATTGCCATTTTATTATTTAAAGCTGTATTCTTCTTTTGCTCTATTCTTTCCTCCCTTTGAACTGTTCACAACAGGCCCCTTAGAATCTCTTGCAGAATTGGTTTGGTTTTAATGAATTCCTTGAGGCTTTCTTTGTCTGGGAAGCTCTTTATTTCTCCTTCAATTTTAAACATTAGCCTTGCTGGATACAGTAGTCTTGGTTGCAGGTTCTTGTTCTGCATTACTTTGATTATATCTTGCCATTCCCTTCTGGCCTCAAGTGTTTCTGTTGAGAAGTCCGATGTCATTCTTATGGGGGCTCCTTTGTAGGTGATAGCCTTTCTTTCTCTAGCAGTTTTTAAAATTTTTTCTTTTTCCCTTAGCTTTGATATTTTTACTATGATGTGTCTTGGTGTAGATTTTTTTGGGTTTCTCTTTAATGGAGTTCTATGTGCTTCTTGAACGTGTGGAGTGTTTCCCAGCCTTAATTTAGGGAAGTTCTGCTATGATTTGATTGAACAAAGTTTCCATTTCCCGTCTTCTCTCCTCTTCTTCAGGAACCCCTATGATGCGAATGTTGTTTCTCTTCATGTTCTAACAGAGCTCCCTTAGAGTTTCCTCACTTTTTTTTAGTCTCTTTTCCTTTTTCTTCTCTGCTTATGTGCCTTTGTTTATTGTGTCCTCTAACTCGCTGATTCTATCCTCATCGTGATTCATCCTGCTTTTAATTTCTTCCACTGCAATCTTCAGTTCTGATACTGTGTTTGTCATTTCTGTCTGATTCTTTTTTATTATTTCAATTTTGCTTATTTATATTTCTTATCTCTTTATTTAGGTGTTCATAATGACTATCCATTGTCGCTCTAATTTCTTTGAACATCCTAACTATCATTATTTTAAATTCTGCTTCTGGTAGTTTGTTTATATCTGGTTCATTCAGGTCCTTCTCTGGGGATTTCTCTTGATTCATTTGGTTTGCAAATCTCTGCCTGCCCATTTTGTCTGTGTATAAGCAAGTTGTGGCCACAGGAGTCTAGTAGGTGTTGCCTTTGTGTTCTCTAGGTGTGGTCTGTCTGCAGGCCCGCCACCTCCTCTGCCGCTACCTAGGGTGGTTGTGTATGGGCGTTCCCTGCGCCAGCCTACTGCGGCTGTTCCTGTGATTTCCGCCTCTCCTCCGCAGGAGTGGCTGTCACTCAAGCCACAAGCCTCAGCACCAAGGGCAGAGGTGAGCACCTTTGTTCAGTTGCGGACCCAGCCTGTTTCCGAGCTTTCGCTCAGCACCCGTGATCAGAGCCTGCTTGCCACAGTTTCGCGGGTTGGGTGGGGCTTTTGACGTGCTCTCAGCTGTAAGCCTTTGCCTGTCTGGTTCTTCGCCCAGCCCTCGAGGCCAGGGCTTCCTGCGCAGGGTCGCAAACTGCGGTTCATTGGGTTGGGCGAGCGTGTTTGCTGGCGTGAGTTCAGCTGCGAGCTTCTGCTCGTCCGGTCTCTACCCCACCCCCGCGTTTGGAGCCAGCTCACACACGTTGGATGGCAAACCGCAGTTTCTCTGGCTGGGCGGGGCTAGTAGTGTGAGCTCAGCCTCGAGCTTCCACTTGTCCCGGAGTCTACCCCGCCCCCGCATTTGGAGCCAGCTCGCACACATAGGATGGCAAACCGCAGTTTCTTTGGCCGCGAGCCCCCGCCCATCCTTGGTCCTAGCCCCGTCCCCACAGTCAGGGCCGGCTTGCGCAGGGTCGCAGCGCAGATCACTGCCCGTTTCTTGCCTCCCGCTTTTTCCCCCACAGGTGGGATTACAGGCGGGCCCACAGCTGCCGGACCGCTTTTGCGTGTCCCCTCCACCCCTGCTGGGCTAGACTGAGCTCACATCGGTTCGGTCTCCTCTCGCGCCGACAGAACCGTGTTTCAGCGTCCTGCCGCCACCATCCCCTTCAGCAACTCTCAGCAGAGTAGGAAGTGCCCTAAGTCTCCAAACTGTAGGCCTGGGAGCTCCCTCCCTCTAAGCAGCTCTGCTCTAATTGCTGCAGGAGAGTTTGTTTGGCTAGTGTCTTGTCTCCCTTTGCTGGTATTGTTAGTTCCAGGGGAAATATTCGTTTTTGATTAGGGAAGTGACTTAGCCCAGGGGTTAGGGTGGCTGTCCCTCAGAGTGTTTGTCCCTGTGCCTTCAGTCCACACTCTCTTCCTGTTGCTCTTGTCCTCTCCTCTGTCCCCGTTCCCCGGAGCCCCGGGTGCGTGGTTGTTAGAGAGGTTTTCTGCGCTGTCCCTTTAAAAACAATCTTGGGTCTGAGAAAACTCTCTCTTTCTCACAAACAGTATCCTCACTTGTTTCACAGCTCAATATTGTCCAAACGCCTCTTCTAGGCTCTGGGACTGCAGGCTGGGACTTGGTTCCTGGTGCCCAGGTCCCTTCCTCTCCGCCAAACTCTCCTCCTGCCACACGGGTCTCTCCGGGCTGCCATTTGCTCCGGGGAGCTGGGCAGCCCTCTTCACGTTTTCGCTATTCCTACCAGTCTCAATGTGGCTTCTGCAGTGTTCCTTGGTTGAAGAGTCCACTTAGTTTAGTTCAAAGTTGGTTTATCCACATGATGGTTCTCAAAATTGAGTTATAATCCACTTTGGTTCTGGGAGTTGGAAGTTGGTACGTCCGCCTACTCCATCGCCATCTTCCCATTCCGCCTTTGGTTTCTTAAGTCTTGCTATGATATGTCTATGGGGTATCAATACATCAGGGCTGTCCCAAAGAGAGATCATATGGCTTTCCTAACTGAGCAGGAACAGCAGAGAAAAGATGGTGATCCTCTTCACAGAGGCTGTCAGAAGATACCAGTTTTAATCATGAGTCCTCCTGCTATTAATTATTTTTTCTATAATATCGCAATAAGTATCTCTTTTTTTGTGTCGTCATTAAAAATGATGTATAAAAAGACTATCGGGTAGCCAAAATCTTGTTCATGGTTAAATGTTAAAATAAACAAAGAATAATCCCTTACAAAGGAGAGACCTATGCCTAGAACAGTGGTTCTTAACCTTTTTTGAGGTTCCGAACCCACCAGTTTCATATGCGCATTCACTGAACCCTTCTTTAGTGATAAATAAAATATGATTTTTTTTCCAAATTCAAGACATAGGTATATGTTTTTTTACTGGTGCACAAAATGAGCTGTGCATGAACATCACCTTGCTCAAAGAACAAAACTAACAAAGTGCATGAACTCACAACAAATTACGGTATTACTTTATTCTGGCCTCCACGGCAAAGGATTCTCCAAACCCCTGAGACCAACTCTTTGAACCCCTAGGGTTCGATAGAACCCAGGTTAAGAACCACTGGCCTAGAAAGAAGACAGAAAGGGAAGACGGCATACCTCAATACTAACAACACTGTCTTTTGAAGGGGATCGGTGTGCATTTATAGGTAGTTATTTCTAATATTTTTTGTGTGAAACTTTGTGAAATTAGCTTAATATTTTATAATGGAAAAAAGAAACTGATAAACAATATCAATTCTGAAATAACAACAACCACAATATGAGTCTTCCTTCCTGTTTTCATTGATCACAGCTTGTGTGAGGCAAGTAACCTCATAGTACCTTCCTCTCCCTTCTGCATCCTCCTCAGAGAGGTCTCTATGCCTACAGTAGGCAAGGAAATTAACCCTGGCCCTCATGCTTCCTGAAATATAGATCCTCTTGTCCTCAAGATTTTAGCCACCTGTCCTACAACTAACTCCCTATGCCATTTGTCCTGAAGGACAGACAACTTAGTTACCAACCTTATCGTCTTTGGGACAATAAGACTATTATTGGATAAAGACATTTCAAATTAAAAAAGTGAATGAATGAATGCCAGATGGAGTCCTGTGATGTTCCTAAAAGACACAGGCATAAGAATCAAAATGACAGTTCCAGTTCCACTTCCACTTCCAAATGAGAAGCATATTGCCTCAGCTTATCCATGGCAAGAAAAGCCCAGGGGACATTGCCTAAAACATGACAAGACAAAATGACTAAGTTACCATCTATACACCAAAGACTTTTCCGAGATGAACCTAAAAGTTAGGCCAAGATGCAGAGAATCCTGAGGTAGGTAGAGACTTTGGCCATTCTCTTTATTTTTATACACTAGACTAACCTTAGATATCATCTTGTTCAGTTGTTAAGTTTTACCCAAATGTTTTTGTTTGTATATTTGAAGTGAGTGAGTTTCAATCGTCCTATATAAATCTCACCAGAAATCCCAAAATGTAAGTATGTAGCAGAGAAGATGAGAAATCTACTTTTCCCCCTCCATCTAGAGAATTGAGGAATTACAGAGTCTGGTGTAAGAACAACTGCTCTGATCCAACCCCACCTTTTGCATGAGAAAGTTCAAGCTCTGAAGTGCATATGGTTTGTTCGTGGTCCTGGGGGTACTCACTAGCAACACTGAAACCAGCCCCTGGTTCCCTACTGACATCCCAGTGATTGCTCCATGATACTTGGAATTTGCAAATTGGGCCACCCGTGTTCCCAGTGGTACTCAGTGAGTCAGGGATCCACAGACCTCAAGATAAACAGGCACATCTTGAAGCATCAGCTTGCTTCAGAAAACTGGTGTTGATCTGGAATAAAAGAAATCCAGGTATCGTGTGTGAAGTGCATAGTTTGCGCAAAATTGTAAGAAAATATTGAGCCTTCTCAGAACCACTACTGATTTCAGAGCTAAGTTCCCCTAGAGTTGCATATTCGCTTCCCTCTGCCCTGATGGAGACTTCAGCTAAAAACTGTCAAGCGCTGCTCCACACCAAGTGGCTCTTATGCTCTTCAGTATGTAGCCCAAATTATAGCTGTGTGACCTTGGGCAAGTTGCTTAACCTCTTTGTGCCTCAACTTCCTCACCTGTAACATGGAGATGATAGTAGTACATACATCCTGTAGCTATTGCTTAAACAATTTGTAAACCACCCAATATATATATATATTACCATTTTTACCATTAGTGCAACTGATATGTTTAATTATTGTGCTGTCTATAATTAGCCTAGGAAATAATATATATGAGTGTGCTGGGTAAACTTTCAAGCATCTCCAGGGTATAAGGAATTATTATTATCATAGTTAGCTCACTAACAGTAATGCAGTCACCAGTCATAAAATCAAATGGATAGAATATTTACCCTTTATAAAATCCTGAGAGTTGTTCTATTTGAGGAATTAAAGAGAGCTGACCAAATTGAATCCCAGGAGGAGAAAACTGCCTTGGAAGAAAGATGACCCTGAGATAAACAACCATAAACAGACTTTAGTATCATCATTAGGGCAGCAAATCATCCTTCAGAAACTCCAGTTGACATCTCCATGACCCAACACTGATGAGAAAGTCAACCCTACCGGGGTGAAATAATTGGGGGAAAATACTGCCGGTTTAGATGTCATCTGATGAGTTTATGTCCTGCAATAATTTAAACAGTCATTGGGTCTCCCGATCCTGTCTTACCCAGCTCTATAATACTTAATATTTTGTGGTTGCTCTTCTGCATTAACTGCTGGCTCAGGGTTGGTTTAAATAAACTGCATTTCCTGGGTGTGATTTGAAATCAATTAGCCACATGGATGGCCGCCTTCCCACCAGGTTCCCACTGGCTTCTTGTACACACTGCTTTATTCTAAATGCTTAGAAGCACTTTTCAATAGCAACTCAGTTCCACCGAGAAAAGAACTAATCATTCATCTGCTGGCCCAATCAACCAGGAGGAATTAATTCAGTTACCAGATTGTGACATGTGCTCCATCTGTCTGCAGCATTAAAAGCCAAGAGACAACCCAAGTGTCTGATTCAGAGCAGAAGGGGCAGCCTGAGAACAGCCAGACCTTCCATCAGCCCATCTTCATGGGTTTTATTGTGGTCCATGTCTGCCTAACCACCTCCCTGAGTGCACACAGCAGCCCAGTGTGGCTGTCTGGTTGCCTGGAGTCATTCATGAAATTTCACTTTCATTTTTTTCTTTTTTTTTTTTCTGAAGTCAGAAGTGGGGAGGCAGTCAGCCAGATTCCCGCATGCGCCCGACTGGGATCCACCCGGCATGCCCACCAGGGGGTGATGCTCTGCCCATCTGGGGCATAGCTCCGTTGTAGCCAGAGCCATTATAGCATCTGGGCAGAGGCCACAGAGCCGTCCTCAGTGCCCGGGCCAACTTTGCTCCAATGGAGCCTTAGCTGCAGGAGAGGAAGAGAGAGGGAGGAAGGAGAGGGGGAAGGGTAGAGAAGCAGATGGGCGCCTCTCCTGTGTGCCCTGGCCAGGAATCAAACCCGGGTCTTCCACATGCCGGACCAACACTCTACCGCTGAGCCAACCAGCCAGAGCCATTTTCATATTTTTATACAGATGATTCTTGTATTTGCTCTCTGCCATTCTTTTTTTTTTGTTTTCTTGTTTGCTTGCTTTTCTGTTGCTGGGTTTTGTTTTTGTTTTTATCCTTTCCATACCTGTTTATATGATGGAGCAAACACATAAGAGAAAAAATAAGATAGCTTAGAAGTTAATTCCATGGAGTGAGAATGTATAGTCTCCCCTGCATGTTGGGGGAGGGGCACAAAGAAAGGCAGCAGTCATTCACTATAGAAAATGGGACAGCAGCTGGGTGTCTCGGGGTCTGGGATTAGGACAGTGAGTTTTATTTTTCAGGATCTAAAGGCTGTCTTTCTTGTTGATCTGTGCACCAAGGTTGGTCTTCCGAAAGACCAACCAAGTTCACCAAGTGTCCAGTGTGACAATTTGGCTTCTGAATCTGAGTGAGGCATTCAGTGTTCCCACTGCCACTGAGGATAAAAAAATGCCAAAGGTAAAGGGAATTTAAAGATTATCAAATCCAACCACACTTTTACAGATGAGGAAACAAAGGTTGGAGAGGTAGTTATTCATCTAAGGTCTCACAACTGGTACATGGAGTGATTTTCACAATAACATGCCCTCCAAGTCCTATGCATTCTGATCTTGTCTTGAGTCCCCGATGGAGCTCAGAGCCCTGTCAGTGACAAAGAGGACATTTCCTCAACAGGTATAGATCCATGGAACCTCCCATGATAACAAGAGTCTTCCCTTTGATTCAGAAAATTCCACTTCAAAAGATATATTCTAAAGGACAGAGATGTGTGTAAAGTTATATGTAAAAATAGCTCAGCAACTTGTAATACAAACCTCATATTACAAAAATTATCTCAAAATTATATATTTTGGTATAATATATATGTTACCAACCTTTAAATTACAGGAAAAGAGAAAGGAGATTTGAAGGACATGTACCAATTGTAAGAAATCTTTGTTTCTGGTTAATTGGATCATGAAAGTGGTTTTCCTCCTTGTACATTTTTGAGTTTTATATATACTGATTCTGGTTGATTTTAACTTGTAATTGGGGAACAAAACATTACTTAAGATAAACCTAATATATGAATAAACATTCCTTCATTTCTGCTCTTGGACAACTGCTCTACAGAGTGTGTCATTGAACCTGGTTTTCCAGTTCATGAGTGATGGGACCCCCACCACCACCACCACCACCACCACCACCAACCTAGTGACCCATTAAGATACCCGGCCTCTGGAGGCTGCGTCCTGCTTCCTGTGCCTCCTGCGAACTGCAGGTTTTCAGGAGCCACTGAGTCCTACCATGAAGGGCAAGACCACCAGAGAGGCCAAAGCTTTAGTCCTGAGCTCTAGCATTCTAATATCTTAGAATCTGAGGCCAGACAGAACACTAGCGCCAACTTGCCTTGACAAGCCTGTTGACCATCAGCTTGAATTCTTCCTGTGCTCAGCACCCCAGTTCCACACTTGACTTCGACCTTCTCTTGACCTTGCTGGAATCAGCTTCTTCAGCCAGATCAGGTTCTCCAGTTCAGAGCCCCTTTCCTGGTCCCCACTTCCTCCGGTGGTTCTCACACGTCCTCCAATGCTCAAAGCATGGCTGGAAGCTAGCAGCAGCAGTCCAAGGGTTTGTGTTTAAAGTAATACTTAGCAGGGATGGCTGAGTTTTAATGAATAAACTCTATTTCACCATGGACACAGACAGCCATGGGCATGTTCTATGAGTTCTTGGCACTTTATGGCTCCAGAAGACATCATGGTATTAGATTAAACCTTTGTAATGTTTGTAATTGGGCAGGAATGAGATGAGGACAATACATCACCTGGTGGGGATGTTTCTTTTACCCCTTATCATCCCGGCAATTTCAGGAAGTTATTTAAGAGATTTAAACATAATTGGAGGCACTCATCTTTCTGAAGTTGTTTCTGGGAAATCTTAAAAAAAAGCAATCTCAAGAAAAAACCATACCAGAGCTGTAGGCGAGGTGGTTTCCCTTAAGTTTTGGCCTTCTATAAAAACTTTTTAAAAATAAAAGTTTTCCCTCCAGAATAATAGAAACTCTGAGATGGGGTTCATGTGACAGAGGCTTGGAGGAGGAGCAGTGAAAAATGGACATCATGGACCCCCGCCTTGTGTGAGAGGGGACCACAGCTTTAGTTTTTTTACCCATTAAAGTCGTGTTAGCGTACAAAACCTTGGCAGGGAATGAAATGATACAAACAGATGTAGATAGCAGTATCTTAATGCCCAAAGCAGTTTGTCTTTAAATATAATGATACAGAATAGAAAAGAAAACCCAACTGTGTTTCTGAACATCTGTTTTTATGTTAAGAGAAACTATCACAGGTGAGATGGGGAGATCGCATTTGGAGCCATGTGACACATTTCAGGCCCAACAGGTAGGAGATGATGGCTCTGGAGCTCAGGATCCAATAATCAGACCAAGGGGACAGACAGCAATTCAGGAGGCCGCCTGGCCAGACACAGCAGCGTGTGGCTAGGCCTAGCCGCAGGTCTTTGCAGACCGTCTACTTCCCTGGGACTGTCCGTTCAAGGTCATTGACAGGGGCCTGGCCATTCTGTCACCGAATCCGATTTCCCTGTGGCACATTTGTTAGCACATTCTACGGCTTCAAGAAGTCAGACAATACTGGGAGGGAAAAGCACTTGGAGCCAAGACCCAGAATTGAATTTCCTATGAAAATAGCAACCCTGCAGAAACTTCTGTTCCCTAGAGTTTTTCTTGCACTCCATATCCAAACCACATCCAAAGATGTAGAGGAAGCCGATCAGGGATGGACCACGTGGTCAGTGAGTTGGAGCCGATGCAAATACTTTACTGCAGACTAACGGACAGGATGCTCCATCAGTAATGATTTCTAAAACAATATTATTTCTATTTTACACATATACGCATTGACGAAGTTAAGTAAGGATCCCTGAGGCTGATAACAGCAGCTCCCTTCAAATGTGAGAGCTTTGGGAGAGGTATTTGAAGAGATAAGAAAAACTTCCTAGATTAAGTGAGATTTAATAATTAAATAGTGAATAAATGAATAATAAAGTGGTATTTAAGAGTCAAGTGAACTGAAAAAAATGTATTATTTTAAATGTATCAAATGTAAGATGGATTAATGGATGGATGGATGGATGGATGGATAAATTGATATTTGATAAGCAAATACAGCACAAATTAATGATATACTCTTGGTGGTTTTCCCTGTAAAATTCTTTCAGCCAATGTTTAAAATTTTTATGCAATAAAATGTGGGAAGAAGGGGAAAATGGCCTACAAGAAAATGTTTTTCAAAGCCTTAATACCTACATCTATTTGGTTCAGACTGTCATGCCCATGGCAAAGCCAAACCTGATTATTTTGTAAAAATGCCACAGTAATGGTGACCTGAATTTTCAGAAAAATCTCTTTACTGTCTGACCCAATTATAGACAATCTCTCTTAAATTCTGCCCACAGTGTTTCAAACAGATTTTTTCATGTTTTAATTGATAACTGTTATACGAAGATCCTTCATCCATTGCAAGAATTAAATTCTTGAAACTCTGATGATGTAAAAATTGAGGAATATAAAATCTTATGAGAAAAACAGCGTTAGGAACCAGAGGTTCCAAAAGAACCAAAAAAAAAAATTCCCTAAATATGCTCTTATTTAATAAAATACAAAAACAACCAAGAAAATTATTTAAATCTTAAACATTTCAGACTAAGAACCATTAGTACCACAAAACTAAATGTTTGTATTTTTAAGCCTGAAATGTATTGATTTTTAAAATTTTATTTCATTTGAATTGTTCATAATTTTATATTTTTTAATTTAAGTACTTATTGACTACCCCTTCTCATTAGACAATGGCTTCTCTATTTCAACACTACTAGTATTTGAGGCCAGATCATTCTTATTGGGGAGGGGCGGTGCCTTCTGCACTGTTTAGCAACATCTTTGGCTTCCACCCACAAGATACCAGTAGTACCTTGCACAGTCATGTCAACCAAACCTGCCTCCAGTCATTCTCAAATGCCCCCAGGGGAGAAATTGCCCCTGGCTGAGTACCACTGCACCGATTTCCTTTCCTGACATCTCTCTCCCAGTACAGCGATAACATACTTGTAGGTTGATTCTGCATTGTCCCAGGTGCGTTACATACCAAAAGGAAGCTTATTCTCCATCACCTCATTCCCCACTGCCCCATGCCTCCCTGATTTTACTGTTCTGCATTGGTCCACCTGTTTTGTGTCCTAGAAGGGACTTAGGAACCTTGGAGCTTGAGAAAGAGAAAGCTTTCACTAACTTTTATCTAATCATCTGCTCAACTATCTTTAACTGCCGTGTGTGTGTGTGTGTGTGTGTGTGTGTGTGTCTGAGACACACACACACACACACATACACAGGTTTGTAAAGACTTTCCTCTCTCACTTCGTGCCAAAGGCTCCTCCTTAACTTCTCTCCTGCTCTGCACCTGGCCTGCTGCCTCTTGTCTATTCCCAAAACCAAGTCTCATAACCATTTCTAATTATCCCCAAATCTGTGTGACTCACAATTCTGAGCTTTTTATAATTTCAGTAGGACCTGCAAAAGCAAACCCAGACATATTAGAGCTTTGGGGAAAGGAATAAGGGCTCAGAGCAGAGCTGACTCTATATTCCACATTTGCCCCAAGGTTTATAGCTGCCAGAGTCAGCACAATTATCCATGTGGTCCCTGCGGACACAGGGACTATCCTCGGCTAATAGTCTCCTTTGGCCACCCACTGCAGTGCACGCTCACTCTTGGTATTGGCAGGAAAAATCACAGGATGCCTGTTCTGACCTAAGAGGAGTTATAACTCCCTCAGCAGGGATGTGACTGAAGAGAGAATACCCCTTAAATGACAACTTTGGATGTTGTTGCCAGCTATTGCCTTAGCTATAAATGCCCTTTGGGTCTTCTCAGGGATAAGAGACATGATGGCCCTCAAACCCCCTTTGTAGCTTCTTCTGTCCAGAGTCCAAGTGAGAGGGCATCACTGTGTTTTCTGGGAGGGGGAGTGACTCTCCCCCAACCCTGCTGCTTTCCTGTCCAAAGACAAGACCTTGCTGAGTCCAAGACTGACAAGCCTTCCATTGCGATACATTCTCAGAAATACTGGATAGAAATATTCCAATCATCCAGGCTCTCAGGGACAGGGGCAGTGACCTCCTGCAAGCCAGGAGGAGTATCTGTCCCATCCATTAGACATTTGATGTCTTATGCATCACGTGATGCTCCCCTTCTATTTCCCAGGACTGCGCACAGTGTCTGGAACAGCGAAGATGCTCGGGAAGCACTTAATGATTAGATATGAAGCAGAGCTTCGATAGGACCTGAAATTTGTAATTCCTGGGTTGCTGCCAGGGGAACCAGATGAAGGGAGGTGAGAGTTTTCAAGTACTTTGCCTCAACAAGAGGTTTTGCCTAACTGATTTCTCATTCTGGGTGAACCTGCAAATGTTTCTGCGACTTCACTTGGTTTCTGGTTCTGTGTCTGTGTTGTTGAACCGCCAATTAATGAAAATCATGATGACAGGTTTTCCTGCATGCTCTCTCTGACCCCAAGGCTTGACCCCAACATGCATGGTATTCTATGTTACATGCCCAACCCACCTTCGGCGCCCAACAAGTCACCAAACCCAGTTGTAAGACTTGAGGGTGTTACAGATTCAGACAGCCTGGAACTGAGGAAGAATTTCACTTATTGTGTCTTCAATCCTTGCACAGTTGGTCCATAACACCTTCAGTCGTCAGCCAAAACACTGACCATAAACAGTCAGCCAACCAAAAGATGTGTCTTATGATTGGTACCACACTGGCTGTACCTTCTACACGGCTGACTCAAAACCTTTTTTTTTAATTCCTTTTCAGTGAGGACAACAGAAAGACTCTAATACTGTCATGGGAAGTAAAACAGGATCTAAGAGCACCTTTGGAAAACAGCTGGGCAGCACCCATTTTAATTTTCAGTGATGTTACCCTATAACAGAGCATCCACTTCTCCCTTAGAAAACACCCATGGAACTAAGATAATAATTAGAGTAGTAAAACACACATAAGAATGTTTGCTGCAGTGTGGATGACAATACTAAAAAATGAAAACAATTGAAATCCCCATCAAACAGGAGAAGCAAAAAAAAATACCATACCAGTAACACTAAATAGTGTTTGTTCTGCACAACAAAAGTGCAATTAACCTCATTGTACTAACATGGGAAGGTCTCTAATATTTATTAATTTTTTTTACAAGTAACACAGTAGGAATTCCACTTGCTTAAAATACACGCACATAGAAACACACACAAAACGTAAGCATTTTCTATGAACGCAACACTGGGCATGCAAGTCAATTGGAAAATGTACAGAAACATACACATCAATCTACTAACAGTGGTTACCCTGGAACTGAGGACTGAGGAGAGAACAGCGGAAGAACTGAGAATATTGGTCAAGAGAGAATGCAGGCTTATGTATAACCTTTTAATATTTACAAGCAGAAAGTATTTGTGTCTGCCTTGTAATAGTAAAAATTAAATCTAAAAGATGGGGGGGTCCTACACCAGTCTGCCTCTTTGGGATGGCTACTGGGTAGAACTGTCAGGAAACAGCTACTCTGAGTTGGTGCAATGACCTGGGACAGGGCTGTCCCTTCACAGGGGCAGGATGACATGGTTTCATTAATGGCACCATGAATGCTCCCAATGCCAAAATAGCAATCCTTCACTTTGAGACTTCTCCCCTGGGGACGATGCTATGTCTTATGCAGAAAGGTGGACTAGATCCCCTTTGTGTTAATTCCTACAATGCAGTAGGATCATCTGATACATAATAACAACAGCCAGTTTTTCACAGGTGCTGGACAAGGTCCTAAGTGCATTCCACGTAACTTCTCAGTCACTTACTATAACCCTGCAGGTACATACCGTTATTGCTACTGTGCAAATAGGAAACCAACTTCCCAGTAAGTAGTGAGCGGAGACACCAAACCCAGTCTGTCTCCTTTCAAAGCTCACTCCTAACCACTGAGCTAAACTGTGTGAGAAACTAGGGGCCTCTGCCTACCTGAAGTAGGTTGGACCTGTGTTTGATTGTTTTGTTTTTGTGATTAACAGTGGGATGGGTGGTCCTTCCTAAAAAAATGTTTCCCAGCATTCTAAATAGCCTCACAGTTTACTGGGTACCAATGAATAGTTTCTCTGTGTCCAATAAAACGACATTGCCTCTGTAGACCACCTTTCTGGATATGACATTCCTCAAATGTTGTCCCAGGAGCTATGCAGTCATGAAGTTTCATTGTCATTTGAAAGAGGTTGGCGGAAAAGAGAGCGGAGTCCCCCTGCGGTGCAGATCTGAGTGGTGCAGCGAGGAAATGCTGTCCCCGTGGACACAGGCAGCTGGGTGTCTGGATGCGCCATAAAGTTTTATTGTGAAATTCACAGATGATGGGCCCAGCTGCAAAGCATCAGGAGTGTTTATCATGATCTCCTGGCACATTCCCCTCTGACACTATTTTTGTGGGCTTAACCTAATTGAGATGAAGACACCAAAATTACTTCAAGGTGCAGTCCTGCTGGGAGGCATGCTATAGGCTTCCCTATCTGAATGTCATCATGCCATTTGTTGTGATGGGGTCAACCAGCAGTGGGGGGAAAGGAATAAATAACAAGTATTGACATGAGAAGATGGCATGACCCACAGTTTAGTGAACCTTTGCCGATCCCATCGTCTTTGACGGATATCATCAGTTACCAGTGGGGAAGCCTTCCCAATGGCCACACTTAGTACTTGAACAAGGTCACCAAAGTTTACTGTGTTATGCAGCTATGCACATGTGTGTCTGCGTTTCAGAGAATGAGACGATCTACAGCCTAAAAATAAGTTTACTCTCTCCCCCTCTCTCCACCCACCCCACACACCTGGGCTTTTACAAGCAGTTTTATCCTTGCTAATAATTCCTTCTTTGGATAAGGCTTTGCCTTTGCCCTTAAAGACCATAACATTCTCAATCAGGGTTCCTCCTATGAACCATAGACCTTGTTTTAAGGGACTATTATCTCTCTCCTAAGGACGACACATAATTAGTACTGCCCATTACACATAGGCGTGTAATTCTCTTTCGGAACCCCAGTTGAGAAGTGCTTATTATGGTCTAAAGATTTGCAAGGCGATAGGATTAAGTCATGGTGGCAAAGCCTCTTACAAGCTGTAAAGCTTGACATCCACTTCTTACGTGCAAATTTCTAATGGGGCCTGAGAAGGAGCCCACTTGCCTCCCCCCTGAACAGCTCAGCCATCAGAGGTAGCAAACACCATTCAGGAGAGCCCTCGCGGTGGGCATTCCTCCTCTGGATGAGCTTGGAAGGGAGCAGATGGTGAGGAGCCTTGAACACCAGATCAAGACTGCCTCTTGTAAGTGGTGGTAATCCATCAACTCCACAGCTTTCTGCAGGGCCAGCACGTCCCCTCACCTGTTCTCTGATCCTGCCTAATCCTATTAGTGTATGATTTCAGAGGGAAACCTCTCCAGAACCGCTGACAAGTATAGAAAGCCAATGCAGAGCCAGCAGGTAGATGCTATCAACAGGTAAGGCCATTCATCTCACTGGCAGAGAGCTACTTGGCAGGGCAGACAGGGCCTCGAGGAATGTTCCTGCTGCCTGGAACCTACCACGGCTGCCCTGTACACCTCCTTGGATACCTTGAAAATACACCCTCTGATGTCTTATCTTGTTTTCTCACATCAAGCCTGGGCTGAGGTTTCAGGTGTCAAGCTGCAGCCAGAAGGGAGATTTATGGTCCTGTTATCAGCTCTAGACAGTAAGAGGCTGTGGTCACGTGTGGGGGAAACAATAGCCCAGCAAGGAAGGCCACAAGGAGGGCCGCTGGTCAGCACCTGGAATCACCTGTGCCCACACAGTCCCCGTGAGCAGGTGGGCTGGGCTGAGGGTTGAAATAGAAATGTGCCCTGTGCCTTGGGGGACTGTTCCATCAACTTAAGGGCTATGAATACAATCACTGATTAGCTCAATTCAGATGGTTGTTGCTCACGGCTAAATCCACCTTCAGCATATTTCGGAGGTGTTAAATCATTCCAGCAATGTATAAAATGGAAAACGGATCACAGCTGTTTGAGACTAAGAAGGCCATGATAAATGGAGAGGGAGGGAGGGAGGGAGGGAGGGAGAGGATCCTCTAGGGGCTTATTCACCCACATGTTCAAACCAAGGAAGAGGCACCCTGCGGGCTTGCCCAGTATGACAGCTGGTATGCCCCCACCTTCTAGGGACAAAAGAATGAGTTTCTGCAGGACGGTGTCTACTTGTCAGGCTTGGGCAAGGGAGTGGGCAGTAGCAAATCTCATTATTATAGCAGCCATAGCTTTGCTCCAACTCGGTTAACCACTTAGCAACATAGGACTCCATATCTGATCAATCCTCCTTAACTAAATATACATAAGATGTGCATATTATATATTTTTCTTCTTACAGGTGTTTTTAACTACATATAATCCTTGTGACATTGTCTGCCCCTTGTTATAAACTAATAAAATAGAGGTTCGGTATATGACATTTGATAATTGTCACATAAAATAGAGTACCATAATATAGATGAATGAAGCTATCAGGTTTCCCAGCCTAGCTGCCTGGTCATGTTGCTGTACCCTGAACACACAACCTGTCACCTTCCCCATTGATGTTTGAGTGACAGACCTTAAGGAAGAGCCATCCCTTCTCCCTTCCCCCACTCACATTCTCTCCTAAACTTCAGGCATGGGCAGAAAAGATAAGAGCAAAACTTGAGCTGACTTCAGGAAAATCCCAACCCTAAGCAATCAAGAGAACCATCTAGTTCTTCCTGACCTCTGGCTTCCAGCAGAAAATTTAGATTTGCCAAATAAATCATTTCCAGTAGACATTAGGCTAAAGTCACAACTTATCCCCCTTGGCCTGTGGCACAGATATCGTCCTCTGCTGAGTCAGGGCCTGGGCTGAACCCAAGTAGGTGACCCCAAAGGAAATGGCCCTAGCATGGCCATGAGCAGCTGTCTCTGTTGGAGCCCTGCTCGAAGTGTAGCTTCTCCAGAGACTTCTCCTTGGTTTATCCTGAGTAACTGAGCAGGGACTGGACTGCACTCAACAAACATTTCCTGGGTGCCTATTACACAGAGGACACGATGCCAAGGGGCCATTTCAGTTCTATTCAATTCAACTAACATTTATTTGGAAGCCGATATTAGTGAGAGGTGAAGTATAACGGTTTCAAGAACGAGCTCTGAGTCATCTTGGCTGGTTCACATCCTGAGTCACCATCTCTTATTTTAAACTTAGATGAGTCAATCTATTGAAAATCATTAAAACCATGGCCAACACAAAATAAGCATTCAATGCATAGGAATCATTGTTATGATTACATAGTGGGAACTTGACTAAGCCCTGGAGGTGTAAGGATCAATAAGTTACTCCCCAGCCCTCTAGAAAACTACAATGTATGCGAGAGAAGACAGGGAGGCAGAGCATTTCAACTAACTCAGTGGTGTTTCTCAAAGGGATATACCCAGCACATCACAGGTACACCCCCACATTGTGAACAACGATTAACAGGAATGTTTGCTACACTGGGTATAAATACTCTGCCAGCCCTGAAAATTTTACAGGAATAAATAAGCGCTCTAGGAGCTAAATCATTGAACCAAGTGGAGAAATAATGTTGCGTAGAACAAGGAGAGATGCCACACTTGCACCAAAGAAAAGTTATATATTACTAGAAAAAGTAAGAAACTTATTTCAAGAGTGTATAAGAAAGTGCTACTGAGCCACAGTTAGTTCCATTAAAAGAGCAAAAGTACTCAGAGATAGTTCCATCTGCTTATCATCTAACACCCAACTAAAATGGAAAAAATATAGGAACATTATACTGGGGAACAGTTTCATTTTTCATTTTCTGTTGCATGAGGTTTTAGAACTGTTTCTATATATGTCTGCATCGCCAATTCCAAATATGAAATCCGTTTTTGGGTGCATGCTCCAGTTTTTATTCAATTTTAATTTCTTTTTGTTACAGTTAATGGAATCCATTGGTTTTTAAATTGAAGTTAAAGGGCAACGACTCTTGGATTGAACCACAAGGCAATTAATGTTTTACAAACATCACTTTACATAATTGTAGTTGTTTTGAAATGTAAAAAATTATTATCTGATAAAAACACCCTCTTATTTTGTTTTAAGATTGAATCATGGCTTCTTCGAGTAGGCATAAATGTAAGAATAGTCCTGACACCTTCTGTTATATATGTGGCTGTTACACACTTCAACATCAAAGGCGCAATATTTCATCATTTGTGACACATGCATATATTGCCTATTTTCAAGTTCCCCCTGGAGATCAAGACAAGAATTAGGCTCCTCATATTGTGTGTCATAATTGTGAGGAAATGCTTCGTGACTGGACAAAAGGAAAACGCAAAAGAATGCCTTTTGGTATTCCCATGGTTTGGCGTGAACCTAAGAACCACAGCAGTGACTGTTATTTCTGTCTGATCCATACAAAGGGCATCGGCAAGAAAAAAACAGCATATGATCGCATATCCTAATATTCCTTCAGCAGTACGACTTATCCCACACTCTGAGACACTCCCAGTTCCAGTTTTCAATGGTTTTATTTCTTCTAAGGACAAAGAAAGTAAACATGGTGATCAAGTGTATTTTGATAAGATGCATGAGGAATTGGTTGTAGAATCTGAAGGGTCTTCTTCTGATGCCAAGCAGTCATTAACCCCTCAGCAGTTTAGCCAACCAAAACTGAATGACTTAGTAGGAGATTTGGGCCTATCAAAGAAAGCAGCTGAGTTATTAGCCTCCAGGCTCCAAGAAAAGAATGTACTTCATGGTCAGCTAAAGTAACCCATTTCAGGAAGCATGAACAAATTTTTGTGGACTTTTTTTCTAAAGACAAACACTTTATTTACTGTCATGAGATCAGTAGTCTTCTCAGCCAGCTAGGTGTTACCACTTACAGTCCAACAGAATGGCAGCTATTTTTTGACAGCTCTAAACAGAGTCTGAAATGTGTTCTCCTACACAACAGTAATGTTTATGCAGCGGTTCCAGTTAGTTATTCAACTCATCTACGAGAAGATTATAATGACATAAAAATAGTCCTCAACTTTCTGAAGTATGAGGAGCACAACTGGATCATTTGTGTGGATCTTAAAATGGTAAATTTCCTGCTAGGACAACAGAGAGGTTTCACAAAGTATCCTCGCTTTCTGTGTTTGTGGGATAGCCGAGCTCAGGAAAAATACTGGACACAGAAGGAGTGGCCGAAACATGAAGCTCTGGAAGTAGGGATGCAAATACTGTGAATGAACCTGTAGTTAATCGAGACAGGATCATTTTTCCCCCCACTTCACATCAAACTTGGCTTAATGAAGCAGTTTGTTCAGGTTTTGAATAGAGAAAGTGAATGCTTTCAACATATTATTTCTGCTTTTCCTGCCTTGTCTTTCAAGAAGATAAAAGCAGGTGTATTCAATGGACCTCAAATTCGAACCCTCATATGTGACAAAAAATTTGCCAGGAAGATGAATAAGAAGGAGAAAGCAGCATGGCAGTCTTTTGTGGCAGTTACAAAGAACTTCCTTGGCAGCAAAATGGCAGAAAGCTATGAACTTCTGGTTCAAAGGATGCTGTTGGCTTTTTGCGACATTGGATGTAACATGAGCGTTAAGATTCACTTCCTGAACAGTCACCTTGATAAGTTTCCCAAAAATCTTGGAGTTGTTAGTGATGAGCAGGGAGAACACTTTCATCAAGAACTGAAGACGATGGAAGAGCGTTATCAGGGGTGATGGGACAGAAATATGATGGTAGACTACTGCTGGAGCATCAAATGAGATTGTCCTCAACAAGTACACAAATGCAAGAGCTACAAACACAAATTTTTGCCTGAATAGAATTTAAATAAGTTTTGCGCAAATTTTATGATTAAAATAAGTGTTTTAATATGTTCTATTTTGAAATTGTAGACAAATTCTGATGCAATCATATCTTTTAGAATATTTACTGCATTATATAAATTATTCTATTTTCACAAAAATGATGCCCAAGAAGACATTCTACTTCATTATGTTAAACTAAATGTTGAAAATTTTACAATAAGGTGGAAATCTAAAATCTCAAATTGCAAAAAAACTAGCTTACAGAGAAAAACTAATGTCTGATTTGAAATCAGCACACTCGAGTTAGGTAAGAACAAGTGTTTTTGTGGATGCAGCAAAAATTTTGTTCCCCAGTGTAATCATATGCTCATTCATTTCATAATTAATTTTAGAATATCTGCTATATTCTGGCACCATTTTATGTAGTGAACAAGACAGAGTCCCTGCCCTAATGGGATTTAAATTTAGTGTGGGTGTGACCACATGGCCTTTAGTCCCCAAGACCCAAAGAGTCTATTGCCCTAGGTTTGCAGTACATTGTACTCATCCTGTACTCTGTGTACCTCCTGCCAGAACCTTTGTTCTTACACTTGGCAATTGTGTCTATTATTTCTAAATATTCTTATACTAAAAAATGTCTGTATTGTCTCCATCAGGTCTACTAACTTTGGCGATTGAGACAAACAGAACTTCCACTGATTGTGTGCCCCTTGAAGCATACAGGTCATTCATTGTATTTGTAGTAGCACTGTAGCTACTGTTCATGGGAGTAAGTTACTCATGCAGATGAAATGCTTTGGAGGGGACTGGAGAATCAGCCAGGAGACCCACATATATTCACATAGAGCAAATAAAACTCAGCCCAATGCACTCATTCCTGTTTTGTTACTGACAAGCTACAGAGACTTGGACGAGTCACCTTCTAAGCTTGTTTTCACACCTAAAAAAATGGGTGAGATAATAATGCCTATATTGCCATGTAATACAATGATGAGAGTGCTAAATCTTGCTACAAAGCTTAGACAAAATAAGCATGCAATGGCCGGTGTATTGTAGATACTCAGCAAATGGGCACTAGTAATAGTCCTCAGTGATGTTTGACCTTCTACTCTCATTTGCCCCTTAAATAAAGTGAACCCTCAGCAGCAGATGTCCAGGCCAGTCCATTAATGCCTACAGATGGCATGGTGACCTGCTAATTGCCCCAAGGCTTCCAAAATCTAAATCAGTGTGGTAGCTCAGCTGCCAAGAACATCGAGTTGTCTTCTCTCCTCCCCTCTGCCCACAGCCCTGCTCTGGAGAATTCCAAAGAAAACTCTGATTCTCTGGAGACGGGTCAGCAGTTTGTGCTGTTAAAAATAAGTCGTTTGGACCCTGGCCTGACATTTATGAGAAAAGTGAAGACACTAAATGCCATCTTTGACTTCTTTATGCCCACTACCATAAAAAGGAAAGAAAAAAAACCTATAAGGATTTTGACATTTCTGCCTGGACTCAGATCTTTGACTGGGACCAGACTACTCTCTGGCTGAGCATGAGGTGAACCCAGGGCCTGCAAAGAGACAAAGGATCTCAAGAAAATGTCAAACTCAATTACTTATTCAAGTGGCAGAGCATGGTGTTCTCACTGCTATGCCTCAACCAATTAAATATATATATATATAAATGACTGAGTATTTCTACATACATAAATATGAGCTCTATGTTTTTCCAAATAAATAATCAACTCAGTCACCCAGCAACTCAAAAAGAAAAAAGCACATCTGCTTTCTGAGCCTTCTCATCACAGATGTCCTTCCTGAGTTTTAAACCACGGAGTCAGCCTGGACTTCCTGCTAGGAAGTCTGGGTAGTTTGCCATTTGCTGGGGGAGAGCCTCAGCACATATTTTCTCACTGCCATTCTAAAAACATGGCACATGAACTATATACATCAAAGCATCAGTGGGTCCCTGGCACATCCTCTGCTGTGTGTTTGATATATGGTGGTTGCGTGAAATTGAACGTAGTGGAGAAATGGATAAGGGAGGGAGGGAAAACAGATGTAGAGAAAAAGCCCTCCCCTTTCCAGCCCCAAAGGGTAAAGGTCTATGGAGCTGTGTCTTCGGGAATGAGGAAAGTAGGGGAAAGAATCTTGGGAAAGGCTGAGAACAAGAAAAGCCCTGTTGTGCCCAAGGTATTCAAGACCAGCATTGATAAGAAGGTTCTTTGGCCTGACCAGACAGTGGCACAGTGGGTAGAGTGTCGAACTGGGACGTGGAGGACCCATGTTCAAAGCCCCAAGGTCTCCCGCTTGAGCACAAGCTCACCAGCTTGAGCACGGGGTCGCTGGCTTGAGCATGGGATCATAAACATGACCCTATGGTTGCTGGCTTGAGCAAGGGTTCTCTCGCTGTGCTGTAGCCCCCCATCAAGGCACATATGAAAAAGCAATCAATGAACAACTAAGGAGACTAAGGAGATGCAATAAAGAATTTATGCTTCTCATCTCTCTCTCTTCTTGTCTGTCTGTTCCTATCTGTATCTCTCTCTGTCTCTGTCACAAAAAAATAAAAAAGTTTTTTAAATAATTAAAAAGAAGAAGTTTCTTTGGAATTAATAATATCATAGCCAACTTCAGAAGCAACCTGTAGCTCAGCTGCTTGTATGGGTCAGCTTGAGATGCTATAACAAAATAGCACAGAGTTGTATGGCTTAGACAACAGGCATTTATTTATTTGTTTATTTATTTACTTTATTTTCTAACTGTTCTGTGGGCTGGCAGTCCAAGATCAAGATGCCAGCTTATTCAATTTCTGGTGAGAACTCTCTTTTTCAGGCTTGCAGATGATCACCTTCTCACTGTATTCTCACTTGGTGAAGAAGAAAGGGATCTCTGCTCTCTTCTTCTAAGGACATTAATCCTATTGGATCAGAACCCAAATTTAGGACTTCATTTAACTTTAATTACATTCTATAGGACTGATCTCCAAATATAGTCACATTGGGGTTAGGGCTTACTCTATTTAAAAGCCCTTTCCCACCTAACCAGTGGTGGCACAGTGGATAGAGCCACGACCTGGAATGCTGAGGTTGCCGGTTCGAAACCCCAAGGTCGCCAGTTTGAGTGCAGGCTCATCAACTTGAGTGTGGGCTCACTACAGGCCAAAAATTACTCTAGGCACAGACAAAGCAGAGGTTTAGGAGAGTTGGTTGTCCACTATATGAACAGCCCTTTCCTGCTCTCTACCCCATAATCTGTGCATTTTGGGGTTGGGACAGGAGCAGCACAGAACCAGACCAATGCTCCTAAAGATCCCCAGCCCATCTGGGTCTGGAGTGGGAACGGGGCAAAGTGCACATGTCCATAGCAAGGCCACTCAGAGGAAGTGATGGCGCTGATGGGCTTCCCCACCATCTCCAGGCCATTCTCCCGACCCTCCTTACCTTCCTCTTTCTGCTTCCCTCCCCTTGTTCTCTTTAGCTCTCACTTGACTCTGCCTTAAAGGGATAGTGTGCCCATCTTGAAGATTCACAGTGCACATCTGTGAGAAATCTTGCCATAAAGAACATATTTAACCCAGTATTTCCCAAATGCATTTCTTTCCTGAGGCAGTGCATGGCCCCATGGTTGCCTGCCAAGGGTTGCTCATCAGTTTTCAAAGATTTGAGCCAACTCACTTAGCTTCCCTAAGTATAATTTAAACCTTCAACACCCTCTTTTCTCACCTTCCTGGGCACTTCTCCTCACTTTTGGCATTCACCATGTGTCAACCTTCCCCTGACTTCATTGCTACCATAGACTCAGGATATTATTCTTCACAACCTCTAGGTATAGAGGCCCACCAGGCCTGGTACTTTACAAACAAAACTTGAGGCTCTAGCCCAGAATTTTCAGTTGGCAACTCTAAGGAATACTTATCCTCAATAAATTATTAAAGAGAAAGAGGGAAAGCTCATAGTTAAATATAAGTTTGCATATGAAATTCTTAAATATTTCTAAGACACATTATTCAAGGCTCTGAGAAGTCCTGTATTAGAGGAACTGATCTGACACTGCTTTCCCAAATGCATTTGACCACAACGCCCCCTGTTAATAACCTGACGACAGAAGGAACTACCGTTCCACAGAATACGCTCTAAGAACTCAGCTGTAGACCAATTCCCTCCTCTGAAGTCCCTATGGTCCCAGCTGGCATCCCACTGGGTCACAACACAGTTAGATACTGTTGAGCTAATAGTAATAGCACACTTTGTGGTCCTCATCCTTACTCCCCAAAATATAGTAAAAAACAACAAATAGATCATCCTTCATTTTACAGATGAAGAAACTGAGACTAAAGAAGGAACTTTCTCAAACTTCATCCAAGCAGGAGGTGTCAAGATGGGAATTGAACTTGGGTCTTCTGATGACTTCTTTTACACTAGCCACTCGGTCAGTAAGGGCTTAATATACAGTACTCACTTTCCAGAGCTGCTTATATTTTAAAATCAAAGAGAAACAATACTTTAATCCCAGAAGAAGGAAATGAATCCCTATGAGGAGAAATGGTGGAAGGAACTGTGGAAGAAGCCAGGGGAAAGGGAATTTGGGGAGACTGGTCTTTCTTTATGTCTTTCAGATCCCAGTGCCCTTCTCCCCATGGATGCAAGAAAACCTCTATTTAGAAAAGAGCATCTCACTCCCTCCTCCAAGCTGAGTTATAAGGATAGGGAAATAGTCACACATTTATATGTAGGCACAGCAATGGAGTGGGGCTATATAACTCTATGTAATTTGTGAAGCCCACATACACTACCATTTATTAATAGCTTGGCATGAGGTTTGATTCCAGTGGGGCCAAACTGAAACCTACTGTCCATCACACACGCGATTTTCTAACAAAAGAAATAGGTCCATGTACTTAAATGCTTGCCGTACAATGCTCAATGTGGTGCCTTTCAAAACCAAGTGATCTACTAGATATGTTCTGAAGGTAATGATCTTGAGAAATCTGTCCCCATCTGCAGCACGCATTTGCTCCCAAAAGGATGGAAAATTCATTCAAGTCCCCAACTCAGAATTTGGGGTGAACTTCCTTTAAAGAGATATTCTGGGTGGCATTCCTTCTCGTGTGTCATAACTACAAATGCACCATGTGCCATGATAACCCAGGCCACAGGGAAGCCCAGTGGAATTACCCTCCGCCACCTGATGGTCATCTCATTAGGCTCCAACCCAGTGCTGTTTGTACTTCTCCGTCACCTTTATTTGTTTAAGAGTCCTGACAAGGCAAACACTCCTGATGCCGTGTTTACATTACAGCTTTCACTGGAGCTTATTAAACTCATTGTTACTTCATATAAGCCGCAGATATGTGGCCAGGGCCAGGGAGTGTTGACAGTAAGTAACAGACACCCTGTCACAAGGTAACATGTTTATATACTCCACTGGGTGCCTGGTAGATTTTGTCCCTGTAAAACTATCACAGATAATGAAGCTACTATCAGATAAGTGACTATAATAAATTACCACAATTAGGTCTCCAGTGGATGAGAATGCTTGGTGGTCTCACCAGCTAGGCTGGAACAAATCACAGGCAAAAAAAACCAGAAAACAATAAACAACCAAAACCACAAATCAAATTTAATTATTATTTAATAATTGACAGAATTGCTTTCATAATGGATGTAATGCTTAACTGAATAGAATACCATTTGATCACAAAAGGAGCAAGTGTTTTAAAAAATGAGTTTTCATCTTTCATCTTAATGTTCTTTTCCCTTATTCTTTCTCCCACCACAAAAATCAATCAATCCGCCAATAAACAAACATTTTTGAAGTCAGATTCTTACAAAGTTCTAAAGCACTTGGCATGCCTCCTTCCCAAGTGGCCCCACACCTAGAGGAGTGGAAAACACCCAGGGACATCTAGCTTGGGACACTTCTCCAGAAGAAACGGCTGACTTAGGCTGTTACTGCACCCAGAAGACAAAGTAGAGAAGAGACAAAATCACAAAGGGATCTTGTCCACCATAGCTGGATAGTCAAAGTTCCACCCGGCAGCCCGCAAGGCAAGACTGTAATCACTTCTCTAAAGGGCTTTGGTTTTGCCAGGCAGGCTCCCTTACAGGACAGTGAAATCACAACCCAGAGCATAAGTGCTCTGATGAAAAGGTCTTTAAAAGACATTTATTTTCTTGTACATTATAGTCATTTCCCAGATGACTTACAGATTTACAGTGAGCTTTTTATACACGTGTATAACTTAAGAATGTGCTGAAGGAAGGTGTGGAGGGTCCTGGTAAAGACCCTAAAAGAAAATACCAGCAAAGTGGAAACTGACTGTTGTCAAATGCACACGGCAGTGCGCTGTGGAATTAGTTTTCCACAGTGACAATGACTTTGTTTATGTCATGTCACTCCAGTTTGCCCCAGAGGTCCCCCCAATTCCTTTCCCCTGCCATCCCCCCAAGTCCCTCCTTCTACCCACCCCAATATCTCTACCAGCATCTCAGCCTCCCCAAACCACAGCTACATTTTTAGAATTTGGCTAGAGGGGAAATGCTTTTCTGCAAAAGTATATTTACTCTGGGGGGTTCTATTTGCATTTGATTTAATATTTCCTAACAACAGTTGCAGGGAAAATTACCCTGGATGGGAGAGTGATCCCCCCTAGGAGTAAATGCTTGGGGAGCTTAGAGGGGGGGGGTGTGATTAATGGGGATTTTTGTCGTCCCTACTGCCAGAAGACCTCATAAACTCAGGAAAGCTGCCCAAGCATCAGTCTGTTTACTTTTTCACGACTTTAAAGGTGATTTATTTGACCTTTGGAAACTGGGATTATTCTTCTCGCTGAAAACAGTGCACACTTCAGCATAAACGGCAACTGTCAAGATGGTGAAGTCTCCAGACAGGGGCCCCTTATCACCTTCTCATTCTAATCTGAATGGGGAGCATCTGCTGGGTTCTCAGCACAAACATATTTGAGAGACATTGTCTAAATACATGGAGATAAGTGTGTGTCTATGTACCGTATGTGCATAGGGTTTCCATAACAATTTTTTAAACTATTTATGAATGCCCTGTATAAAAGGTAAATACAAGGTGCCATGGGCAGAGAAAACGCGCGGGATGTGAGATAGGACCCAAGTCCTTCACTCGCTGGGTTCGCCTCATTATATAATTCCACATCTTACAATAGAGAAGAAGTACCAGTGTCACATTCCCAGCTCCACCACTCCCTCACTATGGAATCTTCAGCCAGATACCCACTTTGTGCTTTAATGCCATTATCTGTAAAACAGGATCATCACAATGCCTATGTCTCATAAGATTGATGTGAAGATTAAATCAGCAGGAACACACAGACTGCTTAAAGTAGCGCTGAGCGTATAGAAAACCATGAATGTTAGTTGTTATTACAAGCCTCTGTGAAGGGTATAAAATAATTAAGCATACAACAAATAGATAATGTAGGAACTAAAAGTAGGTGATGCACAGTAAGGACCTTGTTCAATGTAACATGCCATACCAACGCCATTCACCCACTGAACTGAAGACAGTTCATCAAGATCTCCATTTAAATCACTAGTACTAAACGCTGGGAGTAGACAAATTTTCATTAACTTGTTTTTTTAATAAAACTATGCAACAATATGGCAGGTCATTTGTATCTTCATTTTACATATGAAGAAACTACACAGGGCAAAAATATAAAATGATTTAGTCAAAGACAAACAGCTCTTCAGAAAATACAAGCATTCTGATTAAAATTCTATAATATGTGAATGTCATTTATTCCTTAACGGGTCAAGGATGACTTAACGGCTCATGGTTTCTTGAATTCACAAGGCCCCCTTCCCTGCTGACCCTGTTTCCCCTTCAAAGGGACCCAACCAGCAGAGGAAGTGGGTCCCAAAACAGAGCAAATGTCATCAGCGAGGCCAGGGTTTTCCTGAGATTTAACAATCAAGGAAGGAAATGAGGAAAAGCATTAATGGCACAGACTGGATCAAGAGACCTGCTTTATTAGCTGTACCTTAGCTTTTACTTCTGAGGAACATCACGCAAGAATATTGGGTATCAATGAGATTTCTATTTGAAAACGTTTTATGTCTTTTTGGAGCTCAGCACATCAATGGAAATATGAACAACTGCAAAAGTGAATCTGCTCTGTTAAAATAGAATTGGGTTTATTTCCACTGATGCCTTTGCAAGCTCTCTCCACAGCTGGCCAGCAGGAGACGTGGGGACACACAAGTGTTGGAAGGACATCTCTGTTGGGACCACAACACATCTGCAAGCCCTATTGGAACACATAGTAGAGTGATTTTTGGGAAAGCTCCTGGGTGCCTCATAAGCTCTAAGTATAGACTCAGGCTACAATCAGTTGATATGGCCAAGAAAGCCATATTCAATAAGCAGAGGACACAAGCCTTCTCAGGAATCAGAAGACACATCCTTAGGACACCCAAAACTGTTTTCCTAGGCATTGAGGGATGTGGGTTGGCATTGAGCAGCTGCCCCTTAGAAACCAGCTAGAAGGCCTCCATTCTGAGCAAGGACCCATCTGTTTCAACACTCCAAGCCACAACAGCAGAAACGGCTCCCTGGCCACGTACTTCCCATGGTCCCAATATCCTAACCTCCTCTGCACCTCTCAGAAGCATCCCCACTGACAGATGCCATGACAAGCCACCTGTCCTCAACCCTGCATGTGCCCAGCTCAAACCCCTGTGAACTGAGAAGGACTCTGGAGTTGCCCACCATCTTCTCTGATGACAGGCCGTAATTTATTAGCCACTGCCTTTCTCTTCAGGACGTGACACTTGCATGTGTTCTAAGGGGACAGCTGAAGGCACATTAATCTTCATCCTTGGGGGGGAAGAGGTTGATGATAATTTAAGTTGACTGGATGGATGAGGTAGATATATACAAGACCACAAGGTACAAATGACAAGATTATTAACTGCGCCTAGAGCCGTCTGTTTACCCAAGCTGCCTCAATAAATGGAAGCGGGATGGTAAAATGTGGACCGAGGTTCAAGCAAGGTTTATGGAGGGGAGTTTCTGGCAGATGTGGCTAATGGCAAAGCTCCACATTTCCAGGGAGAAAGCAAAGGACTTTTGTGGTTAGAAGGGGAACTTGGGCTTCAACCAGCTTAGCAAGCAGGCTAAAGTTGAAAAGGTCAGGGCAACTTCAGAAATATTTCTCTCCCACACCCTCAGAAAGGAAATGGTTGAACTCCATCTCCAAGGTCCTCATTGAAGTCCTCCCCTTACCGACCTCCAATTCTGACTAACTCAAATTTTCCTCCTGTCCAAGTTATTTTTTAAAGGTTGTCTTCCTGTCTCAGGCTGTGTCCAAGGAGCTTTGTACCCACCAGCCCATCCAGGAGAGAAAGCATCAAGTAAAGAGATGGAAATTTCTCTCTGTTGGCATCCACCCTAGGTTCTCTCGGGCGGGGGGTGGGGCATTTCCTCGGTATCTGCCTTCCAACATCCAAGCCTGAAAAAGCCCTGAATTGAAAAGTACCACCCCCAAACATGGACCACAGTAAGAGAGGGAGGGCTTCGCTTTCCCAGCTCCTGGTCTGGCCCAGGGTTTGTGCCCAGAAATATAATGATGAGCTTCCAGGCTCTTCTGAATGTCCCAACTTTGTGACTAAACTGCCCCTGATCCCAGCCCCGGAGAGGCTCTGCCATTTGCCCTGACGCCACGCCCAACTTGACCAAGCCAAACTACAGATCAACAGAATTACACAGGGTGCCCCAAATGAGGACTATGTTGGCACTGAGAAACCAACAGGTATGTAATGCCTCATGGTTTACAAAGGTCATCTGATACAATCCTCACGTACCCCTATGTGTGAGCAGAGCAAGCATTTTATTTCTCTACTTCACAGATGACAAAACTGAGACTGAGGGTTAGGCTTCCAAGGTAGCAAGAAGCAGGACAATATTAGACTACTGCTACTAGCACTCATTTTACTTTAGTATATTTTTGCATAAAATATAAACTATAGAATACAGGTGACCCTTGAATAACACAGAGGTTACAGGTGCTGACCCCTGTATACACTTATAATTCATGTATGTTTTTGACTCCCCAAAAACTTAACTACTAATAGCCTATGGTTGACCAGAACAGAAGCCTTACTGATAACAAACAGGCGATGGATATATATTTTGTATATGAATTAGATACTGTATTCTTACAATAAAGATAGAGAAAACAGGTTATGAAGAAAACCATAGGGAAGAAAAAGTACATTTACAGTATTTATTGAAACAAATTCACAAATAAGTGGAACCATGTAGTTTAAATCTATGTTATATAGATTCAAGGGTCAACTGTATATACTTTGTAAATAGAAATTAAAATAAATAAGTACTAAAATATAGATATGTTACATATAGTATACACACCCTTGATGCCTATACAATCTGAATGTATATACTGATTTACAGCTTACAAAGTACTTATATATATAATGTATATAAAATATAATTATATATACCATAGCATTTACTTTAATATATATTTATATACATATACTACATATATTTATATAAGTAAATATCCTTCTGTAGCAGATATCATTACTTGCCTCCTCACAAGTCACTGGCCCTCTTTATTTATGGAACCAGAATTTTGTTCAACAGTGGCCAGAGATGCCTTGATCTCTAGAATTGAATTGAACCTAGATGGGCATGTAACCCATTTCTAACACATGAAATAAAAAAAGTCTGCTATGGAATTTCTAAGAAGATTTTCCTCCATGATACGAGAGAGGCACCATAATAAGGAGCTCTCTTGCCCCACAGCGCCTATTTGAACACAGATGGTGAGGGTTAAATGATTAGAGTAGCTGCAGCCCTTTTGCAACAATGAAGAAGAAAACCAATAACATCAAAAAGATGGTAACTCAGAGCCTTAATATCTTTAAGCTACTACACCAGCCTCAGCAAAGGCATATCACCACACATCTAGTTTAAACCATTTGGAGAGTTGAGTATTTTGTTTACTGCAGCTAAAAGCCTTCCCAGTGAATGTGCTCCCTGACCAGATGAGGAGAAACTAAAGGACAAGAGACGATGTTTACAGTTGAATCCTCTTTGGAATTTCATCCAGAAATTGTCACTTAATAAACATTTACCAGAATGAGAAAAAGAATCTGCTCTAATAGATATATCCTGGTGCAGTATACTTAACAAAATCAATGAAGAAAAACTTTAATCTTGCCTGCTGATAATGACCTGCTTCTCCATTTCTATTGCTATCATGTTACCTTTACTCTACCACCTCCTTTCCCAGAACTGTTTTCACTATTTGCATACATTTTGACTACTAAAAAATGGCTTTTGTAAAATTAAACAACTTAGCAATGTATGCTTGCAATAAAAATTTTTTCTTTCTATTTAAAAATAAAATGCTTAGAAATGTGATATTTCAAGTCAGTGACAGAAAGATAATTACTCAGTAGAGGATAAAAGAATCTGAAGCTATTTTATAAAAATAGATAATACAACTAAATCAATTCCAGATAAATGAGTCTACCATATACCAAGGTCAATAATTACTGAATCCATAAAAATATCTAAAGAATATATTGATGAACATTTATATAATGTCAGCTGTGGAAGAACTTGGTAAGATAACAATCATAAAGAAAAAATATGAAGTGTCTTACTACATAAAAATTCACATTTTCTTAATATCAAAAAAAAAAAAATACCATACACAGAATTAAGAGACAAATAGCACTGGGAAAACTTTTTCACACAAATAGCTAATGCTTTAATCTATACATGACTCTCACAGGTAACTATGAAAAAGAAAAACACCCCAATCAAATTATGTGCAGTGAACACTCACTCAAAATTGCCTAAGAAAAAAAAACTATAATCAATAAACATGAAAACATAAAACCTCACTGGTAACAAAGGTATTCAAATTAAAGTAAGATTCCCCTGTCATTTTTGCCTACCGTATTTATTGGCAAAGATGCTTTTCATTATAATAACGAGTGTTTGGAAGAAGTCAGAAAATTGTGCTACCTGTGAGCTCCTATTGGTACAAGAAAAAAAATCACAGGAAAAAAAGTAAACCTTTGATCTGTAATATTATTTTACAAACTTATCTTAATAAAAATACTTCTAAGATAAATACAAAGATTTATTCATAAATATGCTTCTTGCAGCATACTATGCATAAGAATTAAAACTGTAATAAACCAAACTGTGTATGAAATTATACCCTCTAGTCAGCATTGTTACACAGCAAATCTTGTTAATGGCAACATAGAATTAATTTTTTTTTTTGTCTATCCTGAAGTTTCCAAATGTTTCTGTAAATTACATATACTGTTTTTATAATCAAAAGAGTTACTTTAACATAAGAAAAATAATCATAACCTCTCTGGTCCCAATATCACACACAAGCCCAGTAACATTTTAAGCCATTAACATATTAGTGTCCAGTCACTTTATAATATCGGCACACACACACCTAACAAACAAGAGTGCTAACAACAAAATAATTAATATGTATCAATAATAACCTTTTTGAACAAGTTCTGTTAATTGGCAGAATCTCCCTACCTGCAACCCTTGACACAGACAATACCTTGTACAACCCTACCAGAACCCTCTGAGGAAGGCATGGGTAAACTGAGGCTTAGAGTGATGAAGCGATCTGTCCAGGGGAAGAAATTATAACTGGTGGTTCCCTAGCTTTGCTGCCCACTGCAGCCCCTAACTCAAGACTGTGAATGAAGGGTGGACCTGAGTGTGAGTCCCGCTGACCGCATGGTTCCCACTCTCTGCAACCCTGGGAACCAGAGGCCTGAGGCACTGCCTGCCCCAAGACTACCCTCCTACACTCTGTCAGTCTCTGCTCTGTGGACCAAGCAGAGTCGCACCCTTACCACCCCTCCCTGTCTGCAGAAGTGGGGACTCTCTGAGCAGCATCTCTAGAGAGCCCAGATGGGGACAGAGCCAATACTTAGACACAAGGCCTTATCGAAGGAAGAGCCAGGACAGGCATGAGGTTGTAGCTCAACCAAAACTGCCAAATCGATCTTTGTGGTTCATCACCTAGAAGCCCTTCTCTCTGACATTATGCCAGGGACCTGGAAACGCAGCTCTTCCGGGCTCAATAAATATTTCTTCTCTGCCTGATGTCTCCTCACAAGATGATCATAGGAACCCCTTTTGTCAGAGAATAAAACAGCTGCATAATACAGAACTATTTCTGTCTCATCTATTACACTGGGAAACAAAATTTTTGTTGCATCCACAAAAACACTTGTTCTTACCTAACTCGAGTGTGCTGATCTCAAATCTGACATTAGTTTTTCTCTGTAAGCTACAGTTTTTTTAGCAATTTAAGATTTTAGGTTTTCATCTTATTGTAAAATTTTCAACATTTAGTTTAACATAATGAAGTAGAATGTCTTCTTGGGCATCATCTTTGTGAAAATATAATAATTTATATAATGCATAAATACACTAATACACTAAAAGATATGATTGCATCAGAATTTGTTAATAATTTCGAAATAAAACATATTAAAACACTTATTTTCATCAGAAAATTTGTGCAAAACATTTAAATTCTATTCAGGCAAAAATTTGTGTTTGTAGCTCTTGCATTTGTGTACTTGTTGAGGACAATCTTGTTTGATGCTCCAGCAATAGTCTACCATCATATTTCTGTCCAATCACCCCTGATAACACTCTTCCATTGTTTTCAGATCTTGATGAAAGTGTTCTCCCTGCTCATCACTAACAGCTCCAAGATTTTCGGGAAACTTATCAAGGTGACTGTTCAGGAAGTGAATCTTAATGCTCATGTTACATCCAATGTCGCGGAAAGCCAACAGCATCCTTTGAACCAGAAGTTCATAGCTTTCTGCTTTTTTGTCACCAAGGAAGTTCTTTGGAACTGCCACAAAAAACTGCCATACTGCTTTCACTTCTTATTCATCTTCCTGGCAAATTCTTTGTCACATATGAGGGTTCAAATTTGAGGTCCATTGAATACACCTGCTTTTATCTTCTTGAAAGACAAGGCAGGAAAAGCAGAAATAATATGTTGAAAGCATTCACTTTCTCTATTCAAAGCCTGAACAAACTGCTTCATTAAGCCAAGTTTGATGTAAAGTGGGGGAAAAAATGATTTTGTCTCAATTAACTATAGGTTCATTCACAATATTTTGCATCCCTACATCCAGAGCTTCATGTTTCTGCCACTCCTTCTGTGTCCAGTGTTTCTCCCAAGATCAGCTATCCCACAAACACAGAAAGCAAGGATACTTTGTGAAACCTCTCTGTTGTCCTAGCAGAAAATTCACCACACAAATGATCCAGTTATGCTCCTCATACTTCAGAAA
The DNA here is from genome assembly GCA_037038555.1 of Rhynchonycteris naso. Classification (NCBI taxonomy): domain Eukaryota; kingdom Metazoa; phylum Chordata; class Mammalia; order Chiroptera; family Emballonuridae; genus Rhynchonycteris; species Rhynchonycteris naso. The sequence continues at coordinate 206,503,481 of CM072995.1, forward strand.
GTCAAGGACTATTTTTATGTCATTATAATCTTCTCGCAGATGAGTTGAATAACCAATTGGAACCGCTGCATAAACATTACTGTTGTGTAGGAGAACACATTTCAGACTCTGTTTAGAGCTGTCAAAAAATAGCCGCCATTCTGTTGGACTGTAAGTGGTAACACCTAGCTGGCTGAGAAGACTACTGATCTCATGACAGTAAACAAAGTGTTTGTCTTCAGAAAAAAAGTCCACAAAAATTTGTTCATGCTTCCTGAAATGGGTTACTTTAGCTGACCATGAAGTACATTCTTTTCTTGAAGCCTGGAGGCGAATAGCTCAGCTGCTTTCTTTGATAGGCCCAAATCTCCTACTAAGTCATTCAGTTTTGGTTGGCTAAACTGCTGAGGGGTTAATGACTGCTTGGCATCAGAAGAAGACCCTTCAGATTCTACAACCATTTTCTCATGCATCTTATCAAAATACACTTGATCACCATGCTCACTTTCTTCGTCCTTAGAAGAAATAAAACCATTGAAAACTGGAACTGGGAGTGTCTCAGAATGTGGGATAAGTCGTACTGCTGAAGGAATATTAGGATATGCGATCATATGCCGTTTTTTTCTTGCCGATGCCCTTTGTATGAATCAGACAGAAATAACAGTCACTGCTGTGGTCCTTAGGTTCATGCCAAACCATGAGAATACCAAAAGGCATTCTTTTGTGTTTTCCTTTTGTCCAGTCACAAAGCATTTCCTCACAATTATGACACACAATATGAGGAGCCTAATTCTTGTCTTGATCTCCAGGGGGAACTTGAAAATAGGCAATATATGCACGTGTCACAAATGATGAAATATTGTGCCTTTGATGTTGAAGTGTGTAACAGCCACATATATAACAGAAGGTGTCAGGACTATTCTTACATTTACGCCTACTTGAAGAAGCCATGATTCAATCTTAAGACAAAATAAGAGAATGTTTTTATCAGATAATAATTTTTTAAATTTCAAAACAACTACAATTATATAAAAGTGATGTTTGTAAACATTAATTGCCTTGTGGTTATGTTCAATCCAAGAGTTGTTGCCCTTTAAGTCCAATTTAAAAACCAATGGATGCCATTAACTATAACAAAAAGAAATTAAAATTGCATAAAAACTGGATCATACACTGAAAAACAGATTTCATATTTGGAATTAGTGATGCATACATATTTAGATACAGTTCTAAAACCTCATGCAACAGAAAATAAAATAAAATTGGTCCCCAGTGTTATCAAGACAGAAACACCCACACCCTAAGCCCCAGGCCTTAAGCACATTTCCCAGGTGACCCAGACACCTTTCCCCACCTTGCCTACCCAGCAGTAGTGCCTGGCACCCTCCGAGGGCCAGAACCAGTGCTGCTGCCTGGAAGCCATCACTGTCTTGCCTGCTCCCCCAGAGCCCAAGTGGGTTTCAGGGCCCCATCCATGTGCCCGGGGGGCAACCGTTCACGTGCATTCCCCCCAGAACTTACTGTTTTGTGATCCTCTGTCTGCTTGTCCATCTCTTCTATTCTGCTCTGAGCACTATATCTGACTTCAAGAATGTAATGCCGGTCCGTGCCTGAGGTCAGGCAGGTCAATATTGGGTTCAGGCAGACGGTCAAAGAACTGCAGAGCTGGAAAAGCATTGGGTCATTTTGTTTAATAAAGTCTCACAGCAGCATACAAGCACACAGGCAGGGGAAACCACCTCTCAGGCACACAAACGGCAAAACGGCCCCTCACATGGCGGGCAGGCAATCGCCATCCACAATCCCTGATCTCTCATCTCTCTTGAGCGCAAACACCCATAGCCTTATATAGACCATGCACACATGCCTTTGCCACATACTCACGCACTAATTCGGCAAAGTGCTTGCAGCTGGTAACCCTGTGAGCAAGCCTAACACAGCTGTTTCCCCACACCTGTGAAGCAAGTTTCACTAGAAGAAGGTGGGTTCGTTTTATTATGGAAGCCCTTCATACAGAAAAAACAGTGCCTCGTGGTTGAATGGCTTGAATGGAGACCATCCCATAGCCAGACTATAGATGAAGGGTAAAATAGCCTTTATTCCAATGCCCTTATGGCACACCTGTAAGAATTGAAACCCAGAGGGGGAGAAGAGACATACTTCAAGAAATATTTCCCGTTACCTGGAGAACCGGGTCTAGAACCCATCTCCCAACTCTCAAGTCACTGAACAGAGAATTTCTCCCTTAAAGTAAAAGCAATATGGCAAATTCGCGAAAAGGAAAAGAAAAAGAAATTTCAGATAACTTGGTAGTGGGGAATGTACGCTTTTGGGTATGAGATGCTGAAAAAGCTTCCCCCACTGCTGCTACAGCTATTTACCTGGCATTGGTTGTGAAGGGTGAGGAACAGGAATTGGAGAAGAAAAATAGCACTTGCCTCCCCTGCTCTCCATCTCCCTGTCCTAGATCCAGGCCTCCTTCCTCTGCCCCAGAGTCTGAGCACGCCTGCCACTGGGATGGGCCCATTTTATGGAGAGCCATGATGATCCTTCATAAGCCACTGGGCCCCAAGGTGAAAGTCAAACACCTCAGCTCCAACTCTGAGAGCAAATGCATGTATCTACCTGTCCCCTTTGACCCTAGAGACTAACTGATTTCTTTCCTCTGCCTTGAAAGCTAACCTGAGACCCTCGGTTTGCCCCTAAGATTTGGAATCCCCACTTCAATCCCTGGCCCCCAAGCCTCTCACTGTCTCTGACCCTGTGAATCACAGAACCTTAACTCCTGAGTTAAGGCTATGATTGGACTCTCTTCCAAATCTCTCCAAGTCTCAGTATTACATAAAGACCTTCCTAGAAATCCTGGCAAATCATCTAAACACCTAAGTTGGCAACAATTGGGGGATAGGAGGCATTGCCAGTGCTAAAAAAAAAAAAAAAATTGTCCAAGGCAGTTTCTTGCCCATCTATAAATATTCTGCATTATCACAATATATGAATTGGTGGCAAAGAAACCAGATTACCCCAGAGATGTTGTTAGAACAATGACTTTGAAATGGTGATTGATTTCATTATTGTTTTCATAAATAAATAGGGAGAATCTGCATGTTTCATCTTAATTGCAAAGCTGGAGAACTCAGACCCAGATACCGATTCTAGCTTCACCAGGAAGGACACTGTGTGTTTGGGGAAGTTATTTTCCCTCTCCGAAAATTCAGTTTCCTTAACTGGAAAATGAAAACAATAATCGCAACCCATATAGATGACTTCTTATGATGAAATTAGCTATGGTACAAAGGCCTGGCACATAGTAGGTACTCGATTAAAAAATTCTCCCCTACCATTTTCCTCCTCTGCAAATTATTCGGAATTCATCATCAGAGCATGTGGAAACTACCACCACCTGGTGTACGGGCCTCAAAACTGCATAAGCAGTGGCAAAGGTAGAAATACCACCTCCACTCAGGAAACTGTAAAACTGAAGTTCAAAAATGACTGAATAGCCCGTATTTAAAAGGCACCAATTATATGTGGTATAGAGAGCCACTGGAAATGCCAGGACATTGGGTAGAATTAATCAGGGTGAACTTCCTGGAGGAGGGACACTTTATTTTTACATGTAAGGCAAAAAGAAAACAAAAAAAGGATGTGGGCTAATTGAACAGAAGGAAGAACAATTTCCCATGCAAAAATTGTGGGGAAAGCTTGAAAGCAAAAGAAAAGGGTCTTGGAGGTCTCAGGGTGGCAAATAATGTCAACTGGAGACATCAACCCCAGCCCAGTCTGGTAAGCCTTTAGGCCCTTTGATCATGGAAGAAAATAAGAGAGAACATGGATGGCTAAGTATGACACAGCCACTACATGGCAAATATCCTAGAACAGCCAGCTTATAGAACTCATGTACAACATTTGTAACATTGATAGGGATTTGCTTTCGTGGGCAGATGTTGTTGGAAGCAGCAATATAAGATCATTGGGACAAAGAGCCTCCAGAAAGGGTGCAAAGGCATAGAGGTTGTGAGCAGAGAGATCACGCTGAAGGCAGCAGTCCTGTCTTCCCCATCTCAGTGTCCCACAGTTTCTAACTCTAAGCCCAGTGACTGGAAGATGTCCCATACCTTGCTGTGAGGCCAGCTTCCCAGCCTGGTAGGGAGCAGAGCTTGTATTGTGTGACCAAGTTCCTCACCCGGCTCTCCACTCAGCACCCTGACTCTACATTCTGGGATATGGTGTGCCTTCTCTACCTTCTAGAACTTTGCAGACACTGCCTTTAAAAACACTTCAAGGGCCCCATTTGAGACCACCTTATTCCAAAAGGCTTCCTCTGACACCCAATAACTCCCTTATTTTAGGATGCCTTGTGGCAGCATCATAATTTCTTGTCCTCTTATCTGTATTTACTTTATTACTCTAAGCTCCATAATGACAGAAGCCATGTTTCTCTTGTTCATTGGTGTTTCCCTAGGACCGTGATGGCAAACCTATGACACACGTGTCAGCACTGACACGCGTAGCCATTTTCGATGATCCACAGCCGCACGCAGCTGCATACCAGAGAAGTATGGGGCCTCATGCCAAGAAGGACGTTTCATCCTCGGCTCCTGCACGGCCAGGTGCAGTAGCCGAGGATAAGACACTTGCTTTAGTGTAGACACTCTGTGCCAGAGGTCTGTAGGCCAAAACAACAGAACTCCGGCACAGAACGTCTAGTTCTGGGACTTCCGGTTAGGCCATTTTTCTCGAAGTGACACACCACCTGAGTTATGCTCGGGTTTTTTGGCAAATTTTGACACACCAAGCTCGAAATATTGCCCATCTCTGCCCTAGGACCTAGTAGAGTAGCACCTGGCACATAAAGGTCTATGATAAAGATTTAAATTGAAGTGAACGGAACGTCCAGAAGCCCCCGCCCAAGTGGTTCTGAGTAGCCTAGAAACAAAGAACATTGGGAGAAGAGAGGCCACCCTGGAACTCCCCATCTCAGCTGGACAGAATTTTTGCCTCTGACATTCCTTTGGTCATGGCACTGATGTTCATCAGTCTAACTGAGCAGTCTGATTCACCTAAGGCTTTAGGGTATTCAAGTTGCCCAGCCCTACGTCCTACACTGGATTCTGAGCACACTGGCACAAATTGGACAGCCTTGGCTGCTGAACGGGGTTCGGCACTCTGATCACCAGGCTGGTGGGGGTAGACCAAGGCCAGGCACAACTGTCTCCTAGACTCAATCCTCTGAAAATGAGGACAGACCATGAAGATTGACCTTATGAAGACCCTGGTCATCCCGATAGACACTTCCATATGTTCCAGGTGACTTCAGGTTAAGAGGAACATCAGGATAGCCCCGGAGTGGGAAAGAAGACACGTGTGGGCTGGCTTTGGAGGGAAGGACCGTTGAAAGCAGGGAGAGATGGGTATCCGACCACAAAGGGCAGGCAGCCTGAGCAACGATTTGGACATGACACAGGCCGTTCTAGCACCAGGCCCCCAGGCAGCTGCCTTCATAATCATTGTGGCTGCTGCAGAAGGGTCTCCAACACTGGAAAGCCCAACACGGTCTGTGGCAGTGCCCTAGAAACTTCCTGAATGCAGGGGTTTTCCTATGTCCCCGCCCACTTCTCCATCTTATCAGCATCACGAAGAATTTTATCTCCCAAAATCTAGGGGTTTGTGATGCCACCTCCCAGGGAACAAAATCTGTTCTGCTGTTTTTCAGGGCATGAGAGGCAACAGGCCAGGACACAGGAGCAAGGAGGGGGAGCGGGCAGCAAAAAGGGTCAGTCTCAGAAAAGTGGCCCCGCCCAGCAGTAGCGTTCAAAGTCAACCTGTTTCTGTATAAAAACCCCAAAGTTTTTCTCCCCATGGGGCATACCATGGGGCATCTAGGTGGTCTGTTTCTTCCAGGAGGCCTCTCGAACTGGTAGTTCCCTCATCCTTTGAGAGCACCAGCAATATTATTATGCAATGCTGTTCTTTCTTGCATCAAAACAGCTGTCTATGGTAGCTGCCAGCCTATGGCAATGAGAGGACTTGGCAAGAACTGGCCATCATCTTGGAGTGCAGTCCTGTTGAGTTCCTCACCACGTACCCACATCCCTCACAATCCCCAACCCCACCACCACCACCACCACCACCGTTCCAGATGTTGCCTTCTAACATGGATCACAGGCTCGGCTGGGTGCTGCTCCATAGACCGATGATGACATAATTACTCCTGCCCCTTGTGACCGTGGGTCTAGCCAAGCCTGACCCTCCTCTATGGATTCGCCCTGAGTCATTTATCCACAGGGTGGCTGATTCCTGTGGATAAATGTCTGAGTAAGTGGAGGGATATTTCATCAAGACATCTGACACCTTCCTTTGAAGGGTGAAGACAGAACATGTGGATGCCTCTGATTAACATCTAAAGGCAGCCTGGCCACCCTGAAATGGCCCCGCCGTGGAGTGGCTCTCAGTCAATCCAGCTGGCTCTCACTGGAAAAACCTCTATGGTTTCAACTCACTCATCAGCGCACCCATCTGCTTCGCTGTGGACATTCATTCCATGTGTCCATGGTTCTGTTGTGTCGGGCTGGAGCTGCTGCCCCAAGTTCCTAGCCTCCACGAAAGGTCTAATGCAGACCTGTCATGTCCCCCAGTGATATCTGGAGCAGCTGTTGTTTCTTCCTCCACCGTATGGCAGTTACCAGAAAGCCAAAGGGGGCTCGCCGTCTAATTTCCATGCTTGGAGCTAAATCTGTGTGTGCGATTGTCCCTTGAAACTGGAGGAGGGAACTGTGTCCCTCAACCTTTTACACCAAATTGATTTAAGTGTCTCCTGGAGGAGTGGTGAGCTCATCCCGAGTCCCATTCAACTTCAAAAGGCCAACTGTCTCATTAAACTAATTGCCGGACTTTAGGAACGTGCTTAAATTACCGACTAATGGACAGCCATTTCTGTCCAAACAAGACGTTTGAAAGCATTCCCACTAAAAAGAAATCACTTTCCACCATGACAGATGAATGTCTCTTTTAGAGGATTATTATAATAGTTATGGTAGATATGCGTCTAAGCCCTGAGAAATCTTAAAAGAAAGATACAAGCAGCAAATTGTATAAATTACCAACTGTGGAATCTTTTCTCAGTGATTGCATTTTGAAAACATTGTCCTTCAACCAAGGACACTCCGAAGACAATTAAATATCTGTACTATAGAACACTTGTCCTTTTGAGGGAGAAAATCCCTTTAGGCTGAGTCTACCAGTAGCCCCTCCTGGCCACATTAAACCTAATAAAATGACCAATGACAAATTTCTTGTCAATAAGAGCTTCCGACTGTGCTGAGTCTACCAGCTTTAGTCATAGTGCACAAGGCAGGGAGATTGAATTATTGGTGTGACACATTTTATTGGTTTGGGCTTGGGGAGGGGTTGATGGGGGAAGATTCTTTTCATGTTTTCCTTTTTTGCCTCAAGAAACAGCTGGTTTTGTCTTCAGTTTCAAATGTCTGTTTGTATATATAAATATAGATATAGATATCTATATATGGATATATATAGATATAGATAGATGGATAGATAGATATAGGTAGATAGATATAGATAGATATATATCAGGGCAATCATTAGGAGGCAGGAATGTGTACATGATATTTTCCCAAAACACCTGATGTCAGTCCCAGTGGCTTTGCCGGGGAGAGGCTGCTCATGTCTCAGCTGGGCAGGGAACGTTAAGGGTTGAATTAATGGCTGTGGGCAGGGCTGGCGGATGGCCCTCCCCAGAGGAAGGGAAGGGGTACCCGTTAGGAAGTGGCAAAGGGGAAGAGAAGCTGCGCAGTGCGTGTGCAGCCCGTGCTGCGGTGTAGACGGCTGGGCCCGCAGCGCCCTGGGCTCACTCACTGTTACCTAGGCCGGGTCCAAGCTTAGTTTTAAGTTTCTATATGGAGATGGCAGTGATGGTATGCAAGGTATCTCAGTCCCACTGCAGGTCTCCTGAGCAGCATGGGGTTCCTGGAGACAAGATATGTAGTATAATTTCCTGGGACTGGAAGCTTCTCACAAAGATGGGGAACTGGTGCTGGTTTCAGAGCGTGGTTTCCTGAAGGCCCGAGATCCAATTACTGCTCAGTCCTTTCTATGTCGACCAAACAGCCCTTCCCCATCTTCAACTAGGGTACTGGGGAATCACAAAATGCAATCCCAAATCTGGACTATCTCACATTTCTTAGACTATCTCCTCTTACCTGAAAACGCTCAGACCCAAGACTCCATGAAAACACTGGAGAGAGGGGGAGAGAGAGAGAATGTGCTGGGTGGTTAACTCTAGCACAAGGCCCTGCTCTGAGAACAGCAGTTCAGAGACCAGGGTGGCAGCCATGCCCACAGCCCGGCCATGGTCAATGATTTCCATACACCTGTGTGCTGGTTGTCTCACAGACCTATTCTCTGTCCTGCTCCACCCTGCTCTGCACCCAGGAGGCTGGTGTCTATATATCTTTTCTCCTCCCTTGGCTAGAAAGACACACACCAGCAGCTGATCAGGCAAGGGGTGGAGAGATGAGAAAAAAGAGGTCAGGGTAGTTCTTCCTCCTGCTCTCTCCCTATAGAGACTGGGGTCACATTGTCACAGTGGTTGTGCCTTCTACCCACAGTCACAGCTGGGTGTCTTCTCTTCTCTAGCTTTGGGTACCAGCAACACAATTTTTCATGTGGGTAACTGAATAACAGCCTCCAAAGATAACCAGTCTTAATTCCCAGGACCTGCAAATAATACCTTACTTGGCAATAGGGACTTTGCAGATGTGATTAAGTTAAGGATCTCGAGATGAGAGATTATCTTGGATTATCTGAGTGGGCACTAAATACAACCACAAGTGTGCTTATAAGAGGGAAATTTGACACAAATGAAAAGACTATGTGATTGAAAAGCAGAGATTGGAATGGCATGGACACAAGCCAAGGAATGCCAACAGCAACCATAAACTGAAAGAGTCCATCAATGGATTTTTCCAAGAGCCTCCAGAAGGGACCAGCCCTGCCAACACCCTGACTTTAGTCTCAGGAAACTTGCTGTGGATGCCTGGCTTCCAGAACTGTAAGAGAATGAATTTCTGTTGTGTAAGATGCTACATTTGTAGCAATCTGTGACTGTAGCCTTAGAAACTTGTACAGCTCCCAGTCCCTTAGATCTGAGATGCTAATTATTCTCCAACTGTTGCTGAGTGTGTCTTCTGTTTTGTATCAGAATCCTATCTGTATATTCTATTTCATTCCAAAAAGAATTTAAGATGGTACATCTAGGAAGTGTATGGCATAATAAGATTTTGTTCAAAAAGGAAATCTGAAGAAAAAATAATATAAGAATAAAAAATACGAAGCCTAGACTAATACCCCAAATCTGTCCCATACATCCCAAACACATTTCAGGAATTAGCCCGCCAAGTTCTCCAGCAGCCAATGGCAAAGCGATTTAATTTACTGTTTCTTAAACTAGCCTGACATCTGGAATCACCTCGATACTGTGTTTAACATATGGATGTCCAGTCACTGCGTCATCCAAGATCTACCACAACAGAATCTAGTATAAAAGCAGTAAGAACCTGGACTTTAACAAATATCTAAGATGATTTAGACAAGTCACAGGCTCCACAGCGTGAGAACTCAACATAGGAAATATTAACAAGGGGGACAATGATAAAAATGTATGTTGTGGGGGAAGCCATCATCTCATGACTAGAAAGATGTCTCCAAGTGTATATCTAACCTTGTAGCCATAGTCAGCCTCTGACTTCTGTGCCCGTATGGCATGCAGCTCTCTGAAGAGGTAAGTGATTCTTAATTGTAATTAAATAAGATCACAACTTACCCAGGCCCTAAATGGAGATATATACCAGAGTGGGTTCCTATACTGCCTCTTTAGTTTCCAGTCTCAGTTCCCATTCCTAAATAAACCTGCAATGTCCTTTCAGAAATCCCTGTGCTCAGACACGAATAGACAGCCCAGGCATGTGCAGTGGAGTGTCCCAATCCCCTGGCCATAATGACTAGAGCAAGGACCAGGTCTGTGAACTAAGCGAATTCCATCAGACCTTTTCCTGGGGGTTCAACTTAACAGGCAGCTTCTCATTCTAGATGGAATCACATGGAGAGATGTCAGGGAGGCTTGGACACCAGCAGAGAGGTCAGGGTGATCATGGCATGGACAGAAAGAAGCACAAGCGTGGGCAACCCTCAGAGCACAGAGCCCTGATCAAATCACATGCAACACTCACTCTTCCACCACATTTTCAAATTTAAAATGCTCGCAACAACCCTATAAGGAATGCATTATTATTACTGTTCTTATTCAATTTACTGATGAGGAAACTGAACCTTGGAGAATTTTTGAAACTAACCCCTAGATTTTTGCCCATTTTCGCCCCAGAGTTTGTGGTCCTTGTGACCAGCTATAGTGCCTCTCCTGAGTGTGTCATCAAGAACTATTACTCCATTTCACAGAGGCAGGAATTGATGCTCTACATTAAGAAAATAGTCCAAGATCATGGAGACAGCAAGTGCAGAGTCCAAGAGAACTTTCTATGAAAATGAACATATTCTGTCTCTGCACTGTCCTATGTGACACCCACTGGTGGTCTGTGACTATCAAACAATGGAAATGTGGCTAGCAATAGTTCATTTTAATTAATTTAAATGTAAATAACCACACAGCACAAGTAGAGCTAGCTATAAAACCAAACATATTTTTGAAATGCATTTTTTATTGTGGTAAAATCTAAAACCCAAAACCTTTCTTTGTGTATTTTTCTGAAGTCAGAAGTGGGGAGACAGACAGACTCCGCATGCGCTTGACTGGGATCCACCCGGCATACCCACTAGGGGGTGATGCTCTGCCCATCTGGGGTGTTAGTCTGCTGCAACTGGAGCCATTCTAGCACCTGAGGCAGAGGCCATGGAGCCATCCTCAGTGCCTGGGCCAACTTTGCTCCAATGGAGCCCTGGCAGCGGGAGGGGAAGAGAGAGATAGAGAGAAAGGAGAGGGGGAAATGCAGAGAAGCAGATGGGCACTTCTCCTGTGTGCCCTGTTCGGGAATCAAACCCGGGACTTCTATATACCGGGCCAACACTCTACCGCTGAGTTAACCGGCCAGGGCCTAAAAGCCAAAAACATATTCCAACAATAAAATCTACACACATTCCATTCCATAGTTCAATGGTTCTCAAAGTGTGTGCCAGGGCACAATGGTGCACCCTAGAAGATTTCCAGGTGCACCCTATGGTATTCCAGAGAAATATGTGCCTGTTGGGGACCAAAAAACCAACAGGGTTTTTGGAGTTTAGATTTTGGGGGGACAGAGGAGTGGGGAATTGGCTGTAAGCTGACAGTCTGCCCAACACCCACCTTACTTGCCTGGTTAGGTTGCAAAAGGCTGTTATTGTTTACACTACCCCCCATGTTCTCCGGAAAGACTGGAGGCAAGTTTCTTCTATCCTTTGTTTGGTCTAAAGTTAAGATGATATGTATGGTGGGGGTTCACAATTAAGAGTAAAAAGAGAGGAATTCTTCAATGTATTAATGAGGAAATGAGAGTTTGCTTTTCAAATATATGCCTAAACACTGAAGAAATTGCTAGGACACATCAGGCTCATGGTTCTCATAAATACAAGAATGAAAAAACTTAACTCATTAGCGCTGGGACCTTCCGAATTTACTAAATCTTACTAAGAATGTATCTATATATATAAAAAGATAAACTTTTTGTCCATTTTTTATTTTTAACCCCTTTTTTAATGAATTCTAAAAAGCATAACTCAAAAAATGTAACATAAAAATGTTTTTAAGGTCAGAATAAATTTACTTTTGTCATATTTATTTCGTTTAATTACCATAAAAGCACGCTTGGACTTTATATTTTTCTTTAATATTTGACTTAATTATTATGACATATTTCTCAGAAATTTGTATATAGTGTGCCTATAGTTATTTGTAGGATTTTAAATGCGCCCCGACTTCAAAGAGTTTGAGAACCAGTGGCCTAGACCATCAGATTCATGACCTCACTGTGACTAATGTGACCGTTGGGAAACTTCATTGCACCCTTGAGGGGATGCCAATAACCTTCTATTGTGAAAATAGCTTTGACCTTGGGAATCCTCTGAAAGGGTCTCAAAGACCCTAAAGGGTCCCAAGATCATACTTTGAGTCTCTTTGAGTCTTAAGCGACTGGGGAGAAGCATTTATTCATTCACTCTCACTGGCATTCCTTCCTTCCATTTAGGGGGACATTGTCCCTCTCCCCTGCACCACCCTGTAGTTTGGTTTCTCTTATTCTCAGACTCAGAGTTTTCTGCATGCTGGAGCAGGGAAGAGGTCAAGGTCATGGTCAATGCAGGCAACCAAAGCAAAGGAGACCCAGACCCTATAGAGCAGCCTACTAGGGCAGAATTTTCCTTCTGAGGTTTCAAGCCTCCAAGGCAGAGGGCATCAACTAGAGAAGTAGAAAGAAATGTGCAAAGTGAAATTCAAGATGCAGGAAAAGATGGAATGGCCTCTTCTCCCTGGGGGCTCTTGCTTCTCCCCTCCTCCCAGCAGGCGAGGAAGAAAAGGCAGAAATGCAGAATGGGGAGGGCTTCAGGGGTTCTTCTGGGGCAACTCAATCAAAGAAATTATTTTCCCACAAACCAAGCCAAAAATATCTTAATGGCTTTTTCCTGGTTGAGGAATAAATTTATTAATTTATGGCCCAGCCCCAAGCCCTACCCACTCACCCACCCTTTAAAAATGTGAGATATGCTTCAAAATTCCACTTATTTTCATGGCTTCTATGTTCCCTCTCCTAGTTCTTGGGCCTCTTTATATGGTCACCTCTTTCAAGCTACACCTGCTCCTTTCTTACTGCTACCCTGCTCCTGTTTACAAATAAATTACCACCTCCTCTAAGTCACGCCTCTCCCCAGGATACATTTCATTAGAGGTGCTAACGCTTCTGAGGCGAAAAGCTCTACCTCCCCAAGAAAAGTAAAGAGAACAGCAAGAATAATTATATGTCCTTGAAGAGAAGCTGTCACAGCACAAGTCAGCAAGCATGGGACACCTGCTTAAGTGGCCTTGCGTGCATCCCGGAGAGTGCATTTTAACCAAGCTGGGGTCCTGGAGAGGTTTCTGGTGCAGAGACCTAGCCCAAACAGTCAATCAAAAGAAAGTAGAGGGTAAGAAACCCATCATCCAGAAGACTAACAATTGCTACTGCCCCATTCATTTAACATACTCTAGACCAGTGGTTCTTAACCTTTTTTGAGGTACTGAACCCACCAGTTTCATATGCACATTCACCGAACCCTTCTTTAGTGATAAAATATGATTTTTTTTACAAATTCAAGACATAGGTATATGTTTTTTTACTGGTGCACAAAATGAGCCGTGCATGAACATCACCTTGCTCAAAGAACAAAACCAACAAAGCGCATGAACTCACAACAAATTACGGTATTACCTTATTCTGGCCTCCTCGGCAGAGGCTTCTCCAAACCCCTGAGACCAACTCATCGAACCCCTAGGGTTCGATAGAACCCACATTAAGAGCCACTGCTCTAGACTAAATGCTTAATGGCTAGTATTTATGGACTTGGCTACCCTGCTTGCCTGACTCCATGGTCACAGCTCCCAGTCCCCCTGGTGAGTATCCTGCTTGATCGGTGAAGGTCTCAGTGGGTAAACCACCAGGATTTTCTGCAGGAAATCAGCCCATTCTCACAGGTATGACTCTTGATACTCAAAATAAGTACTTGCTTCATCTGTACTAGAGATGATTCAGACAATGTAGGCCTGGGGACAGAGATGTAACTTATTCCAGAGTGCACTTGTTAATTATGTGTCCTTCAGCAAGTTAACCTTCCTTTGCCACAATTTACTCCTCTGGAAAATGGGGACGATGTAACTAAGTAATCGCCTAACTGGAATTTGGTAAAAAGCAAATGAGTTAACACATATCAAGTTTTTAGAACAGTGTCTGGCACATGTGTACATGGTAAAGGAGTGCCCAGTATTGTTTTAAACTGCCAGATTCCGGCAGTCACACTCTAGGACAGCAGTTCTGGTCACAGCATGAGTTAAGGGACCTGCTTTGCTCTGACCTCCTGGTTTCACTCACAGCTCCTGTGAGCCTATGTGGCCGGGCCTGGGAAAGACAGTGTGGACAGCTTCAGCTTCATGGTCACCACGCAGGAATGAGACCGGAGCACCAGGACCTAGTCTACTCATGCCCAACATTGGGCCACTTGCCATCTTGCACCTCCTGTGGCATCCAAAGCCCAAGGAATTCTCTCATTTAGCCTGACTTTTTTTTTTAATTTCTTTTTATTTTATTCATTTTAGAGAGGAGAGAGAGAGAAAGAGAGAAAGGGGGTAGGGGTAGGAGCTGGAAGCATCAACTCCCATATGTGCCTTGACCAGACCAGTGCAGGGTTTTGAACTGGCGACCTCAGTGTTCCCAGGTCGACGCTTTATCCACTGCGCCACCACAGGTCAGGCTAGCCCGACTTTTTGATGCGTTCTTTTTACCTGCCCGGGACCCATGCTCCAAACGGAATAAAGTCTAGACCCGGAGGTCCTCAACATGATGCCTGGAAGCGGCGGCGCAGTGGGGACACAGGGCCGGTGACCTGTCTGCACTTCGCACAACGAAGCCGGCCTGGGACCTGTAATCCTATCCCGTGCCCCCGGTACGAAACCGACAGTGTAGACATGCGGGTTCCATGGTCTCATCCCTGCCCTCCAGGACTTTCATTTTCAGCCGTGCTCTCCAGGGGAGTTTCTGGCCTTAACGCCGCAGAAAGGAGAGACTGGTGAGTGAACACCGTAGATGGCCGCGGCGCCTGCTGCACCAGCTCGCGCTCAGCCCGGGACGCGGGCGGGGCCCCATCATCCTAGTTCGCGGGCATCTGGAGCCAGAAAGTGTACACAGACCGTAAATTTCCCGCCTGCCCCACCCGGCGCCGCGCTCGGAGGCCAAGGTCCGCGGCCGCCCACCGCCTCCCGTTCGGGGCTGCGCCCTGGGGCGCCAGTGACTGCGGCCGCGACTGAGGGCTGCAGGTCCCTGCAGCAGCTCGGGCCCGGTGTGCTTCGGTCCGCACTGCACCACGGCAGCGAGGCGGCGAGCAGAGGTAGTACTCCTCCGGTCACAGACGCAGAAAGCTCCCCTCCGCCGCTTGGGGGAATAAGGTGCAGGAAGGGAGCAAAGTGGGAGGGGCACCAGGTCAGGGGAGAATGGAAAGAGCAGGGAGCGAGAAACGAAGGGCAAAGTTTGTGGCTTCTAGACCGCTCAGATTTTTCTATCTTAACGGAGAGGAGGAACAGTAAGTGCATGTGACCACCATTCACTTAAGATATTTTTGTAGTAGCCTCCCCTCTGTTGCAGCTGTCAACCTCCAAGGCGTCCAGGGCGTCCTGGGAACATGCTTCCTCAGAGGTGCTGCGAGATGATTCTTAAGATTTCTCTGTGATTGTGCTTACTCTCATAATGTAAGGCGAATGTTTGAAATAATGATCCGAATGATTCGTGGGGGTTGGAGGGAGAGTGCAAAGCTTTTCTCTGAACTTTGAACTTCCTTTGCTTTTGAAGAATCACAGAAGCACAGCAGTTGAACTGGAGTAATAACCTTTCATTCTGAGCCCTGGGCACCAGGCAAGTACTGTACCTGGATGCATCTATCCAACCTCTGCTTCTCAAAGTGGTCTGTAAGAGTGGAAGAATAGTCATCTTCCCGTTCAGTGTAGCTATGAAGGTTAAATAAGATGCAATTTTGGTTCTTGCTTAAAAGGTGGGAAAGAATTGTGCCTCTCGCCTGCATTTCCACCTGCATGCGGCCACCTTGAGTGATTTCAAACTGCAATCAAGACGCAGTCCCCAGCCAGGAAAAAAAAAACTTAGTGTTCTTATGATGGTAGTGGTGATAGCTTAATAACAACTCTCAGTATGAGCTCCTTCTTTTGCCAGGAGGGCTTTGACTGCCTGTGTATGGGGCTGTGCTCTGTGTTGCACATGCTCCCCTAATCTATGAGGACAGGACACTGGCCCCAGGGAAATGAGAAAGCACAAGAGGAGATCTGGAGAGGACTCAGGGGGCAGAATGAATCTCTTGAGGACCATTACTATGTGATGGGAAAACCAAAGCAGAGGGAGAAGAAAGTTTCCCATTGCTAAAGTTTCTGATTTGGAGGATGCTTCTCAAGGTGCCTTCAGCTCACTGCAATCCGAGCTATATGGCCCCCATCCCAGAATCTGCCCATAGAATCTGCCCAGCAACTAGAAGGTGTTGGGGCTTCTGTGGTGTGTGTAGATGGATGACACCAAGGCTATGGTGACCCTAGTGTCACCACTCTTGTTTCCTGAACAATGCCTCTGGGAAGGATGGTGATTTAGTTAGTGTTGGGGGGGGGGGGATAATAAGAAGAGATCATTGCCTTTCCATTGGTTCCTGGGAGAGGCTGGAGTCCATCACCTCTGGAGAAGTCTGGATGTGATTACCCCTCTCAAGTCACACAGCCTGGCCTCATGTCATTTCCCCCAAACCAAGCCAGTGGATCCAGCTCCTCCGAAAGCACTGACGGAGAAATGAAAAATGGGAAGAGGTGGAGATGCCCAAGGCGAGGAGGAAAAGGAAGAATGAAGATTGAGGGAAATAGGAAGTTTTCAATTATAGCTGACATTCAATTTTAAAATTGTGTGTCACAGAGCGAATGGTTAGTTTGACTCTTTGACTCCTTTCTTTTCACCAGTTTGTTCAACTACAAAACTGCACTTTTGGCCAGGGGAAAAAAATCTCAACACAAGCAGCTGGGACCCTGCGGGAGGCGCAGGCAAGGAGATCTGGCTTAGATTGCTGTGGAGGACCCTAGACAGCCTTTATGGGGACAATTTCCCGGCATTGCCCACCCGCGAGGGGCTGACTCTGGAGGAACCCGGGCGAGGTCAAGGCTTGAGGGCCCACACTGACCTTGGACTGGGGTCTCAGCCTGTGGGTTGGGGAGGCGAGGCGACAATACAAAAGACCTGGGACTCTCCTCTAGATCCAAAGGAGTGGCGGCGAAAGGGGCAGAGTCAGGTGACACGCAGTGACAGAGGGTTCCCTTGAGGTCTTCACCCAGAGCTGGCCTCACTAATCTCCTTTTCAAGACCTGCAAGATGCTTGTGATTCTCCACGTAGAGGGATCCAGGAAAGGGCCAGATGAATCCACCAAAACCTGTGCGTGTCATGCAGATCTCGAGATAAGGGACCTTCTTCACCATCAATTAGTTCATTCATTCAGCCATTCATTGGCTCCTTTCTTGAGCTGCCCCCCACATGTGCTCAGAACTGCTGGGGGTGCACTCTTCACCCCGATTTCCAGTAACAAAGCTGATATTTGCTGACCCGGGAAGCCATCTACGCAAGTTGGAGATCAGGGCAGCTTGGGAACTCCTCAAAACAAAACACTTTTGCACAGCCCAGGGAGGTGGTAAGGTGCAGACTGGCTGGGGCCAACTCGCCTCAGATTCTCCCAGGCTCCACACTCCGGCCCTGTGCCGCCAGGACCCAGGGAAGGCGGACCAAGGACGCACAGAAAACTCTGGCTTCAGTCAAGCTGGATGACTGCAGGCAGTCATTTAACCTACAGAAGAGGAAGGTGATGCCCAGCTTCGCGCACTCCTAATGAGAGTGGAAGAACAGCATTGTTGCACCTGCATTGAGCTCTGCTTGTGAACTCGACAGCTTGCTGCCCTGTGATGGTATTAGTAGGGGGGACCCTTGCATGTCCTCAGCCCATGATTTAGGGCTTCCAAGTCCTCTCCTCCCAAAGTTGCCACTGAATGGCTCCTCGCCTGTGGCTGGGCTTCCCTCCTGTGTTTACAATGCTAACCAAGCCAAGGGATTGCTCCTGAGGGTTCCCTGAGACTGTAAATAACCACAAGGACCACAATAACCATGTTATTCGTTTATTCAGTAAACACTCGTTGAGGCACCTTCCCTGCACCCAGCTCTGTGCTAGCTGCTAGAGCTTTTCCAACCACCAGCAGAGTCTAGCAGAGCCCTCAAGAAACAAAGTGCCTTTCCTAAGTAAAGGGACAGTTGGGGTCCTGTTTCCGTTTTAGAAAGGCTCCTTCTATGCAATTAGTTAAGAACTTGATAGAACTCCCGAGGAGCCATTTGTCCTGAGATGATCTCAACAGTGGGCACTTATCTTTCCGTCCTTAGACCCCAGACTCTTGCTGAAACTTCCCTCCAACTGGAAGTGTACAAAACAAACAAACAAAACCCACCTTAGCTTCTTCACCTTTCACCTCCCAGAGAAAACTCCCAAGTACACCTGCAAGCATTGTCCTCAGCACCTGCTGTGTGTATTCAAACAGAGCACCAGCAGAATCAAGAGACAGATGTGCCAATGGTGTTTCAGGGAGTCAACAGAACCTCGTGGCAACCCCGTCCAAACACTCCTGAAAGGGTTTTCCTGGAGTCCTGTTAACACCTCACATTCACAAGCCTCTGTCTAAGGATTTAATCACTTGGAGAGTAAAGACTGTTTTGAAGTCCATTTCTCTTTTCCTCAATTTATGCATACACTAACATGAACCAAAATAAATACTGCAATGAATAAACAAATAGATGAAGGAATACTATGACAAATAAGCCTATAGCACTGATTGTATGTCACCCATGGTTCTCATATTAATGCAATTAATCCTCACAGTGACTTATAAGTTAGGTAACTTTGGTTAGTTCTTATTATACAGGTGAGGAAACTGAAGCCCTGTGCTTAGGTCAATATTTCAAGGTCACAAGAGGAGGTTAGTAATTTGGTGAGTGAATGAATGATTCCTAGGCTAGTGTGAGCTCTCCTGATGCAAGCTGAGGGCAGGGAGGCATGCTTTTTCTGGTGCACCTGATTCAACTCTCTGTGAACCTCTTCCCATACCCAACCGCCTGAGAGAGTCTTTGGGGTCACTGAAGCTGTGAGCTCTGAGCACACAGCAGGAGTGTAGGGGTAGCTGCTGCCACCTCCATGGCCTCTTGTTCTTCCTCTATGAACACCATGGACTTCAAAAAAGAGAGGGAGGCTCACTCTGTCTGGCTGGGGCTGGGTCCGAGGGCAGGGGGAGAGAAGGTGCCATTCAGGCCTTGACCTTGAACCCCATGTGAGGAAAGTGGAAAAGAGTTGGAGGATGAGTCCTATCAGCAGGGTGTTGTCTAGACCCTAGACACTATTGGCAAAGCTAAACCTGCCACAGAGGCGGTACAGCCTGAAACGTGGGTGGTAACCGAGGAGGACTCATGCAGGGACTTTTGGAGGGACGCTTCTCAGGGACCACCCAGGGGAAAAGGAGGCACACCAACAGGAGCCTCCTAGGCTCGTTTTAAAAAGGCATATATCTTTTGATAATTCAGATAGAAATGCCTCTGTTCAAATGGTCCCAGAGGACTGCCTGCACAGTTTATCCCAATCTTGGCACTTGCTTCCCAAGGGACCTTGAGCATCAAGACTCCCAGCCTCGGGCTGTCTCAACCCAGAAATGAAGGAGGAAGCAATTACACCTTCTGGGACACCTAGCCTTCTTTCTTAAAGTTACAGAGGACAGAGCAGTTAAGGGACACAAAAGCCAGTGACTTTCCAAGCTTGCCTGTCCAAGGGGCCTAGGAGCCCTGGGACAGTTCAAACAGAAACTTCCTTGCTCCATTTGAACCCAAGGATGTGTGTGGCATGAGAAAATTTGTTAGAAAGTGCCCCTGCCCTGTGCAAACAGAATTTGCAAAGCACAGCTGCTGTGGGGTGTGCACGCTACAGGTTTAAATACCAAATGTGTGAGGAGAAGGCAAATAAAATGCCACACATTTGTCTTGGGGATGCCCACCAATTCTACCCCAACCTCAAAGCTGTGGGTGGCTGTGAGCCAGGGGTGGGCATGAGCAGTTAAATCAGAGTGACTCTCCCCCAACCCCAACACCTGCAGGTAAAGGCCTCCTTAACTCCCAAAGCCACTTGTTCACAAAGACCATGGAGCATGCAGTGCCCTCCCCAGAGGCTAAAGAAGGGGGAAGTAGATGACCCAGAATATTTAGGGTCCTCTGGCCATCTTTAGATTAGAGTAACCAGGTTGTGTGGGGAAGGCACAGCTCAATCGAAATCCTTCTGCTCTGCCTGCTCTTCCTTCTTTTTAATTTCTTTTTATTTTATTTATTTTAGAGAGGAGATACAGAGTGTGTGTGTGAGAGAGAGAGAGAGAGAAAGAGAGAAAGAGGGGAGGAGCTGGAAGCATCAACTCCCATATGTGCCTTGACCAGACCAATGCAAGGTTTTCTTTTTTTTTTTTTCCAATGCAAGGTTTTCAACTGGCGACCTCAGTGTTCCCAGGTCGACGCTTTTTCCACTGCGCCACCACAGGTCAGGCTGCTCTTCCTTCTTAAAGAGGACAAAACTCCTTAAAGGAGGGGGATGGGGGGCACAAATGGGAAGATGGTGCCTTGACCTCAGATGGGCTCTCTCCCCCATTTCTTGATCCAGAACCACCCCAGCCCCACCCCACAAATGGAATCTGTTTGAGGTCACAGGGGTTTGAGAGGAGGTGGGGTCACATCCAGGAACAGGTTAAAGTTCAAGTCTAAAATGCCCCCAGAAAATACCCCACTGCAGGTCCTGGTACCTGCCAAGCCCTGGGGACCCCTAAACTTCCAGAAGCTGAGGCTGTGCCTGTGTGCTTGGGCAGTGGGACCTGGAGTCCCCTTCAGGTGATAATAACTTCAGATACCCAGAACCAGAGGGACCAGCAGGGCAGGCTCTCCCGGCTCAACTGCTCCATTCTGGCTGAAAATGAGGTAGAACCGTGCCAACCCCCTTCCCCTCTTCAGACCTTAGGTAGAGGGAGCAGCCTCAAGGAAGACTGGTCCCCTCTGAGGGGCTGAGGGAGTAGGAGGAATTTGTGACAATCCGAGTCCCCAATACATTCGAGGACTTGCAGGGTGGGGCGGTGAGGGTGGGCAGAGGGCTATCTGCTGGGCTGTATGCAGACCACAACCTTCCTTGGAGGTAACAGCTCTTGAAGTGCCAAAGGGCCAGACAGCTTTGACCTCAGTGGGGACAGGGCATCAACCACAACTTGCTCCCAAGAAGTCTAGGGCTCGAGGTTCCCGCCCGCTGCCGGCTGAAGCCTACACGTGGATGGCAATTCGGCGCCAGCCTCAGCAGTTTGGTCGGTGAAGCTTGGCGCAAGCGAACTCCTGGAGACAAGCGCCCCATCCATGCACATTGGCAGAATAAGGCGATGGGAGGCTTCTCGCTTTGCTTTGCCATGTGGAGGAGAACAGGGAATTTTGTGTGGTTTTATCCACAAGGAGCTGAAATCGCCAGTAGACTCTCTCATGTGTCTGAGTCTGGGCTCTGTGCGCGTCTGGTTACGTGTGTTTGTATTTGGTGTATGTGTAATTGCAACGTTCTTGTGTGTGTTCGCGCGCCCATGTGCGCCCCGTGGGTGGAGGGGGTCTTAGACCCCCATCCCTCCCTTCCCAGCGAGACGCGCGCTGGTGGTCATTCCTCCCGACTGCATCCTGGTAACCTTGCTCCGAGAAGACTGGCGCCGGGAAGACTGCTGCGGCTGCTGAGGCAGATCCCTGCTCTGAGCAATGAGTTATTACTGCTTTTAGGAAAGGGCAAGGCCCGGGGGGCGCGGGAAAGTGGAGGGGCTCACGCCTTTGCTAGGCTCGAAGGCTCCGTGCACGCCCGCCTCCTCCAAGCACCGGTCCGGCGCGCCTCAGCGGGCCAGGCGTCCGCGGACCTTCCGCTCCCAGCCTTCACTTAAGTGCCGGAGAGACCTGCTTCTTAGTTCAAGAATTTCTAGCTTCCCTGGGCGCTCCTACTGGAGTCGAGCGCCACCGGAAAGATTCCAGCAGTCCCGGGATGGGACGACCTGACCCGAAATGCTGCTTTCCTACTTCCCACCCCGCCCGCCTAGAGCGGCCCTAGGTCCTGTGACTGCCGTTCTTCCAAATGAACTTGAAACTTCTCTGTGTCTTTGGATACTCGGTCCCGGTGATAATGTAGGAGAACTCCACTGCCCGGGCTAAAGCCCCTCTAGAGTTTCATTGGGAAAATGGGGGAGGAGGGGGTGACTCCTATGTCCCCACCCCAGCATCCGCACACCCACCCCCAAGTACCCGCCGCCCAGCTCACTGCGCCCTCTTGCGTGGCTGAACGTGGCCGAGATAAGGCCTAATTTTTACCTGAAATCAGATCGTTACAGTCTGTGGGCAATGACTTCTTTCACTTCTGAGAACGGCCCAGACAGAGAAAGGTGGAGGGAGCTTGGGGGCAGCAGGGGCCTGCTAGCTGCGGTGAATATAAAGCACCAACCTCTCCCATCTCCCTCCTCAGCGGCTCCTCTACCAGGTGTATAGCTGCCAAGTTATTCTCTTTAACGCCAGAACTGGATTCAAGTACCTCGTACTTACATGTTCTTGGGAAATCCTGGTTTCAGAATTTCAATATGGGGGGTGGGAGGAAACAGATTTTGGTACTAAAGACACAACTGGGGTACGAAGAGCATCCTGCAGTTTGAGTAGCAGAGCTTGTGGAAGGAATGAAGGAACAGCCCCAGCCTGGGGCTGGAACCTAGGTCAGGTGGGGAGGCTGCCCACCCTTCTTGTGTCACATTTGGGGCTAACAGCTGGCTCCCGTTCCCCTTTAACTTGCGGTCCGTCTTGGGGCCTCTCTCTTCTCTCTTTCCTGCCTGGTCTCCCCCTCCCCTCTCCACTGTGCACCATCCTCTAGGGGTTCAGCTTGGTGAGTGGGGATGTTGACAGGGTTGGAAATGGTCAGCTTTGCACCCTTGGGCTGTGCTCCCGGGTGTCTGATGCGCCTGACCAGAAGGCTAAATCTGGGACATCTCCTTAGTCCCCGGGCCCACATCTGGAAGGAATGTTTTTGAATGTGCTCAAGCAAATGGGTCAAAGTGGAGAAGAAGCTAAACTAGACCAGGGCACCTTCCCACTCTGGCCACGGACTGAGGGTGGTCCTACAATGACCAGCTGACCTCACCACCCCCGCAGGAGCATCGGTCTCCATGAGAACCAGCTCCCTCAAAGGGATGGTTGACCCTAAGAGGCCTTGTGCCCTTCCCACGGCTCGGTGGCAAGTAGACCTGGGTGATCAGGTTTGTTGGGAACATCTACTTGTTTTAAAATTTCCCAGAAGAACTTTATACAAACTCCAGGCATTTTGTAATTTTGAAGGAAGGGGGGACCCGTCTAGGAGAGATGTTTGATTCTTCAACCTTAAAAAGAAACAAACAAAAAAACAACTTTGTGGATAGGGGTAGAGGTGCCGTTTTGTAGACCTATCACTGGCCAAATGTGAGCCAGGAGGTCTGGGGCTCTGCCTTAGTGTGAATTGAACAAGGCACCACCCTTGCAACTGTTTGGGCATCTTTATAGCCATCCCAGGCTTGGCCTTTCAGCCCTAACTGCTGTGGTCTGCCTGTCCACACCTGAGCAAGAGGCCAGCTGTGCTGGAATTGCCTCAAAGCTCCAGGCCAGGCACTGAGTGGCCACTTGGGAGTGTGGGCTGTGGCCAGGTTAACCCATCCTGGTCCTGGCACCCCCATCTTCTCCATCCCAATTCTGCGTCTGTGGGAAACCTGCAAGCACACTCATTGCACGCTCATGGGGTCCTGACTCTCCACGGGGAAGTGCATCTGCCCCTAACAGATTCAATGGCCAACTCAGCTCTCAGGGTCACCAAGCACGGGTTCAGTGGCCATTGGCAGGCTGCAGGCTCAGACGCCTCTGAACTGGTGGAACCACTAAGCCCCAGGCCAATCTCTGCAACAAAGTGGCTCTGAGGTTTCAGCACTTACCCCCAAAACTCTGTTTCCACCACAGCTGCTAGGCCCTGAAGCACCAGGGGACTAAGTTCCAGCACAGAGATCCCTGACCATACTGTCCATATCACCCAGCCAGCCAAGCAGCCTTTCTTTACAAACCATAGTAAACATTTTATTTACAAGTTTGTGGCAACCTAAGTGCAGCACGTCTTTGTGGAAGGAACTGAGGAGTAGCATGTCAGTGTGAGCTGTTTGTATCCTGGGCGAAGTGTCGGGCAGGAGCACTGAGACTCCCACCACCACTGCGCTGTGCGGGCCAGCGAGGGCTAAGATGCCAGCGTAGGGAAGGCGCCTTCTTCGCTGCTCTCTGGTCCTGTCCCCGCGGCCACCATAAAGTAGGCACAAGATCCAGCCACGCTGCGAGGCTGGGAGTCTACACGCAGGATCCGGGTCCCCTCTGCGCTTGTCCAGTCTATAGCCCTCCGAGGGGCGGCTGCGCGGGCTCGGGGCTTTTGGGAGCGCTGCTGAAGGTGGGCTGGGGCGCAGGGAGCAACTCCGGGGCAATACCGCTGCCGCTGCCAAGGCCGCCGGCGATCCCCGCGCTGATGCTGCTGCCGCCGAGACCGCTGAAGCTAAAACTGCCGCTTCCCCCGCTCCCACCACTGCCGCCCGGGAGGAGCGAGCCGGAGACCGGCGCCTTGATGACCGTGGTTTGGTGCGGAGACCGCTCGGTCCCCTCAGTCCGCTCGGTGTCACTGGGGGCCATGTCCAGAGACTCCGAGTCACTGCTGTCGCTCTCGGCCTCGCCCTCCGAGCGGCTGGGGCTTTGCTCCTCCTGCTCACCGTCTGCAGATGGGGCTCCGCCTGCCAGCTTCTCGTCCGCCTCCTTGTCTTTGTCCTTTTGGGCCTGGGCCTCCTTAGAGTGCCGCCACTTCATCCGCCGGTTCTGGAACCACACCTTCACCTGCTCCGCAAAGGAGACAAGAAGCGACACCGAGATGAGACGCAGGCTCACTGTAATCCCACCGGCGCACCCCGAAAGAAAAGGATGAGAAAGCTGCGCTAATTATTCCCAGCACATCTAAGACAGGGCAGGCATTGTGCTAGGTGCAGGGGCCCAGAGGCTGCCCCGGGGAAAGAACGAAGTCCCAGCCCAACGGATGCACTAGGCCTGTTTCTCAAAGTGTGTCTCTCCAGACCTCCAGCCTGAAGTGACTTGGAGACTTGTTGAAAGTGAGCTTCTTGCACCCCGCCTGCAAACCACAGAGGATCTCAACTCTAAATGGATGCTTCCTTAACCCCACTTGAGTTAGGACCCTGGCAAGAATCTGATTATAGAATTATTGACCCCTGGCCCTGGGTAGGGGGAGCACATTTTCCCAAGATTTTGCACACAATTTCAAGGGTTTGATGAACCAGTGTTAAGAATTCCTGCTAAATTGGTCCATCCTCTAATGCCACTAAGGCAATTCCCTACAAAAGCTATTATTTGTAGGGAGGAACCATAGGAAACACAGGGGGGAAGCAGGTTGAAAGCATTGACCCCAGTGGGGCGGGGGCACCACTGGACCTTCAGTAGAAGAGCATTTTCCAATCAGAAGCTGATTAGGACCCAGCTCCTACCCAGAATAAACTAATCCTACTGTAGGATCAGAAAATGTTGGGATTAAACCAGTGCATAAAGGAGGAAGGGGGTAGGGATGGGGCGGGGAATCTATATAAATATATATGATCCCCTGGGGGACCCAATGTGTTCACACAAGTTCCAGCTTCCCTTTTAAAAATAACATCCACAGCTGGTGGAAAACGGCTGGGCTCTTCCAGCCTGTATGCTGGGGAGGGGAGCTGTGCAATGGGGGACAGAAAGACACAGAGATGGGGGTGCACTAAGGAAACCCTTCAAAAGAGCCTGCTTTGAGCTTCTGCCCTGTTCAGAACACTCAGCACCCAGGGAGCAAGGGCCACTGCTGTGGGCTGTGGCAGAATGGCGACTTCCCTAGTTTCAAAACTCAAAAAAAGAAAAAGAAAAGTCCAGCTCTTGAATTGGAGAAAAGAGAAAAAAAATTGAATTCAGACACTGAAGTCAGGCATGATCAATTTGCTATTTTCTTGAAAAAGTATTCAAGTATGCAGAACCCAGAACCTGCTGAAATGCTCTTAAGCATTCTAAGAAATCATTTTTTCCCCTTTCTCTCCTTCGCTCCCCCCCCCCCGAGATTTTCTTTCCTTCAGAATTTATGCCGTTAGAAAATCGGACTGTGGCCGCTCCAAGCGGGCTTCTTGCCCTAGCGGGCCAAGTAATTCCGTTTGAAATGATGTTTTCACTTCCTCACAACTGGGGATTTCACAATCCAGCAGCAGCAGCAGCAAAAGGAGGAGGAGGAGGGAGGGAGGGTGGGAGGGAGAGAATAAAAAGTCAACAACAATCTCTTGACTTTGGATTTTTATCTCTTCTGAAATAAACTGCTTCCTACAGCGAATTGCACTAGAGTGGAGTACATAATTATTGTCTCCCACAGCCTATTTGCTTTCTCAGCGGTTCTTTTGCCTGTTGGCCAAAATAAACAGACACTGCTTATTGGCATATATCTTTGGGGACGGGCTATGCTTTCCGTCCTTCTCCTCCCCCACCCTCTTCTCTCCTGCCTCAAGTTGGGAAGTCCACAAAGTGTCCTGAAATTCAAAACCTCGTGTTTCCCGGGCAGGAGAATGGGTCGGGGAGGAGGGGTCCTTGGACTGGGAAGCCACGGGCAGGCTGCCCCCGAGGAGCTGTGCATTGGAGCGGCAGCTGGCTTACCTGTGCATCAGTGAGGCCCAGCATCGCAGCCAGCTGCTTTCGGTCTGGCTTGGTCACGTACTTTTGAATCTCAAATCTCTTCTCCAGGCCTTTCCTCTGCAGGTTGGAGAAGACTGCCCGAGACCAGGAGCGCTTCCTCTTGTACGTCTGGGGCATAGTGTCCTTCGTGAGCACAGCATACGGACCTGCCGGGAGCGTGTGGGGAGCAGGAGGACTGAGTTAGTGCCCTGGCTGCGGCCTGCCGGCCTACCCGCCTGGGGTTTAAGCGCTGCTTAAATCTAGTTGTCGTAACAGTGGGCCCTACAGCATTTATAGTGCTCTCGTCCGAGGAAGGATTATACAGCTTTTGAGAAAGGTCTAAAGCAAGTGTATAGTGAGTTGAAGCCCAGAGGCTTGTCCATGGATTCCAAAGGAAAAATGTAAACTCGAGGCTTGCCCATCAGGCTTGCAAAAGGTCAGCGAAAATGTCCCTTGGGCCTGAAGTATCTAGAGGTGTGTGTGTGTGTGTGTGTGTGTGTGTGTGTGTGTGTGTGTTTTCACGTGCCCCCGAGAGCAGTGTGGATGCTATCTCCTGAGGGAAAGGGTTTGAGGTGTGTATGGTAATAAGCAACCCATCTTGCGGCTGTATTTTCAAAGCACCCTCTCCAGTGAAAAGACTAGGAAAAGCCCACCCTATCCCACCCGCCTAGGCACACACTTTCTTGGCTCCCCAGTTCCCCACCCCTTTCCTCCCGGAGCCCACCGGAGAGTGAGCCAGCTCAGGGAGAAATCTTTCGCTTTCTGTCTTCCGACATAGTGGCCTCCGGCACCAACTCCGGGGTTGCTACACTGCTGTCGCCACGTGAGGCGTCAGTCCTGAGTTTGCTGTCGGCGGCCTCGCCTGTTCCGTACCTGGAAACGTATCTTGAAACTGATGCTGAATTGAATTTCTCGGGTTCGAGCTTAAGGGACTGAGGATGGCAGAAGCTTCGTTAATAGGATCTAGAGAAGCGAATAACTGGCTGGCGGAAGGCTGCAGGCCGGGGAGATGCAGTCCCGCGGACCGCCCGCTCGTTAGCAGGGACGTGAGATCTGAGGACCAAGCAAAGGAAAAGCTGGTTACACTTCAGAGCAAACCCACACTCTTTGGGCGGATTTGTCCCTCCCTTCCCCGGAGCCCTCTCTTTGGTTTTCCTGGAGCAAAGTCAAAAGGGACCCCTATCTCCACCCCGAAACCCCTCTCTCCCGACTGCAGCCAACCAAGGGGCGATACACAAAATGTCCAGGGTGTTTCTCATATGCCCACGTCCATGCTAGTATAGCAGGGAAGAGCTTTACATAAAACAGCCAAAAACGAAGTCACTTTCAGGTGCCCTTTAAGAATTCCACAGACTTAAACCCTCTGCGGGAAGGAGCCCCCACTCTGCTCTCTCATCTGGGGAATTGAGTAGATTTGTTTCGCTACATTCTCTGGGTGGAATTTCACTCGAAATCAGTAAGTTGACGGAAAAGTGTTCCCCCAAAGGGTTTTCCCTAACAAATAATATAGTTTTTTTTCTCTAGATTTGTGATTAAAAAGAAACAGGTAATAATCATTTTATCAAATGTTTACCCCAGTCTTTTTTTATGAATATTGATCCTGTGAAGTGTTTTTAAGACATTCCTGGAGAGAGCAGGTGCGTTTTAAACCTGGTTTTTCAAAGTCTTCTCACTATTTATTTCCTTCTCTCTCCTTTTACCAATTTATCCTTAATTGTAAAAACACTCAAAGGCACCCCAAACTCGCCCCGGGGACAAGGGTGCCTCAGGGCCCTGACCAGAGGCCGGCAGCCTCTCTCCCAAGACCTACCTCTCAGCGTGTTGCCTTCCTTGACTTTTGGGTCAAATTCTGCGGACAAAATGCGGTCAATTCCAAATTTAAGGTCCTTGCTGGAGGGGGCTGGGGCCGAGACGCTATGGTGGGGGTTCGGAAGCCCCCGCGCGCCGGAGGCTGTAGGCTGTAAGGCGCTGGCCCGGGGCAGAGGCGGAGGCTGCTGCTGCTGCGGTTGTTGCTGCTGCGGCTGTGGGTGATGGTGGTGGTAGGCGGCCGAGAGCGGCGACAGCCGCTGCGGGAAACCAGTCGGGACTTCGGAGGGCGCCACCACCGGGGTGGGTCGAAGCGGGGACCTGGCGGCAGCTTGGAAAGAGGCGTGCGGGTGAGCTGAGCCCAAGTGCGCAGTGAGGGCGGCGGCCGAGGCTCCCGCCAGGCCCTCCGGGGCTGCCCCCGGCTCCCCCACACCCGCGTGCAGGATGTCTGCTATGCAGAAGGAGGGTTTCTTGACCGCGGCGGGGTCTAGGGGGAAGGAGCAGCCACCCGGGCCAGCCGAAGAGCAGTAAGCGGCCGACCAGAGGCTGAAGTTGGAGGCGTAGAAGGGAGCCAGCCCGGCGGCGAACATCCTGGCGGGGTGCGTCTAGTGGCCGCCGCGGCCTGGCCTGGCCGGGCCCGGCCGGGTGGATGGGTGGGTGGATGCGCGGGGAGGATCGTGCTGAGTCCAGGAAGAGACAGCTGCCCAGCCGAGGACGATCCGCTTTCGCTTCTCCGTCCGCTCTGAAGAGAGGCCAGGGAGCCCTAGCGCCACCGAGGGAGCAGGCGAGGGCCGGATCCCGGCCGGTCACAGTCGGCCCTGACCTCACTTTGAAGGCGGCACGGGACCCGCGTTCCCCGCGGACTAGAGACGAGCGAGGGCGCTGGAGCTGCTAGCGGCTGGCGCGGCGGCTCCGCACACACAAGGGAAGCCGGGGAGACAGGGGACGGGCACCGAAAGAAAAACCCAAACTGCTAAACCCTAAAGAGCTAAATTTAAAACAACAACAATAATAATCCGTTAGTTTAAAAAAAAAGTATTAAGAAAAAAAAAATCCTCTCTAAAAACTCCCAAACTTTTGGCAGGAGCTTTCGAGTCAGACTTAGGGTAGGACCTCAATCTGAGCGCTCATTGGTCACCCTCATGACCAATAGGAGCGGGGAGTAGAGGGAAATTGGCATAGAGGGGCGTGGCCCTCCCATCGGCCCCGCCCCAGCCACGCCAAAGCGTTTTGCTGCTGCGGCGTGGGCCGAGCAAGGTCCGGAGAGTCCCTCTCCGCCGCTCCAGGGAATTCTGACCCTCCAGTAACTTCTTCAGCATTGAACTGTCACCGGACGTGGAGAGTTGGTCATAAAGATATTGTATTACACGCCTGTGAAAACTGACGGTCCCGCGTAATTATCGTGGGTGCAAAGCCCGCCTCTCGGAACGCGCTGGGGGCCCCCCAAGTGTCCTTCTCTTTACATCACTCCGGCCCAATTTTTCTCCAGACCCAGCCTTTATCGTGAGAATTGGTGTCCTCCGCAAGGTCTTTCGCACCCCACGCTGCCCAGCCCCAAGCTCTTATGCGGGAATGTTGGAGCCCTGGGTCCCCGCCCAAGTTAGCACCGCGTCCTCCTAACTGCCTCCGAGAACCTAGGGCAAGAGAGGAGGGGCGGTCGCAAATTAGCTTTATTCTGAGCTGTCAAACGGTGACAACTTGAACAAGTCACTTTTCAAACAAAATAAGATGGATGTCTCCCAACGACTGCCCTGGACGCAGCCAAACTTTCCCCGGAGCCTCAAAGACCACAAAGCAGGCCGCCGACCGAAACCCGGGAGAGCGGCACATGCGTCCCCTCCTCGGCTGCACCTTGTAGGAAATGTCACCCTCCCTCCTCCGCCACATCCCTGGATCACGTGGGCTCCGTTGTTTTGCAAGTGCCTAAACAAGCAGATTTCCTCGGGGTTAAATACTACTTTCAATTCATCGACAGCTTCCCTAGGAACCTCTTGGGCCTGGTCTCAGAGAGAAGCTGCAGGGACGGCCGGCGTGTTCCTTTCGCACTTCGAGTCTTTGGAGCGCAGGGTGGGTGCAGTGGGGGGTTTTCTGCAACATCAACATCTCTATTTTAAGAATTCGTTCTCTTTTAAATTATAGTCAGAATGGATTTCCCCACCCCTCTCCCAAACAAACCACAGGCCACCCAGATGAGCTCTTCTTGCACATTTTCAGGAAGAAAATAAAATAATAACAATAATGAAACCACATAAATCTTTTGTTTTCGATTGTCATAATAAGCACCTCTTAACAGAGCAGCTGTAGTTCTGCGTCATTTTTTTCCAGAAAGACCTTTCAATATAGTTGCAATAAAGCTTCTGTGGCATTTTTTAATTTCACTTCAGCACGAAGGTTTCTTACTAAATAAACCCAGGAAGGCAACTGAACTTGCCGTGCTTATCTCGAGTTTAGGATTTGGGCTAATTAAATTATTTTGTAATGGTTTCTGGCCCTTTGTTGCAGATGTTGTCATTTTAGCTTTTTCTCCTGGAAAGTTATCAATCACTAATCAATCACATCCCCGTCCCGTCCGTGTCTCTCTCTCTCTCTCTCTCTCTCTCTCTCTCTTTTTGCTAAAGGGTTTTCCTGTTCTGCTCTTTGCAGCCAGGGCAGAGGTGGTATTTCCAGCGATGGAATGGAGGGATGTGATGGGTGGAGGGTCCCGGCAACTCGGGCGAGAGACGCAGGAAAACCAACCCTTCTATTTCTAGCCAGAGGACAAGGAGTTACAAGTATAAAGCCACTTGAGACGTTGGACCCTCTCTGAAAGCCTCCAGGAGAGGCAATGCAAGCAAAGGCTAAGGATTCAGGCGGGAGTCGGGTGGGAGGGAGAGGCCTCTTCATCTTCACAGACCTCAGTGAAGTCACTAGCGCAAGTGCGTGTTGCTCTTTTCTAGGGTCACTTCCAATTCGGCTGCAATTCCAATTTGACTGCCAACATTCCAACCACAGCCTAAACGCAATCTCAAGGTTCTAAGAGATGCATTTAAGACCCACCCCAGGACACCTACCTTCCTTGCCCCCCCCCACAATAAAACGCGACCCTCAGGGGTGGGCGCGGGATGCAGACTGGACGGAATATGGGCCCTCCGGGTTTCCCGTGGGACCCACGACCCGCATCTGCAGCACTTAAAGGACAGATGAGCGGGACAGGCGGGGCGAAGGTGAGGAAGGAAAGCCAGGTTTCCCTGCTAGGTAGCAGCCCGGCCGCACGCTTCTCTTTCCGCGGAAGATCCGCCGCTCGAGTGTAAATTGCACCTTGTCCTGCACACCCCTGGGCCTTCTCAGACCCTCGGCTTCGTTGCAACCTCATTAGCGCCTCCGTGGGCGACGCGGAGCTCCCTTTAGGAAATACGAAAAGGGAAACCTTTGGAACGATCCCCTGCCTCCCTTCCTCCCCGCTCCTATGCACTCCTTTCCTGGACCCAAGCCTGTTCTCTGACTGCCCGTAGCCCTCTTCTGAGCCCGCAGGCTCCCCTTCTCCTGACTCCCCACCCCTCTGAACCAAGAAAGCAGCAGGAAACCCTGCTCGCCGGAGTTCAAGTCATCTCCTGTTTTTTGATGGGCTCAAACTCGTACCAAATGAGCGGATGTGCCTGCGAGATTGGTCTCAAAATAGACGCGGCCTTAGTATTTTAGGGTACTGCAGAAATCCTTATTTCTTCCGGAGAAAAACTCTATAATGACTCTTAGCACTTCCCCTTTTAATATTTGTGCAACTTTATCTCCACCGACAAGTTGCTCGGGTGACGCAAATCCGCCCCTGTGTATTAGAACTACCAAAATAAATGCGCGGAAATCAATTCCCTTCTAGCAATGAAAATATATGCAGCTGCGACTTTCCCCTTTAATCTTTGCTTTCCTAGCGGCTCTGAGCTGTGGCGAAATGAGCTGGTCAAAGAGCAATTGAGCCCGGCGGGGAGGCTCTGGGGCAGAGACTAGAGTCTCCAGGCCTGGTAGCCACAGGCCCCAGGCTCCATCCAGCAGGAGGGAAGAGGGCCCAAGGAAAGCGAATGGACTTGCGCTTAAAGGTGGCCGCGGCGCTATCTTTGAAGGAAGCTCATTTATAAAGATGATTTTGTCTGAGACTGCAGAGTTGCCCCAGCAAATTACACTTGATAATGAGAGAGTCCTTTATACTGAAAGATTAAACAGACTTGCTGATCAATTCTGAGGACCGTTTTTAATGCATATGACTCTTCCTTCTGTACTCCTGGGTGGACACAGTCAAGCTATCTCGCCATACTGAGGGTGCACGGTGCCATAGAAGGTCCGTTTTATAACATAACAATGGGGTTTAAGGACGTTTAGGATTGAAAATGAGGAGCTCAAATCAGAGGTTTATGCATTGATTGAAACACGGATGTCCCATCACCCTTTGGTTGTCCCTGTCTTCAGAGCCTCCATACTTAAACCCCCAGTGCAAATTTTTGTCCTAAATGTGAAGACACAGATAACACAGCAGTTGAGCAGAAAAGCTCGATGAGAATGAACGCTGATTTTTGCTTATTACAGTCACATAACTTTGCAAGGATTCAAGCTGTCCAGTTCTGCTATCTGCTTTGTCTTTTCTTATAGATTCTGGGCAAAGTAATGTGCAAGGCAGGGCTCGTGTACCCCCTCTTCCACCCCACTTTCATCTTAAATATTCTTTCAAACATGGTAACTCCTGGTTTCTAAGAAAGAGAGAGAAACAAATATTCACAGTGAGAAAGACAAGGAAAGAAAGCTTGCCCAGGCATCTGAGGAACTAGGAGATTTGCAGTGATGTTGGAATCTGCTTATAGTCTGCCTGTCATTCTGCCAGGTGAAAATTTATAGATGGCTAGGCCCAGTGCTCAAATTTAGTGAAGGTGTTGGACTTCTGTTTATTTGTTTGTTTTGTTTTGGTGGATGCTATATATTATAGTTTAGGACTCCAGAGACTCCTCCCTATGCCACCCCCAACCGTTGAATTATTCTGAGTAGGCCACAACTCTCTTCTGCTGGAAACTTTAGTATTCCAGAATTATACAGAGTTCCTGTGCCTTTTGAAAGTAGACTTCCATACGGGGTAAGAAAGGCAAGTAACCATGTGATAAGATCATGAGGTCTAAGTCACTTGACTTAGTTCTTTTGCTTTTTCTGACTTCCCAGGTATGGCAGACTCACAGATGGCCATCCCTTTGTGTGGCCATAGCCCTGCCCATGACCTCTTGCCCGCACATCTGGCTTTAGAGCCTCAGACATCCCTTTGGTTCTGGTCCCATTTGCCTTCCTTTTCCCTATTACTAGAATATACCATTTCACATGTAGGTACCATTTCTTTCACTCCATTCCATGTATACACACACACACACACACACACACACTGGAGAAGGGTAGGGTTTTCTCCTGCTGCAAACAGGTACCTCTCTCTCTCTCCAAGTCCCTTTTTACAGGCCTAGCCAAGAAAGACCTCAGACCTCATAAAACTTAACATGACACATTGTAACACAGACTCACATATATTTGCCGTGAAATCATGTCCCCGTAAGACTAAAATATGAGAGCCCATTTTTAACACATGAGAAACTTAGTACTTCATTGAACAGACCTTCTATTTAGTAGTTGGATAGAACCCTCTCCTACTCTCAACATATCAGCCACCTGCCTTGGGGAAGCTGGCTTCGTTGCCTGAATTACTGAACCTGAAAGTGGGAGGGGAGGCCTCTAGTGAGCGAGTTCGATGTTAAGATAGGAGACGGAGGTGTAGGTCTGGCACTGAGAGGAAGAGAGGTAAGTCATTCCCAAAGCAATATTTATCTAAAAAAACAAACAAATCCTTTCTTTCCTTTGAGACAAGTTTCCCAAGTTAGAGCACAGGTTTTGAGGACCAGAATAGGGACTCAACCCAGACTTATGAGGCAGAAATAGGAAGAGACCCTATGAAGGTAGAGGATTCCAGAGCCAAAGTGAGGGACTTCGTAGATAGAGCTTAAGGGTTGTCCCATCTCAGTGGTACCCATCTGTCCACCTGAACCCCACCAAAATTGAGACATCTCTGGACTTAATGGCAGAATCTTGCCGGTCCTGACACAACCCACTAGGCCCCAGCATCTCCATCCCTTGATGAGCCCGCTTAGTACCAAAAGTTGGTTCTCTGCTGACACCTGCTGGGCCATCTCTGCATTGCTGTCTGGCAGCGCCTGTCCGGTGCGAGCAACCTTGTGATGAAAGCTGGCTCTTCCTTTTGGGAAAACGCAGGTTTCTAAAATTGGCCTGGGCCAGCAGCTGTTTCCTTCCATACTGCAGACAATATGGAAAGATCTTGTATTATGTGTTTTAAATTACCAGACAGGGTGAGGGAAGCCGTCTCCCTTCAGTGATAACACCTTATATTTCACAGGTCTCGAGGTCAGTTTTCATGTATTAGCTCACGTATTCTTTAACGTAATCAGAGGAGGTATTATCATCCTGATTTGAGTTTAGGAAGTTGATCCTCAAAGAGGTTAAGTGGCTTGCCCGAGGTTACAGAGTTAGGAAATGGTGTTCCAGAAAGAAGAGGCAACATATTCTGACTTACCAGTAAGAACTCTATCACTCAGTCAATTTCTTTAGCGGAAACAGTTTATTCAAAGGAAAAAACTCTCTACTCTCACTCAGAATGTGCATGGGTTTCAGGCAAAGGGGCTGAAGAATAGAATTCTAACCCAGAATTGTCACAGGAACACTGGTAAACAAGGACAGATTGGTGACTGCATCACTAGTTTGTGTCTCAGAGTATTAGGGAGACCCTAAATCACAGTGGGGTTTACCAGGTTTTTCTTTCTTTCCATTTGATAAGGGGAATACATAAAGAGATTCTGAACAAGATACAACCAAGGACACAGCTCTCTTTGGGTCACAGAGAAAACAGCGTGGGTACATTGGGCACAGGTTCCCAGAAGTGTGCTGAAGATGGAGAGTGGAGGATGGCATTTTAGAGTTTTTCTTGGGTCTGTGCCCTCTGTCCACAGTGTCGTAAATGGTAAGAAGGGAGGAAGATGGGTCCTCCACACCCTGGAGCTCTGCCATTCACTTCCCCCGAACAGCACCAAATGGCTTTGTAAGAATTCAATGCCCTATTTGACTCCAAATAAGTAGTTCACTTTTGAAGTGAATAGCCATTCACTAGTACAGTGGTTCTTAACCTGGGTTCTATTGAACCCTAGGTGTTTGATGAGTTGGTCTCAGGGGTTCGGAGAAGCCTCTGCCGTGGAGGCCAGAATAAAGTAATACCATAATTTGTTGTAAGTTCAGGCACTTTGTTGGTTTTGTTCTTTGAGCAAGGTGATGTTCATGCACGGCTCATTTTGTGCACCAGTAAAAAAACATATACCTATGTCTTGAATTTGGAAAAAAAAATCATATTTTATTTATCACTAAAGAAGGGTTCGGTGAATGCACATATGAAACTGGTGGGTTCAGTACCTCAAAAAAGGTATAACTGTATCATAGCTATTTCATGTAGATTCAGGTATTTTCATGGTTGGCGACGGCTCTTTTGTCTGAGTCTTATATATATAAATGCCCATAATACTAGTTTTCAAGGGTCTTGAGGGAAAATTAGACTTGTAAAGAAGTAAAAAGGCAAATCATGGGGTCACAAAGGACTTCAGTGGGACCAGGATCCTGCTAACCAGTGTCCACCTAGTTCAGCCTGGTTATCGAAACTTTGTTCTCTAGACAGAAGCAGGAGAGGTGGGGGTTGTATAGACAGAGACAAAAGTCAAGAATGTCAGCTCTTTAGGGGGTGGAAGTGAGAGGATAATCAGTGATTTCATCTTGAAACAGTCCCTATTAGAGACAATATTGTATCAGAACATGCATCTGTTTTCCATCAAAAACTTGTAGAAGGAGCACCTGTTGAGAAGTTAGTGGCTCCCAGTTCTAGGGTTAGTTTTTCGCTGGTGTGGTTGCTGCTTTCACCCAGAGACACTGAAAAAAAGCACGCGATTCTTCAACGTGAACAATCATGTTTGAGTTCAGATTTTTGAACTCAGGACTGAGAGCTGTGTCTATTTGTAACTGGAAACACATTTAAAAGACAAAAAAGCTCTTAGGTTCAAAACAGAATAGGTGTGGGTGATTTGGAATGGCCATAGCCTGTTGAAGAAGTGAAGGTTTGGAACACAAAAGAACTACTACCTCCATATCATCACTTTGTAGGAAATTAAAGACAATCAGGGTACATTTACTCTTGGGTGGGGGTATCTTATTATTCATTGAGTGGTTAGCTTTATCATCACTGTAACAAACACATTTTCCTGTCAATTATGACATTACTCTTCCTCTCCTCATCCCCACCAGCACTAGATGTTAGTGGTCCTTTTAACTTCTACCAATCTGATATTATATTTCAATTTGCATTTCCTGACTTCTGCTAAGAGTGCCTGATTTGCCTACTCTCTGGTTGTAGACATTAATTTTTGCTGTTCTAGAGCACAGATAACTCTCCAAGTGCTCCTTGTTTCCAACATGCCTAAGTCAGGAAGAACCCCAAACTACATGAGCCCTCCACACAGACCTGCCACCTCTCTCCAGCAGTCAGTGCACACGCCACCTTTGGCATCAGGCTGGCCATGATCAGAATTCAATGAGTGGCACAGACTATGTCCAATCTATATGCTCAAATAATAAGAAGTCACTCTGTTGATATTGAGGCATCTGTGCATTACTAAAAGGGAATCACCCTGAAGGTTTATGCTATCCCAGCAACTACATGTAGTTTGGAAACAGGCCTAGGGAGGCATTTATTCAAACTGTCTCCCCCTCCACTCTTCTCGCCCTGAATCATAACACCCCTGTCACATTTTTTCCTTTGCAACCTGAGAGTGGTGTCTATTTTGGTTGTGGTCTAAGCCTCAATGCAAGCTCCAGGACTTAGGCTCTGAGAGCAGCTTTAGATGTTTCCTCTTTTCTCGCCCCACCCTTCTTTCCACCTCAGCCATGCACGATGGAGAATTCCACAGGAACGGTGACATCTTGGGTTCTCAAGAGGCAGGAGCTCAAGACTCCGGCCTGTTGATTTTAAGAGGCCTTTCTGCAGGTTCCCAAAGACAGCAGGAAGTTTGGCACAGACAGTCTGCTATCCCAACCTGCTGGCAAGTAGAAAGGTTTTAGCCACCCTCTCCCCTCCTTCTCCCTTCCTTCCCTCCCCCATGACATGTACAATGTCGCCATCAAGGTCACATAGAATCTTACTCTGAAATTTCTCTTAGAATTTTCCAAACCAGTTGCCAAGGCCCCTGGGTCAATCTCCCTGCCTCACACCTAAGATAAACAAAAATAGGGAGTAGGGGTCTCAGCTCCCTGCTCAGCACTGGCAGACATTATCACTTGTCCCTCTGATCAAGCCCTGGAAGGGGCTGTCCTTAGCATTTCCATTTAGCCCGGGGAAACCAAGTTAGGTAACTAGGCTGAGGTCACAGTAAGTGATGCACACTGGACTCGAACTAGCTTGTTTTGGCCACTAGGAACCTAGTTCATCTCTTCTCCAGTCTCCCTGTGTTCTTATTCTTTCTACACTTCAAAAATGAAGTAGAAATTAAGACATTTTTAGATGGATAAAAATAACTATGCATATAAATAACTATATATACAGATGACAGGAGAGCTAATATGATGTCCTAGAATATGCCTAACACAAAATAAGGCTAGAATAGAGGAACAGTGGAACAAAACCAACATGAGAATGACACATGCAGAAAACAAAAACATAGGAGGTGTAAATCTTACCTTATTCATAATTATATTAAATGGAAATAGATTAAACACGCCGATCAAAAAGCAGAAATGAGCAGAATGGATTTTAAAAATATATGTTCTTACTTAGGCAATCTGCAAAAAACATACTAGACATTCAAAGACATAAACAGATTGCAAGTAAAAAAAGTTGAGAATGATATATCTTTTTCAAGTTGCTATCCTAATATCACACAAAACATACATTATGACCAAAATTGTTACTAGAGCCAAAAAAGACATTTTATAATGACAAAAGGGTCAATCCATCAAGAAGACATAATTATAATCACATATGTACTTAACATCAAAGCCCCAAATACACATAGCAAGTAGGGATAAAATATGAAGGAAGAAATAAATAATTTAGCAATAATAGTAGAAACCCCACTTTCAACAATGGATAGAATTAGATAGGAGATCAATGTGAAAAACAAAGACTGGAACAACACTACACATCAACCAGACCTAACAGACATGAATGAAACACTCAACCCAACAATAGAAGGATACACATTGCACATGGCATAGTCTCCATGATAGATCACATGTTAGACCATAAAACAAGTCTCATA
This sequence comes from Rhynchonycteris naso, assembly GCA_037038555.1. NCBI lineage: Eukaryota > Metazoa > Chordata > Mammalia > Chiroptera > Emballonuridae > Rhynchonycteris > Rhynchonycteris naso. Next base: position 206,542,261 of record CM072995.1, read on the forward strand.
AATTTAAAAGGATTTAAGTCATAAGGAATCTGTTCTCGTGCCACATGAAGCTAGAAATCAATAACAGAAAGAAATTTGGGAAATACATTAATACGTGAAAGTTAAATAACATACCCTCAAATAACCAATGGGTAAAAAAAGAAGAAAGAACAAAATAATCACAAGGGAAATTATAGACTATTTTGAGATAAATGAACATGAAAATACTATATAACAAAACTTACGAGATATAGGAAAATTGGTGCTTAGAGGAACATGCATAGATATAAACATCTATATCTTTTAAAAAAAGAAAGATCTCAAATCAATAACCTAACCTTTCACATTATGACTGGAGAAAGAAGACAATATTAAATCCAAAGCTAGCAGAAGAAAGGAAATAAGAGTGGAAATAAATGAATTAGAAAATTTTTAAATAGAGGGAAAATCAATGGCTTTTTGAGAAGATTGATAAAAACTGACAAACCTTTAGCTAGACTGACCAAGAAAAAGAGAGAAAAGTCTCAAATTACTAAAATCAGGACTAAAAGAGATGACCTTAAAGAATAAAAGTAACTAACTATAAAAGAATATTATGGACAATTGTATGACAAAATATTAGATAAAAATAGATGAATTGGAGAGAATTCTAGAAAGACACAAACCACAAAAACTGATTCAGAAAGAAATAGAAAATTTGAAAGATGTATAATGAATAAAATTAGTAATAAAAATACCCCAAAATAAAACCTTAAGTCAAAGACCCAGATGGCTTCATTAGTAGATTCTATCAACCCTTTAAAGAATTAACATGTGCTTCACAAACTTTTCCAAAAAATTAAAGGAAGAGATAACACTTCCCCACGTATTACATGAGGCCATTATTACCTTAATATCTAAATCAGACAAAGACGTCACAAGAAAAGTACACTACAATATCCCGTTAAATATAGATGCAAAAGTTGTCAACAAGGGTTACTTTGTTGGTCTTATGAAAGTGTTATTGGGATAGTTTACAGGTTAGTAAGACGATAGATAGATAGATAGATAGATAGATAGATAGATAGATAGATAGATAGATAGATAGATAGATATGTAGTTATAGATATATATATTATATAGCGTTATGGAACTCATACGTGTGTACTATATATCTACATAAATTTCACCGAACTCCAATCTTTTTTTCTTATATAATATTTAGATTTCCTTTTTCCTGTATAGATTTCAGTATTTATTAATGCCTGGGAAGCATAAAGTTATTTTAATAAATAACATTTAAGCAATGGTATTAGTACTTTATATCTTAAGTAGGATTACTATTTTTCAATGGGCCCCTTATATCTTGAAACAAAGCTTTCTTGGCCATTTAAGTAGCCGCCCCTTGCAAAAAGCACTTGGAAAACAGCTCTGTGATGTTCTTGGGAATTAAACCCAAAGCAGGATTCCTATTAAGTGACCAAGTAGAGTGGATGAATATGTGTTTGTGCCACTGACGGAGAAGGACTCTTCCTTCATTTCTCACTCTCTTTATTTGTCTGCCATTCTCCACCTTGTTGTATCTTTTCTTGCTCTCTCTCCCACTCACTCTCCTTCTGTTTTTTTTCTCTATGATTCTCCCCCCACCCTCCTCACCAGGTCTGATGAAGTTATTCCCAACAAGCACTCTGAGCAAACCCTCCTTGGTAGGCCTCCCTCCTGAGAATTAGGTGGCTGTGTCAATGTCTGTGGTGCCTATTTTTACTCTTGTGTTTGTCCGGCATCTGACGTGGTTCATCAGTCTCTCCAAAGACCCATTGTCCAGCACTTCAAGAAGAATGTTGTTATATTGACTGTTAGTGCGTCAGCCCGGCTCTCTCTGGAGGAACTCTTGGATGAAATTAGATAATTTCCATTAAGAGACTGTGCATTATTAGTCCCTGGTGCCAAACTAGAGAATAAGCCAAGATGACTATTTCTGGCTAGGCTTACCTCAGGAAGGACCTTCTCAGCTTTAATGGGATTTTGCTATTGTTGGTGGCCTTCTGTTTGACACCAGGCCAGCCCGGGGTTGGAAATTGTTTAGAAAGCTGCATAAAATATAATAGAACCCCAGCCATTTGCTGAGGCACATTCCTGCACAATGTTTATTTTGAAGAAGGGGAAAAAATATATTGTCCTTGGCAGACAACAATTAAAAAAAAAAAAAAACATGCCGTAACTTGAATCTCTGACCATATGCTTCTTGTTACCAGTTGTGTTTAAAAACTCCCTGTTGGTATCAGAGAATTTCACACCGAAGTGATAAATCTCTTGTAATATTTATAAGCATCTTCATTACAGACCCGGGAAGAGATTTAAAGTCACCAACATCCTTCAAGGCTGAGGCTGTTTGGGATGGATAGGTGATGAGAAGAGGACCTGAAAGAATATTCCAGACTCATGCTGGTCCCAGTCTGGGCTCAGATGTCCAATCCACAAAAGTCCCTCTGCCCTGCTGTCTAGTTAAAACTTTTCTCATGCAGTAGTCAGAGCTGAGGTTCAGGATCCAGTTGTGTTCTGAGCAGAGGTTATCTTTGGAGCAGTGGATAATGGTAGGAATAAACTTCTCCTCAGTCTCGCGGACATCGTAAAGATCAGCCTTTGATCAGACTGGTGAGGGTTTTTGTTTTGTTTTTTGTTCAATGAAAGCTGGTTCACTATTGGAATCGACTTTGAAGCAAAGTTGTCTCAATTTTGCCAGGACTAGCACAAGAACTGAGGATATTAAAATATTAGACATTTTAAAATGAAATTGAAATCCCTAAATTACCTTTTTTTTTTTTTTACAAACTTGCTTAATATCACAGAGTAAGCCTTCTTTTTGTCCAGTAATATTTTGGGCTAAGTGTGTACACATGAAAATGTAAACTGAATAAAACAAAACAAAGAACCTAAGGTAGGATTTCAATAGACAACCCTTGAAAAAGAAATCAGACTCCACTTATAAGAGTTGCTCAGTTGAATTAAAATGCCACTTCCCTAGTCTGTTTAAAGATCAAATCTTCCAGTCTAGAAGTCGAATCCATCCATTAGCATTTAGATGTCCTCAGACATGTTGCTTCCTTTCAATCATTTGGCATTAGCCTTGGCCTTTTCCTCTTTGGCTCTTTCAATAAATAACATGAACAACTAAGTCTTGAGTGTCAACAACAATGAGGAAGAGGGGAAGCAGATATAATTAAAAGATAATCACCAAAGCTAACCACCAAGTCGACTTTGGATGTAAATGTCATCTTTTTCCCATGAAATCTTTCATCAGAAATGCTGACCCATGGCCAAGACGCACCAACGGGTGGTGGATAAATAAGCCTTGCAAAAAGGGGAAGTGGAGATGCACAATCCCAACTCTGTGTAGCTCATACACAGACTCTTCCTTGGTCCTGCCTACATAATGGGGTCCTATTTTAACCCAAAGGAGGCCAACATCTCCACAGGCACCAAAAATGAGATCCATGCTGCGTGTAGAATTCTAGGATGGACCCCAAATACACATACAGGTCCTATATCATCCTGGCCCCTTGAGTATGGACCAAACCTGTCAATAGAGTAGAATATCACTTGTGATTAGGGTACATTATACAGCAAAGATGAAGATATTTTGCAGATGTAATTGAGATCTCAAATAAATTACTTTGAGTTAATCCAGAGGGAGATTACCTTGAGTAGAATTTACTTAATCAAGTGAAAGATCTTAAAAGGAGGACTAGGTCTTTTCTCAAGAGACATGTTGGGAACAGCTGATGAAAAGGGCAGCATATCAAAGTTGAGAAGTCCCACAACTGCAAGGAACTGAATTCTGCCAATGACTGGATGAGCTTGGAAGCAAAGCCTGAGCTCTATGTGGGAATCCAGCAGGCCAACACTCTGACTGCAGCCCATGGACTCTGAGCAGAGGACCCGGCTAGGCTGTGTCTGAACTCTTGACACATGCAAACTGTGAGATAACAATGGGTATTATTTTAAGCCACTAAATTTGGGGTAATTTGTTACACAGCAATGGATGACTAGTACAACTGCCCAACGGACTTAACCAGTTTTGAAATGCTAGAAGTCTTCAATTAATGCAGGTCTACAGGTGACAGTTCCTGTATAGGAATGTACCTGCAGTGGGGTTGAAAACTTTTCAGGGTCCATGCCTGAGATTCTCCCAATTGCCTTCAGCTGAACATGACTGCCTTTCTAGAGTTTTGAAACCCTGAATGACCATTGGCCACTTTGTTCCTTGAGGCATCATTGTGGATAGTGGGAGGAGATGACATATTTTGAGACCGCACTTGCCTGGGTTTCAATACCCCCCTACTGATATTCATTAGCCATGTCACTTGGTCAAGTCATTTAATCTTTTTGAGTCTCTGATTTGGAAAATGGGGATAATAATAGTATTTTCAGAGTTACCATAAGAAAGAAGTAAATGATTTATCTATGGGAAACACCTTGCCCAGAGATTGGCATTACATATATACAAAATATGTTAATGTTTTTCAAGACTTAGCTTACACTACGTTCACTGCCAGCTTTGATTCTGTCCCTGTTGCTTGCTGGTTAAGTTATTTGACTTCTCTCAGCTTCCACACTATCATGAGTAAAAGGAACAGAGCATTAGCACTCCTCATATGCAGTTACTGTAAGGATTAAATAACATAGTCCAACTAAAGCATTTATCACCTGCATGGCACATAGCAATGCTAGTTTGTATTATTATCATCTTCTATTGCCAGGGTCGCAGGAACTTCAACTGCGTTTCTAACATAACACTTCTCCTATTCTCAAATACCTGCATTGTAAGAAGTCATATGCATCTCTTTCTGTTTCCTTCCGTCTTTGACTTTTGAGGGTAGAGACCATGACCCATTCCTGTTGGCAGTCCACCAAAGCTTTGTCCATTACCTTTCACATAGCAAATGATCAAGAAGTATTGATGTGACTGAATTTTCAATGGGAGCTAATGTTGGACCCTGCCCCACCCCCAAAATACCAGTAATGACCTTATGGGAAATCTCTCAGTCCTTCCTTCTTGGTAAATCAAATCAGCCAAGATTCATGTATGTTTAGTCTTGGTTGAAAGACGCCTATATAGGGAGTTGCCCATACTCTTCATCAAGCAATTTCTCTGATAATGCATAAATCTAATGGATGCTGTGTGCCCAAGAAGTAGAAGGAAGTTCCTGCCCTCAGAAAGCTTCATGATATCACAGGGAGTATTACACCCTGGACCAGGGATATCACTGACATCCCTCCCTCCCTGACGCTCTGCTTATGCCCTCCCCTCTGAACCCAGGAGAACCCCTGAGGACAGCTGTTCCCCATCTTCAGCCACATGGCTCTCACATAGTTCAGGCCCATGATAAAGTCGTCCCCCAGACTGACTTAAGCTTTACCTCTACAGCAGGGATATTGATGATGACCTGCCAGGGAGGGCGACAGTAAGAAATAACTCATTAAAAAAGGCTTGCAGGGTGTGAGGACGGGCTGGAGGAGGCGGCCAAGCGGTGTTCCCTGCACTCCATTCATCTTCCAGGGAAAACAATCTTGGGTCCCAGCTATAGAAAGGATGCAGAAGATAAAGTGTGACCCGTTTGCTGCTGCCTCAGGCTATTTGTTTTCAATGAGGACCACAGCCACTCCTTTCTCAGCACAATTGTCATCTGTTCTTTTATTCATGCTGGGTCATTTTCATTGTCTCCTGCTCAGAAATGTTTGATAAGCATCAAGGGAGCAGCCAGAAGGAAAATCAGCTGTTCAACAAAGGAACCTGCCATTGTGCCCCCCAGCACTTCAAAGCTCTCACAATATCTTATTTTTATTATTTCTTCTTCTCTTCCCTCCCCTTCCCCCAAAGAAGCATGAACAATGTGTTTTGCATCCTATATTGTCTGTGGGGGAAAAATATTTCTCATTATTTGGATCCTGAGCGGCTGACAGCTAACCAAAAGATACAGTAATTCAGGCTAAAGTTTATAGAAAATGTTTGAAATTTCTTTTTCTTCTAGATAGCATACAACAGCACTGAGTAGACCTCGTTGCAGGTATCAGTAGAAACCAAGGGCCAGGATGTTACAATGAGATTATTCCAGACTTAATGTTAGCACATCATTATTTAATTATTTTTTCTTTTAGTATTTATTTTACTTAATTCTATTGTTGATTAATTTTAGAAAGACAGAGAGAGGAAGAGAAAGAGAGAGAGGGAAGGAAGTATTCATTTTGTTGTTCCACTTAAATGTGCCTTGATGCATTGATTGGTGCCTTCCCATATGTTCCCTGACCAGGGACAGAACCTGCAACCTTGGTATTTCAGGACGACGCTCTGACTGAGCTGACCAGCCAGGGCCTCTTTGTTTGGTTCTTTTTTGTGTGTGTGACAGAAAGAGAGAGGGACAGATAGGGACAGACAGAAATGGAGAGAGATGAGAAGCATTAATTCTTCATTGCGGCACCTTAGTTGTTCACTGATTGTGTTCTCATATGTGCCTTGACCTGGGGGCTACAGTAGACTGAGTGACCCCTTGCTTAAGCTAGTGACCTTGGGTTCAAGCTGGCGGGCCTTGTTCAAACCAGATGAGCCCACACTCAATCTGGCAACCTTGGGTTTCGAACCTGGGTCCTCCATTGTCTCAGTCCGATGCTCTACCCACTGTGCCACTGCCGGTCATGCTTTGATTCTTAACTCAATAGAACTGAGTATTACAAAAGGGGTGAAGAGAGTGGAAAGAGCCTACATGCTGAAAAGAAGGTCCTGACGTGTCTACCAGACACTATTGTGACGTATCTGGTACTGGTAACAAGGGTCCTGGGAATGAGATGGACGATGAATGCCAAGTTCAAGTGGACCTCAGATTGGCCTAACTCAACTCTCACAATTCTTCAGACCACTCTAAATAGGACAGAGGGCAGGTTGGCAGACCCAGGTAATCAAACAAAACTGCTAACATATTGCGGATGCCAGGAATTCAGAAGGAGTTCCGCTGATGGCAAGCATGCAGAAATTGAGGGAAAATGATAAAGTCATTTCCTGGGATCCACTCACAGAAGTTGGACTAACACTGTAAACTCAGCAAAAAGTGGTTTTCTGGACTTTTCATTTTCACTGACATTACCTACAAAACTTAGATCCCCTTCGATGCAGCATGACTCCTGAGGTGGCCCTGTCCCTACCTGTCATACTGTGTGGGTCCGTGCACCTCGCCCACACTTCTTCTCTAGCTTGTGTGACATATGTGGATCCTGGAGGGATTTCTTTCTTGGTCTAGACCAGGGGTCAGGAACCTATGGCTCATGAGCCAGATGTGGCTCTTTTGATGGCTGCATCTGGCTCACAGACAAATCTTTAATAAAAAATAATAATAACGTTAAAAGGAATGAAATAAGTAAAACAGAAAAAACTGAGAACAGGCATGATTTCATACATAGGTGGGACATAAAAGCGAGACTATGAGACATGGACCAGAGTGTGGTGGTTACAGGGTGGGGGGAGGGAGGAGAGGTAGGGAGAGCGGGGAGTGAAGTGGCACAAAGAAAACCAGATAGAAGGTGGCAGAGGACAATTTGACTTTGGGTGATGGGTATGCAACATAATTGAATGATAAGATAACCTGGAGATGTTTTCTTTGAACATGTGTACCCTGATTTATTAATGTCACCCCATTAAAATTAATAAAAATGAAAAAAAACTGGAAAAATATAAAACATTCTCATATATTACAATCCATTCATTTCCTACTGCTCATGTTCATGGTTGCGGGTGGCTGGAGCCAATCACAGCTGTCCTCTGGGACAACACTAAATTTTTATTGGATAACGCATAACATAAACGGGTTGTTGTGAGGTCAGGAAGTAAACTTCCCTCCTTTTAATCAAGTAGTCAGCTAGCTAATTGCAGAAACCTTTTGACAAAGAAGATGGCTAAAAGAAAAAAAGATGAGGAGTATTATACTTTTCAGCAGAAATGGACAGAAAAATTCGCCTTTGTGGAGAGAGCAGGTTCTGCAGTGTGTCTAATATGCAATGATAAAATTGCATTGATGAAACGGCCAAATATAAAGCAGTACTTTGACACACGCCATACTACATTTGCATCAAAATATCTAGTGTAGCGAGGGATGGCAGGAAGAAAGCATGTCAAGAGCTACTGTGCCGAGTGCAAACTAGTCAGCAGCAACTCCGTGTTTGGACCCAACAAGGTGACTGGAATTCGGCTAGCTTTGCTGGTGTTTTAGCAATTGTGAGAAATGGAAAGCCATTCACAGATGGGGAGTATGCCAAAACATTTATGCTTGATGTTGCCAATGAACTTTTTGACAACTTTTCGGATAAAGACAAGATAATCAAACAAATAAAAGATATGCCTCTGTTGACAAAAACTGTTCACGATTGTACCATCATGATGGCAAATCAAATTGAGGCAACACAAGTGAAGGACATAAATGCAGCACCATTCTTTTCTCTTACTTTGGATGAGTCAACAGACGTAAGCCATTTATCCCAGTTCAGCGTGATTGTAAGGTATGCTGTTGGTGACACACTACGTGAGGAAAATCTTGCTGTTTTGCCTATGAAAGAGACAACAAGAGGGGAGGATTTATTCAAGTCTTTCACTGAGTTTGCTAAAGAAAAATATCTACCAATGGATAAACTTATTTCGGTGTGTACTGATGGTGCTCCATGCATGGTGGGGAAAAACAGAGGATTCGTAGCGCTTCTTCATGAACATGAAAAGAGACCCATCCTAACTTTTCACTGTATCCTACATCAGGAGGCGCTTTGTGCTCAGATGTGTGGCGAGCAGCTTGGTGAGGTGATGTCGTTGGTCATTTGGGTGGTCAACTTTATTGTTGCCTGAGCTTTAAATGATCACCAGTTTAAAACACTGCTGGATGAAGTTGGGAATAATTATCCTGATCTGCTTCTGCCAGCAATGTACGTTGGTTGTCAAGAGGGAAGGTGCTCAGCCATTTGTGGCTTGTCTGAGCAAAATACGAACTTTTCTTGAAATGAAAAACATCGAGCATCCTGAGTTAGCTAACACTGAGTGGCTCCTGAATACTATCTCATGGACATGACTAAACATCTGAACCAGCTCAATGTGAAAATGTAAGGTGTTGGAAATGCAGTCCTATCCCTTCAACAAGCAGTGTTTGCATTTGAAAACAAGCTGGAATTTTTCATTGCCGACATTGGAACAGGTTGTTTACTACACTTTGAAAAACTGGGAGAGTTTAAAGATACATGCACAGCAAGTGAACCTGCTCAACATCTTGATTTCCAGCAGCTAGTGGGCTTCAAATCTAATCTCCTGCAGTTGTTCAAACCATGCTTTGGGGAATTTCGTGAGCATACTTGTCTTTTTAAGTTCATCACCCATCCACACGAGTGTGCAGTTGACAGCGCCAACTTGAGTTACATCCCCGGTGTCTCCATTAGAGATTTTGAGCTACATGCCTCAGACATGTGGGTGAATAAGTTCAAGTCACTGAATGAAGATTTGGAAAGACTTGCACGACAGCAACACAGTTGGCGAGCAAATACAAATGGGGAGAAATGAAAAAACTTCAACTTGCGGACCAGCTGATTGTCAAAACTTGGAATGCGCTTCCTGTCACATACCACACACTGCAGCGTGTGAGTATTGCTGTACTGACAATGTTTGGTTCTACGTATGCATGTGAGCAGTCTTTCTCACATCTAAAGAACGTTAAGACCAACCTACAATCACCTTTAACAGATGGAAGTCTCAACACTGGCATGAAGCTTAACCTCACCATGTATGAACTACACTACAAAGCCATCAGCAAAACCATGCAGCACCAGAAGTCACATTAATGGTAAGAAGTACTTTATTCATCATTGGTTAGCAACAGCATAACAACGTTATTAAAAAGAATTCAGAGAGTTATTGTACTTTAAAAGTGTTGGTCTTACATAAAATGCACACATTTACTTGTATTTAGTGTTAAACATATTGTATGGCTCTCATGGAATTACATTTTAAAATATGTGGTGTTCATGGCTCTCTCAGCCAAAAATGTTCCCTACCCCTGGTCTAGACACTCACAGGCATGGAGATCCACATGGGGAGCCGCGGGCAAACCTGGGAAAATTAGGGAAGGATTTCTGTAGTCGCAAAGGCCTACAGGAGTGCAGCGTGGTGAGTGTGGGAAAGAGGAAGGCCTTGTGCCCTGAGAAAGAGAGTATCAGACTACACAGGCTTTTCCTGCAGGATCTGGGGTTATGGAATGAATTTACCTGTTTTTCATGATTTTCCCAGAAGAACCAAGGAATGTTTGAGTTTCCCCGTGAGATCCATGCCTGCATTTTCCATTTGAAGAAACTGAGGCTGAGAGAGGGGAAGGGCTTTGGCCAATGTCACATAGCAAGGTCAGCAACAAGGTCAACTCCTTCTCTACCTGGCTTATTACTGCACTGGAGAACTCAAGAGAATGAGAGGAAAGGCAGGTGTGGGGAGACAATACGGAAATCCGGGACACCTGGTTGGCTTTTAGAATAATAAAAACTTTGAAATCACAGGGGTTCTTTTCTTCTTTTTCAAGAAAGAAATGTGTTTTATAATCCTACTTCATGACCGATGGGAAAGATGTCCCCCCATCTTCAAGGACCTCCATTAAATTCAAGTCTTTAAATCTGGCTGAGTCATAATGACTATAATAAACTCTAGCTTTCTCTTCCAGCCCATCATGTAAGGGGGACAAGGTGTTGGCAAAAATAAAATAGGCAGGTTTTCCAAATATAATAAGAAAATGCACCAATTGGGATGGGTTTATAATAAGCAGAGCCTCTCGGTGCCTAGTCAAGAGACTGTCTTCTTTCAGGGATGAATCGGAGTGGGTTGAGGGAGGTAGACTATTTATAGCATTATGTCCCTCCTAATGGAGAAATGGGTACGTGCATACTCCCTTTGCTAGAATGCTTGTCCCCTGCTGACCCCGACCACCAGCGCCCCCTTCCCAGGCTGGCATTACCGTTCAGGGCTCAGCTGAAATGTCGCCATGGCCCCCTGCACTTCCCCTTTGTAACACTCATCACCCTTGCAAATACAGGTGTCCCCCACTTTTTGAAAGTTTGCATTATGCCTTTGTTTTTTTTAACTTAGAATTTTTTAATTAAAGTAGAGTCGGCATACAACATTATATTAGTTTCAGGTGAACATAGGGCTTCAACATTTATACACCTTACAATGGAATCATCCCAATCAGTCTAGTAAGCATCACAGCTCCAATTTTATGAAAGTTCTACATTATCCTGTTTTTGGTAACCTTCAGATATCCACAGAGGATCTTCACACACACACACACACACACACATGCAAAAATAGAAAAAAAAAAGCAAAAGTGATAATAGCAGTCAGTGTTTGTTTTGCAATTTGCAAAGTGCTTTCAACATACACACCAGCAGTATCCTCTGCATTGAATTCTTTCTCTGGGGATCTCTCTTGTTCTTTTGGCGGAAATATGGAGAAAAGGGAACCCTCGTGCCCTGCTAGTGGGAAACAGTATGAAGTTTCCTCAAAAAATTAAAATGGAACCCAGCCATCCCAATTTTGGGGAATATATCCAAAGAACCCGAAACACTAATTTGAAAGAAGATATGCACCCCTATGTTCATTGCAGTGTTATTTACAACAGCCAAAACCTGGAAACAGCCCAAGTGCCCGTCAGTAGATGAGCAGAAAAAATATGTGGTATTCTTATACAATGGAATACTACTCAGCCAATAAAAAAAATGAAATCTTACCTTTTGCAACAGCATGGATAGACCTGGAGATTATTAAGCTAAGTGAAATAAACCATCCAGAGAAAGACAAGTACCACATGATCTCACTTAGATGTGGAATCTTATGAACAAAATAAACTGAGGAACAAAATAGAAACAGAGACATGGACACTTGGAACAGACTGACAGCTGTCAGAGGGCAGGGAGGTGGGGGGACTGGACAAAAAGAAGGAGGAGAAATTAGCCAAAAAGCATATATACATAACACATAGACACAGGCAACAGTGTGGTAACAACCAGAGGGAAAGGTGGAGGTGGGCAAAGGGGGCATAATCGGGAACAGAAAGAGACTTTGCTTGAGGCGATGGGCACACGATGCCCTGTGCAGATGGTGTTTTGTTGAGCTGTACACTTGAAACCTATATGGTTTTGGGAACCAATGTCACTCCAATACATTCAATTAATAAAAAACATACAAGACAGCAGAGCCTCACACACACATGAGGAACTATCGTCGTCATATGACACGTGTCATGTTACCATCATCTATGGGTGCCTAGATGAAGGCCCAGGAAGGTTAGGAATCCTGTCCTTGGTCACACAGCCAGAGCTGGGCTGGGACAGGTTCTTTTCCTGTCACCTGCCAGTTCCATCGTACCTGTCTCCCGAGGTCCAAAGTTTCTTTAAGGGAACTGGCTCGGGTCGACACAGGAACCTGCAGCACTGCCCTCTGGCAGGCAGGCAGACCCGGACATCAGTGTGGGGTCAATGTCATCATTTCCGGTTGTGACCCAAGGAAAGGAAAGCTTCCCACAGGCCAACAACACTGCTACTGCGTGCTCTTGACCTGTGTGTGACCCTACAGTGACCCCAACATTCGTCCTCTCAAGGCATGGGGGCTCTGGGCATGTAGCCTTGGCTCTTGGCACCAGCAGAGGTGGGGGCTTGTGGAAAGCCAACCAACTGAGGCAGGTTCATGGCTGAGGGGATGGTGCAGGGCCAGCAGCCAGGAGCTGGGCTGGTTTTTAGAACCAGCCCCCAGGCTGTTGTCCCCAGAAGAGATCTCAGGGGGAGACCTCTTCCTGAGCACAAAACAAAAGGGCAAGGGAGGAAGCAAGTGAAAACGGCTTATCTTATTTATTTATTCTTTCTCCCCGGTTTCCACTTAGGTTCCTTTATCCAAAGTCCCCCTGCCTCTGGTCCTTCACACACCCCCACCCCAACCCCTCTGGCTAATAGCCTCCCACATGAGCAGCCCACCCCCCTCCACTCCTAATCACTTCTCCAGGCGGCTCAGGGCTGTATTTACCGGCACAGGATTTCCGTAGGTGATAACCACAGAGCAGCAGCCCCTCCCAGCTGTCCCTGCTGTCCTGGGGGGTGCCTGTTTACAGCAAGCCAAGAATTCTAAATTCTCCCAAGAATGTGAGTGTCCTGAGGTGTCTCACCTACCCCCACAGCTGACCCAGCCTCCTAGGAAGCAACACCTCACCCTCATGTCGTCATATGACACGTGTCGTGTTACCGTCATCTATGGGTGCAACCTCCAAGGAAGCAACACCTCACCCTCATGTCCCCTCTGCCTGGTCTTTTAAGCATGTGACTGCTCCAAATGGAAAAATGGGAGACAAGGTCCTGAGGTCATTTTTCCAAGGTGGGTCACTTACTGACAAATACCTCGTGTGAGGATTGTAGGGAGGGACCTCCAGAGGCCACCAATCCGGGTCTCCTTGACAGGCCTTGTCAAGCAAGGTCCCACAGGAAGGGAACACAGTGTCCCCTGGTAGCCCTCTTCACGGCACATGCACCCACACCACCACATTCACACGCTGCTGGGCTGTTAGTGTAACACTCAGAAAACATCTCTACCTCACGGGTGATTGTCTTTTAACTTTGTGTTGCTTTGGAACACACATTCAGAAAAGTACACAAGTCACAAACTCAATAAAGTTTCACAAAGTGGACACGCAGAGGTAATTAACTCAAACCAGTTCGAGACTCTCTCCCACATCCAGAATGTCTGTCTTATGTCCCAACCCAGCCACTGCCCTCCTCTCTGATGCCAGCCCCCAGCTACCACCGTCCTGACGTCCATTGCCAGAGACCAGTTGAGCCTCATTTAAGATGCTGGGATCCACAGGTGCACAGAAGAGATGGCAATTTTCCTTCATCTACAGTATCTGGGAGGCAGGGGGCGCGCTGAGCCCGATCTGGGTGCTCTATTTTATTTCCAACTGCCAAGATCTCTGATTACTTAATACCACATACCCAGTGAGGAATTTGGGGAAGTTATCTTGGGGGGAACTTAGTGGTGCAGAATGCCAAGTGTGGGGGAAACGTGGAGTGAGATAAAAGGGCAGAGGCATTGGAGGGAGGCAGGCGTCCAGAACTGAGGTCGCGGGACGCTGAAATATGACGTGAGGGTATTTTGACCAAAAAGAGAGCAGAGCAGTCCAACCTCTCCGGTCGCCTTCTGCCCATACTCACCTCGCTCCACTTTTTCCCTTACATCTAGACACACTGTTTTAAGCAAAGCCATACCTTTAACCCCTTGGCCTCAAACAGGCATGGAACAGCATAAGTATAATGTGAACCTAGTGTGTAATTCTTATTTCTGGGGTGTATTAGAATACACATGACATAAAATGTACGATTAGTGACATTTAGTATAGTCACAATATTCTGCACAACCACTGATTTGGTCCAGAGTATTTCTGTCACCCCAGAAGGCAAACTTGCAAATCAGTCACTCTCCTTTCTCAAAACCATGGTTAGATACCACCAAGTCGGTGACAATGCCTTAACTGTAAGTGTGTTGTACAGGCCCGAGGGCCCTTTGCGCCCTTGTCGAAGGGCCGGCTAAGCTCCTCTCCTTTATACAATCCCCACAGTGTAATTTTTAAATTGTCTAGTGGCCCTGTTCAAAAGATAAAAAGGAACGGATGAAATTAATTCTAATAATTAGTGTAACCCAATTTATTTCAAGTGTTATCATTGCAACATGTCATCATGACAAAAAATAATTGCCAATATAGCAGCCACTTTTTTCTTTGTACAAGTCTTTGAACTCTCATGTGTATCTGATACACACAGTACAGCCCGATTCGGCCCTGCCTCATTCAATGCCTCCATGTGGCCGACAGCCACCGTGTGAGACAGTCACCCTAAATCACCTTCTCAGAAGGTGATTATTGCATCTATAACGTTCCCAGGCTGTAGTCTTATTTTAAATATGAATTTATTTTCTTAATTATAAAAAGTAGTATGTCTGGAAACAACAGGAAGAAAAATTACCCATGAGTGCCAACACTAGAAAAAACCTATGATGACTTTGCAACACTTGGTATGCTAGGACTTCTTTGTTGACCTTTTCTCGTCACTATCTGCAGCCTGTAGCAGCACAACCATCACAGGAAGGTGGAGGACTGGGGTCAACGTGACTGGTTACCAGAGGAAAACGTGAAGCTTCTCCCAGGATCGAGGTTGTCATTACACAGGGCCACAGACATGACCTGGGTAAAGAGAAAATGGGTGAACTAGCTTTTGACTAAGATCTCTTCCAACCAAAACATTCCAGGGAGCTAGGATTCCATTCATCCCCTCTACCCGATAGGCAGACGGAGAGACAGACAGACAGACAGACACACAGAGCCCAGGTCTCCAGTGTCACCCCCTAGAACAGCCTGCAAAGGAGCAAGAAGGCCTCTACCAGCCTAGCAAGCTCGCTGGGAACACAGACATCTCAACAGAACTTGAATTTAGCATATACAGTCAGAAAGAAGAAAACCTAGCTAAAACCAGACTCGGTATCCAACACGATAAAAAGGTTTTTTTGTTTCTTTTTACATTCCCAGAAGCTTCATGCCACCATGACCCAAGTTGGGGAAAAAATGTGCCATTTCTTATGTTTATAACAGCATCTGATTTAACATTATACAGTTTTGCTTCATCCCATACCAGAACAAATACTTTCAGATTTATGACATCCTTCTATTTGGAGACCTAAGGTATCATAGTTAATACCATGGCGCTTCCATAGCCTGGGGAAAAGCTTTATAATTCTTCGGGCCTGAAGATTCCTGAGAGACAGGTTATTTTAGAGAAGGATTTAAGGTTTTAAAGCGCTCAATGATGCCTGAAATTCATCTTTTCAGTTCACATACAAAGAGTTTCTCCTGAAGCTTGGCTGGGAGGTGGAAGGAGAGAAAAACCAGTGGGCACACAACCGCCCCAGCTCTTAGACAGCAGGCAATCTCTCATCAGTGTTCTGAATCCTAACTTTGTCTTAAAAACAAAACAAAAAACCCCACACCATTGGCTGTCATGTTCTCTATGTTGTTGATGCTCTAGTTTGAGCTTCTTACTTATCTGTTGATTCATTAAAAGGCACTAATTGATTTTAGAAAAGGAGCAGATATTATTACAAAGCATCCTTTTTCGTTTATCCATGCCTCTTATGCACATACAGGCAATTGGTACAAATTTGTACACAATTTTTAAGCCCCAAGCATGGCCTCTTTCTGGCTAAATTAAGTCAGGATTAGCTTATGATGGGGTCCTTAGCTCAACTACTTGGAGGCCCAGGATAATAGGTCCCCTGCCACCAAATCTTTGCTGCTTCAAGGCACAGATGGTCCTCCATACATCCCAAAATGGGTCCTGAGGTCCCCTAACGGCTGGGGGATGTGTGTCTAGATCAGTGTAAACCCATCACCCCAAATGGGCACGTTCCTACCTATGATATACTCGAGTGAGTTTTATTTTCCTAAGAGAGCCAGTATTTACACATTATTAAAGAGAATGTCAACACTACAGTGGGGTGAGAATGTGTGAAGGAGAACTTGATCTACAGAAAGTCGGGTAAGTGTTTACAACAGTAGGGTCCTTATAAAAAAGAGAGAGAGAGAGAATTCCTGGGTCCCACTGCAGACCCACTTTGGGATGTCTGAGTATCAGATACAGAAATAACCACTTGAAGCAAGGTTTCCCGGATACAGTACCACTTACATACATCAGTTTTAAAGTTTCTTTCATGAAGTCATTAGCAAAGTTTTCAAAACAAGATTGTAGGATTCAACCAGTCTTGAGAACTATGACTCTTTGGATTAATTCTTGCCAAACTCATTGATTGGTGAGATCAATTGTGTTTAGCAGCATGTGGCCAGAAGTCAAAAGCCTTGAGTTCTAATTCTAGCCATCACCTCTAACCCCAGGCAAGTTACTTAACCTTATCAAACCTCACTGACAGGAGTTATGCAATTAGGGAAGAGTATGATTATCATTCTGAAGGAGCTTACAAAACGCTTTTTACCTTTACAGAAAATCCATCTGACCTCCCTGGATTGTCAGAAAAAACAAATAGCACATAGGGGTCGTAGCCTTCTACAGATATCATGTGTTCTATGTATGCATGAAAGGCACAATTAGAATTAGACGCGGTTGTAGATTTTTTAAAAGTCCTATTTCTTTATTATTTTATATCAAAATATGTTTTATCACTGATAAAAGCAAGGCTGGAGAATATGACATAGGGCTATAGAAGTAACAGAATTTCTAAGATGGGTCAGTACAGTCCATTACATTCTTCAAGGCCTTTCTGCAGTCAAGAAGAGAAATATAGATCTTGTATTTTCCAAATCAAATTATTTCTAGCCACACTGATCAACGCAACCTATCGAGGTTTATGTTGTGAAACCCAGTGATATACGGGCACCCCGACAATAAGATGTTCTGCACTTTAACTGAAATCCCCTCAAAATATCAAACCACCAGGGAGTCCCAAGGCTGAAAGTAAATTCCCTTACAAGTTAAGGTCCAAGAGAATTAAAACAAACAAACAAAAAATGAAAGTCTGAAGTTCAATGATCTCACCCTCAATCAAGACTGAGTTCTAAGACATTACATTTCAATTTCTTATTCTCTTTAGACTCAGCAAGAAGAGTTCTTGGTGTTCTGGGTGGGGTGGTGGTGTATTCAGTAGCTGAGGCCTGGACTCTCTTTCCAGGAAAGGCTGTTAGAGTTTGAATTAGTTCAACTTCAAGTCTCTGATGTGTCTCACTTGATTTTCTTTCTTCTTGTTTTTTAATTGTGGTTAAATACACTTAAAATGTACCCTCTTCACCATTTTTCAATGGCACAATGCAGTAGTTTTACATACGGTCACATTGTTGTGCAACCATCACCATCAGCCATCTCCAGAACTTTTTTCATCTTGCAAAACTCCAACTCTGGAGAGACGGAAGATGGCGATGGAGTAGGCGGACATACCAACTTCCAACTCCCAGAACCAAAGTGGATTATAACTCAATTTTAAGAACCATCATCTGGATAAACCAACTTTGAACTAAACTAAGTGGACTCTTCAACCAAGGAACACTGCAGAAGCCACATTGAGACTGGGTAGGAATAGCGAAAACGCGAAGAGGGCTGCCCAGCTCCCCAGACCAAACGGCAGCCTGGAGAGATCCGCGTGGCGGGAGGAGAGTTTGGCGGAGAGGGAGGGACCTGGGTCCCAGGAACCAAGCCCCAGACTGCAGTCCCAGAGCCTAGAAGAGGCGTATGGACAGTATTGAGCTGTGAAGCAAATGAGGATACTGTTTGTGAAAAAGAGAGAGTTTTCTCAGACCCAAGAATCTTTTCAAAGGGACAGCGCAGAAACCCTCTCTCACAACCACACACCCGGGGCTCCGGGAAACGGGGCAGAGGAGAGGAACAGAGCAGCGGGAACAGAGAGTGGACTGAAGGCATGAGGACACTCTGAGGGACAGCCACCCTAACCCCTGGGCTAAGTCATTTCCCTAATCGAAAACGAACATTTCCCCTGGAACTAGCAATACCAGCAAAGGGAGACAGGACACTAGCCAAACAAGCTCTCCTGCAGCAATTAGAGCAGAGCTGCTTAGAGGGAGGGAGCTCCCAAGCCTACAGTGTGGAGACTTAAAACACTGATATCTCTCTGAGGGTTGCTGAAAAGCGGTCCTGTCGGCGTGGGCAGAGGCACAACCGATGTGAGCTCGGTCTAGCCCAGCAGGGATGGAGGGGACGCGCGAAAGCGATCCGGCAGCTGCGGGCCGCCTGTGACCCCACTTGTGGGGAAAAATACGGGCAGAGATCGGCTCTGCGACCCTGCGCAAGCCAGCCCTGACCACGGGGACGAGGCTAGGACCAGGGACGGGCGAGAGGCTTGCGGCTGAGCTCACGCTACGAGCCCCGCCCGGCCAGAGAAACCCTGATGGTTTGCAAACCTACATGCGCGCAGCTGGCTTTCGCGGCTGAGCTCACGCTACTAGCCCCCGCCTGGCCAGAGAAATCCCGGCGGTTGGTCACCCTACGTGCGCGAGCTGGCACCGAACATGGGGGCATGGTAGAGTCCCGATCGATGAAAAGCTAGCAGCTGAGCTAAAGCCAGCAAACACGCCCGGCCCAATAAACCGCAGTTTGCGACCTAGGCAGGAGGGCCCCCGCAAGGAGGGTGGGGCTAAACTCTGGACGGGCAAAGGCTCACAGCTGAGAGCACGTGAAAAGCCCCGCCCAACCCACAAAACTGTGGCGACCAGGCTCTAACTGCGGGGGCTGGGCGTAAGCCTTCTGGAAACGGGCTGGTTCCGCAGCTGAGCAAAGGTGCTCACCTCTGCCCTTGGTGCTAAGGCTTGTGGCTTGAGTGACAGCCCCTCCCGCAGAGGAGGGGTAAAAATCACAGCAACACCGCAGTAGGCTGACGCTGGCAACGCCCATACCCAACCACCCTAGGCAGCAGCAGAGGGGGTGGCAGGCCTGGAGACAGACCACACCTAGAGAACACAAAGGCAACACCTACTGGACTCCAGTGCCCACAACTTGCCTATACACAGATAAAATGGGCAGGCAGACGAATGCAAACCAAATGAATCAAGAGAAATCCCCAGAGAAGGACCTGAATGAACCAGATATAAACAAACTACCAGAAGCAGAATTTAGAATAATGATAGTTAGGATGTTCAAAGAAATTAGAGCAACAATGAATAGTCACTGTGAACACCTAAATAAAGGGATAGCAAGTATAAAGAAAGAAATTGAAATAATAAAATAGAATCAGACAGAAATGACAAACACAGTATCAGAACTGAAGACCACAATGGAAGGAATTAAAAGCAGGATGAATCATGCTGAGGATCGAATAAGCGAGTTAGGAGACACAATAAACAAAGGCACAGAAGCTGAGAAGAAAAAGGAAAAGAGACTCAAAACATGTGAGGAAACTCTAAGGGAGCTCTGTGACAAAATGAAGAGAAACAACATTCGCATCATAGGGGTGCCTGAAGAAGAGGAGAGAGGACAGGAAATGGAAACTTTGTTCAATCAAATCATAGCAGAAAACATCCCTAAACAAAGGCTGGGAAACATTCCACATGTTCAAGAAGCACACAGAACTCCATCAAAGAGAAACCCAAAAAGATCTACACCAAGACACATCATAGTTAAAATATCAAAGCTAATGGATAAAGAAAAAAATCTTAAAAGCTGCTAGAGAAAAAAAGGCTATCACCTACAAAGAAGCCCCCATTAGGATGATATCGAACTTCTCAACAGAAACACTTGAGGCCAGAAGGGAATGGCAAGATATAATCAAAGTAATGCAGAACAAGAACCTACAACCAAGACTACTTTATCCAGCAAGGCTAATGTTTAAAATCGAAGGAGAAATAAAGAGCTTTCCAGACAAAGAAAGCCTCAAGGAATTCATTAAAACTAAACCAATTGTGCAAGAGATACTAAGGAGCCTGTTGTGAACAGTTCAAAGGGAGGAAAGAATATAGCAAAAGAAGAATACAGCTTTAAAGAATAAAATGACAATAAACAACTACATATCAATAATAACCTTAAATGTAAATGGATTAAATGATCTAATCAAAAGACATAGGGTAGCTGCGTGGATAAAGAAACAGGACGTTACATATGCTATCTAAAAGAGACACACCTTAAAACAAAAGATGCACATAGACTGAAGGTAAAAGGATGGAAAAAAATATTTCATGCAAATGGAAATGAAAAAAATGCTGGGGTAACAGTACTTATAGCTGACAAAATGGACTTTAAAACAAAGGCTGTAGTAAGAGATAAAGAAGGACACTACATAATGATAAAGGGAACAATTCAACAGGAAGATATAACTATTATAAATATCTACGCACCAAATATAGGAGCCCCGACATACATAAAGCAGACTTTGATGGATATAAAGGGCGAGATTAACAGCAATACTATCATAGTAGGGGATTTCAATACCCCACTAACAACACTGGATAGATCCTCAAGAAAGAAAATCAATAAAGAAACAGCAGACTTAAAGGAGACACTAGATCAACTTGATTTAATAGATATCTTCAGAACTTTTCATCCTAAAGCAGTAGAATATACATTCTTCTCAGGCGCTCATGGTACGTTTTCTAGGATAGACCACATGTTAGGACACAAAAATAGTATCAATAAATTTAAGAAGACTGAAATCATATCAAGCATTTTCTCTAATCACAATGCCATGAAACTAGAAATTAACCACAAAAGAAAAACTGAAAAATACTCAAACACTTGGAAACTAAATACCATGATATTAAATAATGAATGGATTAACAATGAGATCAAAGAAGAAATAAAAAAGTTTCCAGAAACAAATGATAATGAGCATACATCAACTCAAAATTTATGGGACACAGCAAAAGCAGTACTGAGAGGAAAGTTCATTGCACTACAGGCATATCATAGGAAGCTAGAAAAAGCTCAAATAAGCAACCTGACCCTCAGCTAAAAGAACTAGAAAAACAAAAACAAATAAAACCCAGGACAAGTAGAAGGAAGGAAATAATAAAGATCAGAGCAGAAATAAATGACATAGAGGCTAAGGAAACAATACAGAGGATCAATGAAACCAGAAGCTGGTTCTTTGAAAAGGTAAACAAGATTGATGAAGCTTTAACTAGACTCACCAAGAAAAAAAGAGAGAGGTTTCAAATAAATAAAATTAAAAAGGACAGTGGAGAAATAACAACTGATACAACAGAAATACAAAGCATTGTAAGAAAATACTATGAAGAACTATATGCCAAAAAATTAGACAATCTAGATGAAATGAACAAATTTCTTGAATCATATAAACTTCCAAAACTCAATCTGGAAGAATCAGAACACCTAAACAGACCAATTACAACAAATGAGATCGAAACAGTTATCAAAAAACTCCCAAAAAAGAAAAGTCCTGGGCCTGATGGCTTCACAAGTGAATTCTATCAAAAATTCAAAGAAGAACTAACTCCTATCCTCCTCAAGCTATTTCAAAAAATTCAAGAGGAAGGAAGACTTCCAAACTCCTTTTATGAGGCGAGCATAATTCTGATCCCAAAACCGGGCAAAGACAACACAAAGAAAAAAAATTATAGGCCTATATCCCTGATGAATTTAGACGCTAAAATTTTCAACAAAATATTAGCCAACCGGATCCAGCAATATATGAAAAAAATTATACACCATGATCAAGTGGGATTTATTCTGGAGCAGCAAGGCTGGTTCAATATTCGCAAATCAATCAATGTGATTCATCACATAAACAAAAGGAAGGACAAAAATCACATGATAATTTCAATAGATGCAGAAAAGGCATTTGATAAAATCCAGCACCCATTCATGCTCAAAACTCTCAGTAAAGTGGGAATACAAGGAACATTCCTTAACATGATAAAGGCCATCTACGACAAACCCACAGCAAATATCATACTAAATGGACAAAAATTAAAAGCAATCCCCTTAAGATCAGGAACCAGGCAGGGTTGCCCACTTTCACCACTCTTATTCAACATAGTTCTGGAAGTCCTAGCTATAGCAATCAGACAAGAAGAAGAAATGAAAGGCATCCAAATTGGAAAAGAAAAAGTAAAACTGTCACTATTTGCAGGTGATATGATATTGTATATAGAAAACCCTCAAGTCTCAGTCAAAAAACTACTGGACCTTATAAATGAATTCAGCAAGGTGGCAGGATATAAAATTAATACTCAGAAATCAGAGGCATTTCTATATACCAACAATGAACTGTCAGCAAAAGAACTTAAGGAAACAATCCCCTTCACTATTGCAGCCAAAAAAATAAAATACCTAGGAGTAAATTTAACCAAGGAGGTTAAGGACTTGTACTCGGAAAATTATAAAACATTGATAAAGGAAATCAAGGAAGATACAAACAAGTGGAAGCATATACTGTGCTCATGGCTAGGAAGAATAAACATCATTAAAATGTCTATACTACCCAAAGCAATTTATAAATTCAATGCAATACCAATTAAATACCAATGACATACTTCAAAGATATAGAACACATATTCCAAAAATTTATATGGAACCAGAAAAGAACAGAAATAGCCTCAGCAATCCTAAAAAGAAAAAATAAAGCAGGAGGTATCACTCTTCCGGATATCAAGGTCTACTACAAGGCCATTATACTCAAGACAGCTAGGTACTGGCATAAGAACAGACGCATTGATCAATGGAACAGAACAGAGGACCCAGAAATAAACCCGCCGCTTTATGGACAACTGATATTTGACAAAGGAGGAAAGAACATACAATGGAGTAAAGACAGCCTCTTTAACAAATGGTGCTGGGAAAATTGGACATCTACCTGCAAAAAAATAAAACTAGACCATCAACTTACACCATTCACAAAAACAAATTCAGAATGGATAAAAGACTTAAACATAAGCCGTGAAACCATAAGCATCTTAGAAGAAAACATAGGCAGCAAGCTTTCCGACATCTGTAGCAGCAATATATTTGCTGATTTATCTCCACCAGCCAATGAAGTAAAAGGCAAGATAAACAAATGGGATTATGTCAAACTAAAAAGCTTTTGCACAGCTAAAGACAATAAGAACAGAATAAAAAGACAAACCACACAATGGGAGAACATATTCGACAGCACATCTGATAAGGGGTTAATAACCAAAATTTATAAAGAACTTATAAAACTCACCACCAGGAAGACAAACAATCCAATCAAAAAATGGGCAAAAGAAATGAATAGAAATTTCTCCAAAGAAGACATACAGATGGCCAATAGACATATGAAAAAATGCTCAACATCACTAATTATTAGAGAAATGCAAATTAAAACCACAATGAGGTATCACCTCACACCAGTCAGAATGGCACTCATCAGCAAAACAACACAGAATAAGTGCTGGCGAGGATGCAGAGAAAAGGGAACCCTTCTGCACTGCTGGTGGGAATGCAGACTGGTGCAGCCACTGTGGAAAACAGTATGGAGATTCCTCAAGAAATTAAAAATCGAACTGCCTTTTGACCCGGCTACCCCACTTTTAGGAATATACCCTAAGAACACCATAACACTGTTCGAAAAGAAGAAATGCACCCCCATGTTTGTGGCAGCATTGTTCACAATAGCGAAGATCTGGAAACAGCCCTAGTGTCCGTCAGAAGACGAGTGGATTAAAAAGCATTGGTACATATATACTATGGAATACTACTCGGCCATAAGAAATGATGTCATCGGATCATTTACAACAAAATGGATGGACCTTGATAACATTATACGAAGTGAAATAAGTAAATCAGAAAAAAAAACTGAGAACAGCATGAATTCATACATAGGTGGGACATAAAAGTGAGACTATGAGACATGGACAAGAGTGTGGTGGTTACAGGGTGGGCGAAGGGAGGGGAGGGTGGGAAAGGGAGAAGGGTAGGGGCACAAGGAAAACCAGATAGAAGGTGACAGAGGACAATTTGACTTTGGGTGATGGGTATGCAACACAATTGAATGAGAAGATAATCTGGAGATGTTTTCATTGTACATATGTACCCTGATTTATTGGTGTCACCATATTAAAGTTAATAAAAAAAAAAACTCCAACTCTGTCCCCATTAAACAGTAATTCCCATTCTCCTCTCCCCCAGTCCCTGGAAGTCACCATCCTACTTTCCGTCTCTATGAATCGGACTATTCTGGGCTCCTCCTATAAATGGAGTTATACAGTATTTGTCTTTTTGTGTCTGGCTCATTACCTTTAGCATAATGTCCTCAAGGTACATCTATATTGTAACGCGATCACAATGAACTTCCTTTTTAAGGCCCAATTACATTTCATTGTACAGATCGACCACATTTTGTCTATTCACTCTTCTGTTGATGGACACTTAGGTTGCTTCCGCCTTTGGCTTTTGTGAATGGTGCTGCTATGAACATGGATGCATGTGCCTCACTATTTTTTTAATTCAGTGAGAGGAGGGGAGGCAGAAAGGCAGACTCCCATATGCACCCTGACAAGTAAGCTTACTAGAGGGTGATGCTCTGCTCATTTAGGGCGTTGCTCCATTGCTCAGCAACCAAACTCTTCTTAGCACCTAAGATGTAGGCTATGGAGCCATTTTCAGCTCCTGGGGCCAACTCACTCCCATCGAGCTGTGGCTGCAGGAGAGGAAGAGAAAGAGAGAGAGAAACAAAAGGGGGAGGGGTGGAGAAGCAAATGGGCACTTCTCCTGTGTGCCCTGATTGGAAATTGAATCCAGGACACCCACATGCCAGGCCAATGCTCTACCATTGAGCCAACTTGCCAGGACCCATGCCTCACTTTTTAAAGAGATAAAACATTTAAACCACACAGGGTATCACCTACAAAATTTCAAAAATAATCCAACTCCTAGTCCCAGAGACGTTCCAGGCAAAATTCTATTAAAGGCCATTGCTGAGTCAGAAGGAAAGATTTGTCTCAGAAGTTTCTTCTAAGGGAAGAAGGGTAAATAGTCTTATTTGACGTGCTCATCACTCATTGCCAGGTGACTACAATCCCCAAGGAGGTCAACTGTGGCACTGTTTTTATCATATCCTGGGAGGCAAATTCACCCCTGCAGCCAATTTGCTTTCTCAGCGAGGATCACAGGAGACATGACTGCCTGAAACACATGCCTATGGTTCACAATCAAAACATAACTAACAAGAATTTATCAGACGAGGATTTATATCCTGCCTGAGAAGCTTAAAATATGGCCAACACGAATAAAGGCCAGTGCTCTGAGTGACAGAACAAAGAGGAAGGCAGAGTGTTTGCTTCGTGCTGCAGCCCGTGCCCAGAATACCGGCTGCCAGCACATGAACTGCCAACTGCAATGATGCTCAGAGCCAAAAACATCTGCAGGAGAGAAGGGATGCCTCCCACCCAAAGACCAATGTTGGGATGAGTGGGGCTTAAGATAATTAAAACTCT
Organism: Rhynchonycteris naso; assembly: GCA_037038555.1. NCBI lineage: Eukaryota > Metazoa > Chordata > Mammalia > Chiroptera > Emballonuridae > Rhynchonycteris > Rhynchonycteris naso. Next base: position 206,568,237 of record CM072995.1, read on the forward strand.
AAGAAGCCGTGGAATTCAAGGAAATGTGGTTGGACAACACACCGCTAAGACTTGAAATCTTCATTTTGTTTCTTTTCAAAAGCCCGGTGAGCATCATGAGAAGAATGTCTTTAAGAACTAAGACTCACCCCACCAAGCACTAATGGTGTCCAGAAACTATGTGAACAATCTTACTCAACATCCCAAGACATTTATATCTGTCCAACACAAAACCAGAGGGGAGAAACGTTCATTTTCTCAGCCGTCTGATAGTAGGTATACAAGATGTCTCAGCCCCACAAAAAGCTCCAAATATATTCTCCGGGACTTCAACAGCCTTAAAATATAGACTTGCATTTATCTTGGCCACATTAACGAGATCTGTTTGACCAATACATTTATATTTATGATGACTAAGGGCAGATTACGGCTGTTAAAATTTGTCCCTGGGACATGAAAACACTCCTCTGTCATTAATACATTTTGTAATATAAACTATGATGTCAGGTCAACGTAAAGGGTAAAAACGTTCCGAAAGTATGCACACATCATTTTTTTAAAGCAATTGAGCCTAATGGAATAACAAAGGTCATCATAACAAACCATTACAGCCTTGGTCTTGGCAACTCTAGCCCCAGAAGAATCTCCAAGAAACGATCATCATTCCTCCAATGTTATGGCATCCAGACGACAGGAATGGCTCGCAAATGAGTCATACGGGTTCAGATCCTCGGTAGCTATGTGAGCGCTGGAAGATCAATTATTCATGTGTTTACAAAGAGCTTTCTTGGTTGATGTTAACCAGAGCTGCTTGCAAAGAAGAGTTCTCCAGCTGTCCTCGGCCATCCTGGGCCTCCAACTAACGAGCTGCTCTAATTGCTAGGCAGGTCATTTGGAAGGTGCCCCTCCCCGAGACCAAGCAAATACAATCTGTTCAAGACTTTATGAGGTATAAAAATAGGCATCCAAAATAAGGAGGACAGCAATGCTTGATTGACAGTACCCCCAGCAGATCCCAGAGAGAGAGGCAAGAGTCAGGCTTGACTGAGAGCCCACAGGGGCCCACCGGGACTGGGGTCTGACTTGCAGACACAGGTCATGGATGGGTGGAGGGGAGAGAGAAGGGAACCAAAGAGATAAATCAGGACCTGTCAGCTTATGAAGGAGGTAGGAGGAAGAGCAGTCTAGAACATTCCATGAAGGTAAGGGACCAAGGGTGATTAGATTAGGTTGGTCAATAACCAAACGTGAGTGAATTGACCCCACCCATCAGCCTTGGAAGAAGTAGGATGGGAAGTCATTTCTCAGCCCCTCTGTTACTTAACACAACCTGTCCAGGAAGACTAATAATGTGATTACGGCAGCTCCTCCTCCTCAGTTAGAGACAGAGCGTGGGACCAGGGCACCCCCCAAGATCCCCATCGGCTGCGTTTGAGGGACAGCCAGGTCAGTCATAGCTGTGGCCTGGGCCTCCTCCCCCGAAGAGAGCACAGGCAGAGCCGACATTGAGATCCTTCAGATACATTTTTTAAAAATACATTTTTATTAACCCAGTTCCAAAAACATTTGTGGTGCTGAGCCAGATTCTTCCCCTTGCAGGAAACAGGGTAAATCGAGATGCTATCATAACTCACTTGTCCATCTCTAAGAACATGGTGGAAGCAAACAGTATCTCCTGTGCTGATATGAGATCATAGCATAAAGCGCATGTTTATGTCCTGTCAGGGCAACAGGAATCCTGTGGTCATTGTGCTTCCTGTGGTGGGGGCAACTCTGCTTGGGAGGAGTTGCCCCGGAAGGTAAGGCGAGCAGACGGAAGATGGTGCCCCCCCAGCACACTGAGCATCCTGGACCACTTACCTTACATGGTATGGGTGGAAGGCTAGAACAGAGAGTCAGTGCCCCCCTTCTCACCCAAATCCACCTGATCCATCTCTGAATGCAGCTTAGAAAAGGGAGCCAGACCAAAGAATGAGACTGCTTTTTCCTAAGACTAGGAGAGCTGGTCTGAGATACCCTCTCCACGCCTCTCATCTTTCACCAAGGGAGAAGATGAGAGGAAGGACCCCAAGAGAGGCCTCCCCCATGTGACCTGGGGCATTTTAACCTCCTCAGACTTTCCACAGCCACCTCCCCTGTGAACCACAATTCCTTGCCCCTGGCTGGCTCTCCAGAGACCAGAGTGGTTTTCTCAAAGAGGATCAGGACAGAACGTCCTCGGGGAAGGTGGCGGACATGCCGGGGGGAATTCTTCCCCATAGGTTTCCTTTGCAGAGAGGAAGGAAGCCTGCAGGGCACCCAAAGTCACCAGCCCGCAGACTTCTTTGAAGGTCGTCCTTCCAGGCCAACTTCCAGAACTGCACGGACCAATCAACTCAGAGGAGTGCAGTCACACCTGATCCAAGAGCCACTCTGGCACCTCTGAGTGACCCTTACTTCTCTGCTGTCCACTCTCCAGGATTGTTTGAATTTGTCACACTCTCAGAGTTCTTAGGGTACCCACCTGGCATGCCAGCATGGGGGTAACAGCGCCACAGATGGTTTCCCAAAGTCACATTTGGCCAGGCAAGCTCACCTGGCCTCCGCCCATAGTTCAACCAACCGGGCAACCCGCCCACAGGCATAACCCCTTGCCCTGCCCCGAAATCACCAGAGGGAGGGAAAGGAGGGAGATCTCATTGCCAGACCACTGCCCCACTTCCGGCAGCCCATCTGGGTTTCCTGCTTCTATCTCCTGGTTGCAAATTTCTAACTTCTTCTGCAGAGTCCCACAGCCACCTGCCCAGGGCCCCCCCCACACTGTCCTTTGTAAGGTACCCAGCTCTGGCTTTGTAATCTTGCATGACTGCAACCAGAAGCCGCCACCCAGAATGAAGCACCCATCCAGGCTGGAGGTTTGGACCTCTTCCATCTACCAGCTGCAGCTCAAAGACGTTTCTGAGGGGCCTGGATGGGCTATATCCCTGATCCTATACTTCAAGTGCAATTGTGTGCGAATGTTCAGTATCCAGAATAAATGAGACATCAGCCCTGCCGTTAGCATTAACAGACTCATAAACATAAAATAAACACAAGTAAATAGTTTTTAAATCTCACTGGCAGAAAGCTTGGCAGATTCTAGAGGTCACTGGAACCTCTCTCTTCAATTCAGAATCAACCCCACACTCTGAGGAACAGAAGGCTCCCCCCCCCCCCAAAAATGAGGAGGGTATCTGAGTACCTCCTCCCATTTGAGGATTATGCTGCAAGACAGAGGCTGATGGGGTCTACATAAAATGTGGTCTTTGCACAGACCGGGTCACAGAGAAAGTGGGTTACTATTCACAAGGGGTTAGAAATTCACATCCAAGACATTCAGCTTGCCACTGGTTACATGTGTCTCGTAACAGCCCCCAAAACAACCTTGAGTTTCTCATTGGTTCCTAACCACTGTTTACTCTCACAAAGCCAAAATTTACATGGTTTCTTAAATCCTGCGGGCTTTTCCCCGTGGGCTGCCAAGGTCCCACTAGTGACACTACTGGCTGAATTCTTATTTTTGCCTCTATCTAGGTGTAGTTTCAACATACAGTGAATTTCTTGGGAAGGATGATGGGCCAGGTTATTGGGTTAATTCCTCACCTCACACCAAATGTGCAGAAAGCCTACTGCAAAAATTCACCAACCAGAAAACATATATATGTGCACCTGTTAACTGGTTATGTTACCTCAGAGCTGGGCTCCATTACGGTGATTTCTGACCCCATTTACAAAACCCGTGAAAAATGCACAGCTTTTGGTAAGAAGCACGTTCACTGGACAGTCCTTCAAAATGGGTGGTTGGCCTGGGGAGGCTGTCTGTGGGCGAACCCACCACAATCGGCTGTCCAAGGCTGCCTCCACACCAAGAATTTAGTAAGATCCGAAACTAGTCAAAGTAGATTCATTTTATTTACATTGTTTTGAAACATTTCTTTCATGATTTCATTAGCTTCCTAATACAATCAAAGGACAAAATGGCCATGGCATACTTCATCAGGCTTTAGTTAGATAATTCCATTGACAGAAAAGATTAGGTAGTGGTTTTTAAATGAACAGACCTATGTGTCCCTTTCATTCTGTCAAAGGTCTTCAGTGGTTTGTTTCTAACCATGTGTCCTCTCTTCTGTGGATGTTTCTCACCCTGAACTTGAAGGGGGGCACCCAGTCATGAATTGATGGGGCCAGCAAGGATCCAGGAGGACCCCATAACAGTACAGAGACCCTTTTAGGAAATTGTATGACTCTAGCAGAGAAGCAGAAATCACCTACAGGGTACCTGGTAAGGAAGGAAGGAAGGGAGGGAGGAAAGGGGGGGAAGGAAGAGAGGGAGGGAGGGAGGAAATTCTAGAATAGAAAACTAAAACTCATCCACAGGTATTTTTTCAATCTTTTCAACAGCATGGGCTGAGCTGCCCTTTAATGCCACTAGATGGCATCATCTCCTTTCAAGAAGGTTCCTTTTTGCTCTTACCTGAAGTGGGGGGGTGCCATCATTTATTACCTGGAGAACATCAAACAGCATCTCAGACAGCATCAAACCAGGGCTCTCCCCCTCTCTAGTGCGACTGTTCACTCTCAGGTCAGGAGACATATTTGATATTCTGTCTCATGGCAAGGATGTTTTTGTTGTTTTCCTTCTCACACGGTTCATATCAGAGTGTGACAGCAATGTTGCTCTCATGAGTTAATTGTCCAGTCTGATGTTCCCGCTGTCCCACAGCCCAGAGGCATTGCGTGCTGCAAAGAACTCATCAAATCCTCATGGACCCTGTCTGAGAAGCACCGTGCCAGACCCAATAAGGTCTATGGTCCTTGTGTGTTTCCTGAAGGTCATGTTCTTTATGCCCTTTCCAAAGCTAGCCTGGGGCGTAGGGAGCAAAGCAAAGTGACATTCCAGCCTTATTTGAGGAGCTATTTTGTTTCCATTGCATGCCCGACGCATATAGTAATATTAAAACCTTCCAGAACATTCCTCTCACTCACCCACTCTTCCTCTTTCTATTCTCTTTCCCTAAGGAGTGGTAATGAGATGATGGAGGTTAGTGCTCTGGGCAGAGTAACGAAGGAGAAAGAATTATTCCACAATCATACATAGTTAAACATGGAGCTTTCAAAATCTTGTCATTTAAGTGATTTCCTGAGGCCCGATATAATTATTGACACTGTATTTCTTTGTTTTGAGCACCAGGACACTGAAAGCGTTGAGACACAAGGAAGTCCAAAAGAGGAAGACTTGGAAATTCCAGGTCTAAAGAAAAGGAGAAGGTGTCCGTTCTAAAACATGGTATGTCAAGTGTTGGCATTTCTGAGGACATTGTTTTAAAGGTATCTGACAGTCCAGGATCTGTGATTCCTCTTAGTGGCCCAGCAGGTAAGCGGGGTCTCCCACTTTGATGGTCCCTGGGTTTTCCAGAACAAAATACTGTCCAAAGAGAGGTGATTTTCCATATAATTTCTGCTCGGAAGGGTCACACAGGCGATAACTACAGTGGGAGAGAGATCATGATGAGTCACAGCCACAAAGATGCAAGAAGAGTTCAACCAGCAGGTGGTTTCCTCTGGGCTAAGGTAAGAGTCCACCCCCAGCCGTGCTGCCCAGCTTCTGACAGCGCCATTCCCATCCAAGTCTAACAGAACAGTGCCTCCTGGTGCACACCCTACAGAAGTGCAATCAACCACCATGTCCCTCCATCTTTTCTCCAGGAGACATTGGTTGCCTGTACTTGGTATGTTTCGACATGTTATCATTACCTCCCCACAGACATCTTTCCTTCTGACTCCTCATGTCTGCCACCAGAACCACTGTTCTGTTAGTCACCTGGAGCCCATCTCTTACACCTTTGCCCTGGTTGTCCACAGCTTGTCCGTGGTTGCCAGTCCTGATGTTCTTCCCGCTCCCCGCCATTTGAATTTGCTCCCTTGTCTCCCACTAACCCAAGCTTGCTTCAAGCATGCTCAGACAATGGGAGTAACTTCTCACCTCCCTTCTCTTCTTCCTTCTCTCTCCCCCTCCCTTCCAGTTTATTGTTGACACTACACTATATTACTTTAATTCTGCTCTCATCTGATCATTCCTAGGCTCAGAAATTTTCAATGGCCACCCAGTGCCCAAAGAGTAACATTCCAACTCTTCACCAAGCATGCAAGGGCCTCCACCTGGCCCTTGCCAGTCTTTTCAAACCTGTCACCCCCAGCTCCTTACATGTTCCTAAGCAGCTCTGCCCTGGACTCCTTGACGTCCTGTCTGTCCCTTTTGCATTCTACTGGCTTGGTGATTGCTCTGAGATCCAGCAGGATTCCCCTCCCAGCTCCCCATGTGTCCTTAAGGCCTGACTCAAAGGGCACACCTTCCAGGAAGGAAGCCCAGGGAGGGAACCGACAGAGTTCTTTGCCCACATTCTGATGGTTTATAAAGAACACCACACATATGCTTTCTTAATCTTTACCACAAGTCTTCATAGGAATTACTACTGTCTCCATTTTACAGGTGGGTCTCAGAGGAGTCACCGACCTGCCAGATCTAAGTTGGTCAGGGCGGGGCTGGAACCCAGAATTGGCTGACTCCATAGCCAGGACTCTTCCTGCCAGAGATGTGACCTCTGGGCATCTACAGCCCTCCTGAGTGCATTCAGGGGCCTGGGGAGAACTGAGTTGGGGGAGGCTCATCTAGACGAAGGTTGAGCCATTCAGGGGTCTCCCAGACCCTGCTCATCAACCACATACTTCACACTCACTCCCCTACCAGGTCACTCTGCAGTGGGGGACCCCACGAGCCCTTCACACTGCATTGGGTTGGTTTGTACAAGCACAACTCTGAACATCTGGTTTGCAGGTGACGGTCCACCTCCCTATCTTGGAATAGAAATAGCAGTTCTACGGGAGTAGAGAAGTGGCTCTCGATGGCCCTGCCTGTCACAGCTTCCCTATGAGCCATCTGACCCTGCCCACCCTCCCAGACTCTTGCCCCACCTCCAGTTCCTGCTAATACCACCCCTGCTGGGCTGCAGGCAGAAAGACTTCATAAACGCAATCAGCAGCACCCTCTTGTGGGCATGAGCAGGCATGGTAAGCGGTTACGAATTCCTTTGCACACCAAGCTTTTGTTCAACAGGCTGAACAGTATTGTCTCATACATGGATCTTCTATGATTTTTTTCAAATATATATTTTTGGGGAGATTAATAAATTATAAATCATTTAAAAGCTTATTTCCTTGCATATTTTTTCTTACAGTGAATACAAAACAGACAACTACTCTGATGAGCAGGAGGCCCAAGCCATTTTGTTTAGCTTAGAGGTCTCCACACATCAAGGGTGCAGTGTGAGCGGAATCCCTGTTACCTGTAGAGTGCTGTGCACCAAGAAGGCCTTCTCCTTACCTACAGTGCTTGGTTTACTTGTTAACTGGTCAGTGCCCCAGCCACGACTACATAGGGTCTCTGGTCACTGTGGGGTCCCCCCTCCCGTTGAGACCTTGCTACCTGCCTCCTACATGGCCAGGCGAAGACCTAACCAGTGCTGTGACAGTCTACAGAGAGAGGAGCATCAGAGGCCAGGCTGGTTGGGGCTAGGCTCAGATAAGTCCGAGAGGTGTCTCTGGGCTTCTGCTCATACAAAGTGTCAAGTTCATTGACGACCATAGCCTACCTGATCACAGTGTACAATACTTTATCATCCATTATTTTAAAATCATATTTCTTGCCTTGTTCGGATCAACCAGGACAGGTATTACTAGTCCAGTTTTTGCAAATAAAGAAACGGAGACTACAGGAAGCTAAGTGACCTGTCAATGTCCCACAATGGGCAGGTGATAACCCAGCTTGGGGTCAGCTGTGTCACACATCACTCCCCCCCTCACCTTGCACTTGGCACAGCACAACCTAGCACAAGTGGCCAGTGCCGTATTTCCTTATTGTCACAGTAATCATTCATTCAACCAAACTGTTGCACCCACAAAGCAAACATGCTTCTTCCTTTCTATTCAGAGCAAAATGTTTTGGAAGCAAAGAATGATAAACTCCCAGATCTGCATGGTAGCCCCTGCTCCTTAAGAAAGAAAAGATTGATTCCATCTTCCCAATTTCCTGCCAGTGACAGACCTCCCCTGAGCCTCACATCTGACTGCTTTACCAACAAAGGCTTCCCTGCGCCTGTGTGCGGTGGGTGACAAGACCTCTTAGAGAGGCCTCACTGCTAAGAACCTGCACTTGGAAGCATCACGTCCCTTAGGCACCACAAGGACACAGAGGAGGGAAAGCAGTGCGACCTCAGGCTTCCTGTCTCTGAGCCGGGAGGGCACCCTGGACACCACTGTTTGCTTCTCTTCCCATGATTTATGTCACACGGCCAGGCCTTGCTCTACCCAATTTATGACTACCTGTCGCAGGGAGAACATAAATTACTACCTCTATGGCAGTTTAAACCTCAGTGAGAGATAGAAGACACCTAAGCTGACTGCTCTGTCTGCTGGGGGCAATTAGGGGGGACTGTGGGGCTGCAGACATCTGCAGAGAGCCAGGAGAGCCACATTTTCCCCATGACCCCTGCCCGCCAGCCCTCACTCTGTGTTTGGGATCAATTATCCTCTATATACACAGGCTCCCAGTAGGGGCTGGGGGCACTGAAGATTCAGAGGAGGGCTCTCAGGAGGCTACTCCTGCCCAGGCAGACACTATTGCCATCCAGAGGGGAAGGTGCCCAACACCAAGCGATGTCTTGGTGGCACAGAGAACATGATGTATAAAAAGGATGACAGTCAATTCCCCCAGTCACTTGGCTGGTTTGACACAGAATCATCCAGTTTGGCTCTGCCCTGCTCTCTTCCTGGGGGAGAATCCCAGAGCCTGAGAGAGATGGGGACTGGCTGGTGATCACAGCAGTAGTGTGAGGCAGAGCCGGGGTTCCCCACAAGAAGGGTCCAGAGAGCAGTTTCTAGGAGAGAGTGGATGAAAGGGGCAGCAGCAGGATTCACCTTCGGGGGGAAGGGGTCTGGTCCCACAAACCCCACGCTTGACTTCCCTTACCTAATGTACTCTTTCATGGTGGTATTGAGGCCAAGTCGCCACACTGCCACCTTGGTCCTTCCCTAAGTCCTCCAGGGCATCGACTCAAGCTGAGGTCACCACCCTCCATGCCTTCCCCCCATACTCTACAAGTGACACTCTGGGGCACAAGTCAGGGTCCAGGCCGAGGGTCTCAGGGGCTGCATCGATGAGACCCAGCATCCTACCCATGACGCTGCACTCGACACAGAAGGGGTCAATGAAGACGAGCATCGTTAGTTCACTTTCCGAGTCTCACCGATGTGACAGATAACAGCACGGAAGTGCATGAACCCTGGTCTGTACTAGCAAAGGCATGCGGGTTGGTTGTAGAACATTTAGAGATGACAGATAAGAACACGCATATTCTCTTCTCATAATTCCATGACCCCAAGAGTACCTCCATTGATGCTTTGGCTCATAGCCTTCTAGCCTTTTATCTACTCGTGTGCATTTATATAATTTAAAAAGTAAAATCAAAGAAACAAAAAAAGCAAATATGATATAAGCCATTTGGGGGCCAGCTTTTAAAAATTAATATCATCCCAACTTTCTATGCATTAAACGTTTTTTCTATGATTGTGTCTCTCACTTAAAATTTTTTATTATAAAAATTGTAAAAGAAAAATAAAAGTGGAACAGTTGTCACCCAGATTCTATTGATCAAGACTGACACATTTTTCCTGTGTCCTTTTTATCTTTTACCAAAATAATCTACAGCATGTGCCAAACATCAATGTCATTTCCTCTACATACTTCAAAACACACGGACATTTCTTATATCAACACAATGCCATTATCACACCTAATACATTCTTGGTGTCATCTGATACTCAATCCATAATATAATTTGCAAAAAATAACTAAACAATGTTTTTTTAAAAAATGGTTTGCTTGAATCATAAATTCTCAATGAAAACTAAGATCATATGTGCGAGCAGGCATTCTGGGACCAAAGCATCCAGGAATGTGTCCCAGATTATCAGTCACCAGGACCCTGTCAGCCCTGAGACTGTGTTCATGGTGGCATGTCACTGCCTCCTCTTAGAGAAAATAAACGGCCAATTCCTACCTCTTCAGAGTGTCCAGGGGCTCCTTCCTGCTCATGATGCCGGTGTCCGGGTCCACTGTGGTTAAAACACACCTGAACACAGACCCACAGAGCATCATACAAGAGTCGGAGTGACCCTGTCCCGCACCCCCTCCTCCCCGCAGCAGCGGAAGCGCCTTACCTGGTGCAAGCCATCACCTTCTTCAGCTCCACGTCACCAATGAGAAGCTCACTCCACAAATCCTAGGAGATGGAATGCAAAACTCACCTGAGCCCTCACCCTGACTTGTCACTCACATCAAAGATGGCAGACTCTACATCATCCCGAGTAGCCACACACCTTCCTGTCCCCTCTCTCTGCCTTTGATGTTTCTGTTCCTTCATATGCAATGAAATGCTCCCTCTTATCTCACTTGTCAAACTGGGATTGAAGCCCACGTCCTTCAGGAAGTCTCCCTGATGGATTCTGTCTGACTCAAAGGGGGCAGGGAAATAAGTGGGCAGAAGAACAAATGGAGTAGGTGAAAGGGAGCAGGAGGTATGGAGGGGATGTCAGATCACACTGTGCATATTCAAGGTGGATTAAGACCCTTATGTCAGCCTGACCAGGCAGTGGTACAGTGGATAGAGCACTGGACTGGGATGCAGAGGACCCAGGTTCAAAACCCCAAGGTCACTGGCTTGAGCACAGACTTCTCCAGCTTGAGCGTGGGGTCGCTGGCTTGAGCATGGGATCATAGACATGACCCCATGGTCACTGGCTTGAGCCCAAGGTCACTGGTTGAGCCCAAGGTTGCTGGCTTGAGCAAGGAGTCACTCACTCTGCTGCACCCCCCCCCACGCCACCAAGGCACATATGAGAAAGCAATCAATGAACAACTAAGGAGACTAAGGAGCTACAACAAAGAACTGATGCTTCTCATCTCTCTCTCTTCCTCTTTGTTTCTCTCTGTCTCTGTCTCTGTCTCTCTCTCTCTCACACACACACACACACACACACAAAAGACCCTTATATCATTGCACAGGCGAGCCCGTGTCTCCTGGCTGGATATGAACACACAACAGCGGGCCCAATAGCCGTGTTCTCTATGTACCTCCACTGGAGGCTCACAAACGCACCAACTCAGGAGGCCCCCAGGCACCTCATCTGTCTATGGCTGGCCAGAGTCACTGGTGCCTAATTCTCAGGACAAATCAAATCAGTGGACTGCACCCCCACAATCCCAGCAGGGGAGATACAACACACATACAGGCTAATGATCAATGTTGTTTTTAAAAGCCCCAGAAAAAACTGAGAAAAGGCCTTAGAAGGTATCATGACATGTCCTGGTTTACCTGTGCAGGTGAGAACTGCTTGGGGGGTTAGAGAGCAAATCTTCAGGTTGTGGGGCTCACGGGAGGTTTTATAGAAAAGGAGGGATTTCGACCAAGTCTAGCAGGCGGAGATTATTTTGAAAGGCACGAAAGAGACATGAGGGGATGCTAGGAAATCACTAGAAGGAAGGACAGTGGGGAGACAAGAGCATCTGACTATTCCTTACCTGAACCTCAAAGAGCCGGGCCAGCGGCCTATGGGCTGAACACAAAAACCGTGAGTTAAAACAAACCTGCCTGGTTCTTCGTTGACCAGAGACAGAATTCCAGGCTCAGAATCTGAACTCTAATAGTGTGCTTTACTCTCCATAATTGTATTGCAGACTTTTCTTTTAAATCGTTGGAATGGGCCTCTGAACTGCATTTGTTTCCAACAGTCCAGAAAGGCGACACCTCCATTTAGAGCAGCCTCAGCCTGTTCTGTGGACATTTCTCCACCAGGGGGCACTGTCATCATATAAAAGAACGAAAAAGATTCAAAAGGCGAGAAATGTGAGTTCCAGTTAAGAAGTTAATTTATGAAATCTTTCCATTGCCCTTTGAATGTGCAATAAAAACTGCTAGAAATTGATTCACAGATAAACTAGGTAAAAAATTGCACCATATAAAGAAAGAATCTATTAGACAAAGGGGAAGCACAGGAGAAACAGCTGTATGTTCCATGCACACTTTGGACCCAAAACTGCGTTCAACACTAGGGAAGTCTTCCTACCAGAACACGGTACCTGGAAGGAAAAGGAAATTTAAATAGGACAGCTGGGTATGGGAGAGGGAGGCAACTCTTTGGGTCTAGCAGTCAGAGCCAACTTTTCAGGGGAGGAGGCTCTTAATCTGGGATTTTAAAGAAGGCCAGGGGTTTCTAAATGGGACAAGGAGCAAGACTCAAAGTGACCAGCGGAGAGTGAAAGAGGTAAGGGAGTAAGCCATGCAAATATGTGCAGATATGTGAGGAAGGTATGCCAGGCAGCAGCACCAGCAAGTGCAAAGGTCCTGGGGTGGAAAGGAGGCCAGTGTGGCTAGAGCAGAGTGAGAGAGCACAAGAAGAGGGACAGGAAGGCCCTGGCCGATTGGCTCAGCAGTACAGCGTCGGCCTGGTGTGTGGAAGTCCAGGGTTCAATTCCTGGCCAGGCACACAGGAAAAGTGCCCATCTGCTTCTCCACTTTTCCCCCTCTTCCTCTCTATCTCTCTCTTCCCCTCTCGCAGCCAAGATTCTGTTGGAACAAAGTTGACCTGGGCGCTAAGGACGGCTCCATGGTTCCGCCTCAGGTGCTAAAATGGCTCTGGTTGCAACGGAACAACACTCCAGATGGGCAGAGCATTGCCCTCTGGTTGATATGCTGGGTGGATCCCGGTCGGGCACATGTGGGAGTCTGTCTGACTGCCTCCCCACTTCTAACTTCAGAAAAATGAAAAATAAAAAAAATTTTAAAAAAGAGAGAGAGACAGGACATGGAGCCCAAGACCCAGCAGGGCACGGGGTCACGTAGGGCCTTGACAGTCATCAGGAAGGTCCCATTTTTACTTGAAGAGAGATGGAAGATTATGACAGGGTTCTGAGTAGGAGAATGACAATGTGACTCACAGGCTTACTTTGACCAATGTGTTGAGAACAGACTGTGCATGATGGTCAAGTTGGTCAGGCTAGGTATAGTGAGACCAGTGAAGAGAGGCTATTGCAATAAACCACATGACAGAGGATGGCGACATGGCCCAGAGAAGGAGAGAAGGAGAATGAGAAGAGGACACAGCAACCAACATTTGTCCATCATTTGAAAGAGGGAAGTGAGAGAAAGAAGCAAACTCAGGGAGTTGTTCTACACCAAGTCAGACAACACTGAGCAGAGCGGGCACCGGTGTGGAAATTCAGCCCTCAGCCTTGAACATCTGGAAGGGAAGTTTAAGCATCCACATCAAAATATGGAGAAGGCAGTAAGGACAGGAGGGGTCCTCAGGGTTAAGAAGCATCTGAAGAACAGACCAGAAGCAGAGATTCCTACAGATTGAATGTGTGTACCCTCCCACATTCTCAGGTTAAAACTAAGCCTCCAGCAAGCACAGTGTGAATGCCAGCCTTCCCCAAAAGGGCCGGGACTACACAGGAAAAGCCATCTTCAACCAGACAGGAATATACCCCGTCTCTGTTCCATAGTTCATACACCTCGTGTGCTCTGTGCTAAGGAAACAGGGCTCAAAAACTCATCTGCTTCCTGGGAGTTCTCCTGAGAAGGTTCAGTCCCTGCCCTGCTCCTTAAAGCCCCAAGGAACATCCCTGCCTCACCAATAGTTGTACCCCCCATGCTGATCAGATGCCCAGGAAATGGAAATATTGCCTGCTGTGTCGTCTAAATAATGCAGCTTTGAAATAATCTAGTCCAGGAGTCCCCAAACTTTTTACCCAGGGGGCCAGTTCACTGTCCCTCAGACCGTTGGAGGGCCGGACTATAAAAAAACTGTGAACAAATCCCTGTGCACACTGCACATATCTTATTTTAAAGTAAAAAAACAAAACGGGAGCCTAACCAGATGGTGTGCAGCGGATAGAGCGTCAGACTGGGATGCGGAAGACCCAGGTTCAAGACCCTGAGCTCGCCAGCTTGAGCGCAGGTCCCATCTGGCTTGAGCAAAAGCTCGTCACCTTAGACCCAAGATCACTGGCTCCAGCAAGAGGTGGCTCGGTCTGCTGAAGGCCCGTGGTCAAGGCACATGTGAGAAAGCAATCAATGAACAAATATGGTGTCCCAACAGCAACAAAAACCTAATGATTGATGCTTCTCGCCTCTCTCCATTCCTGTCTGCCTGTCCCTATCTATCCCTCTCTCTGACTCTCTCTCTGTCCCTGTAAAAAAAAACAAAAAAAACAGGAACAAATACAATATTTAAAATAAAGAACAAGTAAATCTAAATCAACAAACTGACCAGCATTTCAATGAGAACTATGGGTGCGGATGCATCCTGTGCTCCTCTCACTGACCACCAATGAAAGAGGTGCCCCTTCTGGAAGTGCGGTGGGGACCGGATAAATGGCCTCAGGGGGCTAGATGTGGCCCGCAGGCGGTAGTTTGGGGACCCCTGATCTAGTCTAACATCAAAGACTTGTATACAGGAGGAGCAAGATGGCGACAGAGTAGGCAGACATACCAACTTCCAACTCCCAAAACCAAAGTGGATTATAACTCAATTTTAAGAACCATCATCTGGATAAACCAACTTTGAACTAAACTAAGTAGACTCTTCAACCAAGGAACACAGAAGAAGCCACATTGAGACTGGTAGGAATAGCGAAAATGCGAAGAGGGCTGCCCAGCTCCCCGGAGCAAACAGCAGCCCGGAGAGACATGTCTGGCGGGAGGAGAGTTTGGCGGAGAGGGAGGGACCTGAGTCCCAAGAACTAAGCCCCAGCCTACAGTCCCAGAGCCTAGAAGAGGTGTTTGGACAGTTTTGAGCTGTGAAACAAGTGAGGGAGCTCCCAGGCATACAGTGTAGAGTATTAGGGTCCTTCCTACTCTGCTGAGGGTTGCTGAAGGGTATGGTGGAGGCAGGACGCTGAAATGTGGTTCTGTCGGCGTGGGTGGAGGCCAAGCCGGTGTAAGCTCGGTCTAGCCCAGCAGAAGCGGAGGGGACACGCGAGAGCGGTCCGGAAGCTGCGGGCCGCCTGTAATCCCACCTTCAGGGACAAAGCGGGAGACCAGGAACGGGCAGAGATCTGCTCTGCGACCCTGCGCAAGCCGGCCCTGACCGCGGGGGCAGGGCTAGGACCAGGGACGGGTGGAGGCTCGCGGCTAAGCTCATGCTACCAGCGCCGCCCGGCCGGAGAAACCGCGGTTTGCCATTCTACATGCGCAAGCAGGCTCCGAGCGCGAAGACGGGGTAGACCCCGAGACAAGTGAAAGCTCGCAGCTGAGCCCACACTACTATCCCGGCCTGGCCAGAGAAACCGCGGTTTGCCATCCTGCGTGCACGAGCTGGCTCCGAACGCAAGGGCGGGGTAGAGTCCGGGACGAGCGGAAGCTCGCAGCTGAGGGGAAGCCAGCAAACAAACCCGGCCCAATAAACCTTGGTTTGCGACCCTGCACAGAAGGGCCCTGGCCTCGAAGACGGGGCTAAAGCTCCGGACGCGCAAAGGCTCACAGATGAGAGGACGTCAAAAGCCCTGCCCAACCCGCGAAACTGTGGCGAGCAGGCTCTGACTGAGGGGGCTGGCCGGAAGTCCGGAAACAGGCTGGGTCCGCAGCTAAGCAAAGGTGCTCACCTCTACCCTTGGTGCTGAGGCTTGTGGCTTGAGTGACAGCCCCTCCCTCAGAGGAGAGGCAGAAATCACAGCAAAAGCCACAGTGGGCCGGCACTGGCAACGCCCACACCCAACTGCCCTAGGCAGCGGCAGAGGAGGTGGCGGGCCTGCAGACAGACCACACCTAGAGAACACAAAGGCAACACCTATTGGACTCCAGTGGCCACAACTTGCTTATATACAGACAAAATGGGCAGGCAGAGAAATGCAAACCAAATGAATCAAGAGAAATCCCCAGAGAAGGACCTGAATGAACCAGATATAACCAAATTACCAGAAGCAGAATTTAGAATAATGATAGTTAGGATGTTCAAAGAAATTAGAGCAACAATAGATAGTTATTACGAACACCTAAGTAAAGAGATAACAAGTATAAAAAAAGAAATTGAAATAATAAAATAGAATCAGACAGAAATGACAAACACAGTATCAGAACTGAAAACCACAATGGAAGGAATTAAAAGGAGGATGAATCGCGCTGAGGATCGAATAAGCGAGTTAGAGGACACAATAAACAAAGGCACAGAAGCAGAGAAGAAAAAGGAAAAGAGACTCAAAAAATGTGAGGAAACTCTAAGGGAGCTCTGTGACAACATGAAGAGAAACAACATTCGCATCATAGGGGTGCCTGAAGAAGAGGAGAGAGGACAGGAAATGGAAACTTTGTTCAATCAAATCATAGCAGAAAACATCCCTAAATTAAGGCTGAGAAACACTCCACACGTTCAAAAAGCACACAGAACTCCATCAAAGAGAAACCCAAAAAGATCTACACCAAGACACATCATAGTTAAAATACCAAAGCTAATGGATAAAGAAAAAATTTTAAAAGCTGCTAGGGAATAAAAGGCTATCACCTACAAAGAAGCCCCCATAAGGATGACATCGGACTTCTCAACAGAAACACTTGAGGCCAGAAGGGAATGGCAAGATATAATCAAAGTACTACAGAACAAGAACCTACAACCAAGACTACTTTATCCAGCAAGGTTAACATTTAAAATCGAAGGAGAAATAAAGAGCTTCCCAGAAAAAGAAAGCCTCAGGGAATTCATAAAAACCAAACCAATTCTGCAAGAGATACTAAGGGGCCTGTTGTGAACAGTTTAAAGGGAGGAAAGAAAAGAGCAAAAGAAGAATACAGCTTTAAAGAACAAAATGGCAATAAACAACTACATATCAATAATAACCTTAAATGTAAATAGATTAAATGATCCAATCAAAAGACGTAGGGTAGCTGCATAGATAAAGAAACAGGACCCATACATATGCTGTCTACAAGAGACACACCTTAAAACAAAAGATGCACATAGACTGAAGGTAAAAGGATGGAAAAAACATATTTCATGCAAATGGAAATGAAAAAAAAGCTGGGGTAGCAGTACTTATAGCTGACAAAATGGACTTTAAAACAAAGGCTGTAGTAAGAGATAAAGAAGGACACTACATAATGATAAAGGGAACAATTCAACAGGAAGATATAACTATTATAAATATCTATACACCAAATATAGGAGCCCCGACATACATAAAGCAGACTTTGATGGATATAAAGGGCGAGATTAACAGCAATACTATAATAGTAGGGGATTTCAATACCCCTCTAACAACACTGGATAGATCCAAAATAAAAAAAATTAATAAAGAAACAGCAGACTTAAAGGAGACACTAGATCAACTTGATTCAATAGATATCTTTAGAACTTTTCACCCTAAAAGAGTAGAATATACATTCTTTTCAAGCGCTCATGGTACGTTTTCTAGGATAGACCACATGTTAGGACACAAAAATGGTCTCAATAAATTTAAGAAGATTGAAATCATATCAAGCATTTTCTCTGATCACAATGCCATGAAACTAGAAATTAATCACAAAAGAAAAACTGGAAAATACTCAAACACTTGGAAATTAAATAGCATGTTATTAAATAATGAATGGATGAACAATGAGATCAAAGAAGAAATAAAAATGTTTCTAGAAACAAATGATAATGAGCATATATCAACTCAAAATTTATGGGTCACAGCAAAAGCAGTTCTGAGAGGAAAGTTCATTGCACTACAGGCATGTCATAAGAAGCTAGAAAAAGCTCAAATAAGCACCCTGACCCTGCATCTAAAAGAACTAGAAAAACAACAGCAAATAAAACCCAGGACAAGTAGAAGGAAGGAAATAATAAAGATCAGAGCAGAAATAAATGACATAGAGACTAAGGAAACAATACAGAGGATCAATGAAACCAGAAGCTGGTTCTTTGGAAAGGCAAACAAGATTGATGAACCTTTAACTAGACTCACCAAGAAAAAAAGAGAGAGGACTCAAATAAATAAAATTAGAAAGGACAGTGGAGAAATAACAACTGAAACAACAGAAATACAATGCATTCTAAGAAAATACTATGAAGAACTATATGCCAAAAAATTAGACAACCTAGGTGAAATGGACAAATTTCTTGAATCATATAATCTTCCAAAAATCAATCTGGAAGAATCAGAACACCTAAACAGACCTATTACAACAAATGAGATCGAAACAGTTATCAAAAAACTCCCAAAAAGAAAAGTCCTGGGCCTGATGGCTTCACAAGTGAATTCTATCAAAAATTCAAAGAAGAACTAACTCCTATCCTCCTCAAGCTATTTCAAAAAATTCAAGAGGAAGGAAGACTTCCAAACTCCTTTTATGAGGCGAGCATAATTCTGATCCCAAAACCGGGCAAAGACAACACAAAGAAAGAAAATTATAGGCCACTATTCCTGATGAATTAGACACTAAAATTCTCAACAAAATATTAGCCTACCAGGTATAGCAATATATGAAAAAATCATACACCATGATCAAGTGGGATTTATTCTGGAGAGGCAAGGCTGGTTCAATATTCGCAAATCAATCAATGTGATTCATCACATAAACAAAAGGAAGGACAAAAATCACATGATAATTTCAATAGATGCAGAAAAGGCATTTGATAAAATCCAGCACCCATTCATGCTCAAAACTCTCAGTAAAGTGGGAATACAAGGAACATTCCTTAACATGATAAAGGCCATCTACGACAAACCCACAGCAAACATCATACTAAATGGACAAAAATTAAAAGCAATCCCCCTAAGATCAGGAACCAGGCAGGGGTGCCCCCTTTCACCACTCTTATTCAACATAGTTCTGAAAGTCCTAGCTACAGCAATCAGACAAGAAGAAGAAATAAAAGGCATCCAAATTGGAAAAGAAGAAGTAAAACTGTCACTATTTGCAGATGATATGATATTGTATATTGAAAACCCTAAAGTCTCAGTCAAAAAACTACTGGACCTTATAAATGAATTCAGCAAGGTGGCAGAATATAAAATTAATACTCAGAAATCAGAGGCATTTCTATATACCAACAATGAACTCTCAGCAAAAGAAATTAAGGAAACAATCCCCTTCACTATTGCAGCCAAAAAAATAAAGTACCTAGGAGTAAATTTAACCAAGGAGGTTAAGGACTTGTACTTGGAAAATTATAAAACATTGATAAAAGAAATCAAGGAAGATACAAACAAGTGGAAGCATATACCATGCTCATGGCTAAGAAGAATAAACATCATTAAAATGTCTATATTACCCAAAGCAATTTATAAATTCTATGCAATACCAATTAAAATACCAATGACATACTTCAAAGATATAGAACACATATTCCAAAAATTTATATGGAACCAAAAAAGAACACGAATAGCCTCAGCAATCTTAAAAAGAAAAAATAAAGCAGGAGGTATCGCTCTTCCAGATATCAAGGTTTACTATAAGGCCATTATACTCAAGACAGCCTGGTACTGGCATAAGAACAGGCACATTGATCAATGGAACAGAACAGAGGACCCAGAAATAAACCCGCCGCTTTATGGACAACTGATATTTGACAAAGGAGGAAAGAACATACAATGGAGTAAAGACAGCCTCTTTAACAAATGGTGCTGGGAAAATTGGACATCTATCTACCTGCAAAAAAATAAAACTAGACCATCAACTTACACCATTCACAAAAACAAACTCAAAATGGATAAAAGACTTAAATGTAAGTCGTGAAACCATAAGCATCTTAGAAGAAAACATAGGCAGCAAGCTCTCCGACATCTATAGCAGCAATATATTTGCTGATTTATCTCCACGGGCAAATGAAATAAAAGGCAAGATAAACAAATGGGATTATGTCAAACTAAAAAGTTTTTGCACAGCTAAAGCCAATAAGAACAGAATAACAAAATAAACCACACAATGGGAGAACATATTCGACAGCACATCTGATAAGGGGTTAATAACTAAAATTTATAAAGAACTTATAAAACTCAACACCAGGAAGACAAACAATCCAATCAAAAAATGGGCAAAAGAAATGAATAGAAATTTCTCCAAAGAGGACATACAGATGGCCAATAGGCATATGAAAAAATGCTCAACATCACTAATCATTAGAGAAATGCAAATTAAAACCACAATGAGATATCACCTCACACCAGTCAGAATGGCACTCATCAGCAAAACAACACAGAATAAGTGCTGGCGAGGATGTGGAGAAAAGGGAACCCTTCTCCACTGCTGGTGGGAATGCAGACTGGTGCAGCCACTGTGGAAAACAGTTTGGAGATTCCTCAAAAAATTAAAAATTGAACTGCCTTTTGACCCAGCTATCCCACTTATAGGAATATACCCTAAGAACACCATAGCACTGTTCAAAAAGAAGAAATGCGCCCCCATGTTCCTGGCAGCATTGTTCACAATAGCGAAGATCTGGAAACAGCCCAAGTGTCTGTCAGAGGACGAGTGGATTAAAAAGCTATGGTACATATATACTATGGAATACTACTCAGCCATAAGAAATGATGACATCGGATCATTTATAACAAAATGAATGGACCTTGATAACATTATACGGAGTGAAATACGTAAATCAGAAAATAAGAAAAACTGATAACAGCATGATTTCATACATAGGTGGGACATAAAAGTGAGACTTAGAGACATGGACAAGAGAGTGGTGGTTACGGGGTGGGTGGAGGGAGGGAAGGGTGGGAGAGGGAGAAGAGTAGGGGTACAGGGAAAACCAGATAGAAGGTGACAGAGGACAATTTGACTTTGGGTGACGGGTATGCAACACAATTGAATGATAAAGATAACCTGGAGATGTTTTCATTGTACATATGTACCCTGATTTAGTGGTGTCACCCCATTAGAATTAATAATAATAAAATAAAAATAAATTTAAAATAAGACTTGTATATAGTTAAAGAAAAAAAATTAAATCCCTGGGAAAGGGCGAGGGGGCATAGTGTTACCTCTGCATACACACCGCACCCTGAAATTAAGATATTGGGCCGGAAGTTAGTTGCTTTCACTTTCTTCTCTAGCCTGGAGTTCAGATCAGCCAGAGATGCCTCGGAAAGGACCAAAAGGGGGCTGGCATCAGCGTACGCGATCTGTTAATGAGACAGACTGTTATACACACAGGCACACAAAGGAATTTCCCAAAGGGCACATGCATCTCGTTCTTGGGTGCCCTCCTCTTATACGGCTCCCCAACCTTCATTATTTCTCTGGTTCTTTTTCTAGAAAAATCACGGTGATTTAGAAGCTGTAGAGAGCCTCGCAGAAAACAGAAATTATACAATGGAGTGAAGAGGAGGTGACCCTGGGATCCCAGAGCTGCTGTTGGGGAAATCACTCCACCTTTTCCAGCCTCTCGTTTCTCACGTGTTTAGTGAGGTGGTTGGGTTCGATGACCTCATTATGTGTGAATAAAAAATGATTCACTGATTCACTGGATATTTAATTTTCACGCCACCTGAACATCATCAGGGTTAAGGACTTGTGCCGACCATAATTCTTTTCATGGCTCTACTAATTGAACTACATAGCATTGTGCTACCAACCCTAGTGTTACAAGGAGGCCTTGTTCCCATAAGGGCCAGCAGGTCATTTTGAGCCAGTGAATGGCCATACCCACACTTATCTGCCCCACTGTGATCTGACCCCGATGTGGTTCTATGGAATGGTCACAAGGCTTAACACCACGTGCAATGGCAGAATGGAGGGGAAAAGACAGGGCCACAGAACAGTTTGGAAACCCTAACAGCAGCAAGCTCATGTAAATAGCATGGTAGATGCTCATGGCCGAGAATGCTAGAGTTTCCCCCAAATCAGAAGACGCTCCCAAGGGAAGGGCTGTATGTCTGCCTATTGCTGTTGTCAGGGGGGTGCCCGGCAACACAACAGATCTGAGCTCGGCAGACATGCACGCTGCTCCATGGGCTGCAGATGGTGCTTTCAGCTCCAGAGGGGCTCGCACCAAAGGCCGAGCCCAGGGACGCTCCTCTGACCTGGTCCATGGGCCGGAACACATTCTTTATCTGGTGAGACTTCCTCGGTCGCATGTGAGGCTCGAACTGCACCAAGCGGTAGGGTTGGGTCTTCAGGAAGCCGGTGACCCACTGAGCAGCAGCCTCGCCACAGTCCCTGCCCTCAATCTCCAGGCCATGCACTCTGTGGGGGAGGGGAGGGTGGCAGAGGGGGGGGACTAAGCATGGGCATGGCTTCGGAAATCAGGCCGCCACTCTCTGTTCTACCCAGGTCAGCCTGGGATGTCACTGTCATTCCTAATTATCAGGAGACATCATTTTAACCTGTCCCTGCCCTAAAAGTCAGAGGGCAGAAGTACACATGCTGGGAGTACAGAGTAACGAGACCCTTTGACTAACAAACACCAGGAGCATCTTCTGCCTTACTCCTTCTTGGGTCAAGATGGAGAATAAAGAAAATGCCCAAAATAAAAATGCCCAAATCTCATCCATCCAAATGCATACTACCTTTCAAAGCGGTCGCCTTGGGAAGCAATACAATCATTCTAACACTAATCCTAACCGACTTGGAAGACTCCCCAGCACTGAGTCCCACCACTTTAGGTCAAACCCCATTTTCAAAACCAAAAAATCATCTTACGTAGCTTGATCACCTCCTTATTCACACAACTTAGTTCCAAGTGACCTTTGTGTTTTTTCCAAATACCAGATCCATATACCATAAGAGGGTCAAGATTTCCAGAACTGAGTGTGTGAGAGAGGGTTAGCCAGTGTGTGTATGTGTGCACGTGCATGTGTGTAATGGAATACCTAAAACGTTCATTTCTGGAGCATCCTGAGCAATGGCAGTGTCACCAAAATCCAAGTATAAAGACGACCTGGAAAGTCATTTCCCTGTTAGAAGTCTCTTTTCTGGTGCCCGTGCAAGAAAAACAGCCTCCTTCCTCCGGAGTCAAACCCTGACTTTCATTGAGGCCCCTCTGTGCCCGCCTCCAGCAGCCAATGGCCTTTCCTTGGCTGCCTTTACAGGAGGCTGGAGGGGTGGGCAGCAGGGACAGTGGAGAGGAAGGCTGCTCAAGACTCCAGCTGACAATAATGATCACTACTAAGTGAGTGCATTTGCATCTACCCTCAATCATTGCAAGAACCGATGACATGATACTTATTATTTCCATAGCAACCTCTAGGTGTAGGTCTTGGGGTTCAGGTTCATGTAGACACCCAGAACCTGAGGCTGCTAAATGAGCAGAGCTGTGTTCTGGCCTTCTTCCTTTTCCTCCTCCACTTCTCTTTGTTCTGAGCAGCCTCCGCTTTGCACTGGGCCCAAAGAATCCAAGCCCCCTCCCCAACTAAAGTCCAGCTATTCTTAAAACCTTTGACAAAGGTAATGTTCCTAAGTAAGCCTCCTAAAGGCCCTAACTCTCTGTATCCCAAATGTGGTTGGCAGGGCTTGTGAGAAAATCCAGCAACCACCTCCACCGTGAAATAGGTGTATTGGCTATGATCACAACCTTTTGAAAGGTGATCCTGGGGCCCCCAAAGTCAAAAGAAATCTTTAAAAAACTATGGGCTGAAACTACAACTTCCCCACAGGAGAATGGGCTGGGCTGTAATGGAAACCTGAGCCCAGTGGGTTCTTGACGTCTCTGCCCCAGGGGTCCAAGCATTTCTTACTTTGCAATTTCTAAACATGTTCTTATTTATAACATGGGCATGGCCCAAAGCCTGTACAGGACCATGCAGAAGGTTTCCACACCATTGAAAATGGGTTAAAAATTAAATGGAAAGCATGTTCACAAGAATGTATGGGTAAATACCTAACTGTGGCCAAGAGCAGGAAACAAGATATGGACAAACATGAAATATAAATTGTATTAGGCATATTAAAAATGCAAATTAAACCAACAAGAAATTTTCACATTCCCCACACAACCAGCAAAATATTTTTCAACACAATGGTCAGAATGTAAGTGGAGAGGTATGCCGAATAAATTGCTCATGGCTACAAAGCTGGTATAACCATTCTGCAAAAACAATTTAGCAACATAGAACAAAAAGTCACTAGGATCCATACTCTTGTTTGTAATAAAACCACTGCTAAAATTTTTCCCCCTAAGGAAACAATAAGAGATAGAAACAAATGTTTATGCCAAGATATTTATCACATTCTTTTCATATCTGGAAAAACATTAAAAATAATACAAATGTTTACATGTGGGCACGTTAAAATGCACAGAGGGCACCCACAGCAGGACACATTGTGCCAACATGAAAACTGGTATTTTTGAAGATTTCTTTTTTGACAATATGAGAAAATAGACAACAGATCAACTTAAGTACACCACAGTATTCAAGACTGATTTTTTGTCTTGTTACAATTTGGTTTTAAAAGCATCAAACATAGAAACAGAAAGAAAATTTGTCAAAATACTAACATTAGTTATTTTAAATGGGCTGTGTTTTACATTCTAATTTTTGGTATTTCCCAATTTTTCAACTACGAATATAGAAGTTTTACAATTAGAAAAAAAAACACCAAGTTATAATGGAAGCATATTATTATGTTGAAAACCCTCGAATGTTTTAGAAATTATATTGGAATTTCATTTTATGAACTTTTGGGAGTCTTCAGACACTCTTCAGCTAACTACATTTTTTGATGTGATAACGTCCTAAAATAGGGCATGGATTACATTTCTAATTCAAAATGCAGAAACTGAAACAAAAAGTATAATTAGGCCAAATTTAATTTTTTCCTTAATGGGATAAACAAATCAACTCTTGACATGATTTCTTAGAAGCAATGCTAGCAATTCTGGGATTAGGGCTTCCCTATAGCCCCCTTGATGTTGGGGAAAGAGCTCACAGTACAGGAGCCCCCTCCCTGCTGGACCACCGTGCTCACGGGGACTCAGACCCCTCAGCACCTGCAGGTCGGATGGCTTTTGTGGTCACAGCTGCTTGTTGCTATTGTGGTACTCCTTTTATTAGACCAAAGTATCACCAGGTCACACAGCTATTTGTGACAGCTTTCCTAACTCTGAGTTGGAAGGTTTCCAGTCTTTTCAGGCAAAGCAGGGCAGGTCCTAAGGTCACCTCTTCCAGGACACTCTCCCTAGTCCCTCCCACCACATTTTGGTCCTTTAGCCTTTGATGGTGGTATCTGTCCCCTGCTGACATGTCAACATGCTTTTGTCTCCAGGATTTCTGATGTGGGACTTTTATGTCTGTGAATCCCACATAAACCTATGTTCTGAAGCTGCTTCCTCATCCCTCATTCCTCCTTCCTTTAGATCATCACGACATCGAGGACTTGACCCTATATATGTTGCACCTTTCTAAGTATATATATATATATATCGAATTATAGTAGCCTCCCTAATTTGAACTCTCTTGAAACCACATGAATCAACACTTAGGCCAAGGCTAAGAATGGCCTTTTCCTTACCTGCACTTGAACAGTGAGTTTGTGGTGGGCATCTTAATGGGTAGTGACAGGTCCTTCATATAGGCTGCACTGAGGGTCAGGGCGTCCCCCTCACAGGTCAGGGACATCAGGACCAGGCGAGGTTCCTGGCGAGCGGTCACCATATTCCCCGTCTTGTCAATCACCAGCCAAAACCTGCCATTTTCGAAACACAAGACGATGCACGGACTGCCATGACAGGCTGCAGGTGAATAGGTCCTGCAGTCACGCCCTGTCCTCTCTGAATTCTGCATGAGCCTGGCGTGTATGTGAGTCTGCACGTGTCTGTCTGTCTGAAACATGAACTCAGCAGCCCAGCAAGACTGATTCTGTCAGTTCATTTCAAAGGGTTCAATGACCACTCAAGCATCCGACATAATTCCAACAGAACATTTTGAGCTCCTTGATGGCACAGAAATCACAGATGTGAATTATATTTTCATCTCAATTGCCAGAAAGTCTGATCACTTTCATACAACCTGCCCCAAGGAAATGACAATAATGTATTTCCCAGTAAAGGCCCCCGGTGCCAGACGCACAGTAGGCAATGGCTCCCACCAGGTAAAATAACAAGGTTTTCGCTGTACTGTTTGCAGAACTGGGAGCTCACTGATCACATTCAATACCACGTACACCTTGCCAAATCCATCCTTCCCTTAAAAAAAGTCACTGTTCCCGTATTCAGAACTATGAATTCTGCAATTTCTGAAAGGTCCGTTGTTAATATGGACAATATTATTTCTGGCCAGGATGCCTGGTCTAGAGGTACTTCCTGAGGGGGGGGGGCGGATAAAAGGAGAAATAAAAGCAATAGAAAGAACCATTTCCACAAAAGAACAAAGCAATCTGTGTACGTTGCCTCTCAGCTACAGAGGAAGCTAGACATACTGATGTTTCATTAATTTAGACTCACACTAAATTGGATGATTACCATTGTAGATGTAATCTTGTGCTTTGGGGATCCAAACACATTAAGAAATACACATGGTAGGCATGTTGGGTCATCACCTCCAGCCAGTCACCATGGTGGAGGTGGGCAGCCCACAAGAAGGAGGAGGCTAATGCAAGCATTTCCTGAGCTGGCCTTTATCACCCTTCATCCTGGACGTGGACAGAGCTCCATCCGGTGCCACATCCTTGGGACCAGCCCCTGAATATTCTTTCTAGTCACTCTCCCTAGTAACAATGGTAGTCTGCTCTTCCTCAGATACAAATCTGATCATGTCACTGCCTCATGCAAAGTCCCGCTCCAGTTCCCGCTTTCAGGATAAAACCCTAACTCTTCAGCAAGACAGGTACTGTCACTTCCTTGTGCCCTTATACATGCCAGCCTTTCTCTTTCTTTTTAACCTTTTATTGTAGTAGAATATATACAACATCAGATCCCTGACACAGGTGTACACCCAAGAGATCTGAAAATAGGGGCTCAAACAGATACTTGTGCACGAATGTTCCCAGCAGTATTACCCACAAAGCCAAAAGGTGGAAACAACCCAAGTGCCCATCAATAGAGACTGAAAAAAAATTTTAATGCACCTTTAACCATTGTTAAGCGCAGAACTTGGTGGCACAAAGCACATTCACAATGTTGTGCAACCACCACCACCATCTACTTCCAAAACCTTTTACCCATCTCAAACAGAAACTCTGTAACCATTAAGCAACACCTCCCATTACCCTCCCCCACTCCTGGTAACCTCTAATCCATCTCTATGAATTTGCCAACTCTAGATATTGCACGTAAATGGGCTCGTGTAATATTTTTTTCTCGTGTCTGGCTTACTTCAATAAACGTAATGTTTTCAAACTGTATACTATAGCACATGTTCTAATTTCTTTACTTTTTTTTTTTACTAAATAATATTCCATTGTGTGTATGTCCCAAATGTTGTTTATCCATTTATCTGATGATGGACAACTGGATTGATTCCAGCTTTTGGCCATTATGAGTAGCGCTGCAGTGAAGACTGGTGTACAAGTATTTCTTCAAGTCCCTATAATACCTAAGAGTGCACCAGCCTCTCCCCTGGCATACCTGTCCTCTCAAACCCAAGGTCTTCACCCAGCTTAGCCCCTCTTTCTAGAATATCTCCCAAATTACTTGCCTGGAAAAGTCATTCTCATTTTTCAGTTTTAGTTCAAGCTATGATGTCATCCCTGACCACCCCAAACAGTGTCTGGTGCTCCTTCCTCTGTGCTTCCTGGTTCTTGTCACATTGGGTCACTCGTCACAGAGGCCTGGAAGCCTTTGTTTGCATCTCCTGGTAGCATGATAACAGAGAATTGACCATAGTGTTTGATACAAATGTCAGCTCTTATTATTATCCATTGTAATATGAGCTCAACACATGTGTTTTTGAATTGACATAGTATAGTAAAATTATAATGCTCTTTGCCTCTGGGCCTACAAAATAAATTTTACCCTCTTTCAGAGTCTGCCTACAAACCATGGAATAGCTAGGATTCTTGGCTTCCTTCCTGAAGCAAAGATGCATAGCTCGCCTTTCAAACGTGTCATGAATTGCTCTCTGTCTGGGGAGCTGGAAGGTCAGAGCCCCTCAGCCTGTGTGTCACCCACAGAAGCTGTGAGGACTGTTCTGGGACGGTGCACTTTGAGGCACAACCTCATGATGAGGCGATGAGGCGATGAGGCCTGGGGGTGGCTGTAAGCCAGACCCGGAAGAGGACAAAGCCATTAGCTCTGGGTCTTTGGCAACGTCTCTGAACCCCAGGAATTCATGCAGAGGGTTCCTAACCAGGTAGTGCATGATAAACCCACTATTCTACAAAGCACCAGTGTATTCCAAAGAACCGGAGTCCTGCTTCCACCGAGTGCAGCTCTGAACCCCGTTTCTTCATCCATAAAAGCGTGCTTGGAAGACTTGGGGAGAATAATCTACGCAACAGCTGTTCTTCAGCTGCAAGCAACTTAAGCGTCCACTGCTGTCCTTTCGATGCGACCATCCCATCCTGTGCTGGGCCTCCCTGCGATCAGAGGACTGGGCTCTACCGCTCCAAGTTGTCCCTAGTTCTCCAGAGACAGCGGCTAACAACAGAGAGGCAGAGACCAATCCTGGCTCGCGGCTACTGCTAGACGGAGTTTAAAGTTCGCTTGCGCACTGGTAACAACACCTGGGCACCCGTGGCCACCTCACTAGGAGCGCAAGATGTGACGGAGCCCCTGGGAAGTGGAGAGACAGCCACCCCGGAAGAGCAGCTCCGGACCCTGGGGTGCCCTCTGGGAAGTAATGGAACCCTTTTCTCTTGTTCCTTGTCCCCAGCCCGCTGTCGGTTACTGGCAGGGCCGGTAAGCGGACTCTGCAGGCTGCCCCCGCCCCACCGTCACCCACTTCCCGGCTCCCCATACCTGTCCCGCAGGTGGCCGCTGCGCAGCCCCAAGGCGGTGCATTCGGCCTTGCTCACCGCCACCCCCTTGCAGGACTTGATCGGGTAAATCCAGAGCTGCGCCACGGTGCCCACCTGCTGCAGCCGCCGGCGCCGCCTGGGGCGCGCGCGGCGCCAGACGATCGTCCCCAGCGCCACCGCGGCAAGTCCCGCTACGGCCACCCCGAGCCAGGTGGGCCTGGGGTGCGCGGGGAGGCGTGACGCCGGGACTCGGAGGAGGTTGAGCGCCGCTGAGCCCGCAGCGCCCATGGCCGAGAGGTTGCGGGAGTGGCGGCAGCTGGGCTGGGTCACCACCTTCCTGTGACAGCCGCAGTCCAGGGCTGACGCGGGTGCAGTGACCCTTGGCCGGAGCCCAGAAGGAGCGCAGCTCCGGAACCGTTCCGAGCCTATCAGAGTGCGCGCCCTTTCCGGGAGGGGTGGGCCCTGGGCGCCGGAGGTGGGAGCTGGGGCTCGGCCTCCAGGGTCTTCCATCCGTTCTGCTGCCGCGCGGTAAGGAGGGGAGTCCTCACCAGCGAACGCTGCAAACTACCGATCGGGTTACTTACGTTTTTGTGGGTCGCTTATTTAATCTGACATAGACGAAAAGAAAATTTGCAAGACAAAACGCGATTTCGAGTTATGGGTCAGATCCCGAGACCGTGGGGAGTCGGTGGGCACCACGTGGCCTGCGGTGCGCCCAGCTGTCCTCCGCCACCGTCCCCGCCTGCCTCCCGGACCCCGGAGCTTGCACTCAGTGTCCTAACCTGCCCTATTCATTTTCCAACCTCAGGTCACCCTCTCCCTCTCCCTCCTCCTGTGAAATCCAGTGTATTCAGGTCGTGTTGCTTCAGCTGATGGGGTACAACCATCAGCTCACCTCTCCCAGGAATGAGCTAGAAGGTTCTTGGATCAGTCTAGCCCCTTCCCCCGCAACTCTTGAAGGATGTGTTACTGGTGGGATGGAGCGAACAACATCACATTTCAGAACGAGGCAGGACTTTGGGCCCTATATTCTTCATAGAAAGACAATTCAGAGACTTCAAATTGTATGTATTTGTTTCCCTCTCTCCCTAATTTCTTCTCTTCAGACATTTAAAGGGAAAATATTGCTTCTCTGTGTTGATGGCTGACTGTGAAGTTAGAATGATTTTTCAATTTCATCATTTCCAAAATGTACTGAGGAACGTGGCTAAGTGAACACCTTCCCGGTAAAGGAAAAAGAGGTGAATATCAGTCCCAGAATCCAGCAAAGGAAAACAACTGCTCCTAGCTGGCCACTGGGACAGTCTCCTCCCTGTTACCTGCCATCTTGCTGCAGGTAGGCTGCCTGTGTCCTTCCTGGCTTCCCCTGCCCCCCACCAATAACAAGAGGAAATGTGTGTGGAGTCCCACTGAATCTCTGCTAGGCAATCAAAAAGGCTGGATGACAGTGACTGAAGTTCTAATATGAAACAGACTCATACATGCCAAAGAAAAAGCACAAGGAGATTCACATTTATTAATATTAAAGAAACCACAAAATCATAAGTAGGATAATTCATTCACCTATGACTCCAGTGATAATTTTTGTTTAGTTATATACCAAAAAGTTCATTTGTCTTTGTTACCAAAAATTATATATATATACACACACACACATATTATTTGCTCCTAAAAAAAATATGTAGAGCCTCCCGACTCCCCACTCCAACTCTCAAAACTCCACTCTATTCTCTTATCATACCTGGAATCATCATGCACACAATTACTTTTCCACGGCTTAACAGAAGCATGACTAACTATAAAAACAAGGTCTATAAAATAATTGCCGTACTCAAGAACAACCTGAGGGTTGGGTCAAAAGTGCATGAGGGGAAAGTCAACAGGACTCAACAGCTATGTAAAAACCAACTAACAGAATTTTGTGTTCTCCAATAAAGGCACATCAGGAAACCTGTTGTTCCTCATTTCGGCTAAAATATGGAATGGTAAGTAACATAATGTAAACATTTAGGAAAAATTTTGCAGCTTTCCAGAGGATTCTTTATACTTTCTTAACCCATCAAAATTAATGTCAGAGGTGTAAGAGCTACGGTAACATTCAAAGTAATTTTATAGACAATTTCATTTATTTTAAAAGTCTTTCCTTATTTCAAAATCTACACAACCTTCTTATTCCCGAATCACCTCTAATACTTTCCCTGCATTAACTTGGAGCATACGTAATTTTCAAAAGTCAAAAACACATTCGTTTCCAGGGCGAAGATGATCAGAGGCTGGGTGATGAAGATTCGCCCAGGTGGCACTGCCGTTGTAGTTAAAATCCGGATCAAGGTTTCCTGGACGCTGCAACCTAAATAAATAATAAGAATCTCTGATTATTTGCTTATTTCTCCAACTGGTCATACATAATTCAAATACTCACCAACAGCTGCTTATTGAAATGCAGAAATATAAACCGAGTCTTGCACCAAATTATACTAATGGAAAAAAGCAGCGGTTAGACCTAGTTCTGGCTACAGCCCCCATCAGGGGGTGTCTCTCACATGATGGGGTGGGGGGCTACAAAAGAAGAGCCCTTTTGAAAGCAACTGTTGAGATGCTAAAAAATATACAGTATATGCCTATAGCCCATGAGTCAATAATTCTACTTTAGGAATTTCACTTACAGAAAAAAACACTTACTTTTTAAATGTTCTGCATACGAACACATGCACTACAAAATTGGGTATATTGGTAGTTTGAGTGTCAAGTACTGTGAAATGGCGTTTAAAAAGGGTCATATTGCCTGACATGTGGTGGCGCAGTGGATAAAGCGTCGACCTGGGAACACTGAGGTTGCCAGTTCAAAACCCTGCACTGGTCTGGTCAAGGCACATATGGGAGTTGATGCTTCCAGCTCCTCCCCCCTTTCTCTCTTTCTCTCTCACTCTGTGTCTCCTCTCTAAAATGAATAAAATAAAAAATAAATAAATAAAAAGGGTCATATTTATATAATGTAATGTCATGAAGCCATCAGGAATGACATGTGAATAGTTTGAAGGGCTATGAAAGTGCTTATGATACATACTTCTGTGTGTGTGTGTGTGTGTGTATCATGATAAATACATGACAGATTACAACGTATGTGTTTATATAGCATATATATATTTACATATCTGTATGGTATATGCAATATATAATTATGTATATTACACAGCTACATTAAACACACACAAAAAACCAACCAGAATAAAACTTATAAACAGACAATGGGTCACCTTTTTCTTCTACTTTTCTCATATTTTCTAAATTTGCCATGGTGAGCATGTACTGCATTGATAATGGAACAGATAAACTTACAAAATTAAGTTTTAAACGGGTAAATAGACAACACGAGAAACGCTGGTGCATGCAGGACCTGCTATTTATTTGAAAGGCTTTACAGTCGGCATGGCTCAGGCTGGGCCCGACCTTCCCCAGGCAGGGCGTTGGAAATAAGAGGCACTTAGAAACTGCGGTTTCCACTCCAGTAATTTATTGGACTTCATCAAACCCTAAAATGGACCATTATTTTTTATGCATCACCAAGATGTTTTTATTTACATCCTGAATGTTATAACTTGTTGATTTCAGAGAGGTTAAAATGTGGAAAAGCTGGCATTTTAGAAGTGATGAAATATGGTTATGGTTACAAAAATACCCGATCACAGCAGGCCGCTGAGGGAAACGTCTCTCTGTCTTGCTCACCGCGCGGGCAAAGCCTGTCTCGTCTCTACAGCCACAGTGGGATCTGAGACTGGGAGTAGCTGTCGGAAATGATGCCAGTAAAAACCATAGCTAACATTTATTGAGTATTTTCTGTTTTGATGGCAATGCTACAACTATGTGAATTAATTTCCAAATAACTTTTATTGGTTTGGGGGAGTGTTACCATTCTTCCCACATTGCTTATAAGGGTCTTGGGCTTAAAGGGTTGAGTTAAGTAACTCAACTGTGTTGAAAAATGTTACTTCTGGGATTATGAACCCACGTCCACTTAATGCTGAATGCAGATGGTCTGGACCACTATCCCACGCTGTCCACAAGGATGGTCAGGCAGAAGGTGAGAGGTCAGGCCACAGACAGGCAGAAGGATGGTTGAGAGTTTTGGACATTAGGTAACTTTAAAACCTGGGTTATGGATTTTATGAGAAAAGCTACTTAAAAACCTCGATTTGAAGTCTTGACACCCACTTTCCTATAATTTGGGGATGAGGCCTTATGCCCCAAGGGGTCAGGGTTTTATTTGGCCCAACGACATCCATGTGACAGTATTATTTTCCACCTTGCGATGTATAATCCAGGCAGCCTGGTGCACTGACTTTTCTTTCAAGCTTTAAACCATATTTCAAAACCTCATTTGATACAAAGCATTTAACACTCCCCCCCAAGTTGATTTTGACTGATTTCAATGTTTCCCCTTTGCTTTTCTGTCAGAGACAGAAAATAATAAGCATGTGACTCTTGAGGGTCGCCCACCTTCCTATTCCTATTCCTGAGTAATGTTCCTTAATGAACTGGCACACAGATACTTGTCTTTCCACAGGGTCGCCAGCATCAGCATTTTATAATTGAATGGGGAAGTGGACAGGGGAGGGCTGGGTAGGAGAAGACAGAGGACTCAGGCAGGGGTTAGAAGAAATAAAAGGTGTTTTCCATCTTGAAAGATCAGAACACAAGCTGCTAGCTCTCCGGACCATTAAAGCAGCAAAACATAAAACATCTCAACATGAGAGAACAGAGCAGTGACTTCAAGGCACTGCCTTCCAGAAGCATAGCTGGCCCTTTACCGTGTCACCGCCATGGATGCGTCACTGTACCATCTGGTACACGGGGTCACCAACTTTCAAGCTTCCAATTCTTTCCACCGAATAATAGATCCCAAAAAGTGGGGACGACTTGTAGATCTTCTGCTCAGAAGGGTCACACAGGCGGTAGCTGAAAGAAGCAAAAACTCACCATCAGGCACAAAAAAGGAACAATAATCGAAGTCAGTGGTTCTTAACCTGGGTTCTATCGAACCCTAGGGGTTCGATGAGTCGGTCTCAGGGGTTCGGAGAAGCCTCTGCCGCGGAGGCCAGAATAAAGTAATACCGTAATTTGTTGTGAGTTTATGCACTTTGTTGGTTTTGTTCTTTGAGCAAGGTGATGTTCATGCATGGCTCATTTTGTGCACCAGTAAGAAAACATATACCTATGTCTTGAATTTGGAAAAAAAATCATATTTTATTTATCACTAAAGAAGGGTTCGGTGAATGCGCATATGAAACTGGTGGGTTCAGTACCTCAAAAAAGGTTAAGAACCACTGATCTAAGTCCTTTCGACAGAATTCAAGCTCCAATTCCCAGGTTAATGAAAAATACATGGCCAGTGTTTTTTGTTTGTTTGTTTGTTTTGACATGATGACGGAGGAGTTTAGGGGCCATTAGTCAAACTGAAAATAACTCTAGTTTTTCGAGAAGTATCCTGAGAGTCTGAACAATTTTCCCATGGCTCTAATTTGAGACCAAAAAGGAAATAAACTTTCAGATGTTGCTTAAATACTTAGTTGACATGTGTATCTCTAATTCCACAGCTCATGAAACAGATGCTCGTGAGACCTCAAGAAAAGAAAAGTGAACCTCACTGCATCTTAAACAGTAAAACAAAACTGCATTGTAAATCTGGACGCTTCAAGAAATAACCTCTAACCTAAACTCTCTAGGAACCAACAATAAGGGAGAGGAAATAGAAAGCATCTCCACAAAAATGTTAACTTTGGCTTAAAAACAATTTTATATGGAGAACTGAAGTCAGTCCAAATTCTTTAAGTCACAAAATAGAACAAATGCAGACACCCTGGAATACAAAAAGTCCCTGTGTAAACAAACTGACAATGCATTACATTTTTTTCTAAAATTTTAAGGAAACAACTTCAATTATTTTCATAGTCCTTGATATTGGTTCTAATAAAGAAATGTGAATTGCAGTAAAAAATAGTGTTTGAGGTCTTCATTTGGAAAAACGTGGAAATGTTTTTAAAAATGGATATGAGAGACATGAAAACTTCAAAACATACTATTATACCATTAAAGATTCATGCCTGACCAGGCGGTGGCGCAGTGGATAGAGCGTCGGACTAGGATGTGGAAGACCCAGGTTCGAGACCCCGAGCTCGCCAGCTTGAGCGCGGGTCCATCTGGCTTGAGCAAAAGCTCGTCAGCATGGACCCAAGGTCGCTGGCTCCAGCAAGAGGTTGCTCCGTCTGCTGAAGGCCCGCGGTCAAGGCACATGTGAGAAAGCAATCAATGAACAACTAAGGTGTTGCAACGGCAACAAGAAACTAATTATTGATGCTTCTCACCTCTCTCTGTTCCTGTCTGTCTGTCCCTATCTATCCCTCTCTCTGACTCTCTCTCTGTCCCTGTAAAAAAAAAAAAAAAGATTCATGAAAAGCACTAGAAGATGCGTCCAGAAAAACAAAGAAGAAGCCATGTTCACTTACATCAACATATAGACAAACCAACCAGCAGGCAGAAGCAGGCAGAGTGGAGGGGGCCCAGACAGGGCACCTCCACCCACAGGTAGTTAGTTCTAGGTGGGGATAATACTAAAAATAAACTAGACATGTGTTCTACCTCTTCAGGGTTTCCAATGGCTCCTTCCTGTCTATCACTCCGGTATCTGGGTCCACCGTGGTCAAAATGCACCTGTCATGCAGTTAATCAAGGGTTAGGTGATGATTAGGAGCCAAAGGGCATGCCACACCCCTGAGGTCGAGTCTCCTGAGAGTCCTTACCTGGGGCAAGCCAGAACCTTTTTCATTTCTGTGTTGCCAATTAGGATTTCATCCCAGGTATCCTAGGAGGAAAGGAAACATTATCTGTTGAATTAAGGCTGTGTTAGTCTTTAAAGCAGTTTATTCTTTGGCTGGTGCTAGTTACAAAGCTAATATAAGAAAGAGGTGCAGGAAGATGCCAAGAAATATCTCCCAAAAGGACTCACAGGTGGGAGGCATGCTGGTGAGTCCAGGCTCCGCCCCTTGACTCACAGGCTCAGAAACCTGGCCATCAGCAGCTAGATCAGACTTTCCTTGGGGGGCAATCGCCATGAGAATAATTAATTAACTCGAAAGCAAATTTATGGATATAGAATGAGAAACGTAGAGCTTGCAAGACAAGTCCACTTTCCCCTGAGCTGAGTCACAGCTCAGCTACAATGGAAGCCAAGTTAAAACTGGACATATTTTCATGAGTGGGACATTCCCAAAGGGAAGTCAATCATTCCAAACTTCCCGCCTCCACACAGAGGCAGCCTGACCACAGGTCACTGGCCCTGCTCTTCCTGTCCCTTTTTTATTGACGTCAACCATCCTGCCTCTCCTAGAGACAAAGGCCTACCCTCTGCCCACAGAGTGCATGGGGGGCAGAGAGCAATTTTGCCACGTGGCCTGGCAGTGTCTGGACTTCTGACAGGCAGCTGAAGCGCATGTCTTCACATGGCCACCCATTAGCTGTTTGACCCTGAGCAAGTTACTCAACTTCTCTGAGTCTCAGTTTCCACATCTGGAAAGTACTGCTCACCTCAGCAACTAGCAAGCATTTTCTACTGTGCAGCAAGGTAGAAAATGACATTTTTAAATTGCCAAAACTTGGGCCTGACCAGGCCGTGGCACAGTGGATAGAGTGTCGGACATAGATGTGGAGGACCCAGGTTTGAAACCCTGAGGTCACCAGCTTGAGCGTGGGCTTATCTGGTTTGAACAAGGCTCACCAGCTGGAAGCCCAAGGTTGCTGGCTTGAGCAAGGGGTCACTCGTTCTGCTGTAGCCCCCACCCCACAGGTCAAGGCACATATGAGAAAGCAATCAACGAACAACTAAGGTGCCACAAGAAAGAATTGATGCTTTTCATCTCTTTCTGACACACACACACACACACACACACACACACACACACACACGTTAAAATTGCCAAAACTTGGAAGCAACCAAGATGTCCTTCAGTAGGTGAATATAACAGGAGTGGTAATATAGGGAATCTCTGCACCTTCTTCTCAATTTTATCATAAATCTAAAATGGTTCTCAAATATAGTCTTTAAAAAGTTACATTTTAGCCTGACCTGTGGTGGCACAGTGGATAAAGCATTGACCTGGGTTTTGAACTGGAATGAGGTCGCCAGTTCAAAACCCTGCGATGGTCTGGTCAAGGCACGTATGGGAGTTGGTGCTTCCAGCTCCTCCCCCATTTCTCTCTTTCTTTCTCTCTCTCTCTCTCTCACTCTGTGTCTCCTCTCTAAAATGAATACAATAAAAAGAAATTTTTTAAAAAAGTTACATTTTATATTGTTTCTTAATGCTCTTTTACAAACATCCTCAAGATATAACTTAAGTGTTTGCAAAACAATTGTTACTGTTTCTTCATGTAGTTTACTCTGATATCTTGTATTCTATTTTTTTTTTAATGCTGGTCAGCACCCACTAAAGTTACATTATAACCCAATGATGTGTTGTGAGCTGCAGAATGGAAAGGGTAACCAGGAGGATTAAATGGAATAAATCAGGTAATGCGACTGGTAGAAAATTACATTTTACAATTGCCTGCTATATACAAGCATTTGATAATTGTGATCCATAACTGTTATCATTACTTTTGTTGTTGTTTTACATATCGTTAATTTTATTGTTGCTACTTTGGAAATCCTTGAAGCCGGGACAGAGACTTATCTGAGCATGTGAATAAAATCCTAACTCATCCCGACTCTGGTTGTTGGGGACTGAAAAGTTTGGGAATGATGATTTGCAAAAACTTTGTTTTTCAACAGCTGCGAAGGATCTTACTGGGAGGACTGGTATTCAAACCACAGTTGTCCAGCTTCAAAATCCACTGCCTCTCTAGAAGCTTCTTGAAGAAGCACTTCTGCAGGGACAAATACTACACTGATGGTTTCCTGCAAGGTTCTCCACTGTCCTTTCATAATGTGGAATCAGGAATGATACAAACAGGCCAGTACAAAAAAAGAAAAAGAGAATGTCAAGTTCTGCTTAGCAAGACAGCAAGCAAAGTTCAGGAAACATTGAGCCCACGTTGGTCAACTAGGGATTAGAAGCGTTGGTCAATTTTATTATTTTTCAATTTCACTGCTCTGCCTTCCCAGAACTCAAACACGCTACAATGACCCAAGGGAAATGGCCTTTTAAAATCCGCTTAATATTCTGAATTACACAGAGAAAGTACAAAGTACTTTGGGTCACAAACAGTAAAATTGCATACCACATTATCCTATTACTTTATATTTTTGCAGTAAATAATGGTCTGAATTTTAGTACCATGCTTAGGTTTGCTATTTTTTTCACTATTAGTTGGTCTATTAAATATTGATGTGCCTTATCATTTTACATTAATATTTAACTGAGTCTCACTAATTGTAACTATGCGATGGTACCAGGTAGATGCATCAGGCCACTATGGGGCTTTCTCATTTAAGGGAGAATAATAAATCAGCAACATTAGCATCATTTATAGTAAGGACTTTTTTTTCTTGATGCACATAACCAGAGGACTCCTGTAGGAAAATTAGAATATTCTAGAAAAATGAGTATTACTATTTCTGCAAGCCCACTGCAATGAAAATATAAAACAAATGGACTTAGGAACATATTGTTATAAAAAAAGAGAAAAAGAGCCTGACCTGTGGTGGCGCAGTGGATAAAGCGTCGACCTGGGAACACTGAGGTCACCAATTCAAAACCCTGCACTGGTCTGGTCAAGGCACATATGGGAGTTGATGCTTCTAGCTCCTCCCCCCTTTCTCTCTCTCTCTCTCTTTCTCTCTCTCTCTTTCTCTCTCTCTCTCTCTCTCTCTCTCTGTGTCTCCTCTCTAAAATGAATAAATAAAAATAAATTTAAAAAAAAAAAGAGAAAAAGAAAAAGACTCCACCCACTGAAATTGCCTCAGGGGACAGGATTAGGTTTGCTTTTTAGCCTTAGGTTTGGCCTGACAAATTATAGGAAAGCAAAAATTCTTCAGGCAGGAATGAGACCACCTTTTCTTCTTATTCCCCCAGCTCAAGATCTTAAATTAAAATCAATATCAACACACTTCTTCTCTCAATGGAGACAAATTACAAAAGACTATTCCTTAAAGGAAAGTTTCGACATTTGATCTTAGCCAAGAGGCTGAGAAGCTGTTTAAAAAAAAAAAAAAGTTCTCAGAAAATAATGGCCCAATTATAGGATTCCTGTGAAAGATTTCCTTCTTCATAAACTAATTTCAAACCCACTGTTTAGTAACACACGTCGTTTATACGGAACACTAATTTCATTCCACGTTCAAGAAGCTCTAACGACCCCTTACTTACGCACAGCCCTG
Source organism: Rhynchonycteris naso (assembly GCA_037038555.1). Classification (NCBI taxonomy): domain Eukaryota; kingdom Metazoa; phylum Chordata; class Mammalia; order Chiroptera; family Emballonuridae; genus Rhynchonycteris; species Rhynchonycteris naso. The sequence goes on from CM072995.1 coordinate 206,607,531, forward strand.
GGAAACGTGGAAATGGGGAGACAGGTGTATTTACTGAAAAGCTAGTGAGCCTTCAGCCTCTGCTGGGCTACATGCACTGGACCTTTCTAGTACCTGCACCTAATTTTATTATATTTTTTTTCATAAAGAGGTCCCCAATTAAATAAACTTCAGGTCCTGTCAAATCTGTTTGTATTCCTGGGTAGAGAACTCAAGCCCCTCCCCTCGAGGAGTCAGTGGCCTGAGGTCAGAGCCTTCCTCTCAGGCCCCACCATACTCTCAACCCCACCCCTCAGAGGCCCCGCCCCTAAGTTTGCTTCTCCAGGCACAGGTGACCTGGAGTTTGACCTGGGACAGTGTGGCCAAGGCTGAGTCCGGGGCCTCCGGGCCTCATCACCGTTCTGATTGAGATTCCAGGGAAGGCCTGCTAATCTGCAGTTTTCCAGAAAGACCTTCTGGCGATTGAGCATGGGACGGCCATTCCTGCCTCGGGATGTACATTCGAGAGCGTTGCCAGAGCAACGTCACGCCTGGCACACTGCGGGCATCCGCAGCTATCTGTCTGAAGAACACAACTCATTAATTACCGCCTTGTTCAAAATCAATACTAGCTCCTCAGTATCCACAATAGAAGATTTACCTTCCTTGTATGGTGGCCAGGTCCCCTCAACACACCAACACACACATGCACGCACACAGCATAGCTTCTAGGTAGCTTCATCTGACCCCTCCCCACACTCACCACCCCACCTCCCCCGCAGGTTGAGGCTTTTCTCCTTCTAAGTATCCTTGGCACTTGCGCATAATAGGTGATCAATTAAAACTCATTTTTAACAAATGTAAACAGGAACTGAAGAAAATAGGTAACAAATGACAGGAAAACATCAACAAGTAGACGACTTCTGTATCCTTTGCTATTTTTTAATCTAATAATACAAAGTGACTACATGGGCAAGGATTTCCACTGGGCTCTCTGCAAAGACTGATACTAAAGGGCACATTTTAAAGGGTGTCAAATCTTTGAAAGCATTTCTAGGTGGTACAGGGAAGGGAGAGATGGCTGTTCTCTTCACTTCTCTTCAGTTATCTCTAAGCTATAATCATATATGGCAGGGGTCCCCAAACTATGGTACACTGCCGCATACAGCACCCTGAGGCCATTTATCCGGCCCCGCCCCACTTCCGGAAGGGGCGCCTCTTTCACTGGTGGTCAGTGAGAGGAGCACAGGATGCATCCGCACCCATAGTTCCCATTGAAATACTGGTCAGTTTGTTGACTTAAATTTACTTGTTCTTTATTTTAAATATTGTATTTGTTCCCTTTTTGGTTTTTTACTTTAAAATAAGATATGTGCAGTATGCATAGGGATTTGTTCATAGTGTTTTTTATAGTCCAGCCCTCCAACGGTCTGAGGGACAGTGAACTGGCCACCTGTGTAAAAAGTTTGGGGTCCCCTGATATATGGTAACCTCGTCTCAGGCTTGTTGCAATTTTAATTTCCCTTTCCTTGCATTGGGGCCTGAGCATTAAAGGGTGATCAGCGCCCCCTTCAGGCTGGCGAAGAGATGGCGGCAGCAATGCAGGAACTACCGACAAGGTTATTAAGGTGACTCTGGGAAGAGGTGTCCCTGCACTGCCAGCCCTGAGGGTCAGCGTGGATGCTGGCTAAAGGAGATAGCAGTTCTGTTAGTGTCTTGAACAGCATGTCTGAGCATAATGCACAGAAACAGTGTGCTTCTTACCTCCTCAAAAGCACCACAGCCTCTGATCACAATATTTGGCCTGAATTGCTCCATTCTCACTTTCTTCTCCAGCCTGGTATTCAGATCTGCCAGAGAGGCTTCCGAGAGGACCATGAGTGGGCTGTAGTCCGGGTAGGCCACCTGTGCCAAGAACAGGGCCCCGTCAGGCCTCCCTGTCCCATAAAGTTCCTTTGGGCAACTGCACAGCTAAGCAAAGTGTACAAGCAAAACCAGCTGAGTGCAGAAGGGGACAGTGGTTTCCAGGAAGGAGAGCTGACATCAGCTCTGGGCTTTGGGAGAGACTCTCCATCCACCCATTGAGGGCAGCAGGCAGGCTCCAGGTCAACCTTCCCCTCCAGCCCCGCCATCTTCCTTGTTCCTCACTCCAGCGCCCAATACGTGACCCTCTCCCCCATCACTATCATCAGACAGAGTAGGGTCTGCAGCCAATCAGCTCTACTCTAGTACGACTCCTTCCCGCCACCACTGCCATTCACTTGACATGCATTTATAAGCACCTACTAGGTACCAAATACAATAGGTGGTGACATTGCAGAGAACAAAGCACATAAAATGCCATGCATTCAAGGAGCTTGTGGAGTGAGCAATCTGGGGAGTCTGGAGGAGACCCCCCAAGGAGCTTGCATTTTAAACCTTATCTCACTGCAGACTCAAAGACACAGAGAGCAGTGTCCTTCAGGAGGGGGGCCTTCCCAGCACCCAAAAAAACCTATCCTCTGCTTCTGTAATTTTAAACAACCTGGAATTAATCTCAAACCAACCTCTCACTTCCGCCTCCCACCCACCCCCAGCCTGTTTTCTCCTGAGCTCTCATCTCCCTGGGAGACCCTGGTTTCCCCCTGCACTGGTGTGGCCCACATCCCATCCTCTGTGCGTCCTGGAGAGCCCTCCAGGCTCTGGTACCACTCCATCTCCATTTGCAACACCTGCCCGGATGGCACCCTCAGCACCACTCCCCAGGGCCATGACTACTTCCCTAACTGGGCTCCCCATAGGGGATCCCTGGGGGCCAAGAAGAAAGCAGGAAGAGAAGGGTGACTGGTGGGAGTGAAGGGAAGCTCACCTGGTAATTCTGCACAGAATTCGAGAAGAGCTTCCTCGACGGCCTTCCGTTCATGTTCTTTTCAAACTGAACCAACCTGAAAGCTTCACTTTTCAAATAGTTGGTGAACCACTGCGCTGCCTCATTGCCACAGTCCCTGCCCTTAATGTCAAGACCAAAAATCCTGGAAGGGTGACGACAGAAACCAGGGTTACTTCCTGTATCAACAGGTTCTGGATCAATAGGTTGGTTTGGAGTCTGAGGCTCTGCATTCGGAACAAGCTTCAAGATGCCTAAGGATGTAGAACGTTTTCAGAAGGAAAGAAGGATGCATGTTGGGTGTGGCGGATGCACCCTGAGCTTGGAGTCCGCAGACTTAGTTCAGACTTGAACTCTAGTCTGTGGCCTTCAGCAAGACATTTAACTCCTCTGACCTTCTGTGTCCAGTAGGAAGTAGTAGATAATAACATAGAGCCAACCCTACATGGTGAGATTTCATTAGTTAAAATAATGGTCTTCAAGTTTATTTTGCTTGAGTACCCCTAAAAGAATTTTTTAAGCTATGTACCTCTCACAGAATTTTAAGTTGACATAGAAACTTTTTATAAGTTTATTTGGTTATGAAAGGTATAATTTCCATTGAAGTATAAATATTAACACTCACAATTATATTATAAAGTATATTATGTTGATATTATAACATATTTTAACATATAAAAATGTTAAAATCAAATCAAATCATGCTTTTAAAAGTATGCAATGGAATCTAAATGCCATCCACCCCTTTCCATATTTTTTTTTGTGTGACAGAGACAGAGGGGGATACAGAGAAAGGGACAGACAGGGACAGACAGACAGGAAGGGAGAGAGATGAGAAGCATCAATTCTTTGTTGTTACTCCTTAGTTGTTCATTGATTGCTTTCTCATATGTGCCTTGAACAAGGGGCTACAGCAGAGTGAGTGACCCCTTGCTCAAGCCAGCAACCTTGGGCTCAAGCCAGTGACCTAGGGCTGCAAGCCAGCGATCTTTGGGCTCAATCCAGCGACCATGAGGTCATGTCTATGATCCCACGCACATACCAGCGACCCTGCGCTGAAGCTGGTGAGCCTACACTCAATCCGGCGACCTCAGAGTTTCGGACCTGGGTCCTCTGCATCCCAGTCCAACGCTCTATCCACACCCCCTCTCCATTTTTTAAATATATGAGTAAGGTCTTCTTTTACGGTCCACATTAAAAAAATTTTTTTTTCAATTTTACTGTGATATAATTGACACATAGCATTATATAAATTCAAGGTGTACAGTATGGTGACTTGACTTACATATATTGTGAAATGATTACCACAATAAGTTTAGTTAACATCCATCATCTCATAATGGTAAAAAAGAAGAAAAAGAAAAAAAGTTTGTTTCTGTTTTTTTCTTTTTGTGATGAGAACTCTTAGGATCAACTCTCTTAACCACTTCAAATATACCACAAAACAGTGTTACCCTGGGTCACCATGCTGCACATGACATCCCTAGTATTCATTTTCTCTTATATCTGGAAGTTTGTACCCTGTGATCATCTTCCTCCAATTCCCTTTCTGGTCACCACAATCTGACCTTTATTTCTATGAGTCTGACTTTTGGGGTTTTAGGGAGGGTTCGTTTTGTTTACTTGTTTGTTGTTTGTTTGATTCCACATCTTAATAAGATAACACAGTATTGGTCTTTCTCTGGCTAACTTATGCCACTTCGCATATTGCCCACAAAGTTTATCCTTGTTGTCACAAATGTGAGACTTTCCTTCTTTTTTTATTTTTTTATTTTTTTTATTTTTCCGAAGTGAGAAGCTGGGAGGCAGGCAGACAGACTCCCGCATGGCATGCACCCAACCAGGATCCACCCATCAAGCCCACCAGGGGGCAATGCTCTGCCCATCTGGGCCGTAGCTCTGTTGCGACTGGAGCCATTCTAGTACCTGAGGGGGAGGCCATGGAGCTGTCCTCAGTGCTCGGGCCAACCTTGCTCCAGTGGAGCCTTCGCTGCGGAAGGGGAAGAGAGAGACAGATAGAAAAAAGAGGGAGAAGGGTGGAGAAGAAGATGGGCCCTTCTCCTGTATGCCCTGACAGGAATCGAACCTGGGACTTCCTCACACTGAGCTGACGCTCTTCTGCTGAGCCAACCAGCCAGGGCCAGACTTTCCTTCTTTTTCATGGCAGAATGAAAGAACTGGACACAAGAACTGGCTGATAAGGACATGACACATTGAACCCTGACTCTGATAAAAGATGCATCGGTACAACAATTTGGGGAAACTACTTGGCATTTTCTTATAAAAATCAGCATACACTACTCAGTTCATATGGTTGTGTCAAAGGAATTCCTTTACTATCTCCCAGCTTAGGTTGTTGGTTCATTTTAGTTTAGTTGATTGAGCTGGCTGTGGTCATCACCGTTTGTCACTTACCATCTACTTTATATCAGTTCTCCAGTTGCTATGACAAGCAATTCATTAAAAATAGCTTGCAAAGCCAGGCCATGCTGGTCACAACAGGTCTGTCTGACCAGCTGCAGAAGGTGGGGTCCTGACTGCGTCCCGTCCCCCCCCCATGTCAGTCCAGACCCACAGCTCCAGCCCTGGTTTCTCCGGACTCCCAGGGCTCTCTGAGCCCATGTCATCCAGAAACACACTGACATATTGAACAAAGTTATGTAAGAACGGATTTCACTTTAGTGCCCTTTTGAGACCTGTATTGACTCCTATTAAGGGAAGGGGGGTTGTGTCTTCCCAGAGTTCTGCTGGTTTAGTCAGGTAGCGCAGTAAGGTGGAATCTTGTTTAGCGTCAATGACAAGTGAGTCTGCGAGGCCCCTTCCGTATCTGTCACTCAACATCTGCCCATGGAACATTTACCCGTGAGCTTCAAATGCCCTCAGTCACATTGAGGCGGCTACAGTTTTTCTCTGCAATAAATTTCTTTGCTCAGATCTGCAATGCAGGGAAAAGCCTTTCTCCTTCTTGCACGTGAAGGCATTAAGAGCCACCGCCTAGGAGGCCGGTGGATTCGAATCCCAGCTCTGTCTCACAGGACAGTGCCCTAAGTTTTGGCTTTCTTGTTTGTAAAGTGGAGTGAATGGAATCCATCCCATAGGCTTGCTGAGATACGTAATGGAAATCTTGTATTCAATGAATTATTGCTTCAGGGTTTTGAAATTTCGGAATTTTGAGCCTACCAGGTTTCAGCTCAGACTCTTTGCTTATAAAAAGCAGAGAAGGGCACAGGGAGTGATACGCATTCTCCCACGAGCCTGGAAGCCTTTGGACAACAATAACTCCCACATGCTGAGATGCTTGGGTGACTACGAAGGGATCCAGAGCTTCCCTGGACAAGTGTCTCAGCCTCCAGGACTTCCTAACAGCACAGGACCAGATCCTGGCAAGCTACACACCTGGAGCCCCTGCAGGGCTCCCGGGCTAAGCGGAAACCCAGGCCTGAAGTTTGTCTCTGTACAGAGGTGAAAATCTCTATGCCTGACGGTTGCTGGGGGCACCTGCGTCTCAGTCCCAGACCCTGGAGGCTGCAGAGTCACCTTGAGAAGCTCCAGCATCCATACCACCCACCCCTGAGAGACACCTGGTGATGTCCCCGTTAACACCCTCATCTACCTGGCCGGAGACCTGGCAACTCTGAGCAGCAGTCCATTCTACTCGTTAAACACAGGCAAACCCTAAGCACTGGCTCTCTGTACTCCCTCTAAGTCTGCATTAATCTGGCTTTTTCACTTTCTGTATTTTTGATGCTTTGACATCTTGGAACCTTGCTGATTCTAAAGAAAGTGCCCTTCCTGGGGCTAGTCAATTCCTAGAGATGGTAAACCACTTGGCTTCCATACACACTTCAATCGGTCCAGAGCCCCCAGCCCCGGCCCCCACCTCTGTTTCTCTCTTACACTCCAGGTCATGATCCCCTGCCCTAATCACTCAGAGCCAGGTACCAGACACCAGGGGACAGCCCCTGTGGGCTATTATACTAGCCAATCCTAAACCTTTATCCTCCTTGAAGTCCTTCCTTCCTAAACCACAATGAAGGCTCTTGTTTACACTTTTCCTGTTCCTGCTGCCTCCTGACCAACCCTGGGGCTCCCCCAAGTGGCTCCACATGGCATGGTTTCTGCCAAACAGGCTCTTCTTTTCTAGGGATGAGCCCCCTGTTTCTGGGAATCTCTAAATACTTAAAAAAGCTTCTTTTTCTATGACAATCATTTTCGTGTCTATATGTCTTACCACATCTGATTAAAACAATTCCCAGGTACCCTGAAAGCAATACTCTGCACCATCTACTCACACCTGCCCACTGGCTCGATCCCAACCCAGATGAGACATCTCATAAATACTTCCTTCACCAACCTCATCACCCACTGGACACACTGTAGCAAGACAGAGTGCAGGGAAGGAGTCTAACGGGAACCAGGCCTGTCGCAGGTCCCCAGGGTCCCAAGCATAGCACCTGCAGTCATGGAGTATGTTGGAGGAAGGCAGCTTGCTTGGCAAAACCAGCTGGTCCATGCCTGGAGCCCTGAGGATCAGGTGATCGTCCTCATAGGTGATGGAGACCAGGACAAGGCGAGGCTCCTGCCGGGCTGTGACCATGTGTCCATCTTCCTTAATCACCAGCCAAAACCTGCCAAGAAACAAACGAGGCTCACCCAGGAATTCCTCTTCCGCACTCTCAATAGCTTGCCTCTGGTGTCCTATCTCATCAAAACCCTCTGCCTGCCCCGACTTGGAAACAACCTTTCTTTTTTATAGACAATTATTCAGACCCAGCCAAATCGTTTGGGTCCAAAAGAAGTTGGTGTCCCCAAAAGGAGCCTATTTGGCAGAAACTGAGAATATCTGGCCAACATATGAAAGTGCCCAGTTCTGAAACTTCAGAAAATGAGGCCAGTTTAAGAGGCTTCCCTCACTGCTCGTACAACTGTGGTGCTTATTTGAGGCCTCTGCTTTGAAAAGAAACTGTCCTGGGCCCCCACCACAGAGAGGAGGAGGGTACAGACAGGAAGAATCCAAGAGAAAAGAAAATTCAGTATTATAAACTTAGGGAATTCATTTCTCCAAGAGATAATAATAGTCTGTGCAGAAGAAATAAGGGGCTGATTTCGGCAAGGGTTTGAACAGATTTATAAATGACCGAGTTCTACGTGGCTGCTAAGGAGAGGAGAGATTTACAGTGTCAAGGATGGTGGTCATGCCTTGTGCCAGGCAGCCTGTGCCAGGGCTCAGCTGGGCGGACTTTGAACCTGCTCAAAGTTCAGGGTGTTCAAGCCAAGCATTCACAGTTACGTTAAGAACTTTGATGAAACTACCTCTAGAAATGTGAAACATAGAGGAAGATCCCAGCTTCTTAGAACAGTTCCAAAGGTACAGACTCAAAATGGAATTAAATAAAAGAGGCCTTTTCTTACACTCTAGACTTTATAGTTTTGTGTTTGAAATCTCAGTTTGAGACAACAATAGAGGTCAGTTAGCAGTTTTTTCCAGCTTGCTTTCAAGTTTCAATGATCCTTTCATTCAAAAAGAGAGATCTAGATTAGATAGGGTTATAGAGATCATCAAGTTCAAACTCTTTTTTTGCAAATGAAAAAATGAGGCTCAGAGAGGTTAATGACTTTGCCCTAGGTCCCCTGATCCTGTTCTATCCACCCTGAACTTACAAACCACAGATCAGTTTCACAGGAAGAGCATGAAAGCTATATTCACAGAGATTTGAGTTCAAATCCTTCCAGAACATAACGGTTTTGTGATTTGGGGTGAGTTACAGCAGGTCCTCAAATAGCATTGTTTTGTTCAATGATGTTTTGTTATGACGTTGGTGAGATGCCATAGTGTTTGATGGGACAAGGGTCTCAAGGTCTGGGAATTTCAAGAAGAAACCTTTCCTAGTCCTTCACATTTGCATAAACTTTAAACATGAATTAATGGTTCCAGACAAACCCTTTACTTAGAAGAGGTGGAATTCACTATTGGCGATTCTGATTCCATAGCCTGGGATGGGAGTCTCAGGAAATTAGTTTTAAGAAACTTCCCAGGATTAGACATCCGGAGCGCAGGGGACTGGACAACCCTTGTGCGTTACATAGTCTGCATACAGGACACTTCCTGAAACAAGCTGAAGTTTCTCTCTGTCGTGGGAGCCCACACTTTTAAAGACACATACATGCATCTTGGAGTGAACTCAGAGAGGCCAGACTGCATCTGCTAGAAGGTCCCTTGAAAAATCAACTTGCAAACCTTCCTCTACCTACACACAGGACCACAGCTAAACCATGCCAGCCAGAGACAAAGGCATCTTACTCCTAAGGATGCAAAAAAAGGGGGTCCCACTTGTCAACCAATAGTCAGTAGTAGCAATTCAACACCAACAGGAAACCCCAATTGGGATGTGGGAAAGAAACTTCATGCAGTGCACAAAGAGCTCAATTGTGATATAGCACAGCTGTGAGGCAACCCTGGGGCCAGGTGGCCCTCTCCAGCCAGATATTTCTGCTCTGCTCTCTGCCAGTCAGCTTTGCATTGCACTGGGCTGCTCCACTGTGCTTTGGTCTTCCCTGCTCTGTGCCAGTCTGCTCTGATCTGGCAAGACATCTTCAGTGTTTCAGCTCAGCCAGGGAGGCACAATCTTCAGTTTCCAGTGGAAAGGGAAAGTGCGCTCCAGAGCCAGAGAGAGAAGCTGGCTTCTATGGACAGAATTCCCTGCCCCAGTCCTTGATCCACGTGTCCTCATGCAAATTTATTATTATTTTTTTGATTGGTCCAAAAGGCACTGTCCTGATTGGTCAGAATAGAGCTACTCTCCAATTGGATGGGAAAAGCCTTAGTCTTATTGGTTGGCACTGGATTCCAACACCCTTATAAGGGCTGGCACAGATAGCAGAAGCACAGTGCATGCAGACCTCTTCCTGAAGCACAGTTTTGTGTGAGACTCCTGTGCAGAAATGGCTTCTAGGCTTTGTTTGTTTGTTTTTGAGCCCAGTTAGCCATCAGGAGCCCTTCTTAGTAGGCATCTTCTTTCACATCATTCTTTCTAGGGGTTGTCAGCCTTCACTGTCAAGAGAACCTTCCCGGTATCCCGCTGCATAATTGTTAGTACTGTGTGTCTATGCCTCACCTTTGGCGTGACTTAAATGACAAGATATCTTTCCTTTTCTGAAGAAGGAGAATCAAATATTTATGTGTTAGACTCTATGTGGGTAGAAATTTTACCAAAAGTTCTTCCCTGAGGACCACTCTGCTTCCAGGAGAAGAAAGACACTCTATTATTCCCTCTCTCCCTCAGAAGACTCACTCTGTTTGTTGGGCAGATAAAATATATTAAGCTCACTTTGTTAAAGATGGCGCTGCCCACATGCAAGTCCATTGATATTAATGTGTGTTGGGGCACAGGCTATGGGCAGGCTGGGTCGTTATAGCCTAAGGCTTAGTTTTAAGAGTAAGCTTTTCCCCACACCCTTGACTGATTGGATGATGCAGGGTGGTGCACTCTCCTGAGGAATCCCATTATGCCTCAGATGGGTGATGCCTCAGATGGGTGACTTTGTATCAGAGACTTTCTTGTTTGTAGATTGGATTAAGGGTTTGGATTTCTACATTATAAAGTGGGGCAGACCAAAAGCTGGGTCTGTCTCGGTTCCTGAGGTATTAGAGAGGAGAGCAGATGAAGGCCACATGGAGGCCAGGAGAAGCAGCTAAGATGGCAGAGGGCTGAGGAAGAAGCCAGTTTGTGCAGAGTTTGTGCAGAGAGGAGATGGGAAACAGAGGTGAATAAGTCTGGTGAGCTAGAAACCTTTGATTCTAGGAAACTTGGATAAGTCAGTAGCTTTGTGAGCACTGAATGAGTGGGTTTTGGAGCCCAGTGTGTGTTTTTGCTTGCCCGCCGGGTGCAAGCTAGAATTAAAGCTGATGGCTCACCAGTTCTTGGCTCCTGTGTTTCATTACCGACTGTCCGAATCTAATGCGAACCTGCATGGGCCAGGCTGCTGTGATGGTGGCCCTGGCTACTGGCTTTACACTGTTCAACACTCATTAAAGGGAATCAGGTGTCCCCACCTCATGGGTCTCCCAGGCACCTTGCCCTGGACTGGAAAGGTGAGGAATACGCCCCAAGCAAGGTCACAGCCAGTGTCCTTGAACAAGACTTGGTTTCAGCATTGCTCCAGGTTGCCCACAGGGCCAATGGCCTTTTTATGTATCAACTATATTATAGCATTTTATGTTTATGCCATGAACTAAGAATGTTTAGAACTCACTGGCGCCGTAGAGATAACCAGGTCAGATTCAGTCCTTTTACACATTAGGAAGTGTGCCACTACCTACCTTTCCAAATCTGAATCAGACATGAACTTCACCTTTCCAGCTAAAGGATCAAAGGCAGAGGCTCCAACAAGCAGTTCCGGAAACCCAGGTGGCGAACCTCCATTCTCCTGTGTGCGGGTGAAGGAGGGAAAAAGGACAACCTCCCTCCTCCCACCCCCACCCCACCGCATCCTCCGCAGGTCCCCGCCTACCCCCACCCTCACCCACTCCCGGGCTTCCCATACCTGTCTCGCAGGTGGCCGCTGCGCAGCCCCAAGGCGGTGCACTCGGCCTCGCTCACCGCCACCCCCTTACAGGACTTGATCGGGAAGATCCAGAGCTGCGCTACGGTGCCCACCTGCTGCAGTCGCCGGCGCCGCCTGGGCCGCGCGTGGCGCCAGACGATCGTCCCCAGCGCCACCGCTGCCAGTCCCACTGCGGCCACCCCGAGCCAGGCAAGCCTGGGGTGCGCGGGGCGGTGCAACATGAAGCGGGCCAGCACCGACGAGGCCGCGACGCCCATGGCGCTAGCAGTTGCTGGAAATGACCGGAAGGAGGGGGCCCGAGAGCTCTGAAAGCCTGGTAGCAGGGCGGAGCCAGAGTTGTCCCACCCCCTGGCCCTGAAACCCTGGCCGCGCACGTGCGGAGGTGGCCCAACCGCATATGTGCAGGGTGGGAACCAGCGCGCGCACTAGGACCGCAGAGCCACGGGGAAATCGAGGCAGAGCGCGGCCGCGTACCATGCGCCCCAGGGAGGCAATTGCGGTGCTCAGAGCAAGTGAGCTAACCTCCCCTTAATCTGGGCTGGTCACTTTTGCTTAACTTCTTCCCTTTTCCCGTCCCCTGAGGTGCCAGTCACCACCAGCTAACCCGCCCCCCGACCCCCGCCCTATGATCACTGACGACCATCCACTTGGTTGCTTAACTGAGGCCAGCCTAAAGCGATTGCTGCTTTCAAATGTGAGATTTAAAAACGTGTAGGAACTACTGGTGTCAGATCGCTCCGAGAAAGGCAGAACTTTCTTCCCGACGCACTCTGGGGAAACTTCTACTCTGTGTCCAAACTCCAGCGTGGCTTCTTGCAGCCGAAGGCCAAGTCCCCAGGATGACCCTGTTAAATAGGGCAAGGGTCTCAAGACCTAGGCAGTTCTAAGTGTTATTGCTTGCAAAATGTTAAAATGTCACATAGTATTTTGTGGATGCAGCAGGAAAATAAGATTGAGCGGACAGGAACTCAAGGGATAAAAGCAGCCAACTGCAAAGAAGACATCAACGTGTGATTGATCGAACAGTGTACCTGAGCAAAGGCTAAGCCTCCCTTTGGGGAAGCAAAGCTTTGGATGTGAAGCCTCTGTCTCCTTTACTTGCTACAAGTAAATTAAACTACCTGGCAGCCGCCACATCTCATTCTTAAATAGAGCACCCCAAGTGGCAAACCCCTTAAAGTCCACAACAACCCCAGCCCCCCAACCCACTCCATTAACATGCCTGCAGCAGGAAGCTCCTGGCTGCCTGGAGGTTTCATGGTTTGTTCCGGTCACCTTGGGAAGAGAGGCCCCTGACCGACCGCCTTTCCTTAGGGTCCTTCTTAAGTCCCTTGGATATGTGTATGTATGGCAACAGCTCAGAAATGTCTTTCTCAAAGACCTAGAGCCAATTTCTTGCAATTGTAGTCAGCAAGAAGGTCAGGTCAGCAAGAAGGTCAGGGCCTGTCTCCCAATGTCTGTGGGAGAACAGTCATACGTTCAGTGATTGCCAGCGGACCCAGTAGACCCAGTGGGCCTAATCCATTTTCATGGAGTCCCTGCTGTCTCCCCCTCCCAACTCTTTGATCGTCCCTTTAAGGGACCCGGCCACCTTCTGACAAATCAGCTGCAGCTCCGCTCTTCCCCTTGCTGTTAGTAGTTGCCAAATAAAATATTTTCACTAATGTCTAGCTTGTTTACCTTTCACAGTTCCACTCAAACGAGCTATTTGGTGACCAGTGGATTTGCTTCGACAAGTCAAGGTGTGAGGTCATTGGTTTATTTTTCAAAGATTGTCCCTTGTGTCGTGGGGGGGGGGGCTTAAGGGGACAGTCAGTGTGCCACCTCTCAAATGCAGATTGGTCACCATCTGGAAAGGGGTCTGTCCTCCATAGGTAGGAGGGGACTGGAAAAGAAAGGGACCCAGAGGAGGGAAGCTCCCATTGGTTACTCCTTCGTGAAGTGGAAGTCAAAACTGGCCTAAATCCCCCCAACCCCGAGCAGCCACTGTTTGAAATCCCTGTCCAGTAAAATCTGCCTCTCTGATAAACACACGTTCTCCTTATGCTCAGTGGCCAAGACGTGGGTTTCTTTTGCAAGAATGGTGCTGATGCGGGGTGCGTGTAGACTCACACCTGATACCTTCTGCCTTGCCAACCATGCCAGCCACTCGAGGTGGTCAGAACCCTCCCTCTACACAAGCTTGCTCTCAGAACAAACTTAAGTACCTAAAATGCATTTAGAAAAACCAAATAGGCCCTAGCCGGGTAGCTCAATTGGTTAGAGCATCATTCTACTATACCAACATTACAGGTTCGATCCCCGGTCAGGGCACATACAAAAATTAACCAACGAATGCATAAATAACTGAAACAACAAATTGATGTTTCTCTTTCTTTCTCTAAAATTAATAAAATCAATACAAATTTTTTTTTAAAAGTTAGGTTACAAGGAGAAAATAGCTGGAGAAGAGGGCTCTTGGAAGCCACTAGACACTGGGCAGCCCCTGGGAACAGAGACACTGCAGCCAGGCTGATGAGGGACATGTCCCTAAATGAAGAGAGGGCAGGGGAGAGGGTGACAGAATGTGGATACATTCCATGCAGGCTCAGGAGCAAAGTGCAAAGTCTGGGCGTAGGGGGAGGGCTGGAAAGACAAACAAACCCAGATGAGAGAAAGAATTACACTCTGTGGAAAGGAATGTGGACTTAATCCAGAGGATATAAAAAAATAAGTAACATTATTTACTGATAAGAAGAGAAACAGGGTGGCTGAGAAACACAGGGGAGATGGAAACTTTCCACTCCTCCACGCGGTTACATCTTTTGCGTTTTGTACCATGAAATTATTCCTTATTCTCAAAATTCAAAATTAAAATGACTTTACAATATATTTAAAAACTACCTTACTTACAATTAGTCTGATGATTGTCTTTGGCTCTGGGTGAGCAAAATAGACAGCAAATCTATTTTACCAGCTTCTAATCTATGAGGCGTTTTCAAAGCTTTATATCTGTGGGTAGATTTCAAAAGACATACAAAGAAATAATCATAACATATGCATGATGACAGTTATATAAAAAATACAAGCTTAGAACTTTGAAAGCACAGGCTGGGGGTGAGTAGCTTACTATTCCTGAAGGCTTGGGGAGGTATTATGTCCATGGGGTTTTGGTGAGCGGTAACATGTGAACTGGGTTTTGAAGAATGCATAGGAGTTTTTTAAAATGGAAAAGTGAGGAAGAGCACCTTAAAGAGAAATAGAAATTTCCAAAAAAGCCTGAAGCATTCTTGGAGGAAAAACGGTTTGGAATAATGGTCAGGGCAGCACAGGAAATTGTAGGAGGTGAGGCTGTCAGGCAGGATGAGACCAAGTTGTCCAGGCTCTGCATGTTGGATTAAGAAATATTAATTTCTTCCCTAAAATGTTCAAATACAGCCTCATGGACATGGATATTCTGGGAGCTGGTAAATATGTACCTTTAGGGTAATGAATTTATTTTCCCAAATAGCGGGGGGGTGGGGTGGGGGACTAAATGAAAATTTTTTTTTTTCTATTTTGAGTTTTTCTTCCCATAATTTTTACTGAAACCTAGTCTCTGATGGTTAATATAAGAAGTTAAATAAATAAATAAATAGATAAATAGATAAATAAATCAGTGTAACAAGCAAATATAGATGGAAAACTCATAAGTGAGTGAATAAACTTGTTCTTTTTTCTTCTTGTTAAATATGTTCAAAGTTGTGGCGTTTATGTTTTAGGTAACATGTTTCTGTGACCAGGGCTGCTCCTCGTTTATGTGTTGGGATTAACTATGATTACTGTTTCATCTTTTCCACTGAAATCAAGGCTTCCTGATGGCGTGCAGCCCCAAACTTTGGTTTACCTCCTGTTTGCTTTGGCTTGTCCAGTAGGTTTTGTTTTTCTTTTTGTTTTTCAATAGGAAAATTTCTAGCTTGTCTTGAAAAAATAAAATATCTGATGATGCGAAATCTATATGCTTCATAACAACAATCGGCTGGAGTTAGAAGGAACGTGACCCCTTTGGGCATCACCCCTGTAATGTAACACCCCTAGTTCAACCCTGCCTTTTTTGCCTTTGGGTAGAACAAGGCTTTGCCAGGCAGTTGCTCCAGATTTCCACCAGGGGACGCTGCCACCAGCGTTTTGGAGAGAAGGGCGGGGAGGAAGTCCTGGCAGCTGGTACTTGGGGGCAGAGAAAGGAAACCGTCCTTTCCTTCCTGGAGAGCACGTTCTAAGGCACAACTTCCCTTGAGCCAGCTCAGTGAAGGGTGGGACTCAGAGTCGCATGGAGGCCAAGTGTTTTGAAATACACTGAGGACAAAGCAAGCCACACTTTACTCCTGACATGTGCACACTACGCTGTGGTCCTAAAGGTCTATGAGACAGAATGTCATTGGGTCCTCACAACAATCCTGTGTCAGACAGAGGATAATGTGTCTATTCCAGTACTGGCTGAGATGCTCAGAGTCCCTTGTCTCTCCTAAGAGCCCCCATCCAGCAAGTCGGAGGCTGGTCCCCACCATGGTGGCTTCCTCACACTTACCCTTTTTGGACAGAGGAGGAGGATAAAAGTCCTGGGCATAGTTAGGGTGCCAAGTATAGGTGGCTTGGGGAAGGGTGCAAAGAATGGCCATGCTAGACAAAAATAGTTGAGATGTGTCTGTCACAGCCAACTCACTGTCACCAGTCAGGACTTGTGTGTCTACTTCTATATCTTGGGCACAGTAAAATATCAGTTTGTACTTGATCAAAAAATAGATGCTCCAAGGACTTCATTGGGATGGGAAGGTCACCTGTCTCCTTTTGACATCTAAGTCAAAGTTGTGGGGGCTTAAATTGATGGCTCTGAGGCCCAGGGACCTTGTCACCTCTGGCCAACCCAGTCCCCCAAGCTCCTTTGAGGGCCACTACCGCCTGTCTTTGCAGCTTTGACTTTGAGGGTGTTATCAGCCAGGATGCAGAATCCTACTTCCTCTCTCCCCACTCAGTTGCTTTTATCTATTGTTTTCTTTGGCGCCTGCAGGGAGATTTCGCTTTTCATCTGCAAGACATGTGCCCCACTGGGAGTGAAGGAGGAAAGTGGAAAGACTGTGGCCAGATACAGTGTCTGGGAAGGGAGAAAACGTCCTCGCCTGCTGGTCTGTCCCTCCAGCCCCACGAAAATACGATACTGTAAAGCCAGTAGTCAAGGCCACCATCACAGCAGCCTGACCCACGCAGGTTCGCATTGGATTCGAACAGTCGGTAATGAAACACAGGAGCCAAGAACTGGTGAGCCATCAGCTTTAATTCTAGCTTGCACCCGGCGGGCAAGCAAAAACACACACTGGGCTCCAAAACCCACACATTCAGTGCTCACAAAGCTACTGACTTATCCGAGTTTCCTAGAATCAAAGGTTTCTAGCTCACCAGACTTATTCATCTGTTTCCCCTCTACTCCTGCACAAACTCTTAACAAACTGGCTTCTTCCTCAGCACTCTGCCAGCTTGGCTACTTCTCCTCCACATGGCCATAATCTGCTCTGCTCTCTAATACCAACCTCAGGAACTCAGGAACCAAGAGAGAGAGCAAGCTCCCGGACTGCCCCAGTTTATAGCATAGAAAATCCAAACCCTTAATCCAATTATACATAAAGAAAGTCTCTGATACAAAACCACCCATCTGAGGCATAATGGGATTCCTCAGGAGAGTGCACCACCCTACATCATCCAATCAGTCAAGGGTGTGGGGAAGAGCTTACTCTTAAACTAAGCCTTAGGCTATAATGACCTGGCCTGCCTACATTACAGCTTTTCCCCCACAGCCATCTCAAGCATAAGGGCAAATAATATCACCTGGGTGACGGGCTTCCATGTGGGCAGCTCCATCTTTAACAAAGTGAGCATATTATATTTTATCTGCCGAACAGATACAAAGTGTCTCCCCACCTGTGGCTGCTCACAGAATAACCTCCATTTCCCCGGCTCCTTTTCGTTTTATGTATTTATTACCTGCCAAAGCCTTGACTGTCTTGAACATGGGAGAAAGCTGCCCAGATTTCCGGGGAGAAGGAATTCCACAGTCTTCCTAATGGTTTGGGCCTATTGTCGTTGTGGGAGCCACGCAAAGTCCTGTATAAAGACCACCTGGACAGCCAGCACCAGTTATGTGGGGGGTGGAGGAGGAGGAGGGTCCAAGCAGGAAAAGCTTTTGGGTTTCCCCAGAAGAAAAGCAAGACTAAAAGGTGGAATTTGGAGTCGACAGAACTTGAGCTGTCCCCTGGAAGGCCCAATGTGTTAGGGAGGCCTCTCGGCCTCCCTGTACATGTTTCAGGAACGGGGATCATGATGTCCATGTCACTGTGTTGTCATGAGGATTGAACCACGTGGTATTAAACATCTAGGAGGCCTGGATTTTCCTGCTGCAGGGCTGTGACTAATTCTCACATAGCCCTGCCTCCCATGCAGGAACATAAGACACCCGCCCCCACCCACTGGGGCCTGGAATGTGCCTTTCAGCAGACTCCAATGCCAGTCCCAGAACTGCCCAGGCTTCAAGGTAAAACATGACAAGAGCTCAAGAAATACTGTGGTTACTGCAGAAAACCCTATGTCTGGGTTTTGTACATTGTATTTCTGCCCCAGCAAATAGGCATTGTACAAATGAAATAAACAGCCGTCTTGGCCTTGAGCTCCAAAGGCTTCAGGCTTCCTTCTGTGTCTCCCTGCAGCTGGTGCCCTTTCTGTTGCTCCGGCCAGAGGCAGAGAATTCTCTGATTCCCCTTGTTGGGCAGATAAAATATATTATGCTCACTTTGTTAAAGATGGCGCTGCCCAGGGGGAGCAAGATGGCGACGGAGTAGGCGGACGTACCAGCTTCCAACTCCCAGAACCAAAGTGGATTACAACTCAATTTTAAGAACCATCACCGAGATAAACCAACTTTGAACAAAACTAAGTGGACTCTTCAACCAAGGAACACAGAAGAAGCCATATTGAGACTGGTAGGAATAGCGAAAACGCGAAGAGGGCTGCCCAGCTCCCAGGAGCAAACGGCAGCCCAGAGAGACCCGTGTGGCGGGAGGAGAGTTTGGCGGAGAGGGAGGGACCTGGGTCCCAGGAACCAAGCCCCAGCCTGCAGTTCCAGAGCCTAGAAGAGGCGTATGGACAGTATTGAGCTGTGAAACAAGTGAGGGAGCTCCCAGGCCTACAGTGTGGAGTATTAGGTCCCTTCCTACTCTGCTGAGGGCTGCTTAAGGGTTTGGGGCGGCAGGACGCTGAAAGGCGGTTTTGTCGGCGTGGGCAGAGGCCAAGCCGGTGGGAGATCGGTCTAGCCCAGAGGGTCGGAGGGGAAGCGCGAGAGTGGTCCGGAAGCTGCGGGCCCGCCTTTAATCCCACTTACGGGGACAAAGCGGGAGGCCAGGAACGGGCAGGCCCTGCGCAAGCCGGCCCTGACCGCGGGGACCGGGCTAGGACCAGGGACGGGCAGGGGCTGTGGCTGAGCTGACTCTAACAGTCCCCCACCCCCCCACCCGGGCCGGAGAAACCGCGGTTGGCCAGTATACGTGCGCGAGCGGGCTCCGAGCGCGGGAACGGGGTGGACCCCGAGACAAGTGGAGGCTCGCAGCTGAGACCACGCTGCTGTCCCCGCCCGGCCGGAGAAAACGCGGATAGCATTCATACGTGCACGAGCGGCTCCGAACGCGGGGGCGGGGTAGAGTCCGGGACGAGCGGAAGTACGCAGCTCCGCGGAAGCCAGCAAACACGTCTGCCCCAATAAACCTTGGTTTCCGACCCTGCGCAAAGGGCCCTGGCCTTGAGGGCGGGGCTAAAGCTCCGGACGGGCAAAAGCTAACAGCTGAGAGCACGTCAAAAGCCCCGCCTAACCCGCGGAACTGTAGTGAGCAGGCTCCGACTGCTGGTTCTGGGCGGAAGTCCGGAAATAGGCTGGGTCCGCAGCTGAGGAAAAGTGCTCACCTCTACCCTTGGTGCTAATCTTGTGGCTTCAGTCACAGCCCCTCCCACGGAGGAGAGGCAGAAATCATAGCAAAAGCCACAGTGGGCCGGCGCTGGCAACGCTCATACCCAAACACCCTAGGCACCGGCAGAGGGGGTGGGGGGCCTGCAGATAGACCACATCTAGAGATCACAAAGGCAACACCTACTGGACGCCAGTGGCCACAACTTGCTTATACTCAGAAAAAATGGGCAGGCAGAGGAATGCAAACCAAATGAACCAAGAGAAATCCCCAGAGAAGGACCTGAATGAACCAGATATAACCAAATTACCAGAAGCAGAATTTAGAATAATGATAGTTAGGATGCTCAAAGAAATTAGAGCAACAATGGATAGTCATTATGAACACCTAAACAAAGAGATAACAAGTATAAAAAATGAAATTGAAATAATAAAAAAGAATCAGACAGAAATGACAAATACAGTATCAGAACTGAAGACCGCAATGGAAGGAATTAAAAGCAGGATGGATGACGCTGAGGATCGAATAAGCGAGTTAGAGGACACAATAAACAAAGGCACAGAAGCAGAGAAGAAAAAGGAAAAGAGACTTAAAAAATGTGAGGAAACTCTAAGGGAGCTTTGTGACAACATGAAGAGAAACAACATTCGCATCATAGGGGTGCCTGAAGAAGAGGAGAGAGGACAGGAAATGGAAACTTTGTTCAATCAAATCATAGCAGAAAACTTTCCTAAATTAAGGCTGGGAAACACTCCACACATTCAAGAAGCACACAGAACTCCATTAAGGAGAAACCCAAAAAAATCTACACCAAGACACATCATAGTTAAAATACCAAAGCTAATGGATAAAGAAAAAATTTTAAAAGCTGCTAGAGAAAAAAAGACTATCACCTACAAAGGAGCCCCCATAAGGATGACATCGGACTTCTCAACAGAAACACTTGAGGCCAGAAGGGAATGGCAAGAAATAATCAAAGTAATGCAGAACAAGAACCTACAACCAAGACTACTTTATCCAGCAAGGCTAACGTTTAAAATTGAAGGAGAAATAAAGAGCTTCCCAGAAAAAGAAAGCCTCAAGGAATTCATAAAAACCAAACCAATTCTGCAAGAGATACTAAGGGGCCTCTTGTGAACAGTTTAAAGGGAGGAATGAATAGAGCAAAAGAAGAATACAGCTTTAAAGGATAAAATGGCAATAAACAACTACATATCAATAATAACCTTAAATGTAAATGGATTAAATGATCCAATCAAAAGACATAGGGTAGCTGCATGGATAAAGAAACAGGACCCATACATATGCTGTCTACAAGAGACACACCTTAAAACAAAAGATGCTCATAGACTGAAGGTAAAAGGATGGAAAAAAATATTTCATGCAAATGGAAATGAAAAAAAAGCAGGGGTAGCAATACTTATATCAGACAAAATGGACTTTAAAACAAAGGCTGTAGTAAGAGATAAAGGAGGACACTACCTAATGATAAAGGGAACAATTCAACAGGAAGATATAACTATTGTAAATATCTATGCACCAAATATAGGAGCCCCGACATACATAAAGCAGACTTTGATGGATATAAAGGGCGAGATTAACAGCAATACTATCATAGTAGGGGATTTCAATACCCCTCTAACAACACTGGATAGATCCACAAGAAAGAAAATTAATAAAGAAACAGCAGACTTAAAGGATACACTAGATCAACTTGATTTAATAGATATCTTTAGAACTTTTCACCCTAAAGCAGTAGAATATACATTCTTCTCAAGCGCTCATGGTACGTTTTCTAGGATAGACCACATGTTAGGACACAAAAATGGTCTCAATAAATTTAAGAAGATTGAAATCATATCAAGCATTTTCTCTGATCACAATGCCATGAAACTAGAAATTAACCACAAAAGAAAAAATGAAAAATACTCAAACACTTGGAAACTAAATAGCATGTTATTAAATAATGAATGGATTAACAATGAGATCAAAGAAGAAATAAAAAAGTTTCTAGAAACAAATGATAATGAGCATACATCAGCTCAAAATTTATGGGACACAGCAAAAGCAGTTCTGAGAGGGAAGTTTATTGCACTACAGGCATATCATAAGAAGCTAGAAAAAGCTCAAATAAGCAACCTGACCCTGCATCTAAAAGAACTAGAAAAACAACAACAAATAAAACCCCAGACAAGTAGAAGGAAGGAAATAATAAAGGTCAGAGCAGAAATAAATGACATAGAGGCTAAGGAAACAATACAGAGGATCAATGAAACAAGAAGCTGGTTCTTTGAAAAGGTAAACAAGATTGATGAACCTTTAACTAGACTCACCAAGAAAAAAAGAGAGAGGACTCAAATAAATAAAATTAGAAAGGACAGTGGAGAAATAACAACTGACACAACAGAAATACAAAGCATTGTAAGAAAATACTATGAAGAACTATATGCCAAAAAATTAGACAATCTTGGTGAAATGGACAAATTTCTTGAATCATATAACCTTCCAAAAATCAATCTGGAAGAATCAGAACACCTAAACAGACCAATTACAGCAAATGAGATAGAAATAGTTATCAAAAAACTCCCAAAAAAGAAAAGTCCTGGGCCTGATGGCTTCACAAGTGAATTCTATCAAAAATTCAAAGAAGAACTAACTCCTATTCTCCTCAAGCTATTTCAAAAAATTCAAGAGGAAGGAAGACTTCCAAACTCCTTTTATGAGGCAAGCATAATTCTGATCCCAAAACCGGGCAAAGACAACACAAAGAAAGAAAATTATAGGCCTATATCCCTGATGAATTTAGACGCTAAAATTCTCAACAAAATATTAGCCAACCGGATCCAGCAATATATGAAAAAAATCATACACCACGATCAAGTGGGATTTATTCTGGAGAGGCAAGGCTGGTTCAATATTCGCAAATCAATCAATGTGATACACCACATAAACAAAAGGAAGGACAAAAATCACATGATAATTTCAATAGATGCAGAAAAGGCATTTGATAAAATCCAGCACCCATTCATGCTCAAAACTCTCAGTAGAGTGGGAATACAGGGATCATTCCTTAACATGATAAAGGCCATCTATGATAAACCGACAGCAAACATCATACTAAATGGACAAAGATTAAAAGCAATCCCCTTAAGATCAGGAACCAGGCAGGGTTGCCCACTTTCACCACTCTTATTCAACATAGTTCTGGAAGTCCTAGCTACAGCAATCAGACAAGAAGAAGAAATAAAAGGCATACAAATTGGAAAAGAAGAAGTAAAACTGTCATTATTTGCAGATGATATGATATTGTATATTGAAAACCCTAAAGTCTCAGTCAAAAAACTACTGGACCTTATAAATGATTTCAGCAAGGTGGCAGGATATAAAATTAATACTCAGAAATCAGAGGCATTTCTATACACCAACAATGAAATATCAGCAAAAGAAATTAAGGAAACAATCCCCTTCACTATTGCAGCCAAAAAAATAAAGTACCTAGGAGTTAATTTAACCAAGGAGGTTAAGGACTTGTACTCAGAAAATTATAGAACATTGATAAAAGAAATCAAGGAAGATACAAACAAGTGGAAGCACATACCGTGCTCATGGCTAGGAAGAATAAACATCATTAAAATGTCTATATTACCCAAAGCAATTTATAAATTCAATGCAATACCAATTAAAATACCAATGACATACTTCAAAGATATAGAACACATATTCCAAAAATTTATATGGAACCAAAAAAGAACACGAATAGCCTCAGCAATCTTAAAAAGAAAAAATAAAGCAGGAGGTATCACTCTTCCTGATATCAAGGTTTACTACAAGGCCATTGTACTCAAGACAGCCTGGTACTGGCATAAGAACAGGCACATAGATCAATGGAACAGAACAGAGAACCCAGAAATAAACCCACAGCTTTATGGACAACTGATATTTGACAAAGGAGGAAAGAACATACAATGGAGTAAAGACAGCCTCTTTAACAAATGGTGTTGGGAAAATTGGACATCTACCTGCAAAAAAATGAAACTAGACCATCAACTTACACCATTCACAAAAACAAACTCAAAATGGATAAAAGACTTAAATGTAAGCCGTGAAACCATAAGCATCTTAGAAGAAAACATAGGCAGCAAGCTCTCCGACATCTGTAGCAGCGGTATATTTGCCGATTTATCTTCATGGGCAACTGAAATAAAAGGCAAGATAAACAAATGGGACTATATCAAACTAAAAAGTTTTTGCACAGCTAAAGACAATAGGAACAGAATAAAAAGACAAACCACACAATGGGAGAACATATTCGACAGCACATCTGATAAGGGGTTAATAACTAAAATTTATAAAGAACTTATAAAACGCAACACCAGGAAGACAAACAACCCAATCAAAAAATGGGCAAAAGAAATGAATAGAAATTTCTCCAAAGAGGACATACAGATGGCCAATAGGCATATGAAAAAATGCTCAACATCACTAATCATTAGAGAAATGCAAATTAAAACCACAATGAGATATCACCTCACACCAGTCAGAATGGCACTTATCAGCAAAACAACACAGAATAAGTGCTGGCGAGGATGTGGAGAAAAGGGAACCCTTCTGCACTGCTGGTGGGAATGCAGACTGGTGCAGCCACTGTGGAAAACAGTTTGGAGATTCCTCAAAAAATTAAAAATTGAACTGCCTTTTGACCCAGCTATCCCACTTTTAGGAATATACCCTAAGAACACCATAGCACTGATCGAAAAGAAGAAATGCGCCCCCATGTTCGTGGCAGCATTGTTCACAATAGCGAAGATCTGGAACCAGCCCAAGTGTCCGTCAGAAGACGAGTGGATTAAAAAGCTATGGTACATATATACTATGGAATACTACTCAGCCATAAGAAACGATGACATCGGATCATTTATAACAAAATGGATGTACCTTGATAACATTATACGGAGTGAAATAAGTAAATCAGAAAAAAAGAAAAACTGAGAACAGCATGATTTCATACAGAGATGGGACATGAAAGTGAGACTATGAGACATGGACAAGAGAGTGGTGGTTAAGGGGTGGGGGGAGGGAGGGGAGGATAGGATAGGGAGGAGGGGAGGGACACAGGGAAAACCAGATAGAAGGTGACAGAGGACAATTTGACTTTTGGTGATGGGTATGCAACACAATTGAATGATAGGATAACTTGGAGATGTTTTCATTGTACATATGTACCCTGATTTATTGATGTCACCCCATTAGAATTAATAATAATAAAAAATATATATATTAAAAAAAAAAAAAAAAAAAAAAAAAAAAAAAAAAGCAATGGTACATATATACTATGGAATACTACTCAGCCATAAGAAACGATGACATCGGATCATTTATAACAAAATGGATGTACCTTGATAACATTATACGGAGTGAAATAAGTAAATCAGAAAAAAAGAAAAACTGAGAACAGCACGATTACATACATAGGTGGGACATGAAAGTGAGGGTATGAGACATGGACAAGAGAGTGTTGGTTATGGGATGGGGGGAGGGAGGGAAAAGTGGGATAGGGAGGAGGGGAGGGACACAGAGAAAACCAGATTGAAGGTGACAGAGGACAATTTGACTTTTGGTGATGGGTATGCAACACAATTGAATGATAAGATAACCTGGAGATGTTTTCATTGTACATATGTACCCTGATTTATTGGTGTCACCTCATTAGAATTAATAATAATAAAATATATATTAAAATTAAAAAAAAAAAAAAAATTAAAAATCGAACTGCCTTTTGACCCAGCTATCCCACTTAATAGGAATATACCCTAAGAACACCATAGCACTGTTCGAAAAGAAGAAATGAGCCCCCATGTCGTGGCAGCATTGTTCACAATAGCGAAGATCTGGAAACAGCCCAAGTGTCCGTCAGAAGACTAGTGGATTAAAAAGCTATGGTACATATATACTATGGAATACTACTCAGCCATAAGAAACGATGACATCGGATCATTTATAACAAAATGGATGGACCTTGATAACATTATACGGAGTGAAATAAGTAAATCAGAAAAAAACAACTGAGAACAGCATGATTTCATACATAGGTGGGACATAAAAGTGAGACTATGAGACATGGACAAGAGAGTGGTGGTTACAGGGTAGGGGGAGGGAGGGAAGGGTGGGATAGGGAAGAGGGGAGGGACACAGGGAAAACCAGATAGAAAGTGACAGAGGACAATTTGACTTTGGGTGACGGGTATGCAACACAATTGAATGATAAGATAACCTGGAGATGTTTTCATTGTACATATGTACCCTGATTTATTGGTGTCACCCCATTAAAATTAATAATAATAAAATATATTTAAAAAAAAAAAAAAAAAAAAAAAAAAAAAAAAAAAAAAAAAAAGATGGCGCTGCCCACATGGAAGTTCGTTGATATTAATGTGTGTTCTGGAACAGGCTGTGGGCAGGCCAGGTCGTTATAGCCTAAGGCTTAGTTTAAGAGTAAGCTGTTCTCCACACCCTTGATTTATTGGATGATGTAGGGTGGTGCACTCTCCTGAGGAATTCCATTATGCCTCAGATGGGTGGCTTTGTATCAGAGACTTTCTTGTATGCATAATTGGATTAAAGGTTTGGATTTTCTAGGCTATAAATTGGGGCAGTCTGGGAGCTTGATTTCTCTCTCTCTTGGTTCCTGAGTTCCTGAGGTTAGTATTAGAGAGGAGAGCAGATTAAGGCCATGTGGAGAAGTAGCCAAGCTGGCAGAGTGCTGAGGAAGAAGCCAGTTTGTTAAGAGTTTCTACCTCACCGGCCTTATTCACCTCTGTTCCCCACCTCCTTTTCTCTGCACAAACTGGTTTCTCCTACCAGTGCTGAGGAAGAAGCCAGTTCGTGCAGAGTTTGTGCAGTAGGAGATGGGGAACAGAGGTGAATAAGTCTGGTGAGCAAGAAACCTGATTCTAGGAACCTTAATAAGTCAGTGGCTTTGGGAGCCCTGAATGGAAAGGGAAGTGTTTTCCCACTGTGTGTATTTCTTGCCCGCCGGGTGCAAGTTAGAATTAAAGCTGACGGCTCACCAGTTCTTGGCTCCGTTGTTTCATTACCAACTGTCCGAATCTAATGCGAACCTGCACTGGCCAGGCGGCTGTGATGGTGGCCTTGGCCACTGGCTTTACACAGAAGTAAATGCAGAGGGGGACAGCAGGGAGCGGGTGCTGGCATGGAGTCACGCACTCAGATGAGGGTCAGGGTTGGGCAAGCTCCTCATCTTCTTGACCTCAGTCCCCTCATCTGTGAAATGGGCTGATAAAGCCCCTCACCACAGGAAACTGCTAACACACAGGTCTGTCCCTGTAAAGCCAGTAGTCAAGGCCACCATCACAGCAGCCTGACCCACGCAGGTTCGCACTGGATTCGAACAGTCGGTAATGAAACACAGGAGCCAAGAACTGGTGAGCCATCAGCTTTAATTCTAGCTTGCACCCGGCGGGCAAGCAAAAACACACACTGGGCTCCAAAACCCACACATTCAGTGCTCACAAAGCTACTGACTTATCCGAGTTTCCTAGCATCAAAGCTTTCCAGCTCACCAGACTTATTCACCTCTGTTTCCCATCTCCTCCTGCACAAACTCTTAACAAACTGGCTTCTTCCTCAGCACTCTGCCATCTTGGCTACTTCTCCTCCACATGGCCTTAATCTGCTCTGCTCTCTAATACTAACCTCAGGAACTCAGGAACCAAGAAAGAGATCAAGCTACTGGTCCGCCCACTTTATAGCATAGATAATCCAAACCTTTAATCCAATTATACATTCAAGAAAGTCTCTGATATAAAGCCACCCATCTGAGGCATAATGGGATTCCTCAGGAGAGTGCACCACCCTACATCATCCAATCAGTCAAGGGTGTGGGGAAGAGCTTACTCTTAAACTAAGCCTTAGGCTATAATGACCTGGCCTGCCTACATTACAGCTTTTCCCCCACAGCCATCTCAAGCATAAGGGCAAATAATATCACCTGGATGACGGGCTTCCATGTGGGCAGCGCCATCTTTAACAAAGTGAGCATAATATATTTTATCTGCCCAACAGTCCCCACCCTCATCTGCTCAGAGACTGCGATGGTGTCTCCTCTCCTCACTCTGTGAGGAGCTGTTCCACGCTTCCTGAATTCATCCCCTGCCCCATCTGTCCCCAAACTCCCTCTGAGCATTTGTCCTCTGTAAAGCCAGTAGCCAGCGCCGCCATCACAGCAGCCTGGACAAGGCAGGTTCGCATTGGATTCGGACAGTCGGTAATGAAACAATGGAGCCAAGAACTGGTGAGCCATCAGCTTTAATTCTAGCTTACACCCGGCGGGCAAGCAAAAACACACACTGGGCTTCAAAGCTATTGACTTATCCGAGTTTCCTAGAATCAAAGGTTTCTAGCTCACCAGACTTATTCACCTCTGTTTCCCATCTCCTTCTCTCTACACAAACTTTGCACAAACTGGCTTCTTCCTCAGCACTCTGCCATCTTGGTTGCTTCTCCTGGCCTCCATGTGGCCTTACTCTGCTCTCCTCTCTTCTAATACTAACCTCAGGAACTCAGGAACCAAGCGAGAGATCAAGCTCTCCCACTTTATAGCATAGACTCAACACCTTTAATCCAATTATACAAACAAGTACACCACTCTACATCATCCAATCGGTCAAGGGTGTGGGGAAGAGTTTACTCTTAAACTAAGCCTTAGGCTATAACGACCCGGCCTGCCCACAGCCTGTTCCAGAACACACATTAATATCAACGAACTTCCATGTGGGCAGCGCCATCTTTAACAAAGTGAGCATAATATATTTTATCTGCCCAACATCCTCATTCAAGCCGGGCAGTGCATAGGACAATAACCCCCCTTCCAGACCGTGGGCAACCCTATGGTCAGAACCCAGGGCTGGCTGGTCAGGATCCTACCTTTCCACCACCCACACATAACTCCTATACACTCGGGAAAAGGGCAGCTAAGGAGCTAAGGGCAGCAGCAGGTTCATTCCAAGTGACCTTTCTAGTGCAGTCAGCAATTACACAGGAGACCTTGCTAATAGACCTTCCTGCGCAGGGCTGGCTGTGGTCATGGCCAGGGTCACACACGGGCCACAGATTTTTGCTTGCTGTTCTTCATTAGCCAGAAAATGACATTAGGGACTGTTGGGCAGATAAAATATATTATGCTCACTTTGTTAAAGATGGCGCTGCCCACATGCAAGTTCGTTGATATTAATGTATAATGGGGAACAGGCTGTGGGCAGGCCGGGTCGTTATAGCCTAAGGCTTAGTTTTAAGAGTAAGCTTTTCCCCACACCCTTGACTGATTGGATGATGTGGGGTGATGCACTCTCATGAGGAATCCCATTGTGCCTCAGATGGGTGACTTTGTATCAGAGACTTCCTTGTTTGTAGATTGGATTAAGGGTTTGGATTTCTACACTATAAAGTGGGGCAGATCAGTAGCTTGCTGGCTCTCAGTTCCTGAGGTTACCATTAGAAAGGAGAGCACATTAAGGCCACATGGAGGAGAGGAGGCAGCCAAGATGGCAGAATGCTGAGGGAGAAGCCAGTTTGTGCAGAGTTTGTGCTGGAGAAGATGGGGAACAGAGGTGAATAAGTCTGGTGAGCTAGAAACCTTTGATTCTAGGAAACTTGGATAAGTCAGTAGCTTTGTGAGCACTGAATGAGTGGGTTTTGGAGCCCACTGTGTGTTTTTGCTTGCCCGCCGGGTGCAAGCTAGAATTAAAGTTCATGGCTCACCAGTTCTTGGCTCCGTTGTTTCATTACTGACTGTCTGAATCTAATGCAAACCTGCACGGGCCAGGCGGCTGTGATGGTGGCCTTGGCCACTGGCTTTACAGGGACCAAGTTTGCCCTAGAAGCACCACCCAGCTTCCCGCAGAAATCTGTGCTAGTTCTTTTCTTCCTCCTTCTCTCTCTTCCTTCTCCCCTCCGCCCACATTCCTGCAACCACTTACTCAGCACCTACCATGTGCAAAGAGAGACTGGGGGCAGTATGGAGGGATCTAATTGTAACACAGAGCAGGAAAGGGGGGCTAGGACTCAGGACACACACAATGCTGCCATGTCCAGAAGACCCGGTGGTGGGCAGATAAAATATAATATGCTCACTTTGTTAAAGATGGCGCTGCCCACATGGAAGCCCGTCACCCAGGTGATATTATTTGCCCTTATGCTTGGGATGGGTGTGGGGGAAAGACTGTAATGTAAGCTGGCCAGGTCATTATAGCCTAACGCTTAGTTTTAAGAGTAAGCTTTTCCCCACACCCTTGACTGATTGGATGATGTGGGGTGGTGCACTCTCATGAGGAATCCCATTGTGCCTCAGATGAGTGACTTTGTATCAGAGACTTTCTTGTTTGTAGAGGGGATTAAAGGTCTTGAATCTATGCTATAAAGTGGGGCAGACCAGGAGCTTGCTCTCTTGGTTCCTGAGTATAGAGAGTAGAGCAGAGTAAGGCCACACGGAGGCCAGGAGAAGCAGCCAAGATGGTAGAATGCTAAGGAAGAAGCAGGTTTGTGCACAGTTTGTGTAGAGAGAAGGAGATAGGAAACAGAGGTGAATAAGTCTGGTGAGCTAGAAACCTTTGATTCTAGGAAACTCGGATAAGTCAGTAGCTTTGTGAGCACTGAATGTGTGGGTTTTGGAGCCCAGCATGTGTTTTTGCTTGCCCGCCGGGTGCAAGCTAGAATTAAAGCTGATGGCTCACCAGTCTTGGCTCCAGTGTTTCATTACCGACTGTCCGAATCAAATGCGAACCTGCACTGGCCAGGCTGCTGTAATGGTGGCCCTGGCTACTGGCATTACACCCGGT
The DNA here is from genome assembly GCA_037038555.1 of Rhynchonycteris naso. Taxonomy (NCBI): domain Eukaryota; kingdom Metazoa; phylum Chordata; class Mammalia; order Chiroptera; family Emballonuridae; genus Rhynchonycteris; species Rhynchonycteris naso. Next base: position 206,637,734 of record CM072995.1, read on the forward strand.
CCCTTCCAGCAGCTGAGACCAGGGAAGGCGTCAAGGAGGAGGTAGCCTGAAGCCAAGTCTTGAGAGAGAAGCAGCACTCTAAGCACAGGGCTGGGGCAAAGGTCAGGGTGGGCTCTCCTGGCCAATCATTCTGTCATGTGGAGAAGGGACAGCAGGGCTGAGAGTAGGAAAACAGCAGCCTGGGAGGGGGTGCAGAAGTTGCTGAGGAAGTGGTCTCTATGTTTCCCGTTTCCTCCTGGGGCTGACCCCCAGAGTCTCTTAAGAGGTCAAGAGGGAGGCAGAATAGAAAATGAACACCTTGAAGAAATGTTCTCAGACTCAGAATACCAGAGCAAGGATGAAATAATGTACCTCAACCTAATTATTTCACAGAAGGGGCCAGGTCCAGAGAGAGGAAGTGACTGGCTCAAGGCCACACAGCAACGTACTTTCCTGAATCCCTGTGTGATACTCAAGTGACATTCTGGGCCTGTGAGCAAGAGATAGGGGCCTGGATCCCTTCTCCCACCATCCTATGTTGGCAGAAGATGGCTCTCAATTCCCCACCAGGCAGGCAGCCCCTGCACTGGTGTCCCTAAAGATTTCATGACTCCGGGCCTCGGGGACTCCCAACTGGTCTGTTGAATAAATGAATGAACACAGGTAAGAGGTCATGGTTCTCACAGTTGCTATGACTGAGTTAGTAGGTCCTGGGTCCTGTGCGTGTTTGTCATGAATGTGGGTGGAGACCCCTGCCACTCTTCCTGGGAGACCCCAGCAGCTTCGCATTGGCCCTCAGCAGCCTGTTGGTCCTCTGAACATTGTGCACGGTGAATTGATAGGACTTCTGCATCCCTACGGCACAGGTGAGACAGTTTGGGTGTCAAGAAACCAGCCACCCACCAGCAAACCAAACTGTCCTCAGGGGGAAAGTTCAGAGCCCTTCCTTCGGAAGAGACAAAAAGCTACAAATCTTTTCCTTCCCCTCTAGCCATGCCCCTGGGATACACTGTTCCTCCCAAGGGCTCTGTGGCCCTGACCCTGTCCCCAACCCCGGCCTCCAGACCCTGCCCCTACCCCTACGGGGTTGGCTTTTAAGCAAAGATGCAGGTGGGGCTCTAATCCTGACCTTGAACCTGGATGCCACTCTCAGCAGGTGAAAGATGAACTTGAGGGAAGAGGGAAAAGCACCTCCCTGTGACACCCACACCTCTGCCTGGTCCAAACCCTCCCCATCCTGCCCACCCTGCTCTCCCAGATCTTCTTTCCCTTCATCCCACAGGTCTGGGGCAGAGAAAGACATGAGGTTCTGGCTAGGGACCGATGGGAAAGGAGAACCGCATGAAACCTCATGAAGGGTTACTAGTACAATCCACATTTAATCTTCCAAAACACCTTCAGGAGTAGATGCTATCTACTGTACAAATGAAACCAAACCAAACCCTGAAATTCCAAGGAGTTGGGGAACTTGCCCCAGGTCACACAGCTAAAAGACTTGAAGCCAGGTTATGCCAACCCTCGTCCTGTTACACAGGGTTGCTTCCTGCTAGCCTCAGGGCTTTGGCTTGTGGCCGGCCCCTGCATCCTGGGGTGAGCCATGGAGGGCTGGCTCATTGGGACACAGTTATCAGTCAATGGGACTCAGGGTCACAGGTCCCCTCCCTGCCCAGCCCTATGGTATCCTTCCCTTGTACCTTGACCTTGGCAAATCAGCAGTCAAGCAAAGTGGCATCTCAAACATCCAGAGTATGGTGGGCTGGTGAGCACCCAGACTCTTTCTGGAGGGTTTCTAACTATATACTTGGATTTCCATGCAAGCTGGAAACGATCCCAACTTAGGCTTCCTCTTCCTCCCAGCCACTGGCCGTAACTGGATCCTGGGAGGAAACAGAAGTGAGAGGCAGAGGGAAGTAGCACAGAGAGAACAGGGTCCTGGTTTTACAGCCTCCTGACCACAGCATTGGAGTAGAATTCCCTACCTCCCTGAAACTTCAGTTTTTACATGAAACCCTCGATAGGAGAACAGTATCTATGGAGGAAAGAGTAAGGAAATAAAATGGAGTCGCAATAGTCAAGCTAGTAAATTACTAAAATCAAGTAAGTAGACTGAGGCATGAGGAAACAATTCTATTCTTGCTCAAACTAGCCTGGGAACTTCATCTTTTGAACTTTCCAGTTATGCCTGGAGCTATACACACATAAATCCTATAGCTAACCCTCTGATTACCCCCTAAAGGACTAAGGAAAGAGTGTTCCTATGTCCAGACTGCCTAACATCAATTATCTAGACCCACTGGACGTCTGGAAGACCAATCCAGAGGCTGAGAATACAGGATGAAACTTCCCAATAATGTACTTTCTGTTGTAAGAAATCTTAGTTTTTCTTTCTTCCTTGGAAAACTCTGGGTATTGCATAGTCATTGACAACAATGTTAGATAATCTAGGTTTCCATCAATAGATGAATGGGTAAAGAAATTCCATATAAACAATGGAATATTACTATACTCCATAAAAAAGAACAAAGTCTTACCATTTGTGACAACATGGATGGACCTAGAGGGTATTATGCTAGGTGAAAAAAGTCAGACAGAGAAAGACAAGTACCAAATGACTTCAGTTATATCTGTGGAAGCTAATGAATAAAATAAATGAACAAACAAAATAGGAGAGAAAAAGAAATGAATGACTATCTGATTTATTGCAATGAAAACATTGAAAGACAAGTTCAAGTCTGATTTTCTACAGAAAATATGAAGGCAATAAAAAACGTTCATTGATAACTTATATGCCCTTTCCTCCTCAACTCTAAAGATCTCACAGGAAAAACATAAAGTGTCTCTGTTTCCTAGCTCTGACTGTGGGTGTGATCGTAATACCTAACTCAAGGTTCTTTCAATGACTAAAGATAAATGTGTATAGTTTTTTTCCCCCAAGGGTAAGTCCATTGCAAAAAGAAAAAAAGAAAAAGATGTTATCTCACCAGTTTCTACTTCTGCAGCAATTCTAAACATCTCTCCCAATAAGCAAAAACAAACAAAAAGAAAGTTTCTCTCCATTTCACACAGAGAAGGCGAATCCAGACGGAAAATGGAGGTGGCTCACTCTGGAAGTAAGGAACTGGTGTCAAGACGGGTGACCTCTAGGTTCTGTCTGCCAGCACTTTTGCCCTGATTTTATGTCTGCTCTGAACCAGACACTTTAGAGCCTTGTCAACACGTTATGCAAGAAGAATCACCTGAGCAACACCTTTAAACAAAGCAATGCCAGTCTCGCAGGTGTTGAATTCTGATTATCATCTGAATCAGATGGAGTACAGGGAGTAAGGCATTGAGCACCCCTGGTGCAGGGACTCAGTGAGTAGGCACTGCGTACATGCCCAGCGTGGGGCTGGCACCCAGCAGGTTCCCCTTTCCCCCTGCTCAGGCCAGACTGCAGGCTCCTACCTGGGAGCCCCCTGGCACTTGCAAAAGTCAACAGTCCCTGGGGGCCAGCGTTCCCCAGCTAGGGGAGAGCCATAGTTCCTTCATAATCTTCTGATCTACTTGTGGGAAATCTCTACATCCACATTGGAGGGTCTGGACATTTCTGCTGGGCTTCTAGAGAATGGGCCCACCTTCAACACCCGGGTGAGTCAGGGCTTCGCCCTGTCCCTGGGCGTCAGAGTGGCACCAGACTCCTCCTGGCGTGTCCCACCGAGGTCCGCGCCTGGCCCTTGCCTGCTGTATAAAGTCCTCAGCCATGGCTGGACGCTGCAGGCGTCTCTCTAAGATGAGGCTAGATAGTCAGGAGGCAAAATAATCTTCATGCACAGAAAATTAAACCAACTGGGGGTTTTATTTACATAATTAGGCAAGAAAAGGATACAAAAGAAGCCTCAAAGTCAAGCATATAGGAAAAAAAAGAAAGCTCTAACACTCAATTCTCATGAGGGTGTGGACCTGGATATTAAAAACAAATTGAAGAGAAAGAAAAGGCATAAAGGTCACGTGCAACATGAGTGGCCCTTCCTGGAGTATAGGACAACTCAGGCTGAGCCACAATCTGAAGATCATCCCTTGTCCCATGAATCTGGCTCCCAGGACAATCACTGTGACGTTTCAACTTTTGAAATTTCTGGGTTAATTCTTAATCAGACGTCAGGAGGTTCAGAGCCAAATGAACTTGGCCTGCTGGTGTCAGCATTTACAGGGGGCATGGTGGAGAAGGGGTTTTTGAACAGACCTCAGTAGCTCTTGTCCCTTCCTTGGCTCATGTTTCCTGGGCTCAGCGGGCAACCCTGGGGCTGCTCAGCATCCCTGGGCCACCAGAGAGGGGCATCCTCCAAGCCCGCCACAGTCCCTCCCACGTGCCTTCCTGTGACCAGTAGGCTCGTCTCTCCCACTAAACTCCCCTCTGCTTTTCCTTCCTTGTTCTTCTCTCTCTCCCACCTCCCAACTCCATGTGTGGCCGGGCAAGCTATAATTATCTCACGTGTGTGAAAACGTGCCATTATCAGCTTTCATCATTTGGGCTCAAACAAGCACAACACTCTCCCTTTCCCTCCTGAATATTAACAACTGGATCCAAGTTCATCTCAGCATGAGCCTCCAGAGTGTGAAGCTGTGTCGAGCTTTGTGGATACAACTTTCTCCTCCACCCTCTCTTTTTTTCTGTCTGTCTGTCTTTGCACCTTCTCCCCTGCCCAGTGCTACCTGGTTGGGCTTGACTGATGAGACATGAGCACAGAGGCCTCCTTTGCACGGCCTGGAAAATTCTAGGGGCAATAGGCAGGTGTTGCCACGAATACGACAGGCTGATCTGCAATAACTATCTTGGACTTTTGGAATGTTCTGGAAACAAAGTCAGAACAATGGCTGATCATGGGAGCTGGCAGAGGGCATGGGATGAGGGACCTCCTCTTTCTTCCTTCTCCCTGTCCAGTGGTCCAAAGTCAGCCAATGGGTCATCCTTGGGGAGAGTCAGGACCACGCTCACCCTGAACTTTGAATCCAGTGAGATGCAGTCAATGTGGGCAGCCCAGGAGAGGAAGAAAGGTTACAAAGGCAGACGACGTGAGCTCGTGGGTCTCGGAGGGTCTTCACACACAAGCCAAGGCATGTCTGGCCGTCAAGCTTCCTCAGGCTCCTTCCCAGAGCAGAAGGCCAGGCCACCAAAGTTTTCCCAATGCTGATAACCCAGATATGAGTCCTGTGTCTCCACTTCTTTTTGTTCAATGTCATTCTTGTCTTGTTTCTACGTCCCCTGCACCTGTATCCTACTTTCTGGTTTCTTCTCTACATCATACACTTTCATTTCCACATGTAGTCTCTCCCTCACTCCCAAGACAAAGCACCCTCTGATGGCTTGGCATAGAGGTGCTGAGCTGATGCTGTTGGGCACCTGAGTCAGGAGGCCCACAACACCAGCCAGTTCATGTGTACAAGTGAGTCTGGCCAGCCCCAGGCATGGGCTGGGTCAGACTGGGCTGCACAGGGCACATCAGCCCTCGGGAGCACTCCCTCGTCCAACCTTTCCGACCACACAACCTGCATCTGAACTTGCCCTTCTTCCTCTCGTCTGCACTGCACATTCATGTCAGAGAAGGGTGACAATGACAAGCTTTTATCTACTTTAAATAGTCACGACGCGTTGTCAACACAGTTTCAAAGTGTCATCGCCTTTGAAGAGATTTTTCTTCCTTCCTTCTTCCCAAACCTGTAATTACACTCCTGGTGATGAAGGGTGGAGGAGGAGATAGGGGACATGACTTCAGAAACACGCTGCTCCTTCGGTGCCCTCAGAACCAAGGCCACCAAGGGCTATGAGCGACCTGTGACCTCTCCAGGAGAATGTAGCAAATTATCTCGCTCCAGGTAAAAATCCTTTCTCCCCTCATAGTCACCACTCTGCTGCCCACCCAGGGTGCACACACCTGGCTGGCGTCACATGAAGTGTCCCATGCGAGCCAACTGAACTTTGACCTCAAACCTAACATAAGCCTAATTCTCTGCGGGATCATCTGCCGGGATCACCCGAGTCTGAGAGATGGGGAGAGCTCAGCAGGTGGGCAGACACATCCTATTCGCAACACTCATCCGATTCAACAGAGCAAGACTACTTTTCTTCCAAATGCTTTGTGGCTTCAAGTCTGAGATGCTTCTGGGTTTGCACGGCTCCCAGTAGGAGAGGCTTCCAGCCTTGTGGAGGTGTCTGCCCCCTTCCCAGCAGCTCCAACTAGCGGACAAATGACACAACGCTGGTGGCCACTCCAAACGGGGCAGAGTAGGCCGCGGCGAACCCCTGCAGCCCGATGACCACATAGCGGCATCCTTTGGTGATGACCTTCCCGACGTTCTATTGTTAGGAATCGAGAAAAAAAGGGCAAAGATTAGGTTGGGCAACTTTTGAACACGGGTGACATACCTAAGTAATCATTTTGCTTTATTCTCCCAGGGCAAATTAGCAAGTTACCATGTTTGTCTGCCCCCGACCCCCAGCCTGGGAACATGGGGAGTGCGGGGGTGCTCAGGACAGACATCACCAGAGTGCCCGCAAGCATCATACATTCCCGGATAATTCAGAAAGGCCGCTACCTCGAAAACCAATCTGATTTTGTTTTATTTCTTAACCAAAGCCAACTCCTCTTCCCTGTTGCAGCTAAGCTTCCTGGTCATCTGAAGGCTGGGTCAAGGTTTCCTTTATTCACCTTATCCAAAAGCCCAGCCTGTTCTCTCTTGGTCTCCAGGACACATCCTTGTCTGACCCACACATTGGCTTCTTGAAAGTCTCTGATCGCTGCAGCCACAGAAGTCTCACATTCTAGACACAGTCACTAGCTCCTTCAGGGTACGAACAGGGCCACCCTTTCTGGATCTGCACTAGTCTTCCTCGCTGCAGGACAGGGGGCTCCATGGATTTCGACGAAATCACAACAGAAAAGCTAAGACCATCACCAGAGACTAACATCGATCGTGTTGCTGTCCCAGCCTTCCTCTCCTCATCCCAGCACCCCGAAGTCACTCTTGATGATGTCCATGCTCATGCAGGTGACCCACCTCATCATCCACCCTGCCCCTCAGCCCCACGGCATGTCCGACTCCAATTGCCAGATGACCTGGTTTCATGTAAAATCCCTGATCGCAATCACAGGCCTCACAGACTTCCGACACCGTCTGTCCAGCCAGCTGGCTGTCCCTCTGTCCCAGGTACTATTTCCTATGTCCTGCCTTCTCTGCAGGTCTCCTCATGTCCAGCACACACACAGACACGGGCTGTCTCCATGCCCTCATTAGGTGATCCCACTTCATCGTTCACTGAAAAGATCAGATGTCATTGGGGAAGCCATTCACGCTCCCATCACTGTCTTCACACCCACACTGACCTGGCTCCTCCCCCCTTCAGGTGTCCCAGTAGACAAAATGGTCCTCTTCCCCCAAGGATACCTGCTGTTGGTGCCCTCAGTCGCCTAGGCCTGGCTTTCCCTCTCCAGAACCGTCATTCTCAGACCCCGCCTTAGGCATTCCCTGGACTCCACTTCCCTCTCTAGGTCCTCTATGGCCTCCATGCTTATCACATCAAACCAACGGTAGAGCCCTCCCCACACACTGCCTCCTCCCTGGCTCCTACCCAACCCTCAACCCAGGACTGTGTGGCCACGGCCACCTGCCACTGCCATGCTGCCCAATCCAGTGGACACTTTCTGTCTTCCCCTCCCCAGCAGCTTGGGTCACACTTCATGGAACGAGATCATTTGGCCTTCCTGATGCCATATTATCTTGGTGTCCCCCTACCTCATAGGCAAACGCCTCCTCAGCCTTCTCTACTGGCTTATTCCTTCTACAGAACTAAGATGGTATAGTTCTTCAGTTCTTAGCCCTAAGTCCCCTCCTTTCCTCACATCCTCCTGCTCTCCTTTCTCTTTCTTTCCTTATTTGCCTATAATCTCTCCTTAGGTGGTCTCATTCATTTCCAATGACAAGTATTTCCCGAATGCTGATAACACCCCAATTTATACCTTTGGCTCAGACTCAAATATTCAACTCTCTATGTGAGGTCCCCATGCCTTGAGGCCTCATGAGTCCTCTGGTGCAGTCCTGCTCACTGCACCAAGCAGAGAACCCTACCTCGGTTTGGCTACTGGTATGTGCTTGGTGGCCCTTGGTCATGGGGGTTTTCACAAGAAGATAGGACAGAGGAGTTACAATTACCACAATTATACAGCTGGGAAGAGGCAGAGCTGAAGTTCAGCCCCAAAGAAACCTCATCTCAGGGCCCTTGTCCTTAACACACTTATTATATTTTCTCTTCTTAATGAAGGCAGGATTTGAACTTGTAATTAACTGCTTGCGGTCTGGGCTTAACTTCCAGCTCAATCACTTCCTTAACTTGGCCACAGTTTTCTCACCTATAAAATGGGACGAGGTAGCAATGACCTATTGGGTTGTTAAGAGGATGAAACGGGATTATACGAGGAAAGGACTTAGGACCGTGCCTGGCAGTACAGACAGTAATTCTAACTGTAAAACAACATTGGCCTCTTTTTACTCCGTAGCAATCTAGGTTTGTGGTGGTAATACACAAAACTAAGATGTTTCGTTATCTGTTCTGGAAAGTTTCTGAAGAGTATACTTTCCTATGATAGTCCTCGCAACACAGAAGTGGAGGTACTTTATACCATGTCCCCAGCACTCAGAAAGCGCCTGGGTATTTCCTTTGCTCACTTTGGGCTAATGGAGGAGTATTGGGAACATCAGATCACATCAATGGCTTCTCTAGACACTGATCCCTGGAAAACTGCCCTGTCAACTTCTCAATGAGACACTGGGGTGCATGCATGCATGTGCGTGCATGTATGTGTGAGCATGCAAGTGTGTGTGTGTGTTGGGGGTGATGTTGCTGAGAGATGCATTTCTACAGATGTGTAATAAGATCCAGCAGGAGAATTTTATTTACCTGTTTGAAATAATGGCAATGACAAAAGTGTCCTCTGGGAGCAAGTCTAATAGTCAAGAACATCCTTTATAAAGCAATGCCACCAGAAATCCCGGATGGCTTGCATTTGCCTTGACATTTGGGCTATTTGTGTCTCCATTTTTCCCCCACTTGCCACTTTTAAAAAACTTGCCTATCACTTCATCTTTGCGATTTAGCAAAAGAAACAAAAGATACTAAAATAGCTCATTAGCAAGAACACTGTCAAAACACAGACTTGAGAAAATGGGAGGGAAAGAATGTGAAATATTGATCAACGGTCACATCAACATTATTCGAGAGAGATTTGGGATTCTTTGATCTGTGTAGAGCTTTCGACACAAATAATCTGTCCAAGGGGAGGAAGGGCACGGGGAAGCATGGGAGAATGTGACAGGTTGAATGATGAGGCCCCTCCAAGATGCCCATTCCTAACCCCCAAAATCATGTTTTCTTATATGACAAAAGGAACTTTGCAGATGTGATTAAATCAAGGGTCTTAAAATGAGGAGACTATCTTGGACTATCCTATGGGTCCAGTCATTATTAGGATCCTTATGTCCTTATCAGATTCCATGTAAGGACCACGGTCCTTGGAAGAGGAATGCAGGAGGAAGCAGAAGGAAGAAGAGGGACCGAGAGAAAGGTCTGCAGATGCAATGCCGACTGTGAGGACGGAGGAAGCTGGAGCAAACAAATCACTGGGTTCCTTCCTGGGGCTTCCAGAAGCCAGCGGGCCTGCTGCTGCCGACTATAGCTCAGGGAGACTGAATTTGGACTTCTGGACTCCAGAACTGTGGAGAATAAACATGTGTTGTCTTAAACAGCCACGTTTGCGGTCACCTGTCACAGCAGTCATAAGAAACTCTTACATGGAGTGAGGCTTTCTGAAAGTTCCTAGCTATTCAACAAACCCCCAGGGATGTTGGGGATCCCCAGCCCCCTCCAGTTTCAATAAGGGAACAATCTCTCAATAAAGCTCACTTTCCCCTAAGCATCCAGATAAAGTCTTCAGCTGTGACATTTTGACAGGGCCCAGGCGCAAAGTTGAGGTGCACAGTCAGCTAGGGAAGAGTTAGAGTCATTAAAAAGCTATCAGAAAAGAAACTGTCCTATAGAGCCTCTCCTCCACCCCCTGGGCAGAGGTTATAAAACCTTCGTCATATGCCAGATGTACTGGAGGACCTCCACGTGTGTCCGCTCAATCACCCCTCACCACAACCCTAGCATTAGTCCCTGTTGCAGACGAGAAAACTGAGGCAGAGAGAGGTGAGCACAGCCTGAGGTCACCCTATTCTTCCTTCTCCACCTCTCCAAGCTGCTCGATGACACAGTTTAATTATATTCCTTCTCTGCACCCCTTCCGTGCTCTCAGAGGTGCCCAGGAAAGGCCCCTCATATTTTAAGCTAAGTTTGGGGATTAGTTCCCTTACCCCAACTGCTTCAGCATGGGCAGGGGCCAGGTGACACTCGCCTTCTGCCCTCCTGTTTTCTAGCTGTGCCACCTTGAACAAGCACCTTAATGCCCATAAAATCCACTTTCCTTTGCTGCAAAATGGGAGGTTTTCATTTTTACAAGGTTGTTGCGAGGGGTCACAGATAACCTGTGCACAGAGCACTCGGCATCTCCCGGGAGTGCAGCAAACGCATGTCCCTTCCCCTCCCCCCAGCCCTGAAAACAGCACTGTAACAATGAATGCCCCATGTGAACACAGCTTTGTTACTTAAAATCAACTGGGAACATCTCCCTAGACACATACAGCCTCCTGGGAAAGGCTGGATGGACCTGGTTGATCCCTGGTGGAAGCCACGGGGCAGAAGGTGTGTGACCCAATCCTTTCAAGTTTCACAAAAGCCGAACATTCTCATACACAGAGGCTGGAAGGGAGACTTGGGTGAAGAATGTGAGCGTCCGATGCACAAGAACTTTAATCACCTTTCCTTGAAGGAAAAGCCAGCCATCTGTGGAAACAATGAAAACGACTTCTGAGAAATGCATCATGAGGCGATTTCGCTGTTGTGCAAACATCACAGTGTGCACTCACACAAGCCTCAGTGGTCTAGCCTGCTGCACACCCAAGCTACATGGTATAGCCCGTGGCCCCTAGGCTACAAGCTTGTACAGACTGTGATTGTAGGGAACGCTGGGGCAATCACTACCCAGTGGTGAGTCAAGTACTCGCCCCTGACTGGCAGCAGCGCTAATTTCTCCACATCCCCACCAACACGTGTTATTTTCTGTAGTGTGTGTGTGTGTATATTGACAATAACCATCCTGGAGGGTGGAGAGTAGCTCCTCACTGTGAACCTGTGAAACCATAACTCATTCTCTGTGCCCAGTCTCATGTCACCATTGATTTGACTTTATAGCCTCATCCCTGAGGACTACCTGCCTGGGCTCTGATCCACGCAGCTACAGCTATGCCTGGAGAGGCTTTGAACTTCTCCGGGGCAGGGCTACATCGTACGTACCGTTTTTATCTCTAGTGCTTAGCACAATGCCTGGCACACAGTAAGAACAACAACCACAAAACAGCACATTCTGACCCAGCCTCAGAGCTGAGATTTCCATGTTAGCAGCTCACCATTTGCTGAGAAGCAAAGGATGACCTCTTTGTGCTCCAGGAAGAAGGATGATTAGTCCTAGTATGACTCTCAGCCTGCCAGTCCCAGCTTTATAGTTTTATTCATGCGTTTTACAGCTGCCTGCTTGTATACTGCTCCCAAAGCTGCTGACATACCTTCAGAGAGGATGATACACCTAAGCTTCTAAGCCAGGGGTCCCCAAACTACGGCCCCCCGCCACATGCGGCCCCCTGAGGCCATTTATCCGCCCTGCTGTACTTCCAGAAGGGGTACCTCTGTGAGAGCACAGGATGCATCCGCACCCATAGTTCCCATTGAAATACTGGTCAGTTTGTTGATTTTAATTTACTTGTTCTTTATTTTAAATATTTTATTTGTTCCCGTTTTGATTTCTTACTTTAAAATAAGATATGTGCAGTGTGTATAGGGATTTGTTCATAGTTTTTTTTTATAGTCCGGCCCTCTAACAGTCTGAGGAACAGTGAACTGGCCCCCTGTGTAAAAAGTTTGGGGACCCCTGTTCTCAGCTATGGTGACAGGCTGGCTTCAGGTACAATAAGAGCCTGGAGGACACAGATAAAAGGCAATAAAACTGATGAGGCCTTTGGCCTTTGGCTATGACACAATTAATTTGGGATTTTATTCTAAGCGGCTATGCCCAGCTGTAAAGCCAGTATTTCTCAGCCATTATCTATCACAGCTGCCTGGCTAGTGCAGGTTCACATTAGATTTGGACAGTCGGTAATGAAACAACAGAGCTAAGAACTGGTGAGCCATCAGCTTTAATTCTAGCTTGCACCCAGCAGACAAGCAAAAACACACACTGGGCTCTAAAACCCACTCATTCAGTGCTCACAAAGCTACTGACTTATCTGAGTTTTCTACCATCAAAGGTTTCTAGCTCACCAGACTTATTCATCTCTGTTTCCCATCTCCTTCCTCAGCACTCCGCCATCTTGGCTGCTTCTCCTCTCCTCCACGTGGCCTTAATCTGCTCTCCTCTCTAATGCTAACCTCAGGAACCAAGAGAGCAAGCTCCCGGCCTGCCCCACTTTATAGTGTAGAAATCCAAACCTTTAATCCAATCTACAAACAAGGAAGTCTCTGATACACCCATCTGAGGCATAATGGGAGGATTCCTCATGAGAGTGCACCACCCCACATCATCCAATCAGTCAAGGGTGTGGGGAAAAGCTTACTCTAAAACTTGCACGTGGGCAGCGCCATCTTTAACAAAGTGAGCATAATATATTTCATCTACCCAACACCAGCCCTGGAGATTAGGGGCCCCAGTAGCTTCCAAGGCTTCTAGGCTGATCCCTGAGGAGGAAACTGTCATTTTATCCTATATTCATGTCCATATCTGTTCTCTGTCCCTCCACCCCCACATCCCTAACCCAGGCACATGGCAGTACATTTAGAAGCCCCAGAGCCCACAGATAACTGCACATATTTGTGTATGTGTCGAGCTTCTAGGCCCTTGGAATAACCTTGGGACTATTTGGGGCAATAACTCAAACATTTCTCAGCTGGTGGGATATCCTGGTGAGGATGTTGTGGGAAACAGACACCCTGGGCTGCAACTCAATACTTTCCAACAAGTCACTAGACCATTGCTCAGGCCTCAGTATTCCCACCTGTAAAACAGGGACACCGGTTTCTGTCCTGCCTACCACACAAGGGAGTGTAAGACACACCTAGGATAAGATCCATCTTGGTAAGGGACCCTTAGAACTGTCGTTAACGAGCCAGCAGCGAATTAACAGGTGTACCCGAGCCGGTGATGCCTTTGCTTTAGTTTATCATTACTTGAAACTTTCTCCTCACTTTCCAGGTCACAGAACAGTTTGGGGGCTTTAGCAGTGAGTGCTGGAGAGAGGGCGGTTGTAGGGGGCTGAAGAGGACACAGAGGGAGCTCAGAGAAGCTGAGCGCAGTCACACGGTGGAGACCCGACTCCAGCTCTCCATCGGGACAATCGGGGAGCCCCGGGAGCCCCAGAGAGGTGGCGGGGAGCCTACCTTGCCGTACTTCTTCAGCTTCTGCCGGTACTTTTTCTTGGGCTTGTCATCCGGCGCTTGCTCCTCTAGCGGCTCGTAGTGCTCGGGCAGGCCAGCCAGGTGCAACCGCCGCGCGCCCCGGACCCCCAGGCGTCCCGCGTTCGCCGCGCCCTCGGCCGCCTCGTCTTCCAGGTCCAGGTGCTCCAGGATGGCGGTGGCCTCCTCGTCCCCCCGCGCCCACCCTCGGGGCCCGCGGCGCAGGAGGCCGCTCGTCGCCTTGCTCCGCAGCCTGGCTCCCACCGTCATGATTCCGCGGCCCCCTGCAAAAATCGGGATGTTGACACCAACCTTTGATCGGCCTCCGCGGCACAACCCCGCGGCACTCCCGCCCCAGCTGGGACGGGGCGGGGGACTTGAGGTCGCAGCGCCCCCTGGCCGTGGGGCCCGGAATCGCTGCGGCTCCACTTGGGCCTGGCCACTGGATGACCAGCGCGCTCAGCCCCACTTGCCAAGTTCGCCTCCTGTACTGGGGACCAAAGTTGTGAAAGACACCCCGAAAGGTCACTGCACCATGAACTTCCAAACCACGTCCAACCGCACGTGGCACAAAATAGGTGAACTCCAAATAGTGAGTGAGACTTCATTTGTCCATGTGCAAACTGACAGTGATGACGATGGTGATGATGACGATGATGATGATAAAGATTTACCGTGCTGGTAAAGGTGCGGCGAGATGATCGTGACAATAAAATGTCATGGGGCGCAAACTGGTGACAAGCTTTTGGGAAGGCAATCAGAAAATAGTTGTCAAGAGTCCTGAAAAACAGTATCACACTTTTCCAGTCACCTGTTCTAAGGAAAGTCAGAAAGGCAAAGCAGTGTGTTCATGGTGTCAGTCACAGACTGACCCAGTGACAAAGTGGAGCAGACTGAGGGGGATGGGCTAGCTAAATTCTGGAGCAGACATATGACATCAGGTGGTGATGTCATAATTGAAATCAGATGACCCTGGTGGACATACTGTTCTCAGTACCTGTAATCTCTGCCTGTTCACCATGCCTGATTTCCTTATGTGGTTTGCTTGCAATTCTTGGCAACTTAGGGTTAAATATAAAATCATACGGGTTATGATTTCCTTAATATTTTACTATTATTAAAACTTGTGATACATTTAAGAATGATTTGGAAATACTGCTATAAAGACATAAAACCTTTATAATTTAGCATGTTAGAATATTAAACACCAGCTTTGTGATTCCAACTTAAAATGCATAATCAAGTAATTGACTTAGACTTATAAGTTAAATTGATAAGAATACAAAAATAAGTTTAATTTATTATGTATAAGAATTAGTCTTATATATAGTTAAAACACTTGAAAAGAAAAGAAAATACACCAAGTTTGCAAAAGTCACTTAAAATGTTTAAAAAATTAAATTAAGTAAATTGGTAAAAAGCCCCTTATAGTGATTATTAAATTTACAATTGATTTATAAACTAAAGCAGGCCCTAATGGTCCCTTTTCTGTGTACAAAGCTGACTTCAGAGATTCCCAGACTGCCTATCAAATGAAGACCAAGGTGAAATGCTTATGGGATCTAACATAAGCTATGCAAAATATTTTTCAAATATCACAGCATTAGTTTGCCTGTTAATTCCTTGTAATACTCAGAACCTTGAACTTGATGCAAAGTTAATCCTCTCTCTTCTATCGGGCAGCACGTGCTGTGGGGGGGTGTAAGTGTGTATGGGGGGGTGGAGTGTAAGAAGCAACAGATTTCTCTTCTGTTTTCCCCACCTGAGGCGTCTCAGCTCTCAAATGTGCAAACTGGTTTCTGGCCCTTCTGAGGGTAAAACAGGTAAGAGGACAGAAATGTTCCTCCTTCACTGGGACTGCTCAAGACGTTGCACCCTCTGGGCCTGGCAAGTGTTTGGAGCTGACATTTCCGTTGGTTCTGTAGGAGCGCCCACTGAACAATCTGTGTTACTGGCCATGGCCCAGCAAATGCCTTCTCTCTTCCCCATTACTCCTCCCTCATCTCCATCAGTCCTTTGGTTCAGCTCTGGCTTTCCTATCCTTAGCCTCTGTGCCCTTCTAGATGGCCACATGGGACAGGATTTAGTATAGGGATCCATGCTTCCAAATGGCCAAAGGGCTGTACATGGGACTACCTCCACAGAAACCTCTAGAACCACTGCAGAGCTGTCATTTGTCCTGCAGTCAGGAAGCCGGGGCACCAGGACGACACCTTCAGGGCCACCGGCTGCAAGGACACACCTTCGTAGCTGCCAGCCAGGGATCCTCCCAGGCCTGTGCCGTTAGCTCCAGCCATGGCTGATGGGTCTACACTAGCAAAAGACACATCTCTGCCAGTCTCTTGAGACTCATGAGCCTGGGGACCAGATCCTGACATCTGGCACAGAAGAATCCCACACCTGCAGGGCTATGTTTATTTTACTAGCAGAAGCATGGCTTTCACCCACTCTGCCTTCCAAAGCTCTGGGGGGTGCACCTGATTAGAAACTAATTTGCTTTAATTCCCTCCAGGACCCAAGGGACTCTGGGATGTGTTTGCCTTCCCCAGCGTCTGCACACAGGAAAGAGGGTGAGAAGGATGCTGAGTGCAAACCCATAGGAATCTTTCCTTGTTGGTAAGATCTAGAGACCTGCCCTCCAAAGGAACAAAACACTGGAGAGCTAAGGTTCATGAAAATACATCAGTTATTGAGGGGGGAAAATGCTCAGAGACCTCAAAGTCTTAAAATTAATCGCTTATTTGGAAACTTGCATAAAAATAGTTATAGATATTTAATTGAAAACAGTCCGTTCTAGACATAGAAAGACTATGCTTTAATCTTTTGTAATAAATGTGCAAATCTGTAAAGAAACAAAACAGGGAGGGGGGTCTGTATGGACCTGAAGTTTTATGATTTAAAGTTGTTTAAAACTCTTATTTTTATAGGAAAGGCTCAGGCTCAGGAAGAAATATTGCTGGAGCTGATGAGAACTGGTTACAAACAACGAAACAGTTACAACAACCTTAGTTTTCCAAAGTCTGCAACTTAAAGTGAGGGAAGGGGAGCAGTCCTGAATACCATCTGAGTTCAAGTATTTTTGAGCAGCCTCCCCCCAAGGGCAAGATGGTCGACCCCACCCCCTCTCAGGTTAAAAACTTAATTTTTTTGTTTTTTTAAAAATATTTATTCATTTTAGAGAGAGGAGACAGAGAGAGAGAGAAAGGGGGAGGAGCAGAAAGCATCAACTCCCATATGTGCCTTGACTGGGCAAGCCCAGGGTTTTGAACCAGAGACCTCAGCATTCCAGGTAGATGCTTTATCCATTAAGCCACCACAGATCAGACAAAACTTAATTTTTTAAAGATTATTTTTAGTCTGGGGTCTTCTATATTAACTATCTTTCAGTTCAAAATGTGATAAAAAACAGATGGCATAATAGCACAGAAAAATTTAATATTTGCATTTAAGCTTTTGAGTATTTATCTGTGGTAATCACACTTGGCAAATTTTATAGAATGCAAAATTGTGGATTTTGGGTATAGCACATTTTTATTTCACTTCAAAGGGGTTGGACTTCAGCACTAACCATGGAGGAAAGACGAGGTCAATACAATGTAAACACAGGATTCCAGTTAGTGACAACTAAAATTTGCTACAAGGGTCTTCCAGAAATTGTTTCTCCTGGAATCTAGGGAATTATTTTTTTTTAATTCTGTTTTCTCTTTCCGAGGGAGGGTAAACTGTTTCTGTCACGTGGCTGCTGTGAGGGGCTGACCATTGGGCAAGCTGAGCGAGCAGAGTGGGGGCCGCTGGCCACAACTCTGATTGCACGGAGCTCAGCTCTGGTTAACCAGGCCTCAGCCTCCTGGGCGGCGGCAAGGGCCTTTGACCTTCTCAGTATTGGGGCTGGGAGGGGCTGGTTTACCTTTGGCTTCCACTCCAGCTGGGCCCTGACATCAACCACTGGGCAAACGCCCCAGAAAGCTCGCTGGTGCTCCTCCTCCGCCCTTTCTCAGCACAATTCTGGGGAAGAGGAGGCAGTTGTAGGGTTACGTGGTTTAAAAAATTTTTTTTGCTGCACTTCCAGATTCCTTCAGTCTAGCCGGCCGGGCCACACGGCACTGTTTACTAAATGCGCTTGGTGTGTTTTCCTTCCTACTCCGCACTGTCACTTCTTGCCAGGCAAGGCCACACCTCTGCCGCCCACCAGCTCAGCGGCTTGTCCAGGAATGCAAGCGGCTGCACCTGGGTGCGTGTCCATGATGCCCCCTTCGGGAACTCCATTCACCTTCAAGGTGTCCCTGCGGCCACCACTCCCCGGATACCGCCGAAGGGTGTGCTTCTTTTGAGCCTGCTCAGATTCAATCCCGTGTTATCCCCAGATCCAGGGTCTTTAGAATCATTTGGAAGTATTTTCCATCAAAGGCAGAACCAGAACAAAGCTTTAAAATGGTATTGCTAACATTTAAAAGAATTCTTTAACATTACAGGATTATCTCTTACTGAGCCAAAAGACTCGGAAGATTTGGAAAACTACTGGGCTGTTTGCCCTGGCTGGTATTGAGAATAGAAGAATATATGTATAGAGAAATAAGGTCAGAATTATGTTTTTATAAGTTAAAAGACTATTTCTGATAAAACCTGAAAATCCTGCATTGCTATATATCCATTCTTGCCAACAATATTCCATTCTAATACATATACTGTATGCATATACATATGCATATTCTAATACATATATGTGGGTATATATGTGTATGTATATATACATATATAATTTCTCTCCTGAAGGTAGATAAAAATACCTTAACTGGTACTGCATTTAGGAAAAAGCAACATGAAAACTATGTTGGCTTACATATGTTTTAAAACTACATAAATTATGACTATAATTGATAGGACACAACAGCATGATATATTGATTAGAAGGGAAAAGCTACTACATATGACAGAGAAAAGAATTAATTGAAGCTATAGATTGGGGGGCATGCAGGAAGATGATTCATTGAATTGTTTTAAAATAAGATATAATACAATTAAATTTTAATTGGAGACACAAAACTATAGAATGTAAATATATTAGTAAAAGCTGAATAGAAGTCAGAATGAGTTTGTCCAGGTTTGTTGAGAATGCATATGGAACTGTGCAATGAATGAGTCATTGCAGGTGAGGCAGATAGTAGCCAAATGAATGGTCAGTGCACTTTGAAGACCAAACTTTGTAGTATATCTATTTATCTTTAGCATGTGAACCAATAAAACTGACTTATCCTTCAGCCAAGGGCTGAATACAGCCACATGCTGGAAAGCAGAAGCTACAATCCGAAGAACTCAGAACTATCAAATGTTGACCCCTTCCAAAGAAAAATGAACAGAAACCTTTGGACAGAACTTCTAAAACCCAGAGTGAGAAATTATTTCAGAGTTCTCCAGACCAAAGTAATTTTACTCTATATCCTATGGTATACTCTAAGGATCAATAAATATTTGAATTTCATTTAGCAGTTTTACAGTTAGCCCTTTGAGTGGTGAGTTTTCTGTTAACCCTTTGAGGACGAACATGAACGTTCATACTACTCAAAGGGTTAGTATTAGTACTGGTATCACTATTTTGAAGATATATTTTTATTGCCAGTAAAATAAGTAAGTTATGTTAGCTTTATTATAAACCAAGAGCTTCAGAATGACAATGAGTTTACTATGAAAGGAGGCATAATTATCATTTAAACATAGGATTAATAATTTAAATACTGTGGTTGTACAGTAATCTTAGTACTAAACTGAAAATGAATATGAAGTTCTTACTTATGTCTGTGTACGTATATGCATGAATTTTTCATCTCTGCCCACTGGAAGGCCCTACAAGTCACAGTATTCAAGTAGCACCAAGTTAGATAAGCACCCCTAGAGTTCCCAGTTTGGTCTCTAATATCAATTTCCACTAAAAGAAACCGGGCCTTAAAAAATTAGTAGATGGCACGTCTTGGTCAGAAAAGGTGTAAGATGAGCCTGGGATATCTTGTTACTAGACAACAAAGACACTTTAAAAAATGTGTGTATTTTCATCAGAGTGTACCAGTGAAAGGATTCCTTTGGCTAAATTGTGACATTTTGATCACCCTAAAAGCACTCAAGACTAAAAACAATGAAAACAAATTGAGTCAATGAAAAGCCATCAGTCCATCCCAGTGTTCTAAGAGAAATAAGATAGGATATAAAAAGGACATGGCTATAAAAGACTATATATTATTTTCCAGTATCATTTTAATTATTTCCATGATTTTTGGCCTTGCTAGACGTGCACAATATGAAAAAAACAATGCAGAATTCCATTGAGTCCTAGAAAATTTATGAAAGCACTACATTTGGATATGAGGGATTTTGTGGGATGGAATTAGGTGCCTTTGTAGGCAGATGGAAAGATACTTAAATAACCCACATGAATGAAAACAATTACAAAATCCAACTGAGGCAGTGAAGGCCAGTAGTATCAAATCTGTGAGTAGACAGAACCAGACGTGCTATTCATTAAATCTAGGAAATGTGGGCCACGAGAGCAAGGACTTCTGAGGGGCAACAGGTGTCTGTTTTATATACAGGTCTACAAGGTTCCAACTGCTGTTGGATGATAGGATCAAGTGGTGCATCTGGACAGGGGTTTTCTCTGCCCCCTGGTGGTTCTGTCTGGTAGTAACTGGAGCCAACAAGTGCACTGTGTCAAAGTTTACAAGGAATGCTGTGGCCCTTCTGTACTGTTGGCTGGAATTCTATGATATTCAGTCTGGTAGCAGGACTGTCTCACACTGACCAAAATCTATGACTGACATGCATCTCGAGAGACCAAACTTTCTAAAATTGAGTTCACAAAAAGGAAGGTAATGGGGGTTGTTGTAGATAAAAATGGTGCAAAGCACAGAAAGCTGGGGTTCCAGAAATCAGGATGCAAAACCTCTCTGGGCCAGGCTATGGACCAGATCACTTACAACATCTTGGAGCTTCCTCAGCAGTGAAACGAGGGTCTGAATGACATGGTTTCTTGGGCCACCTCTTTCCTTGGTATTCTGAGAAGACCAAGTGTAGATGTTTAAACACGTGAGCCAATTCCCCAGTCTGGATTCATTTCTTTTCATGATTAAGTAAAACCTTTTCATACACGGGATCATATTTTAAAGCAAAGAAAACATTACTGCTTAAGTTTGAGAACTCATTCTGCACTGAGCCTCTGTAGCACAGGGTTTGGATCATCAGTCCATCCTCTTCAGCCCTTTTATAAACAACTGGGAGAAAAAAAAATTATCGGCTGTATGCCTAGGTTGAGACCATTTAATTTTCAAATAATAATAGTAGTAAGAATGCATTTTTCCTTCGATGAGGGAAACGGCTGCAGGAAAGGCATAGGGAAAGTGGAAAAAGGAACTGTCATTTTAGGGAGGAGAGAAGTAACATTGGTGCTGGAGGTACCTAATTGCCATCGGGGAAGATTCCCAGCATTGAGTTTTCTAGAACTTCCAGGTATTCTTTCTGCAAATCAGTTCACTCTATAAAGGGAGAAAAAACGGGAGAAATTGAGGTACAAAGTCACCCAAAAGTATAAATTGGGGATGACCTATCTTGAAAGAACATCAGAAGAGGCTCACTCCAAGAAGTCACAAGGTATGGAATTATATATGCTGGTTTTAGAAAACAACAGTATTTCTTAAGAGTACATGTCTACCTAGGGTGAGGGCATGACTCCTAGGAGCTGGCGTTCTTCCTGCCCTTTGTTGTTGTGGATGTTTTTTCCTCCCTTAATTGTTGGAAAGTAAACATAAAATTAACCATCTTAACTATTTGTAAGTGTATATAGTTCAGGGCTGTTAAGTACTTTCACATTACTGTGTAACCAATCTGCAGAAATCTTTTCATCTTACAAATTTGCAACTCTTACATGCATTAAACACTAACTACCCATTCCCCTCTCCCACAGCACCTGACATCCACCATCCCACTGTCTGGCTCATGAACCTGGCTGTTAGCCACCTCATATAAGTGGGATCATACAGTATTTTTCTTTTTGTGGCTGACTGCTCTTAGGATCATATCTTTCGAGGTTCATTGTGTTGCATTATGTGTCAGAATTTCCTTCCTGTTTAAGGCTGAATCATCTCCCATTGTTTACCCATTCCTCTTTGTTTATCCATTCATCCATCAACAGACACTTGGGTTGCTTCCACCTTTGGCCTATTGTGAACACCAGTGTCCATTTGAGTCTATTTTTGGTTCTTTTGAGCCCTATTACCAGACAGTCCTGTCTGGTAATAAATGGAACTAATAACAATTTTAATGTGTCAAAAAGTTTGTAAGAAATGGTATGGCCTAGGAGTGGAATTCCTGGATCACATGGTATTTCTTTTTTTTTAAGCTTTATTAGGTATAATGAGAAATGCAACAAATTTTAAGTGTATGATGTGATGACTTTCTATATGTATACATCATGAAAGGATTCTTAACATCGAGTTAAATAACATAACACATCCATCGATTCATGTACTGTACTTTCATTTTTGGTGAGATCTACTATCTCAACAAAATTCAATCACATAATACAATATTATCAAACTCTAAGTAACTGTGCTGTATATTAGGGCCTCAGATGTTATTCATCTTATACACATAAGTTTGTACCTTTTTCTCAAGCTCTCTCCATTTTCCCCACCTCCCAGGCCCTGGCCACCACTGTTTTATTCTGTTTCTATGATTTTGACTCTTTTTCGAATTTCACACAGAAGCTATACCATGCAGTCTTTGTCTTTCTGCCTGGCTTATTTCACTTAGTGTTATGTCCTCCAGATTCATTTATGTTGTCACAATGGCAAGATTGCTTTTAAGGCTCAATGATATTTCATTGTATGTATACATACCACCAAAACACTTTCTCCGTTCATTCATTCATTCATTCATTCATTGCTGGACACTTAGGTTATTTCCATATTTTGGCTATTGTGAATAACGCTGCAGTGAACATGGGGGTGTAGAGCTGTCTTCGAGATGATTTTGTTTCCTCTGGAAATATATCCAGAATTGGCATTGCTGGATCATATAGTAGTCCTTATTTGTAATTTCTTGAGGAAGCTCCATATTGCTTTCTATAGTGGCTTCACTAATTTACATTCCCCCCAACAGAGTACAAGGGCTGCCTTTCTCCACCTTCTCACTAGCATTCTTTCCGGTGGCAGTCATTCTACCTCTTAGATTTTATCCCTTTATATCCCTCAAAAAGCCTTTCTCACGTTCATAAAAAATTCAACCTTTAGAACCCGTTGTTGGCGCTTGCTGAAACACTTTCATGGTTTCCTGTTTGGGCATGGTTTTTTTTTTTTTTTTTTTGGTGAATGTTTACACTTGGTCTTCCCAAATGGACCAAAATCTTGGAGAAGAGGGATCATCTTTGACAATTCCTTTCTATTTCTTAGGACATATCAATAGATATTTTAAAAATTAAGTCAGAGATCATCTTGATCAACTTATACATGCTGATAGAATCACTTTATTTACAGTGAACTGGGGCCTCACTTATCATGTTTAATTTTCTTGCCCACACGGCGAAATGGTCTTGTGGGAGAAATCACTTCATAAGGCTTTTAGGGTTTTAAATCAAACTCTACCTTAGAGAATATTATTGAGTCAATGTTCTGGAACATATTTCCAATTATTTATCAAATTTTAATTTCTCAAATTAATACTGTGCCCCAGTCTCTAGATAATAATTAATTCAATATTAGGGACGTTATGTCAAATAATATTTATACAGAGACCAAGGATATCCTAATATCCCATAACCATGAACATAAACTGTTATTTATGTACACAAACATATTATTAATTTCCTTTAAATAAGCAAGAAAAGTTATGTTGTTATGAAGATATAAAACTGGAGATCAAGATTTCATTTTTGTGCCTGACCAGTCAGTGGCGCAGATAGAGCATCGGACGGACTGGGATACGGAAGACCCAGGTTCAAGACCCCGAGCTCGCCAGCTTGAGCACGGGCCCATCTGACTTGAGCAAAAAGCTCATCAGCTTGGACTCAAGGTTGCTGGCTCCAGCAAGGGGTTGCTCGGTCTGCTGAAGGCCCGCGGTCAAGGCACATGTGAGAAAGCAATCAATGAACAACTAAGGTGTCACAATGGCAATGAAAAACTAATGATTGATGCTTCTCACCTCTCTCCGCTCCTGTCTGTCTGTCCCTATCTATTTCTCTCTCTGACTCTCTCTCTGTCCCTGTAAAAAAAAAAAAAAAAAAAAAAAAAGATTTCATTTTTGGTCCCTTAAAAATATGAAAGTAAATTTCTTTACCACAAACACAGAAGAGTTGACCAGAGTGAGAGAATGTGAAAAAACACCAGTTTCTACTTTGGAAAAGACAGGAGGTCTGTTTTTATAAAATAGTTCAATAAGAGGAACTCCTATAAATAAAAAGATTAAAATTTTCTTACCGTAACGGCACCCTGGAAAACCTACGTTGCTTTACCCCTGCCCACTACATTTAGAACACATGAGATCAACTCCCCACAGAGAACACTTCTGGACTAAAAAACAGGGAATTCACATTCCGATAAAGAGCAGAAGACAAGTGCTTTATTATGAGAACGGTTCAAGTAAAATTTCTGTGTGCACCAGTCAAAGTGAAGATATTTGCATCAATTTTTTTTTTGTGAACACTAGGTTAAAAAGAGGCTACACAGTTGTTATTGTTGTTTTTTCCCCAAATATCACCCTTTGCTAGGGCAAAAAATACACTTCATTTTAGAACAGAACGGGTACAGAGAGAGCTACATCACAGTACGGTAGAGAACGCAAAATTCACCCTTGTCTGGGGCCACATGGGTGGCGTGGCCCCTACAAGAGAGAGCTCTAATGTAGGCTGGGGTTACAATATTTATCACAGCTTTATGCTTCTTTGAACTGATAAAATCTGAATACACTTTCTATTTCACAGGAGTGTGAGGGTGGGCCCTTGTTGTAGATATTACGGTAATTAGAACATTAAAATAACATTGCACAGTCAACCTCCAAGGCTAATTCAATATAAAATAATAAGTATTAAAAGGTACCCAGATTAGTGGTTAGACATTGCAGAGATCACTAATTATGAAAGAAAAAGAGGTAAAGGCCGGATACAGAGCTGCATGTTAGAGGCATAATGATGTGCAGTAAATACAAGAGATCTGGCAAAAATAGTAAAAACAGAACAGATTACATTGAAACCAACTGAACAACCACAGAAGCTGTAAATCAATGATACACTGTTATAAATAGCATGTGTTGTCCAAAAGACTCATAAGTACTTACAGATACTAAATGTGTTGGTGTGGATGAAGGAAATGTGAGAAGAATGAGGCATGTTCCCAATGCCAGTTAATTCCTGAGGTGACATTATTCAACTGATGCATTGATCAATACTGTGAAGATGAGTTCGTGCTATGAGAACAGTCCCAATATTATCATGTCCCCACAACAGCACTGCCAGATCAGGAAGGCAGCAAACGTGGTAAGTTGACAGTTTACATTATAATAGCCAGATGGAGTAATGATTCTTTTTTATTTTGCTGCTGCAGTTTGCAATGGGGCAGAAAACTAGTTCAAGTTCAAGAGAAATTTGATGTAGGTTTCACTTCCCCTCCCCCCCTCACCCCATGCCCAAGGTACTTCTTAATTAGCTCAAGGCAAAGCTATAATTTATATTCATGTACTTTACTTTAAAAACTTTTAAGTGCAGACACTGTAAACATTTTGTATCTTCTCAGCTAAACCTCGTCTGGTAACAAGGATAAGAGCAAAGATAAGCAGGAATAACTCTGTGTATAATAAAGCCTACGTATTTATTAGCTTCTGGTTTAAATTTAAATACGATTTGAAAATAATTCTTCAAAGTCCATGCTACAATTGCCAAGACTATTTCTGTGCACTTTTAATTCTGGACACAATTTTTGAAATTGTATGATGACAGTAAGAATTTTAAAAAACCCACCAGGATGTAAATAACAGGGAAGAATATTATTTTCAACTCAAAGCATCAAACCTAACATTTATGTGCAGAAATCTAGACAACTATACAAGTTTTTAAGCAATCATCTGTTTTATTATACAACTCTATGAACAGAAAATAAACAGAAATACACAATATACTTACCTGTACATGTGAACCTACTTTTTTTTTTAGCCACAGATATTTATTATATAGTTCATACTGACTTTAATTTTACAGTTCATAACTATGTATAACCTTATTGAATTAAGGGCAAATTCTACATGGGGTGATTTCACAGGCCAATGACATTAGGTGTTACCAAGTACATTCAAAAACTGTACCTCATACGGACGTGTCTTCCCTGATCCTGCAAATGTGAGTTCCTTTACAGTTTGAGCTCATTTGCTATTTTAGATGCAATGTTCTTAAAGGCAATAGACGTTCCAGATATTCGCTTGAAACGGACCCCGTTCAGTGACAGCCGGGGCAATTTGCAGACTTCCATCTCCCACTGCACGAGGCTATCCTGTCGGGCATCTCCGTGGACGCAGAAGAGCAAAAACCTCTCTTTTTGTTCATAATCACAGTTGTTGGCATCTAACACTTTCCGGATTTCCCTCATCATGTCATTGGGGTCCATCGAACTAGTGGTCTTCATACTCCAGGTGAACCGCAAAGAACGTGGCTTGGAATCTTTACCCTCTTCCTTGTCCCTTTCTTTGGGTTCCCCGGATGTGCTTCTGGAAGAACAGGGCAGAGGAAAATAATGTAAACAGAAATCCCATTCAGCTAAGGAATCCAGACACACGTGAACTCTCAGTAGTCACAATTCAGTGCTTACTAAAACGACCTAATTTGCAGACTACCTTCAGGCAGAGACAAAGGCTGACCATGTCACTGTGCTGTTCCAAAAACAGACCCCAGGACACCATCTGTTTTGACTTTTGTTAGTATCTTGGATCTAAAAGAGTGTATTTCCTTAAACACATTTGTTTGTGGGAGATGAGTTTTACAGCCGGAAGTGAAGAACTTGATACTTTTACAGATCCTCCCATAGTTTTCTGTTTAAGTTTGCAAAAGCAGAGTCTCCATTTTCTGCACATTTGTACCAAAAAAGAAGCCCACTAGCATTCTGCTTGTAAATACACAATTTGAAATATAAACAAAAATTTCCCTTCTCCAATCCTTTTATTGGGTAGGAGAAAGACTGGCAACAGATAATGTAATAGCCACAGAGGGATTTACATCTGATAACATTGAAAAGACCGTTGTATTGCAACAAGGCAAAGACACCAGGTCCTGCCACACAATGGACTATAGACATAGGTTCCTTTAATGGTATCAATGTTTGCTGAAGACATCATTAAAACAGTCTACAAGGGTCTGCATGACCTACATACACCCCAATACCTAAAGCCAATCCCTCAATGCCTGACTGTGCTCACTTCCATGGACACACTGGCCTCCATACTATTCCTTGACCCGACAGGGTCTGGTCTGTGGCTTCCACAGGAACCTACAGGAACCCACAGGCTGGTTCTTCTGCCACAGTGGATGACTCACATTTCTTAAAGGCATGACTTTTCCTGACTGTAGATATCCCATAAACAATACAGAACCAGAGAACCTAGCTCACATAATCATAGAAAGGTAAAAAGAATAGATTTTTATGCTTCAGAAGACCCTGCAATTAAATTGAACAGGCAATTATCCAAACATGGATGTTGTCATTTTAACTTGTTAGTCCATCTCACATACATGGAATTTAGAGAAACAATAGCCTCTGGAAGTTTATAATCTGCTCTATACATATTCTATAATGTATATTCACATATACATTTACATATGACTTCTCATGGAGAGATGTCTATTTATGTGTTCACCTTCATTCCTAGGTATCTGAGACCCCAAAGCTCTATTAACTATGCAAGCTTGAAAAAAATAAAGAGGTAAGTAGAGAAAATAAGTTTCCAAAGACTATTAACTAAGGATGGAGGGTATTTACTCCGATGTCTTCTCTACCATTATCTTGTTGCTCTCTCTGAGACACAGGCCCCTCTGAATGTGCAGATCCAACCAGGGTGGTTTCTCAGGGCCACACATGCAACTGAGGTCCCGGAGTTAGCACACTAGGGCTAGAAGGGACCCAAAAGGTCCCTGGATTGAACACTTGTTTCAAAAACAGAACTAGGAAAAAAAAAAAAAACAGAACTAGGAAACTTATATTGAGTTTGGCTAGGAAACTTATATTACTTTTCAAAGGGCACTCAGCTAATGCACTGAAAGACAGACTAGAAGTCAGGTGTCTTATTCTACATGTGATTTTCCTTGCATTCCCAAGGAAACCTGGTGACCTTAAGACAACAGGTATACACGGAATGTTCTCCTACATGTATCTCAAAGGCATCCCCAATGGTAATGTTAATTGTAGAAAGTGCCTGGAAACAACCAACACTAATAATGTCTGAAATTTACTGAGCACTCACTGCCAGGAACTGTTCTAAGTGCCTAATGTGTGTACTGTATCCTCACTCACTGCTCACAACTACCCCGAGAGGAAGTCAGAATGAGGGACTGAGGGGACAAAGAGTTCAAATCACACAGCTAGGTAAGTAGTGGACCCCAGCTCAACCCACATGGTCTGGGTTGGAGAGCCTGTGCTGTCCAACACCAGGCTCCCCCATCTCTCTGCAACAGAGCCTCATCAGAACCGGCTTGGTCTCCCCATGCTCCTGACTGCTTCTTCTGTTAAAGTGGATACTATCCTCCTGGTGACTGTGTGGATTAAATGACTAGCAAGTACCTTATAGAGAGGAGGCATTCTATAAGTTTGTTCACAGGCAAATAAAAAGGCCAACAAGGACCAAACAGAAAGGACATGTAGTCACATTAAAAGGATAAAATGCATGTAAATTAAATGCAATATGAGCAGCCACTTGTGACACTATACCATTGATGGGCAATCTTTTGAGCTTGGTGTGTCAAAATTTGCCAAAAAAAACAAGTATAACTCGGGTGGTGTGTAACTTTGAGAAAAGCGGCCTAGCCAGAAGTCCCAGAACTAGACGCTCTCTGCCGGAGTTCTGTCGTTTTGGCCTACAGATCTCCGGCACAGTGTCTACACTACAGCAAATGTTTTATCCTCGGCTACTGCACCTGGCTGTGCAGGGGCCGAGGATGAAACGTCCTTCTCGGCATGCGGCCCCATACTTCTCTGGTATGCGGCCGCATGCGGCTACGTGTCATCAAAAAATGGCTACGCGTGTCAGTGCTGACACGCATGTCATAGGTTTGCCATCATGGCACTATACACTATTAAGTGTCTCAGAGGGAAATTTAGTATAAAGGGAGGAGGAGACCCAAGATGGAGTGTAAGGGATATCGGTGTCAAGGAGGGGCTACACACAGGGGTCCTTCATGTTTATTCAACAGGCAGAAGAAGGTCAAAAACTCCCATCTTGCTTGCCTTGGGTTCCCTTCCACGGTGACCCAGGCACCCAACTCAATAAAGAAACATTTCAACTATTATGACCGAATGTAAATATGGCACAGTTATTAAGAAAAGAACTACATGGGAATGCTTAATATTAAGCTTTTGCCAAAGCTCACGATGTCTTTTATTTCAAGTCATTTTCAAAAGTAGAAATGAAGTTGAGGTTTGTGTTCTGCTGGTCAAAACTAATGCCTGAAGTAAGCCAGGGGCATCTGTTCCCTGAGGAAGAACAATGTCCACTCAGAATGATTCAATGCCTTTGTTTCTTAAATTTTCCATTTATAAATATGAGCACATGTAGCAACATGTCATTAATGTGGTTGCCCAGACCCTCCTGGCTGTCCCTCACAAACCCGGGGGATGGGGTCCAGGCACGTGTTTATCAAGTTCCGGTTGGGTTCACATTTGAGACCCACCGCCAGACCGAAAACACAACCAGTATTAAACATCATACTGCACAGCAAGGTGAGCATTCCCAAATGTGGTCCACCACTGAATCCTCACCTAAAATATATACTAATACCAAACCTTCCTATGTACTTGTTCTGTGTTATTTAACACTGATTTTAGTGACCTTGTTTTAGTGGGAAAAGGATCAGCATATTTGAATCTATGCCTTCTTTCACTAACACACACATTGCAGGACAGAAAGGGTTACTTCTCTACCAAGCACACAATTCAAAACAATGTTCACAAAAACGCACACTTGCAATCCATTCGTTAACTGACATGTCATTCAATGCAAGGTGACATTAGGAAAACCCATCCCAACAGGAAAATGTTAAATGCACATACTAGCTGGTTATTAGTTCTATTCGTGTGCATTAAAGGCTGTCGGCATTTCGTAAGCGCATTTGCATACACCGGGACCTGGAAGCGAAGTGTCAATAGTGGCTCCTCACCTTGAGGTGTCTGTTCTGCCACTGGCTTCGCCTTCACTTGGGTCCCTCAAAACAAAGTGAAGGTTGAGATTTAATGATGAGAGTGAAAAAATATATATCAAGAAGAACCTACATCTAAAATGATTTTTAAACTTAACTTGTTAAGCAACTTCCAGCATGACAGTATTTGGCCATGAGTCCATCTAATATGATTTGTCATGTGTTTTTTTTTTTCAACATAACCACATTTCACTGTCATTGATTGAGCGTCTACTGGGTATTGTCACTGAGAAGATGTGAGTTGACGGTTTATGATTGTTTTTTGTTTGTATTAACATGATCTTCCAAATCTCAGACATGATTGTAGAGTTATAATTTATCTTTTGGTTTACTTTAGTTTGATCTGAAGTTCAAACTATTCAGTAATCACCAATGGCAACATCATGGTGTTATTCAACAAAATTCTAGTAGTCGCTCAATTTAGAAAACATCATATATTAACCTTGCAGTTAACACATATAGAAGTATTTCTAAAAATAAATGCCCATTTTTATTGTATTTTATTTTTTTAAATGCCCATTTTTAAACAAGCAATGAACTTATTTCAGAAGTTAAGCTAATGATTCATGCACATGATAAAACATTACAGCAAACGAACAGCCTATCCAAGCAGGGCAGGCTAAAAACATGAACTCAATTTTAACTAGAAACACTGATCTTACCTGGATATCTATCCACCCATGAAATAAAACCAGGAAAACTCTACTCATTGTCCTTTTGCTGAATGTAATGAATACTTTTAAAGTCTACCAATATTTTAACTGCTTTGTGATCTTCAAAGGTAATTAAATTCGATATAGGAGTATCAAGTTATACACCAGTTTACATATATGAAGAGACAGTTTGTGAGAGCAAAATATTAATAAATAGCTGGGGAAACTGATCAACTTGAATCTTTAAGTCAATGTTAATGTTTTAGCCACTCTTGACACTGACATAAAATGAGAGCAAAAGGAATAAAGTCAGTGCCACTTTTGTCACCCTGCTTTTAAAAACATCTCAATATTCAGCCAGCACTCTGGTCTCTCATGCTGACAACACTGGTGAGCTGCTAGGTCTTTCTCTACCAAGCTGTCCTGTTGCATGGTAATTGTCTAAATGGTACCAAATCACCCATCCGGTTAGCAAAGGAGCTTGCATCTGAGTATTTCAATTCAGCTGTGTGACCCTTGGCTGATCCACAAACTGAGTCCAAAAACAGCTCTGTGAATAGGCAAGAGACCAGTGCTGCCTCTTCTCTTTGTGGCCCATTCACTGAAATACTGGGGACACTAATGCTGGGCACCTTTCACAGTGCTTTGTACACACAGGACATCGGCAGGCTTTTAGTACAACCTAATTAAAGACTCAATCAACATCAACCAGCACTGGCTTTGGCAACTTGTATAGTCAATGTGTGTTGCACCTTTGTGCTTGCTTTTTAGAGAAGAGGATGATTTTACTATTTTATTACATTAGGAGTTTGCTATTCATTTGGTGTCTACTGTGTTTTGAGGTTAAGCTTTTATAATGTTAAATTAGATAGGTAATCTATGGGGCTGTCATAACTAGGCTTTTTATAAGGAGGAAAAGAAAGGGAAACTATTACTAGTGAGCAATTTTAAAGTATTCTGAAGATATGAAATATCATTGAAAGGATAACTATAAACTTCTATTTAATCCCTTTTCCTAAATCAAGGCTTTTGTTGAGTCGGGGGATAGACTTTTTGTCAAAACACATTTCTGATGTCAAGTTTGGCTCTTTCTCATTCTAGAAGATTTTTAAATTCTCATTTTGTCCAGGTTTCTTCTTTCTCTTAAGGGAAAAGACTTACATCTTCGATTTTTATTTTCCTTTTTCCCTTCAACCGTCTGTAAAAAAGGGCAGCTGGGATGAAATGTCATGAAATCATTTTTTGGAAAACCAACTCTAAAGATGAAAGAAAAAATAAAAGCACACGCATTGCACCTTTCTAGCACCCAGAGGCCACAGACAGCGAGGCGCAGCCTCAGGACTGACCTGCGGACAAATCGGGAGGTGATCTTGCTGATGATGCCGGTGGACGTGCCCCTCCGGGTATGCGCGAAGGCCCCAGTCTCATGGGATGGGGACGCGGGCGGCCCGGCATAGGCGGTGCTGCGCCGCTCCCGCAGCTGCTCGCCGTGGAAGGTGCTGCGGCTTGAGCTTCCACGGGGGAAACGGGTCCGGTCCGGGGTGCTGGCGCTGATACTGTGCGCAGACGGGGACGCAGCAGGCACTCGCTGGGTGGTCCTGGCAGGGCAAAAGTGATGACACCCGCTTCATTATGATGTCCCAGGGCTTCCACCTAACAACTAGAGACAAAAATGGCTATGGCCACTTTTACTTAGGGCAATAAGAATTATTATTACTATATTTCTTTTTTTAATAACTAAATTGACCGGAGTGATATTGGTGAATAACATACATTTCAAGGTTATAATTCTTTAGTACATCATCTGTATACTGCACTACTTCTTTATAAAGATTTTTAAAAACATTTATTTATTGATTTTAGTGAGGGTAAGAGAGAGAGAGACAGGACCTTCGCTCTGTTCCTGTAGGTGCCCTAACCTGGGATCGAACTGGCAACCTCTGTGCTTTGGGAGGATGCTCTAACCAACTGAGCCTTCCTGCCAGGACTTGTACTACTTTTACTTGGCCCATTCTATGTGTTCCTATTAAACAGGAGATGCAGGGGTTAACTGTACTAACTTTATCATCATATGTAGCAGACTAAAATGTCAGTTTGAAACTAAGTGCCTTTTATAAAAATTTAGCGATTAAGGATTAAGATATGACTGACACACAAAAATATATAGTTAGCATCAGAAATGCCAGACGGGGGGGAGGGGGTATGCACATTTTTTTTCTATTATCTTAATCTGCTCAGGAAGGTAGAGCACGAATTTTACTGTTCATCAGATAGTATTCCAACAGAATCTTTTCTTATTTATAAATGTAGGCCTCAGTCATGGCACAAGACTCCCAGGCACCACCAATATGATGAACAAACCTAACTATCCAAGATGCTCTTCAATTTCAGAAATCCTGACATAGGCAGATACTAGAAAAACAGTCTCATACTTTTAATACCAGAAAGGGCTTTTTGAGATCATCAGTGGTCATCAACAGGGAAATGAAAAGGCCAGTTTAATTGAGTAACCGGCAGGACCTGGGATGACTGCCCAAAGGTCATCTGTGTTTAGGTCAACTCCTAGTTTCAGAATTTTTTTTTTTTTTTAAATCAAAACACTCAATTTACCTAAGTGATCAATTAGGCAGTAATGGTTTACTTTTAGGAACGGATTAAAGAGAAAATCCTAAAAGAAGACACCTCTAGAAAACCATTTAAATTATAAGCAATATTTCTGAAGCGTAGGGGATGGAGGAAGTTTTACGTTACTATTCAATGTTTCCTCTGCAACAAACACTGCATCTTGTCACAAAGCTCGTCATGTCACGGTGCCTATCATGTATTTGTATAGGGTGCTGTATTTTCAAACAAATTCTTTAACAAACAAAATGAAATGCAACCAGCAGGTTACCCGAGTCGGTAAGCTTCAGAGCCGTCTTTAATGGTTGGCAGTGTAACTTTGATAGGGTGGCCAGAAGCGGACATGGACTTCTGGTGGCGGGGTCGTGCTGAGGGGACAGCAGAGGCCCCGGCAGAGCCTGTAGAAGATATGCTACTGGCCGACATCTCCGTGAGGCTTTCGACATAAGACAGAAATGTAGAAAAGAAAAGGTTGCAGTTCACTACAACTGAAGAACTATGTGTCTAAACGTAAATTGACTAACACCTTTTATGATTGTAACACTTCAAAGAAATGATCATTAGTGGCATTATTAGTGACTGACAAATCAATATGCTTGTGAAAGACAGACAAGGTAAATTTATCACCACTCTCCATGCGGAAGATCTCACATGCACCTGCCCTCTCACTATACGTGTGATTCTGAGATGGTATAAAATGATCTTCATGGATAAAATGGTTGTGACTGGGGACACTGTTCACTTTCTAAAAGTCACATTTTGGTATGACATGTTTCCATGAAACATGGTCCACTTTATGAAAAGAATTTACTATTACAGCAAAAGTATTGTTGGGAACATTATTAAAACACTTTGAGGTCCTGTCACGAATCAATAGGTGAACCATCGTAGATTAAAGGACTTCCAGATTAGGGTTTAGTACAGGAAATAAGTCAGAAGTCAATCCCTAACTATTTTTCTAAATTAAAGGATCTTATATCCAAAGACAGACAATACCTTTCTGGGACTTATAATTAATAAACACTTACTTTACGTGTCTATTGAGAGGAAACAAGTGTAAGAATGGTCTGTACAGTCTACAGAAATGACTAGAGATGGGACTAAGCACAGAACTTTATCAGAATAAGCTCTCTGCCCTTTTGATGAATAATTCTGTATTGTCCATGATGAAAAAAAGCTAAATTAAAAAATATATAAAAATAACATGGTTGATCATTATTTAAAATAGAACACCTTGAGAATTAGATGATTCTCAAGATCAGCTGAGATGAACACATTTCTTAACAGAAAGAAAAGCCATGCCTTCATTATTTGGATCCAGTGATGACTAGATGGAGGGAGACAAGGGGAGGAAAGAAGGAGGCCGCAGCTATATAAGAGACTGTGATCCAAATTATGAGGACTGGATTAGAATGGTATGATCTGCTTTGTTGCAGAAAAACAGTCATTAATTTTAGGAAAGATTTTATTCATGAATTCTCAGGTTAAGAGATTTACCTCCTGTTTCCCCTAAATATTTTCCAAGGGAAGATGCCCTAGTAAGACTAACTGGCTTACTATTTTGTATTTCCTTTCCTCTTGACTGTCACCCCAAAGGTTCTGGCGAGAGCACTGATGTAGGACAATAACCCAGAGGAATAAGTTGGCGCAAGGACACATACCTGCTGTCTTTTCCATTCTGCAGGGCCGTGTACCGGTCTATGGTCCTTTCGCAGACATAGGTATTTCTTCTCGCCATGCTCCCTCCAGCATATATGTTGTTCTTTACGAAGTAAAGGGGGATAAAAAAGAGTCATTTAAAAAATCCTAACTGTACTTATGGAAAGTCAAAGAAATAAATTGAAGCTGCAAGGTTGGATTTTAATTGACCAGACTCTCACATGAATGAGCTCTATGCCCCGCCCCCCTCAGGTAGGTTGTTGGAATGAAAGGCAGAGCATCCCGAACCCCTCACAGTTTGAGCTCACTGTCCTACAGCCACGGTGAGCATTTAAAGAACTCATATTCCATTTCTTTGCTCTTAAATTCATTTATGAGAAACTCAGCCCCTTTTGCATGTTCTTTAAAATGCGTGATTCACTTTACAATTCTGAAACATTTAAGAAAAAAGATAAAAAAAAATCTTTCAACAAAAAGTCCTGACCATAGATAACCACCACAAACTTGCAGTAGACAGGGATGTTTACTTACACTTGGAATAGTTGAAGATTTCTTCCTTTCTGGGCCCACGAGAGGGCTGGCAGTCACCTCGCTCTTTGATCCAACGGTCATGCTGCCAAGCTTACAGGCTGTCCCATCTTTGTCCCACTCCTCTTTCTGTTCGCTTTCCACACTGTTGGCCTGGGACCTTTTTGTATACGACACAGCAGGGGGAATGGATGGACCAGCTGTAATTAAAAAAAAAGGCCCAATGAATCACAAAATAACTGACATATTTTCTTCTTATGGACAAAAACCCTGCATTAAAAATATCTTTATTTGCATACTTTACACTGTGAAGTAAGGTGAGACTGTTCAATGACAAAAATAGGTCAGTCCCCGAAAAAGGGATTGTATTTGTCCTCCAATAATGAATCTGTGGTGACGGGAGTGACACAGGCACACAAAGACGTGGCTGTCGAATGCTTAACAACTGCGAGTTTGGGTGGGATAGGCCTGTGTTTGCTTGTGTGATGTTTCCCCCACCGTGATCACTAAAGCGCCGCTGCTTCTGGTTCGTGGAGATGCTCCTTTGGACCTTCAGGTGAGCGGGGGACTGAAGCGTGCCGCTGTTGAAGTCACTGCTGGGCCGTGACCTCTGACTCAAGTTTCCACTGGATAATGACTCACCGCCTTCAAACTAGAAAGGGATGAAAGACCACCAGGGCTTCAAAACACAAGCACGCTTATGCAAACAACACGCACTCCATTTTCCACTCTATTCTGAGCCATACAAGAAGCAAGCAGAACTTTAAAAAATATATAGTTTGGGGATAGAACTGCACATTGGCAAACAGGAAGGGAAATAGATAAAACATGTTTGCATGAGCACATGTGATGCTGTTATCTTGTCCAAATGGCTTTGGATCTTTCATTTAGTCAAAATATCAAATAATTGCTACCAACTATTGAATGGCTATTATACACTGCGCTAAGCTCTTCATAAAGGTTACTTCGTTTAATCCCTAGACAGAAAAATACTAGGATTTATTAATCTGCACTTTATAAATGGAGAAGTTGAGGGTAAGAGAGCCAAGGGGCATCTCTAGATTCAAAGTGATGATAAAATTACACACATATCCTTTTGTTTTGTTTTGTTTTCTCCACCGCGTTCACAAAACAAAATTTGACTTATTAGCTCTGATCAAGAAATTGCATCTACTTAGAGCAAAGCAAGGTACATCGGTGACCAATACACTACCTTTCTCTCTGTAACATAAACTATGTTTGTGGTCAGCCAAATTTTTCCTGAATCACTGGCTTCCCTGAACTGATTCCTATCTAATTAAAAATAATTTCAGCTGATTCTATAAAATGCGTCCCACTGATGTCAAATCTTCAACAAACTGTCAGTGCTCTGGGCTCTGTTTTTGACTCTCAATTTATACTGTTATATCTGCTGTCCCAAAGGATCGTTTGCTTTTATGGTTCAATCGCCATTTGCATACAGTTATTTCCTAAATCAATCTCATGAGTGATCTGTCCTGGCCTTGAGAATTCCCAACTGAATGAATCAAAGCCACTCCAAAATTCTGTAAGGTAAAATGTCACCAACTGTGTTTCTGGGTCCCCACCTGTACACATCACCTAAGACACGTGCTTGGTTGTAAATGCTGTCACTTCCTCTTGTTTAGCTCACTGTGTTTTCTGCATACCCAGAATAACCACATTACCTCAGGCAGGAATGTTGCATTTGGATGCACAACTCTGGGGGGCACCATTCCCAAAGACTAGACTGTGAATGGTACCCCTTAGAGCTAAGGCATTAGGCCTGCTTTTACATAACAGAATCTATTGGTACTCGTAAATGAAATCAGCTCATCACTTAGCATCTTGAATTTTGAATTCTAATACATAAGCATGCTAGGGTCTTTATGTTATTCCTGATACCACATAGACTATATCTGCTTACATCATATCTTATACTTAGCCAAGAAATGATTTATATTAATCTAAAATGGTGAAGAACTTACTTCAGGAGGTTTTCTACCCAGAAGAATATAAGTAGCCATGACTTCATCATACTTCTGATTTATCAAGGCATCATTTATCTCGTCTCGTGCAAAACCCATGGTGACCATGACATCTAGAAATTAAAAAAAAAAAAAAAGCAAATTTCCTGAAAATGTATTTATTTTAGTAAACAAATGAATAAAAACTGGCCAAGTTTGCCAACATTAGATTTGGCAAACTTTTAGTTCTAACATTTTAAAGTGTAATATCACTTGTAAAGACTTTTGAACTATTAACATCCAGATACTGTATATTCGCATAATGTATGCTAACCATTTTTCATGCAGAAATTATCTCTATTATGCTGACTGGGCCCCTTCCGTTTCTCATTGCCTAGCACACTCCTGAGCTGAAGTCCTTTGTCCAAGAGACATAATATCTATCTGTGTGTGACAAACACAACACCCTTTCTCTCTCTCAACACACCCTCATTCCATAACGATTTCTGCTTTCTGATCTGAATGTAGGCTGACTCCTCTTTGGAAGATTTGAATTCCACAGTTGTTCTGCCCTCAAGTCAGATAGGAGCACAGTTGAGATGACTCTGTTTTTGAGTCTCCAATGGCTGTAGGAAGGGAGACAGAAACAAAGGGGACAGTTTGGATGCAGAAAGGGGCTGAGCATGGGAGAACAGACCAGGCTGAGACGCAGAAGACAGACAGAAAGAAAGAGGCTGTAAAAACTCAGGACCTCCTCATTCTTGGTTGAAATACATGCTATGCTTTGCTGATACTCATCAGTCTGACCAGTGCTGATACTTAAATCAGTCATTCCTCCTGTTAGAAATTGCTGTAAGGAAAAAATAAGGTTTATCTACATTACTTTAATTTTTATATTGCTGTTGCCAACAATTGAATTTGATTATAATATGCAAGAGAACAAATTAAAGCAAGAAAAATGATAATAATGCAAGTTATTTTTCAAGTAAAAGTCGCTTCCTATTTATATTTTTTAAATGCTATTTGGCAGACTAAATGACCTCACTTATACCCTCGCGGTCAAGGGACAGCACCTCTCACACTATATAAACACTTACCTATTCTTTTTGTGTCATTGAAATCTGGTTCAGGCTCAGAATATGGCTTTAGTTCTTCCTCTTCGTGACCAACGTTCATCCATCGATCTTTCATGATTTGCTAGGAAATAAATTCTACGTTATGTTTGGCCAACCAGAACCTCCAATGACTTATTTCAGCTCTGTTTTAATGAACAGGAACCAAATCAGGAAGGCTTCTCTCAGTCATCTGAGAAAGTACACTGGGAGAGGTTGAGAAAGTTTCCCCAGCCAGTGTGTGGAGAGCAGGTTAGAGAGGTTCAAAACTGGAAGCACGGAATCAACCAAGAGGCTTTCTTTCACCAAAGTCTAGGAGATGATGCCAGTCTGAATAAAAGGTAGGCCATGGCAATGGAAAAAAAGATGGTAAAAATCAACAAAAACTCACAAGTGGATATGGGGGTTCGAGAATTTGTACTTAGAAATCTTTCATTTATTTTTAAAAATGGTTATTAACAAAAGAAAAAAACAAGAAAAACAACCATGGACATGAACAACAGTGTGACTGCCAGGGGTAGGTGGATGGGGAGGTGGAGGCAGGTACAGGGGGGGATAAATGGTGATGGGAGGAGACTTGGGGTGGTGCACACAATACAGTGTACAGATGATGTGGAACTGTGCACCTGAAACTTGTATAAGTCTGTTAACCAGTGTCACCTCAATAAATTCAATAAAAAGAAAAAAAATTTAATAAAAAAGGTCATTAGTAGTAGTAGTAGTATTGTCAATACTGTCCAGAAATAAATAAGATCCTTAAGATTATCTTAGCTGCAGCTAAGAAAGGTGTTAAAATACTTTTTGGGGAGGACAAAAGATGACGGAGAAAGGGCAAAAAGAAGGAGTTTTGCCTGACCAGGCGGTGGCGCAGTGGATAGAGCGTCGGATTGGTATGCAGAAGACCCAGGTACGAGACCCCGAGCTTGCCAGCTTGAGTGCGGGCCCATCTGGCTTAAGCAAAAGCTCGCCAGCTTGGACCCAAGGTCGCTGGCTCCAGCAAGGGGTGGCTCGGTCTGCTGAAGGCCCACGGTCAAGGCACGTGTGAGAGAGCAATCAATGAACAACTAAGGTGTCACAATGAAAAACTGATGATTGATGCTTCTCATCTCTCTCCGTTCCTGTCTGTCTGTCCCTCTCTCTGACTCAGAAATCTGTCTCTGTAAAATAAATAAATAAGCAAGAGCTTTGCTTTGGCTCCAATTTTGCATTGCTTGGAAAGATAACACAGTCTATCCCAGTTAAGAACTGGAAAATGAAAGAATATATATACAAAGAAGGAATAACACAAAATTTTTTCAGTTTCTTGCTAATAAAGCAATCTAGACACGTCAAAATTCAAATCAACAGCAAATAAAAACTTAGTGTGCAACATAAACACAAATCCTTTTAAAATCATGTATGACCCTGTCCCTCCTATTTAGCACAATTAGGAAGGACTGACAGCATTCACATACACGACCTGAAAAATTATACAACAGCTTAGACCTAGAAACAACTCTAGGTCATTCAGACTATGAAATTAACTCATTAATTTTATTGTGATGAAGGTAGTTCATTTATAAGGCTTTAAGAAAAACTTCAATAAAGTTTAGTCATATCTGAGAAGCAACAGGAAGGCGTTACATAAGTTACCGTATTTTTCGCTCCATAAGATGTACTTTATTCCCCCAAAACTGGAGGGGAAAATTCCCGTGCGTCTTATGGAATGAAAAATACGGTATTTTATTAAATATTTTAACACACCATTTGGTTCAGAATATTTTTTTTCTTATTTTCCTCCTTAAAACTCTAGGTGTGTCTTATAGTCAGGTGCATCTTATGGAGTGAAAAATATGGTAAGTAAAAAGTTTACTAAGAAAATAGCCACACAGCACTGTCTAAATCAAATTTCAATGTTAGAAAATTATATACTGAAGTAAAACTAGTATTCACCCTAAAATGGAACTCATGATATGCAAGTAACATTAAAAAGATACATAAAGTTTCAATTTTTTAAAATAAGGGAATTAGTGGGAAATATTTCATATTAAAATGTATGAAGCCAATACAATTCCTTAAGGCTGATTATCCAGACCCTTTGAGTCAGGCAGCTAAGAGTCACAGAGAGCTTACACATGAAGAACAGTTACCTTAGTCATTAAGAATACTGAGTACTATCCCTTTGGAATAAATATAAATGAAAGCAATTATGAAACTATAGGACTATAATAAAAGCATCAAATATTAAAAATTATTATATCCAATATTGAACCAAGCTGTGCAAAATAGGTACCTTCAGATGCCCTGGGTCACCCACAATCTTCTGGCAATGATATACAAGACCTATCAGACTGTTAGTACCCTTCGACCCAGTAATGACCTTCTGGAGAATTTTTCTAAGTATATATCCCAAAAAGAAAAAGCATATCATAATATTTTTAGCAAAAACAATGAAAACAATTCAAATGTGCAAAAAAAGCAGGCAAGAGTCAAATAAAATAAGATATATGACCCAAAGATAAAGACATTGCTTACCAGTACGAAAGGAGCCCACTCTCATGATCAATCAAAAAGTATGTACCAAAAACTTCTAAGTTAAAAAAAAAATGGAACAGGAAAAAATTATTTTCAAATGATCTTCAGTTCCTGGAACATTTTCATTGTTAAACTTTAATCTGGAGTACAAAAGATAACTTACTTCCAAGCTGCCTCGTTTAATGGGATTGAGCACTAGCAATTTCTTCAGTAGATTTTCGCAGTCGGTGGACATATAAAAGGGAATACGGTATTTCCCTCGTAAGACTCTCTCCCGCAGTTCCTGAGAAGGGCCAGCGAAAGCACTTGTCACTGGCTTTGGAAAGGATCATGCAGGGGCATAAAGCATGCATATCAGATTTAGCTGATACCTTTAAATTCTGGCCATCAAAAGGCAAGGAGCCACTGACAAGCGTGTAGAGGATGACACCGAGACTCCACACGTCCACCTCGGGCCCGTCGTACTTCTTCCCCTGGAAGAGCTCAGGAGCAGCGTAGGGTGGGCTTCCACAAAATGTGTCCAATTTGTTCCCAACTGTAAATTCGTTACTAAAACCAAAGTCAGCAATTTTAATATTCATGTCAGCATCAAGGAGAAGGTTTTCAGCCTAAGGGGAAAATAATAAAAAGGACAATGTGAAGAGCCTACATAACATCAAGTGGCCGTTATAACTGTTTCAGATCCCAAACATGGATTTCTTGCCTCTTTGTTTCTCAACGTAATAGCTAACGTAGGAGCCCAGCAGGGTACATCAGTGTGTACCTGCTCAGAATTACACCTACAGAGGACTGAATTTTAACACTATATAAGAAGAACTCTCATTTTTATGCAGATCTGCAAATGATTAAAGAAGGTTATTTAAAATCCATTTTTTCCATCAAGGTAAGTAACATCCTGGAATCGTATCTTAATAGGACCTCATCAAAAGTACATCTGGCCTGACCGGGCAGTGGCGCAGTGAATAGAGCGTCAGACTGGGATGCGGAAGACCCAGGTTTGAGACCCCGAGGTCGCCAGCTTGAGCGCGGGCCCATCTGGCTTGAGCAAAAGCTCACTAGCTTGGACCCAAGGTCGCTGGCTCTAGCAAGGGGTGGCTCGGTCTGCTGAAGGCCCGCGGTCAAGGCACATGTGAGAAAGCAATCAATGAATAACTATGGTGTCCCAATGGCAACAAAAAACTGGTAATTGATGCTTCTCATCTCTCTCCGTTCCTGTCTGTCCCTATGTGTCCCTCTCTCAGACTCTCTCTCTCTGTCTCTGTAAAAAAAAAAAAAAAAAAAAGTACATCTGTCCTCATAACACTAATCCTCTGGGCTTACACCAGCAAGTTTAACAACAGCACTCGATTTTAACAAAGCATTATTGGTCAATGCAAGGCTAATACCTACAATAACTGCCCATCAGGGCTTCTCTAATGAATTCAATTCTTTGTCCTCCCTTATGGAGTGCTTCCTCAACAACGTTCTGTTCTTTCAAGAAAACGATACACTACAATATGAACTCCATTAGATATGGTTTGTTTTGCAGTTCCTTTTGCTGCTTTAAAATTAAATTCTCTTCTGGAGGTATATTATGGTAGAAAGCAGTAACCCCACCACCACCACCACCACCATGTTGTGAGATGCTGGTTCTCCAAAGCTCTAAATCAGAATCACCCAAAGAAAGTTTTAAATGTGCCTTATGTAAATGCAAGCAATTCAATAAGGTGTTTGCTTTTGTACATGCTTTGTTTCAACTGATAGTCTAACAAAGTTAGAGGTTACTTTGTAGATGTGTTTTATTAGGTTTGAAAAAGAAGTGATATTTGACTAACATTAAATGGCAACCTATGGATTGAGAGACGGTATCCATAAATCATATGCCTGATAAAGTGTTAATATGCAAAATACAGAGTGGGGCAAAAGTAGGTTTATAGCTGTACACATGGAAAATAATAAAAACTAATATAAGAATAAACTCTGTGTTTCATGTACTCACAACTGTAAACCTACTTTCATCCCACCCTGTATATAAGGGATTCATATAGCTTACTAACAAAAAAAACCCCCCAAAAACCCCTCAATTAAAAACGGTGAAAGCATCTCAACAGACATTTTTTAAAGAACATACAAATGGTCAACAGGGACAGGAAAAGGTGCTCAACATCCCCCATCATCAGGGAAATGCCAATCAAAACCATAATGAGATATCACTTCACTCATTAGGATGACTATCTTCAAAATTATGCATTGGGGAGGATGTAGAGAAAAGGGAATCCTTGTATACTACTGATTGAAATGTAAATTGGTACAGACATTATTGAAAACTGTATGGAGGTTCGTGAAAAACTAAAACTAGCAATACTGCATGATCCAGCAATTCCTCTTTTGGATATATACCCGGTGAAAATGAAACTGGTACCTCGAAGAGATATTTATGTTTGGATGTTCACTGTCATTTTCAATGAACATTTCTTGACACACACTTTTATCA
The DNA here is from genome assembly GCA_037038555.1 of Rhynchonycteris naso. Lineage (NCBI taxonomy): Eukaryota > Metazoa > Chordata > Mammalia > Chiroptera > Emballonuridae > Rhynchonycteris > Rhynchonycteris naso. The sequence goes on from CM072995.1 coordinate 206,681,234, forward strand.
TACATTTCTTATACCACAGTATGTGACTTTATTCTAATTACATGCATTTAATGTTCATAAAACTTTTTAAATTTTTCCTTAATTCTTTAAGTTTTAATGTTAAGAATGAGAACTGGCTCTTACATCAGACCAATCTGGATTTGTGGCCAGACTTTGCTTCTGACTGAACGAGGCCTTAGGCATTTTTAGTTTGGGACAAAGTTCCACACTTGTCTATTAAAACAAGCTTATAAATGGTGAATCAAATCCTTTAGCCTTTAAAACTAGATAACTACTCATACATTTTCTTCATTTTCTCAGTGAAAATACTGCCTTTCATAAAGTTGCTGTGAAGATTAAATAAAAACTAATTTGCTGATATAGTACCTGGTACAACTAGCTCCAATATTGTAAACATAAATAGCTCTAAGATTATACTGATATAATAATTAAAATTTTTATGTTATAAAATCAGTGCCTTACCTTAAGATCACGGTGAACAATGCATTTTTGATGACAATACTGCACAGCAGACACAATCTAAAATAAATATTTGGATAAAAGATTAAAAATTGCTTTACGGTAGAAAAAACTCACAATTTCCCCCAATATCACTTCCAATTAAGATAAATTACTAACTTCAATTTCCAAGTCATATTTAATAATTACACTGTTCCTTTAGTTCAGAAAACTATAAATATTGGAGTTAAAGTAATGAAACTCACTCTTAAATGTACAAAACTTGGAAAAGTAGTATTTTCTTGCTAAAATACACTAAAGTATTTCTCTGCCAGAGTTGTGAAGACTTTTATGAGTTGTTATAATTCTCTGTCTACATGATCAAATGTGTATAATTCGTAGTTTTGGTCAAATGGTTTATTTATTTCAATGTTGAAATAAGAGCTTGGGCAAACATGAATCAGTATTCCAAGATACTTGTTTCAAGTTCAAAAAGCAAAAGTCTACTTTAGGAATGATGTCAAATGTGTTCAACACATGTTTCTTTAGTGAGACCAACTGACTGAGAACTTATCAGTGGGGTATTAAGTGATATCCTTTGTGTGTTCGTATATAAACAAATAGGAAAAACTTTGTGGCTTAAAAATAAACCCAATTGTGAAAAGAAAAGAATAAAAAATGAAATTTAATTCAGGTGGGCAAAGTACTCTACACTGTAACTTGATTTTGTACGCAGTCATAATTTTCAACCATTACACAGGGCTCTTTGGGGACCAGGTCTAAACAAGGAGGAATCTAACATATTAAGAACCAAAGACACAAATGAGAAATAGGTTAGAACAATTCTTTCACAGTTACTTACTACATTAAATACAGAACTGGAAAGATTCTAACAGCAATCAAGTCAGAGGTATTTTGTACGTATGAGTCATGTCTGTTGCCTAGGAGGACGGCCATATCAATGCACAGCAGAACATTCAACTCTGTGGATTCAGTGAAATGCAGACACAGTTTGAATGTTGAATATTGGTTAGGCATTTACAAATGGAGATAGTTATGAGATTCCTAAAAGTTTAAAGGTGATGTGAAGTATGACCATGCCAATAGAAATATGGGTTAAAACAAACAAACAAACAAAAAACCTTCTAAGTAATAGAAGTGAAACTGACAGTTCAGTATTCTATATAATTATCCTGATGGTTAAAAGACAGAGAAGACGTGAACTCAAAACAAAATCAACATACAATGAGTAATATGTAATTCAATCCAATTTCTTTTGAGTCAACAGTTTATTGAGTACCTGCTATGTGCAAGAAAATGTGCCAGGGAAACACATTTACAGTACATAAACCCTGCCCTTAAGGAGTTGGCAGTCTGGTTAGGAGGAAAAAACATGTACAAGCAATTGTAATACAAGGTGGAATCACAGAAGCAAGTACAAAGAAGTGAGAAAATCCAAAAAACGAATCAATTCAGTTAGAAATTCTTCCTGGAGTTGGTGATACTTGAGCTAGTTCATCCTTGAAGGATAGTATTTCAAACGTGGAGACTTGGTAATGAGGAGGAAGAGGATCGGGTGGGAGGCCCCGAAAGGCACTGATGCCGAGACCACACACTTTGAAAAAGTCGGTGGGAAACGGTAATAGGAAACCCAGATAGACAGATAGGCAAGTTGCTGATTTCCAAACAAAGCAGGTACTACTGAACCACTACATGTTTCTGAGCAGAAAGATTATGAATGATAATGATCAATTTGAAGCCTGAGTCCCCCCAAATATGGCAGGACCTTACAATGAATATTTGTAGCATATTTTCTTGGGCAAAATACTTCAAAATTCTAATAGCCAGTGTTCACTACAATATGCTCATTAGCCAAGAGATCTATATATTTATATGTAGACATCAATACATGTTATTGAAGATAATACATGGGCCATAGTATGTTCATACTATAAGGCTATATTTGTATCATGGATGACAAATTTGCTGATAATGATACTATCTTTTTCAAGTCCCTTTGTCTTGATACAGTGTGAAGGCATGTTACATGCATTTCACATTAGACAGAACCATCTCTATGAAAGCAGATCTATAGGCACTACTAAAAGAAAAATCCCCTGGGCCTTAAAACACTTTGAGAACAGAAAGTTAATTAAAGAGAACGCTCCATATTAAGCATTCACTCTCCCCAAACTCGATGACCTCTAACCTCTAACACAGTGGTTTATAATATTACTCCTCTTACCTAGCCAGGTACTATCTCTGCTGTGAAAGAAGTTCTGGTTTCTGAGTCGCTGCAAGGACCACACCCACAAATCCAGGTTTTAATGCATTGTTCTACGGCCAGACCCTTCCTTCCCAAAACATCCAGAAAGAGGATGTAGGAATTTCCTTATGGTCCTTCCATTACAGATCGTGAATTACTATCAGCCCCGCACCGCCCTTAAGACCAGACATATAGTGTTTTGCTGGGAGATGCAATCATTAGAGTCATTCTGCAATTAGTTATGCAGTAGGATAGGAGTTCCCAAGCTTGATGCAGTAGCCTTGATATGAAAAGAGTTGAGTCAGTATCATAATTTTCTGGCAGGCCATCAAATCCTAAGAAATGTAGAGGCACTGTGTGATCAATGGCTGCTGAAGTGACCTTAAACTGGCCAGTGTCTCTAAAAGAAGAGTCAAGGGCATATATAGGTATACCCTTGCTAATATAGAATACTCTTTCACTATTCAAAAATATTAACCCTTTGAGTAGTGAGATTTTTTCCATGCTTGCTGACCCCCAGGAATGAGGGTTTTTTTTTTTCTTCAAAAAATGAAATTAGTTACAGTTTTGTTAACTTAAAATCATGTTTGTTTGATAACCAACTTATGGAAACAAGAAGAACATACATTTGCCTTTTTTAAATGTTGTATGATTGTACTTTGGATGGTCAGGAGGCACAAGGAGGTATATGAATATTTGTATTATTCAAAGGGTTAAAGTAACATCATAAAATGTAGAGCAAAAATAAATTAAAAGAAAATGTACATTGACTAATTCTTTAAGAGTTTAAATTAAAATTACAAAGAAAAATACACTCAAACATAAATTTAAAAATATAAAACTAAGCACCTCAAATAAAAATTAAAGAAAATGTATACTTATTAATCTTTTAAGAGTTTTAATTAAATTTACAAATAAAAGTCCTAGGTTAATTTAAAAGTAATTTTTCTTATTTTATCATTTCTGTAATAAGTCAGATTCAAGTTGAACTGGAAATATAAATATTTTACCACAGTCTTCTGACATATTTGCAAGGTTCCTTGCCTACCAGACTAAATAAAATTGATCATAGTCTTTAAATCTATAAAAATATGAGTACTAATACCAAGACATCTTTATTATAAAAGAAAATAATACAATTTCTTTAAATAGTACACATACATAGACATATATAGAGCTAATAATACCTGATAATAATTATTGGATAAAGAATTAAATATTTATTTTCTTAGTCTAGTCTCTATTTCTAAGACTGTCAAAGAGTTGATGAGTCTCACTTATAAGGTGCTCACTATTTATGATCACCTAAAAATTACCATGTGCAACTCCTTTAAATTTAAATTCAGGAAAAACAGATTTCTTCTGCAGTTTTCCATTCTTTAAAAGGAAAAGAAAGTAAGAATTTTTCTTTTTAAAAATAACACGTACCCTGAAGTCCAGTTTGCGACACTCTCCATTGTACATTACTAAAAAATATCAGCAAAATAAAGTCAAAACTACTTTCCATACCTGCCTAAATTTTGCACGGGCCTCTTTTTCTTTCATTCTTCCATGGGCAACTAAGTAATCAAATACTTCACCTGAATCAGAAAGGTAAAGCAGGCAGTAAAATACACATAAGATTTTCAACGAACAATATATTCAACGTTTAGTTTGTGCCTTGTTTTAAAAGAGGCTTCTAGCCCACGATTTTCTGAGAGTTCTATGTAAATCACAAACTATTTCACAAATAGAAAAAAATAGGGGGGAGGGGAATACATATAGACTTGAGTATCTGTTGCAGCTTCTGATTCAGCAAAACTCTTTAAAGAATAAGTCATAAAAGCATAACCAAGAAAACTTGCTTTCTGCTTTTCAAGTATTATGTAAAAAAAAAAATACAGTCAACTCTTTATTATCCATTCCAATAAAGGGAAGCCACAGCACGGGCAATCAGAAATTATGTTTGGCTTTGTATCTGAAGCCTACATTTCAAATAAAATAATGAAAGTCCTTTAAATTCATGTAGACCTGGTCAAATTTCATCTTGCCATTTATACACCGTTGATTTCTTCCTTTTCCTTCCTACACTCTGATTATGCTTATTCTCACCATATTCATCCCATCTATTTGATACCTATTTGTTATACAAATTAAATCATGCTTACATGTGTCTCCTAGCACCCCAAATGAATTTCGAACTACTTAAACACCAGCATCATATCCATACTTTCTTTTTATCCCCAGCCTCATGACAGAATACAGAGTAGATAGACAATACATATTTGTTGAAATAATTTAAAGATAACTAAAAGCTGCAGAAATTTTCTATTAGACCCATTACTTTACATGTCTGTAAGTCACTTCATATTTTTTCTAGTCAATAATACTTTAAAAAAAAACCAAAACTTCCAATTAATGTTTAGTTACAATATTAAAAATAAAATATCTCTGTATGAGATTTGTTTTTTGTGTCCTTTTAATTACAATTTGTACCACATAAATATACATACACGTTAAAAACTCACAAAATGGCATCAGGAGTTCTTGCAAAGTGGTTAAAAACTCAGACTTTAGAATCAAACCAATTTTGGTATGAATCTTGGTTTAAGCCCAAGGTAGCTATTGGGAGACATTAGGAAGATATCTAAACTTCATTAAGACAAGTTTTTATCTATTGCCTATCTCATATGGCTTTTGTGAGAATTAAATGAAATAATGCATGTGCTTAGCACAGTGACTGGCATATAGTAAGCACTCAATAAGTTATATGTTTGTATCTAGGTATACAGATATATTACATATACATGTACATGCAATATCAATACCGGGATATAAGTAAAATATTCAAAATCAAATATGTAATGATGTATGTCAGATGAAACTAATACATCTACAATGTCAGACAGCACATCACTTAAATGACTAAATAGGATGATGAAAACACAGGAATGAATGAATGCTGTAGCTGATTCATCATAGTGGTTGATTCTAGATGTGAGTTTAGGCGGGGAAAGATGCATACTAAAGTTCCAAAATTTTGACTACTCTTAAGTTCTGCCTGGAACACTCAGACCCCAAATGTTGAAATGACTCAGTCATTCACTTCTTATATATTGTTTGTTGATGGTTTGCTTCCCACAACTAGAATATAATCTTCTTGAGGACAGGGACTTAGTCTTTGCTAACCCATCTGTCTCCAGCAATATCACCTAGTACACAGCAAACACTTAACAAATATTGTTGGCATGAAGGAAAGAAAGAATAAACACACCACTCCAGAGTAGCCCTGACATCTATTTTTAATAGGCCTTTTAGGACAAAATGTGGTTCAAAATTGTAAAGGAGTTCCCTGCCTTCCCTATCACTGTAAATCTTCTGCCCCATTAGTGAGCCCAAAGCAACTGATTTATTCCTGGCAAATGGGCAGTAGTCTGACTCCACTCTTCTGCTTAGATTTCTGTGTGCCTGTCAGTTTCAATCCTAAAATATCTAATAATTTCAGAGGAAAAACATGAAGTGTTATAGTTTCTAGAACAGCCTCATCATGTATAGATTAAAAGAAAAAGAAAATGATTCTAGATTAACTACCAGAGACATGGTGGTTTTGCTTCAGGATCACTGACTGGCAGACCAAAGAAAATCAATCACTAGGGATCAGAACTGAATGAGGGACCACCTGGGTGGGGCTGAATTGCAGTATACCGTCTCTATACTATACTGCCCCTCCCAACATGGCTACTGCGGGAGCAGTAAGGATGGTGTGTGCTCTCTATTACTCCAGCCATTTGTCCCCTTCATTAGTGCAATAGAGAGTTGACTGTACTTACCCATTCATTGTTAAGACAATATACATACTAACTCTGTTTGTGATGGACCCTCATAGAAAACAGAAGGGCGTCCACAGACTTTTAGCAGCCTATACTTTCTCCTATCCAAGTACGTCTAGCCCCTTTTTCTTTAGATGACTAAAATGAAAAAAAGGATCTAACTGAACTAAAAATAACACTCAGAGTTCTCACGCTGGCAAAATGTTAAATAAATACAATGAAAAGATTGAAAAGTAGAGTAATGATTCATTATGTGTTTTTTCACTAGGTTTGTTAATGTTTTATAGACTGTTAATTTGCAGGCTGAATAATTATTTAAAATCCAATTAATAAAAAAACATTAATAACACAGGTTTTCATGTTAGGTAAAAAAAAAATCACATTGAAATAGCTTCATGATGGAAAAAACAGCTTTGTAAAAAACCAATTCTACTAAGACTTTCAATTTGCATAGAAAACTAAAAATACAATTAAAATGTTTAATATTTGCAGTAATTGTTTTTTGAAATCTGAGAAACAGTATATAAATACATAATTTAGATGCTATGGACTAGAATAAATCTTCTTTACTCTAGTTATATCCAATCTGAATCACCAGGAAAATCTATACACTTTGTCAGCTATAAGGACTCAACATTGTTTTTCTATTGATTGGCAAACGAGTTAATAGCCAAAGTGGTTTAAATGCTTAGAGCAGCCCTCCCTCTTCTACAATTGCTTTTCTAAGCCCTTGAAAACCTTCAAGTATTCCGTCTTTACTTACTTACATACATACATTTTAAACCTGTTTCTGAGAAAGTTAAGCCCTGTATATAATAGAACTGTGACTTTTTTAGCCAGCATCTCTCCCATTAGAGAGAAAGACGGATTAAAATGGTTTTCTATATATATCAGTATTTAAAAAGTCATTCCTATTTTTGACACCATGTAGTCAAAATACACATTATATTCTACTGCAAATGCATCCTACTATTACCCTGTCAATGTCATCTTTTAACCTAGAAAATATATACATCAATACTTGTTTCAATTAAAACGTTTTGTGAATTATTTTGAAAATGTATCTTGAGAATCTGTTATACATGAACAGTGAAATAAACATCTGACCTAGAATATGCTTTTGCCATAGATTTTACTAGATATATTCTGAAACTGAGATTTCTTGCTTATAGCCAAGAGTTTCTAATCATTATTATATGACATATTATAATATAATATTTAGATAAAAAATCAAACCATTCATAGATAACACTGTAAGTGTAGTTTCAAATGTCTCTGTGTAATTTTTAAATAAACCAAAAATCCAACTTTTCAATGTAGGATCAATCGGTCTTAAAAGCAAACGTATTTTCCTTCAAGTATCATTTAAAGACATTTTAATAAAACTATAAATTCATTAACAGTGAAGACATAAATGTTATGATTAATCTTTAGGTGTTGACAGCTGTACGTCTCACCAGGGACAACTTTTCAGTCACCCTCATCCTTACCGCCACTTGCATATTCCATTACTAAATAGAGGGTCTTCTCTGTTTCGATTACTTCAAACAATTTTACTGGAAAAGAAATTAGAAATATAACTCTGTAACTGTTAGCACACATGGGATATATTTTAATAAAATCCCAGGTAACCTTAAGCAGTGAAAAGTAAAAGCATTTATTAAAGATTATTCATTACAATTTAAAATTTGTAAATTCTCTCAAGGGTTATGACTAATCCTGACCATGAAGTGATTTGGAACCAACTGCTGGGTCTAAAGGGAGTTAAGTTTCTGGCATTAAAAAGCCACTACTCTTTCTAAGTAAAATAAGGTAGTAAAAGGAAAATCTTAAAAGAAAAAAAAATGTTTTACAATAATAAAATTTTAACTAAAGCTTTAAAAGATACTATATTATAAGAGGTCTAGCTCATAAAGTGTTAAATAATCTTTAGTAAAGAAACAAAAAAGGTATGTGAATATGTGATATAATAAAAGTTTCTGGTTAAACACTACTGAATTATCAGATTTATGTTGTTGAAACTATATACCACAAATAATTATACTAGTAACTCTAATAAACATAAGATCTTTACATGTACAAGAAAGACATTTTAAAAAACAGATTAAAAAAGAATTGCTTTCTACTTCTTACAATTCATCAACTTCATAATACATGTAATCAATACATTTATTTGTAAATATAGGGAAAATCAGAATTTATAGAAATTAACTAAAACTGAAATCAGTTCTATTTTTTAATTCAATTATTTATTTTGCCGATAAACTATGATCAAGCCAAAATGAACATTATCAAATTTTCTAGGACTCATTTCTTATAAAAATCTAAATGTCATGCAATCTCTTTTTAGACAAAAGTGTACATATGGATTAACTCCAAGTGATAACCATTATTTTAGTGGAAAGCATTAGATAGCAAGATAGTACAGTCATTTATAGCCTTCAGTTAACTTCTTTCTAGTCTATTTTTACCCAAGTATCACTTTCTCAGGCTATCACTCAAGTTTCAGGCCATCACATTCCTTCTATTTATATAAAATATCCTTAAAATTACATCTTTTCAAATCCACTCAAATAAAGGAAATCAATTCATCATTAATTTATACATAAATTTCATACCTATGTTAGGATGATTCAGTATCTTCATTATTCGTACTTCTCGAAACAACTGTCAAAGAAAATAGGTAGACATTCTCCTATTAAAAAAAAACACTCAAGCAGAGGACCAATCAAAACATCCATTTGAAGGAATTCATCTGCTTACAACACACTACAGGACCCAGTAATGGACTGAGAAAAGATTTGTTTTGCAGTCCCAGCTTTAGCTCTGCTGAAACTTGGTTTCCAGGACAATTTCAAGTAGATGAACTCAAATGGCTGAGACATCAACTATTTGATAAAGTTATTGCTTGTAACAGTATAACAACTTAGGCTAACTTCTTATGTTCTTCCCATGAAACAGTACTTCAGAAAAAGAAATCTGAATATCATTAAATGAATATATATTAGCTGATATATAACTAAAAAAAAAAAAAGAATAGAATGATTGTTCGGTGGTACTTCCCAAACTTGACAACTTTTAGACTTTTAGTCAACTACACATTGCAAAGTAACAGAAGGAAACATTCTTTAAATGACAACCTGTTCTGCTTTCCCAAAGTTTTATCTTCATAGATAGATTATAAAACTCGTATTTCTTATAAACTTGTACCAATGTTATATTGCTTAATTCATTCCCAAGGCCAGTGACAGGCAATCTTTTGAGCTTGGTGTTTCAAATTTCGCCAAAAAACCGAGCATAGATTGGGTGGTGTGTCACTTTGAGAAAAACGGCCTAACCGGAAATCCCAGAACTAGATGCTCTGTGCTGGAGTTCTGTTGTTTTGGCCTACAGACCTCCGGCACAGAGTGTCTACACTACAGCAAAAGTTTTATCCTCAGCTACTGCACCTGGCTGTGCAGGAGCCAGGAGCCGAGGATGAAACGTCCTTCTCGGCGTGCGGCCCCATACTTCTCTGGTATGCGGCCGCGTGTCATCGAAAATGGCTATGCTGACATGTGTGTCATAGGTTCGCCTTCATGGCCTAAGGCTTACCTGATTTAGGGATCAAGTTGGTGCTAAGTAAATGTAATTTTTGAGATATCAAATCAAGTAACTTCAGAGAGAAAGCATTAAAAATATAATAGATTAAATTTGAAAAGATGGCCAACATCACTAGAAATCATGGAAATAAAAACAAGATATTGTTTTGCATCATAAGTTTGGCAAAAATTAAGAAATCGTATAATATTAAGTGCAAGAAAACAGAGCAACAGTAAATCTCATACTATGTTAACAGAAGTTTATTTCAGTTCATATACTCTGAGGGCAATTTGACAATATTTAGTGAAGCTGAGACTATGCACACCCTTTAACCTAGCAATTCCACTTGAAGAGCTTTATTCTTCTATGTATCTTCACAAAAAAGGTATACGCAATTAACAATCATTGTACCACTGTGTGTAATGTAAAAAACAAAAAGCTAAAAAACTAGAATAAACAGAAACAAAATCACCAGAACAATGTAAATATTCACCAACAGAAAAATGGACAAACTGTAGTATATCTATTAATAAGAGAATGGGTCAACAGTGGCATATTCATACAATGGCATGCAATAACAGTAATAAACATAAATGAGCTAAATTATATAGACTAACATGAATAAAACTATAAGTCAGTATTGTATGAAAGAAAGAAAGCTACACAAGGAAAGGACATTTAAAAATAAATATGTATTTTATGTACAGATACATACACATGAACATTTTTTTAAAAGCTGAATGGGAATAAGAAAGACAAAATTCAGAACAATAGGTTTTTTCTAGAAAGAATGACAGAAATAGAACCAAGAAATGACACATAGGGCATCAACTATATCTGCAATGTTTTATTTCTTTAAAGAAATAAAAATGAAACAATTTAGTCCAATAAAACAGTATCATGAGAAAGCAACTTTATTTTAAATGGGAAAGACATTTTGAAGTCTCCATCCAAAAATTAAAAATAGACTAGTTTACTATGTCAACAAACTGTCCGACTTAGAAAAAAGAAAATAGAATTATGACTCTTCAAATAACTAAATGAGAATAGGACTTTTAAAAGAGCCAGATGGTTATTCTAAAACTCATAGGTGTTTTAAAGGTTCCTAGCTTCCTCCATTTCTAATAAAAATATTCTTCCATATCTATTCCAGTAAATCTTAGTTTCTTGAGAATATAGAAATGGATGTTCACTTTATAACCAATACAGGTCAAGCAACCAGAGCAGAGGTTAAGAGCCAGAGGCACAAGTACCAAGAACAACAAACAGACAAAACTACTCTCAAAACCAAAACAAACAAAAATGAAAGAGCTTCTTTATAAATAATCCTTGATTGTGAGTGCTTAAGTTTAAGAGAACAGAGGAATTTAACACTGTTGTAGAGACAGGAAGGGTTTCCCGGGAGAAATGACTCCAATATCTAAAGCATGTCAACAAGGTTTAGAAAAATCAGACTTTTCAGAAAATCTGGTTACCTTACATTCAAACTGTTGATGTTTTGACTAGACATTAACATTATTGTTATCACCTTTTAAAAGAAACTTGTTTAAACCCCTTTTCCATCCAAGTCTATTATATTTCAGTATGAAAGATATACTTCCCACTAATTCTTCCCATTACATGCTAAAGAGACCCATCTTTCAATAGCCATGATTTTATGATCATCTCTGTTTTCAGCATTTCCTTCAAAACCAAATTGAGATCAGAAGCATGTTGCTGACCACTAATTTCATGGAAAATGAAGCAATGATGACTGGGCATTAGGTATAATCTTATTTCTTCACGTGGCTATATGATTCCTTGTAGAATACAGAAAAGGTGTTTTATCATTACTAATTCAACAATTCGTATAGTCCCCCATGCAGCTCACAAAATGCTTATTCTTCTCTTATCCCTTAGGTTTTCATTTGACCCACAAATAAATTGGACAAGACTTTTCCTTCAAATGACCCACATAGATGAAAAGAACTGTATTCAGCACCTACATGGTTCTGCTCCACTATAAACTAAAAGACCATATAAAGCATGCCCATGTGAGCAACTATGTTTCAAAATATGCCCAACCGGGAAGATTTGTTAAGAAATATTGCCAAAGAGCTTTTTCTACTTTCTCCTTGATCAAAGTATTTGTCAATAATTTTGACTGGTTGGACAAGTTTGGTTTCTTGATAATTTGCTAGATCATTAATTCCTAATATTGCATCCATGATTCTGTTCTCCTCCTCTACAGTTAGTGACCAAATTTGTCTACATGACAAATATGATTTTGCAGATGTTTCAGAAAAGTTAACTAGCTTACTAGAGAGGTAACTAGAATTTGCTTTATGTGCAAATTCACCAACATTTAAATGGCTTTGAGGTCCTGGCTGGTTGGCTCAGCAGTAGAGCATTGGCCCAGTGTGTGATGTCCTGGGTTCGATTCCCAACCAGGGCACACAGGAGAAGTGCCCATCTGCTTCTCCTACACTTCCCCTCTCCTTTCTCTTTACCTCTCTCTTCACTTCCCAAAGCCAAGGCTCCACTGGAGCAAAGTTGGCCCGGGTGCTGATGACGGCATCATGGCCTCCGCCTCAGGCACTAGAATGGCTCTGGGTGCAATGGAGCAATGCCCCAGATGAGCAGAGCATCATCCCCTAGTGGGCATGCCAGGTAGATCCCGGTCAGGTGCATGTGGGAGTCTGTCTCTCTGCCTCCCTGCTTCTCACTTCAGAAAAATACAAAAAATAAAAATAAATGTCTTTGGTCATCACCGGACAATGTTTTATACAGTAAAACAGAAAACACCAGACATTAGCAGAAAGTAGATTATTCATTTAATAAGTTTAATTTTCAGATGTTAATTATTGAATCGTTAGCTAAAAGGCTGGTGCTAGAAGTTTCTCCCAGAAGACATCCCTATGGTATATCATCTTACACTCAGAGAAAAAAGAATCCAACAAACCTATTGTGTTCTCACTGATTAGAAATATCAACGCAGGAAGAGTTATGTTGGTTGTCAAATCTAAAAGAAACCTCTGTAAATACAAAGTCAGATCTCTAAGTAGAAATATATAAAATAAACTGAGTTATTTGGGACTAAGCTAATGGAAAACCTTGATATCACAGACCCAAAATTTTAATTTAATATTAGAATCACAGCAGGTATAATTAAACACACCATAACAAACTTTTCTGATTAGATTCTTTGTTTTAGGAATCCAAAGTTATTTAATATAACATTTACATGTCTATGATCCCTTTATATTCTAATCAAAATCACCTCGGATATTATCGCTCTACAAAATGAATGTATATGGCAGAAATCTTAAAAGATCTGTTTCATTTTTAAAGTACTAAAATGTGTATCTGAGAAAGTCTTCTGACGTAAGTAAGAAATAAAGCAACAAGAAACAGCTCTACAGGATTCTCCAGGGCAATCTCCACCCTAAGGGCCTTTTTATTCTTTCCCTGTTTTTTTATATTTTCACCCTTTGAAGAAATGTTCAAAGCTTTGCTGTTAGTTAGCTGAAACACTAGTCTTATGGAAGAAGGAAGAAAAGCAAATGAAGCAATAAAAGGAAGCCTACGTATGAACAATATTAACTCATAAAAAGACTAATGAAGCAGAATCCTAAATACTTCAACACATGTGATACTGAGTTTTATTCTACTTGAATTAAATACATAAGTTCCTTTCATATGGTACATGCATTTGAGTAAATTTTTTTCGAACAACCACTTCAATATTATTTAAATATATATTAACTAGAAATGTGTTTTACATCATGTCTTTTCTTAATATATTGATGAAATACAGTATTATACCTAATCGAAAATTTAGAATAACTGACTTTACAGAACTCATATAATAATTAATAAACTCATATTCTAATTACTTACTATCAACATAATTAAATACCTTTTGTAGACTGGTAGGATTTAGCTGAGTTTTATCTATTATTTTCACAGCCACCTAAAAAAGAGAATCATTAAACTGTATTTGAGATTATATATTTTAATAAATAAAACCTTATAAAAGAAAACATCTTCTGTTTCATGTCTAACTAGACTTAATTTAGTGTTCACATAATTGCAAGGGAAAGTTCCGATAATCTGGTACCCTTCGAATGTATCCCATTAACCGAGGTCTTTAACCTACTTGATTCTGAGTCAATAAAATTACCCCTTTGTTTTTTCTTCCAAGTTCCTGCTTTTAAAATAAAAATCAACTGTATCTTAATCTTTTACTCATGATCTTGATAAATTATAATTTTCAGAAGGAAGGGGGATTATATACTTTCAGTAACATAAGTATTATGTGTATTATGTGAATGAAATAATTAGTTGGGTAGAGAAACTGAACAGCCAACCTTAGTTATAGCAGAGCAACAAGATGGATTTGAATGTTCTTTAAGTCTCTGTCTAATATAGCCTGTATCTGAACAGCTCATAGGGTCAGAATGGACAGGGGACTAAATTCAACTGGAAGTGACAATAATATTAGGTATAGAACAAAACCAAAACTTACTAAAAACAGTTTATGATTGAGATTTTTCATAATGTTCTAATTGGATTCAGTAAACATTGTATAATACAGAATGTTAGATTTTTAACATTTTTAAATCTTTAACATATAAATTATTGAATATACTAATATTGATAATTATTGAAGATATAAATTTTTGCTTTATAAATACACATAATTTAAAACAGGACTTTAGAAACCCAATTTTCTTAAAAAAAAAACATCTGTATAAGAAAACTTGCACAAAGTGGTCTCTAAGTAGATAAAAATTAGTGGGTTACTTTTTACAAATTTATATTTCATTTTTAATAAAAACTTATCCTAGCCCTATTCCCAAAGTTGGGTAGCAAAGGTAATCCAAAATATTTATAGAAATCTTATCATGAAAAATAGAAGTCTGAGAAAAGCTCATTTGTATCAGGTTCGATCTCTGAGATGCTAATACGTAGGGATGATTCTTTTCTAAACATTAAGGGTCAAATTTTCACGCTCTGCTATAGCTCTATCTAGCAAGTTCCATTCACATATATCCCAGTATTCACCACACTACAACTGTCATTTATTCCCCATCTGGGGAAGCTTTGCAACAAGATGCTGGAGAAGGAAACATTCAATCTCTAAGTCAGGGATCCCCAAACTTTTTACACAGGGGGCCAGTTCACTGTCCCTCAGACCGTTGGAGGGCCGCCACATACAGTACTCCATACACTGACCACCAATGAAAGAGGTGCCCCTTCCAGAAGTGTGGCAGGGGCTGGATAAATGGCCTCAGGTGGCCGCAATTTGGCCCATGGGCCGTAGTTTGGGGACCTCTGCTCTAAGTAAATGTTAAAAGGCATTATGAAAACTTACCTCTCTACCAGTTAGAACATGTCTTGCCAATTTCACTTTGGCAAAATTCCCCTTCCCTATTGTTTTCTGTAAACGATAATTTCCAATGTGAGGCTGCTCATCTTGGGCAGCCGTGATGGAGTTTCTACACCTAGGGATGTTCTGTCTGCTGCTCGGTTTGGTAGGCTGGACGTGTGGTTCGGTATATCCATCCACAGACGTATGCTAAGAAAAAGGTTACAAGAGTTTCTTGTTAATTCAATTATAAAAAGACAGTTAAAAAGACTACAAATAATTTTAAGCATAATTCCTCTTCCATGAAAATACATTGCATTCCACGATGTTCAAGTTTGGGCATTCCATTTGTAATTTCTATTGGACTTTGGCTTCTTTTGCCAGGGGGAATATAACTATTTAAAACGAAGTGTTCTGTATAGCTTTAGGGATATGCTTATGATTAAGCATATATAATTACACGGATAGGAGCCCCCAGGTCATTACTTCTGTAAGAGTGTTATTTGGTTTTTTTAAAGACTTTATTCATTCATTTTGGAGAAGAGAGAGAAAAAAGGGAGGAGGAGCAGGAAGCATCAACTCTCGTATGTGCCTTGACCAGCAAGCTCAGGGTTTTGAACCGGCAACCTTAGCATTCCAGGTTGACTCCTTATCCACTGTAGCACCAGAGGTCAGGTGTAAGGGTGTTATTTGTTCAGTTGAGACGGCATCACTGTCCAGGACTGCTGCCTTAAAACGTCTTTAATGCCAAAGAAAAATAACCTCATGGGCCCAGTTCTCTTTCTCTGGACTTGTCATGTTCATGCTTTCATTAGCTGGACATACAACCCAGCCACTTGACCAGCCAGCTCCCTACTTCAGGTCCACCTCTACTCAATTCCTGCCCAATCCCCCTCTCAGCCTACCATGTCCAAGCAAGAGCAACTGATATCCCTGCTTGGCTTCATGACCCGATAGCCACTGCATTCCTCTTCAATGCTGTTCTTAAGGCAAAAATCTCACTCTGTCTCAGTCTCACACTAGCCTACAATGGCAACAAACATCAGATCCTGTTCACCTGTAAGTTCCACAGGTCCCAGTAAAGGTACCTCATAAACTTTGTTACTACCATCTGATTATTCCTGCTCTTGTCTAATTTTGTCTATAATCTTACATACATAAACATTTTAGCTGTTTTTTGTGAAAACACAGAATCAGACATGAAATGTAACATCTTTCATTTTCCCATTAGCTTCTTAAAAATAGCTGAAAATGAGAACAAATTAGCAAAAAAAAAAAAGAAGGGCATCTCTTTTATGTATTTGTAAAGGAATTAAGACTTATGTTGTCCTACCCACATGACTAAAGCTTGTCTAAAGATTCAGAAATATCTTAAAGGCAACCTTAAGCATGATTCCATGTACCAGTCCGATGCAAACCATGACTCAAGGTTTGTCATTTTTCTGTTACTACTTTCTGATTTTTTTTTTAAACGTGGCTCAAGATTAAATTAGGTATAGGACCAGATGGTAAAGTTAACTCTATAGAAAAGAAATACTGTATTACAATGTATTACGTCAACTTGAAAAACAGAGGGTGGCACTGAGGGATAAGCTGTCAAAACAGAAACAAGACGAGACTATCCCATTAAGACTCTCATTGACTATTATAGTAGTGCTACAGAGAACAGCCAAGCTTTTTAAGAAGAAAAATATAGAGGGGAAACATATATTTATATCATCATTTTACCACTGGCAGAAAATAAACCTAGAGAATGCAAGTAAATCAATATAATCTTTTGGAAGTACTACTTGACTTCAACAGAGTGATGAGAGAGAGGAATCATCCTTAACAATCAAATTACACTCAGAATCATTGGGTGAACTCTTAACCCAACCTTTCAAATTCAGTTTAGACAAGACCACCCAGGAAAAGTCATACATCATATCAAAGCTTCTATTCACCTCTCAACAAAGCTGGGTTCAATGCCTATTTTGGGTCTTCCTATAGTTATTTGTAGCAATTAATTCACTGCCTCCGATTTTTAAATTAATTTTTAAGAAGATGATATATACACATGGTCAACAATGTCAAGTAACTCTAATAGGCCACTAACAAAACATAGCAGGACTGATAGCAGCCTTTCAGACTTCAAGCCACCTCCTTTCTCTCTAGCTTTATCTTCTAGTATTTGCTGATTATTGGTTCATCAGTCTTACACATTCCACAATTTCCTACTATGGCCAATTAAGATTAAAAGCTTTTAGTGTCTCCCTCCCTTCTCCTGTTCTTGTTCTCCTAATGTAATATAATCAAATTATCAGTTAAAAGGAATTGTGTTTCCATAACTATGGTTTGCATACACTAACTTACTGCAAGCCAAAGAGTATAGTATGATGCTTCTATTAAACTTTCCTTTCATCAGCTTCATTGTGGTCTAAACAACAATGAAATTCACCAATTTCAGTATATAGTATGAGTTGTGACAAATGTATAAAACTATGAAACATGACCACAATGTAAATGTGTGACACATTTCATCATGCCAAGAAGTTCCCTGCACCACCCTATTGCTGTCAAAGCCCTCTCCTCAGATGCTACATTTTTGCTTGTCTAGACCAAAAGGATATATAGGTCACACTATACAGAGTTGAACCTGTCACCTTCATTGCAATTCCTGACATAGTTGGAACTTATTTCTGCCTTTTGTTTCCTGTTTTACTTTAAGTGTTCTCTCTTATCCTTTCTTTTTCTATATGCATTGGATGTCATTTGCTCCTTTTCTTCTCCTCTAGTGTATGGGAAGCTGTACTTCCAGTGTCTATTCTATTGGTGGTTATTTTAAAAATGTAAGGGTAGCCTGACCAGGCGGTGGCACATTGGATAGTGCGTCGGACTGGGATGCGGAAGACCCAGGTTCGAGACCCCGAGGTCGCCAGCTTGAGCGTGGGCCCATCAGGCTTGAGCAAAAAGCTCACCAGCATGGACCCAAGGTCGCTGGCTCCAGCAAGGGGTGGCTCAGTCTGCTGGAGGCCCGCGGTCAAGGCACATGTGAGAAATCAATCAATGAACAACTATGGTGTCGCAATGAAAAACTAATGATTGATGCTTCTCATCTCTCTCTGTTCCGGTCTGTCTGTCCCTATCTATCCCTCTCTCTGACTCTCTCTCTGTCCCTGTAAAAATAAATAAATAAATAAATAAAATTAAAAATGCAAGGGTAAAAGTCAAGGTGCAGGGGGTAGGGAAACATGAAAAATAATGGAGTGGAGGCACATGATGCCCCTGGTCTGGAGGGCACATAATGCCCCCAGAAGGGTGGCTTGGATGCAGAGGCATTAGTGTGGCAGGGGTGTAGCTCGGGAGGATTATTGTTCATTCGCTGGTTCTAAGATGGGAGCGACTTGAGCATGTTGAGATCCCAAGGGAAGGATCCAGTGGAGAGGGAGAAGCTGCCGGGATGAGAGGGAAAGATAAGAAAAGTTCCTGGGAAGGTGGAAAGTGAGAAGAGGCAGAGCCCCAATGGAGAGATTGCCCTTCTGCAGGAAGAAAGGCATCTCTTCTCTGTAACAAGCAGAAAGGAAGAGAAATCAGATCTAGATGCAGAAAGGTACATACATTTGATAGTAGGAAGTTGAGGTAGTTCCAATCTGATAGCTCTTACTTTCTCTGTGATTGGAGGTAAGGTCACCCGCTAAGAGTGAAGGGAGGCCACAGGTTTGCAGAGAGTAGAAGAGATTTGAAATAATTTTGGTAGAGAAAAACCATGTCAACCAAAGAAGCCTAGTCGGGCTGCTGGGCAGTGCTGACAGTCTAGTTGACACTGGTGATCACAAATTTATTGGGGCACTAATCTGTCTGGTTGCATAATTTTCTTCAGCAATACTCACATGCCCATGGAAAGGGCTGAGGAAGCAAATACATGAGTTCACCCTGGTCTGGAGTTGGCCAAACAGGCACCAACAAAGAGAATGTGGCAAGATCAATTAGGTTATTGGCCAATTATTGAAATGATGGCTAATAAAATCTAAACTGGATAGTGAAGGAAATGAAGACAAAGAGTTGATGGATAGAGAGAAGTAGAGGCCAACATATTGAAGGGTCCATAGGTTTCTAGGTTCATAATCACAAAATAATCATGGTAATGAGATCAGACAATAATCAGAGCAAGACGAGTTATGAAAGCCACTACATGGTCAAGTACTTGTCATCAGAGATATGGGTGACTAGATTAGTGACACCAGATGCCAACAGCACAGAATGTTTTGTTAAAACCACCAAGAATGGTTCTGCATTTTTAAAGATTTTTAAAACATGTGCCTATTCGATTTTTTAAATGTTTTAAAGAATAGCCAATAATTATTTTAATTATCTCTAACTTTAACTGGTTACATTATTCACAATCGTTTCTCACATCCCTGCATTTACCTCTTTTAGATTCACTTCAAGTTTGTGAAAAAATTTTCAGTTGGGTGTGTGGTATAGGTGACATACTGTCTAAATCATTGCAGCTAATTTTTCTTCATTTTAACATCACATATAGACAATAATTCAATTGGATACAGAACAGATACTAAGGAGCATTTTACCACTTAATTTTGGATTTGTTCCAGAAGGCTAAATTTTTTGGAATCATGACATAGTAAAACCCAGAAAACTATTACAATTAAAATGTGACTCGTGAATGACAAAACACTAATAGAGGGAGAAAATTCTATAGGACTTCCAGGTGAGAAAATCTTTACAGGAAGTTTATCTAATGAACAGACCCAAATACAAAGGAGTAGAGTGATAGGTCAGTGTCAGTGTTGTGAGTATCTCACATCCATCGGGAAATAATAAACTATTCAACAATATTTTTCTAGTTGTTACAAAACCATTTAAGTTGGACCTCTGAGTTAAGGATATTAGTGTAAAAAAACAAAACACAAAAACTAAGAAGCCATAAAAGTAAACATTAAAAAATAAATTACAGCCTGACCAGGCGGTGGCGCAGTGGATAGAGCGTCGGACTGGGATGCGGAAGACCCAGGTTCTAGACCCCGAGCTCGCCAGCTTGAGCAAAAGCTCGCCAGCTTGGACCCAAGGTCGCTGGCTCCAGCAAGGGGTTGCTCGGTCTGCTGAAGGCCCGCAGTCAAGGTACATGTGAGAAAGCAATCAATGAACAACTATGGTGTGGCAACAGCAACGAAAACTAATGATTGATGCTTCTCACCTCTCTCCGTTCCTGTCTGTCTGTCCCTATCTATCCCTCTCTCTGACTCTCTCTCTCTGTCCCTGTTAGCCTGTAATTTAAAAAAAAAAAAAAAATTACAGGCTAACAACTGTTTTCATACACAAACACACACACACACACACATACACCCATATCAAATAGCATATATTTACCGTATTTTTTGCTTTATAAGACTCACTTTTCCCCCCCAAAAGTGGAGGGGAAAATGCCCGTGCATCTTATGAAACAAAAAATATGGTATTTTATTAAATATTTTAACACACCATTTGGTTCAGAATATTTATTTTCTTATTTTCCTCCTTAAAACCCTAGGTGTGTCTTATGGTCAGGTGCGTCTTATAGAGCAAAAAATATGGTATGTCTTAAATGGTGGCCCTCACATCTGGATGCTCCTCCCTTATTTCACCTCTCTATGACAGCACACACTGACACCACTTGTCATCTCCAGAAACTGGGACAATATTATTGACAGTCCACTAATAACAATGGCAAACGTCATTTACTCAACATGGACAATGTCCTCCGTAATGAGTGTTCTTTAACACGTGACCTCATTTAATCCTCATTGTGAACGTGAGCAATTATAACATTACTCATTGAGAGATCAGAAGTGTGGCCAGTAAAATCAATGGCCAGTAAAATCAGTTGCCAGTAGCCACAGGGTCAAGGGCAGTGCCAGAAGTTACAACGTATATACTCTTTGCCGGAATGCTGCATTACCTCCCCAACCCTTCCTCCCATCCAGCATTCAGTGTCTGAAAGTATCAGAAGGCGTCCTACAGGGCCCCTGTGGGAGCTGAGCATCCACTGAGCACACGTGCCCTTATCAGCGCTCATTCATGAGAAGGGCAGGCTCAGCTGTACCCAGAGGTCTGCGGTTGTCCAGCTGCGCTTGTAACTTAAGCTGGTGAGCGAAAGAGATCAAAAATCTGATGAGAGTTCCAAGGACATAAATCCAACTGGTATGGGCACCATGGGCCAACATGACACGGGTAGTTTCTCTGGCACAGCCCACAGCCAGAGCTTCTGGGCTGAGAGACCTTTGCCTATACCCACTCCTGCTTATGTCTGGTTGCTCCAAATGTCCCTCTTCATAGTAATCCAGGGGCTCAGCGGGTAGCCAACACTCCTGGAACAGGACAAATAAAGCACACTAGCATCTTTTAGCATTTCCTTCTGTTCCTCTAAAACACTGAGGACAACTGCAGCAGGTCGAGACTACGGACCAGTTTACCCAAGCAAGCACTAAAATACAAGTCTGTGGATATTAATATTGGGATACTGGTGGCTCACTGTTGTGGCGTCATCTGAAATTGGGTGTTAGCTGATTAAAGACACAGGCACTGCTGAGAAAACTGGTCATCCATGTGACCGTGAGAACGGAATGGAAAAATTTCTGATAGATGTGATTCAAATGTACTAAATTCCCCTTTAAATGATACTCATTTTTCATACCTATGACTCCATTCTGAATGCAAGATCTGGTGCAACCAATGCTTCACTGAAATGCAAAAGCAGGAAGGTACACTTTGGTTTTTATATCCTTTTGCATTAAAACTAGGTAGCTGTGTGCTGTCCTAAATTATAAGCAGAATTTGCCTCCCTCAAAAAAAAAAAAAAAAAAAAAAAAAAAAAAAGAAAAGAGAGAGAGAGAGAGAAAAGGAGAAAAGTATCATCTTCTAAAGAAGAGAACAAAAATAAAGAGGAAATTACTTTGGACAATTTCCTCTTTGGTATTTGAATAAACTCTCTTAGGTGAAAAAAATTGTATTATTTCAGTAATGAGATGAAACCACAACACTTTGACATCAGATTGTTTAGTTTAATTTTAGCACGTATTAATTGAGAACTGGCAACTGCTGAGGAATAAGCATGATTCTAAGGAATGACCCTAAATATTAAAGGTTACTGAGAAAAATGAATACCAAGTTTTGACAGGAAATGCTAATGGATAAGATAGGTGAACACAGGTGTCGTTTATTCACCAGCTGGAGTTGTTTCCCAACATCAGTTGTTCTCAGACCCCCGGAGTTGGGATTCTGTAGATCTTTTACCCACCTTGTACCATATGGAACCTATCTGGATAATATATATGGGAAACAATTTGCATATGTATCTGGTCTTTCACCTTTGTGGCAATTATCATTATAATTAAATAACTATTGTCCCCAGAAGGCAGGAAAAGTGCTGGCTGGTTTGCTTCACATTAAGCAGAGCACTTTCTACAAGACAGAAACCAGGCCTAGGGCTAGCTCTCCTGTGTGGGATGAATGAGTCAAGGTTTTACAGATTTATGAGTGGGCAGCCTTGATCCCGTCTGTCTCTGATACTCATCAGAGTAGACACAGCCTTTAGTTAGATACAGTTCTACTCCAAGCCACAAAGAGAAGTTACAAACCAAACAATCATAAGAAAAAAACAAACTCTAACGTATTTGCATTAAGTAAAAATCACAAAGACAGAGAAATTTAATTTACAGGCTATTTAAAAACCATTTAATGTAATGGTTCTACTTTGTCCTTCACCAAACTAATGTTTTTCATGAATAAGCATGTAAGCCATTTTAACGTGGCAAACTTTTCTCTTTGCTTCTTCTGCCTTCTAATAGAAAGTGCTGATGTACAATAAAATGGCCAAAAGAAAAGACAGTCCACTAAAGGGCAGCATTCAGTATAAACAGGGTTTTCTGCGGTATTTTAAACTTTATTTTTTTAAATTATTTTTATTCATTTTAGAGGAAAGGGAGAGAGAGAGAGAAAGAGAGAAAAGGGGGGGGGGGAGCAGGAAGCTTCAACTCCCATATGTGCTTTGACCGGGCAAGCCCAGGGTTTTGAACCAGTGACCTAAGCATTCCAGGTTGACACTTTATCCACTGTGCCACCACAGGATAGGCGGGTTCTCTGCGTTTTAACACACACGCGCGAGCGCGCGCGCGCACACTCACGCGCACACATATGAACACACACACACACACAATGGCTGGGTTCAAATCAAACATTTCCATTGAAAATATGATTTGATTATTCATTTCCACAGACTTTAGCACAGTGATTGAGAGAAACAGACCTGGAGTCAGGCTGCCTGGCTTGAATCCTGGCACTGTCACTAACCAGCTGTGTGACCTTGGACACAGTGTTTAACTTGGGTATTCCTAGGTTACCACACTGGAAGCTGGTGTGATCACAGTACCTCCTTAAAAAACTATGCTCAACCATCGCTCGATGGCACAGAGGGGCCTTCTCGGACCACCACTTTTAAAAGCCCCACCTGCCAATTCCTCTCCATCCTTTAATTCTCTTTTATTTTCTTCATATCACTTACTACTATTTAGTATTATGTGATTTTTTTTAAAGTCGCCTGTTTCCTGTGATTTCCCCTGGAAGAGTAAAATTCTTGTCTCTTATTTACCTCTATATCCTGGGTGCCTAGAAGCAGTGCCCAATACACACAAGTACAAATGGAATAAATATTGAGTGAATGTATATATAATACACAATAGAGAGGGAGGCACTTTGTAAACATTCAATAAGTGCTAGCCATTAATTAGTATTCAAGTAAATCATTCTAGCTTTTGTGTTATCTTTTCAAATAATTCTCATTGTTTCGTCAGGTTTTATTTACTGTTCACCCAAATCAAGAATTACATTAATTTACTGATTGAAAGGATTTTTCCTTCCACTGTTAGGAGAAGCCATTGACACAGATTAAATTCCATTTAAGCTCATCTCAGATGTTTATTGAGCACCATACGATAAACCACATTCTGTCGACCAGCAATGAAAACCAGTCCCAGTTAGCCAAGGATCTGTGTCTTAGTTTAGGGCCTGCCTCTGGACAAGTCACCTGCTTAAATGAGGAAGGATAGGAAAATGCACAAAATGTAACTGGGTTGGGGGAGGCGGGAGTTTAGAAAGGGCTCTGACCATTGATCAGAAATCCTCGCACAGTTCTATGTGAACCTTTAAATTCCTGAACTCGTTATAGCTAAAATTCTACCTTCAGTATTGTTTTTGTTGATAACTGCATCACGAGAAGGCAAGCTTCATTACTGCCCAAGTTCTCAAATAAGCAACTTAAGTGTTTCTGAAATATTCCCAAATAAATGGAAATCTACACAGGTCCTAGAGAAACTAAGGAATATATATTTGGGTATGTGTGTAAATGTGTGTGTGTGTGTGCGTGTGTGTGTGGACACATGTATCACTTAGGATAAGACTGCCAAATGTTCTCTCTTAAAAAACCCATTCTTTATTTGGAGACCATGTCCTACTACTTGCTTGGTTAATTAAGCTGTCTTTCTTTTATGTAATTATGTTGCTAGCACATGGTGAGTTTTCCCCACTTACTTGACAAAAAGTTGGCAATCTCATCCCATTTTCAAAAGTTTTATTAATTCTACTTGTTTATTTTTTATGAATCTTATCAGAAAAATTCTGGAATCCAGAACATCTAGAAGTAAACAGAACACAATTAACAAGCTGCCTGGCCAAGCTCCAACACACTCCATCTTTCATTCACTAACACACTGCCTCTTCATTCCCTCAAGCCCAATTTTCATGAACCACTGTCTCTATTATCCCAGCACATCTTAATTATCACTGAGACAATATTAACATTTTTCTGACCATGTGTCTGAGAATGGTATGGACCTTTCCAGAAAATGCTTATACCTTGCCATGCACAGATATAAACCACCTATGATGAAACTGTGTTCCAGACTTTATTTTGTGACTTTAACTTTTCATGTATTTTCTCTAATTAAGTTTGTGTCATAAGAGTGGCTGAGAGCATTTATTTGATGCAGTTGACTCTTGTCCCCAATATATTGCAGTGGAACTGTCAAAGCTTCTTTCTACCTCAAAACCTCTCATCCACTGACCCTCTCCCATTCTCACTATCATTCATTGTTGTCATGTCCTCAATTATATCCTTTACTATAATCACACCATTGCCAACATTCTCCATGCCATCTTTCATATTTGTTAAGTAAACCCTCACCATTGTGAAACTCAACAAGCTTATCCTCAACACCTGCCCCTAGACAGTTCAACATCCTTAGAGA
This sequence comes from Rhynchonycteris naso, assembly GCA_037038555.1. Lineage (NCBI taxonomy): Eukaryota > Metazoa > Chordata > Mammalia > Chiroptera > Emballonuridae > Rhynchonycteris > Rhynchonycteris naso. The sequence continues at coordinate 206,706,956 of CM072995.1, forward strand.
CATATAAACAAGTGAGCTACCTGATTTCACCTACATTTCAGCCACAGATCCCAACCCCACCCAACAGTCCGCTATATCAGGGTTCCCCCAAACTGCGGCCCCCTCAGGCCATTTATCCAGCCCCCACTGCACTTCCGGAAGGGGCACCTCTTTCATTGTGGTCAGTGACAGGAGCACAGGATGCATCCGCATCCATAGTTCCCATTGAAATACTGGTCAGTTTGTTGATTTAAATTTACTTGTTCTTTATTTTAAATATTGTATTTGTTCCCATTTTGTTTTTTTACTTTAAAATAAGATATGTGCAGTGTGCATAGGGATTTGTTCATAGTTTCTTTTATAGTCCGGCCCTCCAACGGTCTGAGGGACAGTGAACTGGTCCCCTGGGTAAAAAGTCTGGGGACCCCTGCTCTATATTTTGAGTATACTCACTCACCTGGCTCTGAAACTTCCACGCCATGCTTTTCCTTCCCTCCAAAACCTACTTAGTTTTCTGTAAAAAAATAGCTAATTAATTTTAGTCCTTTATTTTCTAATATGTCCATTCAAGTTTCATCTTTTTCATCTTTTGTTTGTTTGTTTGTTTGTTTTTATATATATATATTTTATTATTATTAATTCTAATGGGGTGACACCAATAAATCAGGGTACATATGTACAATGAAAACATCTCCAGGTTATCTTATCATTCTATTGTGTTGCATACCCATCACCAAAAGTCAAATTGTGCTCTGTCACCTTCGATCTGGTTTTCCCTGTGTCCCTCCCGTCCTCCCTATCCCACTCTTCCCTCCCTCCCCCAATCCCATAACCACCACTCTCTTGTCCATGTCTCATATTCTCACTTTTATGTCCCACCTATGTATGGAATCATGCTGTTCTCAGTTTTTCTTTTTTTCTGATTTACTTATTTCACTCCGTATAATGTTATCAAGGTACATCCATTTTGTTATAAATGATCCAATGTCATCGTTTCTTATGGCTGAGTAGTATTCCATAGTATATATGTACCATAGCTTTTTAATCCACTCGTCTTCTGACGGACACTTGGGCTGGTTCTCAAGTTTCATCTTAATTGTATCTTAATTGTACTGTAGCTGAAGTATTTTATATATGCCCAGAGTTTATTCTGTTTTGAGTGTACAATTCTACATGTGTCCATTGAAGAAAACTTCTTTTGCTTATTCAAACTTTATTAGCTTTCATTAATTTTATTTGTTTCATCATTAAAATGTTTTTTAAAACTATCATTAATTTCTTTATTATATAAAATTTTTTGTTTAATATATTTGGGGATCATGTTATACACTTACAGATTCACTAATATAGCTCCTTGTGAATACTATTTTTTTTTGATTACTTGGGTTAATGATATTCTTTGCCTGTAACAATGCCCTTTATTCTATTGGTCTGATATTAATATGCCAGGTTTTTACTTTTTTTATCACCTTTTCCTACCTTTCATTATCATTAAAGCTTTAGTCTACTTTTAAATAGCTAGAGTTAGGTTTTATCAGTTTTTATACAAGCTGAGAAACCCTTTCTTTTAAAGGAGAATTTAATCCTCTTATATTTATTTCAGGATTATCTTGCGTAATGTTTTTTTCCTTTTCTTTCAGGATTATATTGTCTAAATAGTTTTCTTTGTCTTTCCTCTACTGGATTTAGTTTATTTTTCCTCCCCACTCCAAGATGCTATACATTGTTTCTGTTGGTTAAATTTTAAACAGCACACTACACCCTAAATTTAAAAATAATTCATTTTCCATCCTCCTCCCCTGAACTGAAGACCTCAGAAGTTTTGTTCCAATGTTTCTTCTGCCATTTTCTGTGTTATTCTTACCTAGCACTTGTGCTTACATTTCTTACAACATCCTAAAACTAAACAATTGCTTTTGTTGTTGTTGTTGTTCTTATAGTCAATGTTTATTTTATCAACCTGAAATTTCTTTGCTTAGAATTTCTTACGTCCAACTATATACTATCTTCTAGATTCTATCTCTTTCTTCATCTGCTACATTATTTGGTAGTTCAAGAAGTAAGAAAATGTAGGCAGGAAAAACTCATTCTTTATTAATCTGAAAATAACCCTAAGGATTGTTCAACTAAGAAGAGAATTTGATATAGACAGTTATATTCTCTCACATTATATAAAGATATCCTGTTGTTTCATATTTATCATTGCTGATGAGAACTCTACTGTTCATCTCACTGTTGTTACTTTAGAAGTCCTGTTTCTCGCCTGACCAGGCAGTGGTGCAGTGGATAGATCGTTGCACTGGGATGTGGAAGACCCAGGTTCGAGACCCCGAGCTTGCCAGCTTGAGTGCGGGCCCATCTGGCTTGAGCAAAAGCTCGTCAGCTTGGACCCAAGGTCGCTGGCTCCAGCAAGGGGTTGCTCGGTCTGCTGAAGGCCCACCGTCAAGGTACATGTGAGAAAGCAATCAATGAACAACTATGGTGTTGCAGTGGCAACGAAAAACTAATGATTGATGCTTCTCACCTCTCTCTGTTCCTGTCTGCCTGTCCCTATCTATCCCTCTCTCTGACTCTCTCTCTGTCCCTGTAAAAAAAAAAAAAAGAAAGAAAGAAGTCATGTTTCTCTGACTGCTGTTCAGATTTTCTACTTTGAGTTAGCAATTCTACTAGGTATGTATTCTTTCTTCTAAATTTATTCTGCTAGGTATTCAATGTGCATCAATCTGAAGGCATATATGTCTTCAATTCAAGATAATTTTTAGCCATCATCTTTTCAACTATTACCTTGCAAAGATTTCTTTTATTGTCTTTTTCTGGGATGTCTATTAAATGTATGTTGTACTTTTTTCTTCCATGCTCCATATTTCTTCACAGCTCTTTAATATTCCCAATGTCTATTTCCCTATGATTCATTCTAAGTCATTTCCTTAGATGTGTATTCCAGTCCATCAACTACCTATAATTTGCTGCTCCACCATTCTATTGCATTTTCAACTTCAATGACTATGTATTCCATTTCTAGAATTTCTACTTAGCTCTCTTTCTACTTAGCTTATTCCTTTCATTCATTCATTATGGTTTTTATTCCTGCCTTAAGACTTATTTGTAACAAACTTACATTCCCTTTTCTTTCAGATTGTTCCATTATTTCCACTTCTTAGAGTGGTTTTGGGTTTTTGTTTATTTTTGCATTTATTAACATTACCCAAAGATAGTTAATTTCCGTTAATTTCCTCACATAATCCACAAAACAATCTTTTTTTTTTTTTTTATGAGAGTCCTATGAGATCCAGATTTTGAAAGAGATTCCACTGAGCACTTTTCATTTGTTTCTACCAGCGTCTACCAGTCATAAAACTTTTTTCAGGGTTATTTCTCAGTCTGGGGTTTCTACTCCACACAAAGCAGCAGAATCGGACTTTTACTTCTTTAGAGTAACCTTTCCCCCCTTAAACGTTAAGGCCTTTGGGGTAGATGGCAAGCCTTCTTGTCAACTCCCCCAACCAAGAGGCAGAGCTTTTCTTAGTTTTCTTTGCACAGAGATGCAGATCTTGAGGCTCTGAGCCTCATACAGGAATCTCAAAACCAGTTTTTCCAGCACAGAGGGTGTTGATGCCCCCCTCCTGCCCCAGGAGGGGTGCTGAGACCACATTTCACAGTGCTCACATTGGCTCCCCAAAGCCCTGAGGACTTTCATGCAGCTGCTTGTGCTCACCATTCTGGTTTCCATTTCTCTTCATTTCTGCCTCCTTTAAATCTCAGTTATGCAGTTAATAAACTCTTAAAAATGACACTTACACCTATCCATGCATTTGTAGTAAGAAGGGATGAACTATATCAACTCAGTCTGCCACAGTACTGGTACTCCCCTTCTCTTTTCTAGTCACACATTTCCCCTCACTGAATTCACGCAGTCATGTGACTCTCCATATTATCTATACCACGTGACTCCCATACCTCTACCTCCAACTCTGACCCTTCCTTAAATTTTAGACATTTTTTAATAAAAAACTTATATCCAGAATATATGAAAAAAAATAAAACTCCTACAAATCAAGAACCAAAAAGACCATCAACCCAATTTTAAAACAGGCAAAAGACTTGTATGTGCACATCACAAAAGCAAATATACACATGGCCGATAAGCATACTAAAAAATGTATGTCATCATTAGTCAGATAAGGCTGTTGTCACTCTGCTCCATCACTGGTACCCAGAAGACTCTCTCGCTGGTGCTTAAAGCATCTGTGGCAAACAGAAATCAATCCCTGAGCTGTTAGCAGGCCCCTACTTGTGAGTCACAATGCAGACTTTCAAGACCCTGGAAGAAAGCCTATGCCATCCTCTGTCGATAACTACTCTCTTTGGGGGAAACAGTTTCTGGCTTGCTATAGGGCCCAAGGAGAGACTGAACCATTGACTGAAGGCCACCAAGTTACCATTCAACATGAGTTTCCCATTATGACCTGGGTGTTGCCTGAAGCATCATGCCAAAATTTTGAGGGCCCACAGCAATGTTCCACCATCACATGGCAGTGGCATATATCAGAGAAGGCAAGTCCTGAAGGCCCAAGTTATAGGTGCAATTGGCTGAGATTCCCCTGGCTATACTCCCACTGTACTGCTTAGTCTGTCTGAATCCATACCAGTGCCCTCGTGGGGAGTTCCCTGTGACCAGCTGATACTGGAACAAAAAAATTCCAGTCTGGTATGCAGATGGTTCTGCACAACATGCTGGTCTCACCCAAAGGTGGACAGTGGTAGCATTACTGCCCCACTCTGGGGTGGCACAGTAGAAAGTGCAACAGAGAGACAATTCCCCAGTGGGTGGGGCTTTATGCAGTGCTCCTGGCTGTTTATTTTGCCTAGAAAGAGAAAGAGTGAACAGCATGGATCTACAGAGATTTCTAGACTGGTGCTCGTGTCTTGGCTGAATGATCAAGGACTTAGAAGGAACATGATTTGAAAATGAATGCCAAGGAAGAAATATGCCACTAGATCTCCCTGCATGAGCACAGCACATGGAGACAGTTGTGCCCCATGTGAATGCTTGCCGCAGCGGACTCATGCTGTAGATAGTGGTCAGGTTGATTATATTAGACTACTTTCTTCAGGGGGGGAGGCAGGGTGCAGGTCTCATTGGAATAATCACTTGCTATTAATATGAATTTGCTTCCCCTATCCATAATGCTTACGCCAAAACTTCCACAGGCAGCCTTACAGTTTGCACCACTATGGTGTTCTGCACAGTACTGCTTCTAAGAATAGAACTGATTTTACAGCAAATTTAGCACGCAATGGGCTCATGCTTGAAGAGTTCACTGGTCTTCTATTCTCCAATACCCTGAAGCAGCTAGCTTGATAAACCACTGGAATAGCTTTTCCAGGACTCTGTTATGATACCAGCTGGATGACAGCACCTTGCAGAGCTGGGTAACTTCTAGGATGCAATGAACTCTGGGTTAGTGACTACTACTATATGATGCTATTTCTCCCATACCGGGATACATGGGTCCAGGAATCAAGAGGAGGAAATTGAAGCGGCTTCTCTCACTATTTCCCATAGCAATCCACCAGTGATTTTTTCTTTTACTCTCTGCAACTTCGGATTCTGTCAGCACTGAAGTTTCAGTACCTAAGGGAGGAAGGCTTCCAGCAGATGCCATAGCAATGTTCCATTAAATTGCAAATTGAGATTGTCTCATGAAAGTGACTCACCAGGCAAAGAAGGGGGTTATTATACTGGCTCGGGTGGCTGATCCTGACTGTCAAAGGGAAACCGGGTTGCTATTACACCTAATAACTGAAAACCGACAACCCCTCCAACCAGGTCTGTATTATACTCATTTTACAGGTAAGGGAAGATGCCGAAAACTATACACCGGATAAAAGACTAAAGCTGAGAACAGACTAACTCCAGGGATGTCTTGTCTGCAAAGTCTGCCCTCTTAAGCATTGCATAACACCAGAGACAGGCATAGCCATTCCACCAAGAACACGGATGTCACTGAACAACGATTGTCCTCTGCACGCTGCTCTCATTTCTTTTTCAACTAGTCACCCGCCCATAATTCAGCTTCCCACTTAGCTTTCTTACACTTACACAGCAAACCAGAAAGTACACTTTACGTTGTAAGCTGAATACAATTTTTGAATTAAAATTTAATACAATTTTTATAATTAGTTTGGGTATAAAAAGTATGTTAAAATCTATGACTTGAAATACAGAAGTTTCTAAAAGTTAAAATGTTGGCATACTTACTCCCTTAATCTAATAATAATAATAGGAGCAGTTAATATGTATGTCTACCAAGTGCCGGGCACTGTCCTACAGACATCAGGTGAGGACAGTTGTTTTTCCTGTTTACAGATAAAGTACTCGAGACATAAAGAAGTTTTAAGCCAACGGCTTTCCAACGTCAGAACTAATAAATGGCGGAGCTAAAATTTGAATCCACAGTCTGACTTCAGAGAACATGCTTTAACAAGAAGTTACACTGACTTTGTATCTGAATTGCGTGTACAAAGGGCAATCACCCTCTTCAGGAGGCAGAGAGTGGTTGAGACTGTATTTTATTTTTAGAGGCATTCTTCCCTAAAATACTCTCCTCTACACCCAAAATAATTCTCTGGGAGGTCATTCTCTACTGCTTGCCAGAAGATATCAACTGAGTCCCCATGGGATAAAAGAAAACATTTGCTTAAATTATATCTAAAAATATGGTATTAAATTCTTTTCAAAACTTCCTAGTTCTTTCCCTCCCACAAGCACAAAAACCTTACAGCAAACTCATGCCAAAAATCACAATGTATGTTTGCTCTTTAAATCATTAGATTTAACACTCTTATAGGCAAAGCTCTACTCTAAAACCTTCAGTTCAGATATATTGAGTACATCTAATAAAATCCAGTAATTATCCCCTAATATTAAAGCTAATTATCATATCACCTTAAATGTCAATGCACTAAGTAAATAATTTTAAAGTAAGTAATAATTTAACTGATGATTTTAACTTGTGAACATGAACACAGAGGATTGGGTGGTAATCTCCAAAACACCTGAGATCATAAAAAAATTAAAAAAGAGCAGAATTTAAAAAGCAGATGTTGTATCTACATAGCATCACTTCAGATTCTTACAGTACTTCAAAATTTTCCAGAGACTAACTGAATCTTAACTGTAAGTATTTGCTAAACATCCATCAAGTAGCTACTAAGTGCCCAGTGCTGTGCTGAAGTCCTTTAGGAGAGGAATGGATGTCACTGACACATTCCTGCTGTTTTCAATACTTGATAGCAGGCAATTCCGAAAACTTTGAAAAGCCGATTCTGAAAACTTCGGAAAGCCAGCGATGCCAGGTCCCACTGCTTGACTGATAGGGGAGTGAGCATTAAATATGGCGTAGGTTTAAGAAAATTACAGCACTGTTGGAAAGTACTGTCACAAAGTACATGAGGTGGGGGATAGAATCAGCAGGCAATAATTATTCAGTTTTGGTGGAACAGGGATGAGAGAAGACTCCCCTTGGTTTCTTCCCCTCCTGGAGAGGGACATAGAAGAGAAAAAGCGGAAATAATCAGCCTTTGCCAGTCCGGGCTTTCTTTCTCAGTCTGTCCTCTGGCCACTAGTAGTTCAGAATTTACTAGAAAGTGAATTCCCCAGGTTTAAACAGGTGGCCCTTGGTACATAATTTATCTCCCTCTAGTTTTCGGTATTTCAGCAGCAAACAAAGAATCCAGAATGGCCAGAAGGATCAACAGGATGATTGAGCGATGTTATTAAGTCAATAAATGACTTCTAAAGAGAAAAGTACGCCTGACCAGACAATGGCACAGTGGACAGAGTGTCGGACTGGGACGCAGAGGACCCAGGTTCGAAACCCCAAGGTCGCCAGCTTGAGCATGGGCTCATCTGGTTTGAGCAAGGCTCACGAGCTTGAGCAAGGGGTCACTCAGTCACGGTACATATGAGAAAGCAATGAACAACTAAAGTGCTGCAATGAAGAACTGTCTGTTCCTCTCTCTGTCTCTCTCCCTCTGTCTCTGTCACACACACACACACAAAAAAAAAAAAGAAGAGAGAGAAAGTGTTGGGCAGATAAAATATAATATGCTCACTTTGTTAAAGATGGCGCTGCCCACATGGAAGCCCATCACCCAGGTGATATTATTTGCCCTTGTGCTTGGGATGGGTATGGGGGAAAGGCTGTAATGTAAGCAGGCCAGGTTGTTATGACCTAAGGCTTGGCTTTAAGAGTAAGCTTTTCCCCACACCCTTGACTGATTGGATAATGTAGGGTGGTGCACTCTCCTGAGGAATCCCATTATACAGAGATTTCCTTGTTTGTATAATTAGATTAAAGGTTTGGATTATCTATGCTATAAAATGGGAGAGACCAGTAGCTTGAGCTCTCTCGGTTCCTGCTATTGCCATTGCAGGGGCCTCCCTGATCCCTTGACCTCCATGGGAAAAGCTGGTTTTCTGCTTCTCCCTTGTCTTCTCTTGTGGCTTGCCTGTATTGGTGAGACACCAATAAACAGAATGGCCTACCATCCTCCGACTCTGCCATTTCTTCACCGTCAGCTCGAATCCAATGGGAACCTGCATGTGAATGGCCACGATGGCGGCTCCTGGCCTTACAGAGAGAGAGAGAAAGATATGCCAGACAGTTTATAAATAAGTACCAAAGTGAGATATACCAGTAAGTGACAAAAGTAAGAAGGGTTAACTGACTTACCCAAGATAAACTAGCTAGTGACTCCACAGCTGAATAATTTCCCCTGCTTAAGACAACTGTATTCACCACTGATTAAAATCAGTAAGACAGAGAAAGACACACAAAAACAATAAAAATAAATAAAAGCACAAAGACAGGATACCATAAAATGATAATGAATTACCAGTCCTAGCATTGACTAAGCCCTTGCATGAACCCCTTTATACCACCCTATTCTTCTGCCCTAAATCTGGAGGGGCACCAACTTCTGATCTACTAATACTTCTGTGGTTACTCTGAGCTTCTCTGCATTCACTCCCCATACATAATACCACAGTGACATGCATGTGCAGTTTCATCACAAAATGTGAATCTTAACTGGGTAAAAGACATCCTTATTGTCTGACATTTGCTAATATAGTAAGGAAGACTTCACCCAAGATTACTGCAACCGATCAGGGGGGAGAGAGTTCAGTTCTGACTACAACAATGACAGCTGGAGATTTATACCCCAGGTGCAGAGTAAGGGGGACAGTGGGTGGAAAATTACCACAAGGAGACATCTAGGGTAGGGGGATTCCTGCTAAGCCAGACTAACAGGATTTTTGCGGAAGGCAGGTCAAGAACTTAGACATCAAAGGTAGGGGATGAGGAACTTGATTAGATATCTAGGGTAGTCAGATGGCAAGGGTGGGTGAGTCTCATTAACCTGACTTCACAGAATTCCTTGCTTGGATTGGGTGTGTGCTGAGCCTGCAGGGATAGGACAGATACCAAGGCCAAGGTCAACACCTTGTTTAGAAAACTCAGAGGAGCCAACCTGACATTTGGTTGAGAGTTTCATCACTAGCAGTGACATCTCCCCTTTCTCTAACTCTTCTTCTGATATGCCAAATAAACTTATTGTAAACACCACATTAAAGGCTCTTTCAGGGATCATGAGAAAGCAGGCCACTAAATTTAAAACTTAAGAGTGTTTCCGCCTGACCAGGTGGTGGCGCAGTGGATAGAGCATCGGACTGGGATGCAGGAGACCCAGGTTCTAGACCCCAAGCTCACCAGCTTGGACCCAAGGTCGCTGGCTCCAGCAAGGGGTTGCTCGGTCTGCTGAAGGCCCACGGTCAAGGCACATGTGAGAAAGCAATCAATGAACAACTATGGTGTTGCAGCAGCAACAAAAAACTAATGATTGATGCTTCTCACCTCTCTCCGTTCCTGTCCGTCTGCCCCTATCTATCCCTCTCTCTGATTCTCTCTCTGTCCCTGTAAAAAAAAAAAAAAAAGAGTGTTTCCAAAACATGCAGGTGCATACCCCCTCTTTAAATTGCTCGACAGTAACTACTGTCTCCAGGACCAGTTCTTGCTAAGTACTGCCACCTCAGCCTCCCCCTCAACAGGCTACTGTTCCCCTCCTCTCGACTCCATGCTCAAGGCTTCGGTTCCTCTTGCTCCTTCAGCCCAATAGTCTTTCTCTTCTTCCTACCAACTCTATTTCCCCAGAGCCACCTGGCAAAGGAGGGCTGATCTCTCAAGCCTAGTTCAAAGGCTGCAAGCCCTTCCTGAGCACTCCCTCCCTCCCGCCTCCCCCTCCCTTCTTTCTTCTGTGTCCTGATTTCTCTGAAGACAAGGAACTGTAACTTTCTACTGCGCTTGTTTGTTTGTCTCAATGTCTAACTCCCTGTTTGGGCTACCAGTCCCTCCAGAGCGGCAGACAGGTTTCATGCGCCTTTGTCTCTCCCTCATCTCCAATTGAGATAAAACAAAGAAGAAAAGGAAACAAAAGCAAACCCTCCTTTGAAATTGTGAAAGCAGCACTGTTGATCCCCAAAAGAAAGGTACACATGCTTCAAAGATTTCAAGCGAACCTGTCACTATATCCTTTAGAGGGAATTCCAGTAGAACTCCGGGCTGTTTTTCCACCTTCTGACTTGTTTATAAGCTGAACTAAATGGACACAGGGGTCAAAACAATATTAAATAATACTTTCTCAGAAAAAAAGAGCTGGCCCATCACCAAAAGCAATATATTGCGAGTGTCTTTACTGTGGCGTCACCCACCCCTTCCAATACAGTTAACCACATAAAGGAGGTGGGTAAGGGCAAGAAATTCCTTATCACTCCTTCTTCAACCACAGACTCACAAATGCCACACACATGCGCCTTATTCTCTCCAAGCCAGATAATACCCTGTTATTTTCTACAGCTCTTATCACCTGCTGAAAGGATTGATTCATTGTCTTCCTGCCCCCCGCCCCACTTCTATAATAAGCATCAACCGGAATTCTTTTTCATTTTAATCAAAAGATGAGATTCAGTGCAGTGTAATCCTCATCACATAACTCACTGTTTTTCAGAGCTTCGCCGGGGGGTATCAGCATCAGAATTGCCTAGAGATTTATGAAAGTAGAGATTCCTGGACCCCTCCCCAGAGAAACGGAGTAAGAAGATGGAGTGGGAGGGAGTGAGGGTGAGGGAATGTGAATTTGAAATGATGGCCCAGCTGGTTCATAAATTCACATACGCATTTGAGAACAAATTACCTTGATTTGTTAAATTGTGAAGTGCCTCAAGATATACAGGCTACACAGAAGTAACATTGGAAGTAACCCCTGACCACAAGTTCCCTTCAGTAGACTCAGGAAGATAAAGTTTACACACACTGGAATTGTAGAATGATGTGAAACTCTATGGTGTAGAACAGTCTTCAAAATTTAGATCGAGCACGCCTATCTTTAAAATGTTACCATATGGACAACTTTAGAAATTCTGCCATAAATTACATATGTATTACTTTTCTAACAGGTTATGTACATTAAAAAAAATGGAGTGTGTCCATAAAGTCATGGTGCACTTTATGTTTTGCATCAGTCAAAAGTGCACCATCACTTTACAGACACACTGTATATAAAAAAGATGAAAGTTTTTGGAAACATTACATTTTAATGATACAAAACAAACTTTTTGGTAGTTAGTAAAACATTACTAATTATGCAACATAAGTATGTTTCTTGGGTTTTTTAAATCATGGTTTAACATAAGGTGACTAATTGTCCTCCTTTAGGGAGGACAGTCCTTCTTGTGTAAGTTCCATCCTCCCTCGAAAAGTGTCCTCCTACATGTCCTCCTTTTTGATATTGGAAGACTAATCTAAATGTCCGTATACAATCGATGCAGAGTTGATCCACTGCATGTGATATGGCGTATTTGTAACTAAATGAGTACTTTTTTCTTACAACTATTATTAAAACTTAATAGGCATGTAAGCATAATTACAATATAAAATATTACAAATGTTTTTATTATGCATTTATCATATTATAGTATATTATTGTTGCAATGAATAAAATGTTTCTTTTATTTACGATATTGTTTTCTTCAATTCATTTTTGTCCTCCTTTTCTCTGTAAAAAAACTTGGTCACCTTATTTAATAGTCTGTGATGCAGAGATGTGAAGGACGGATGGTAAGTTTAGTTAATATTGGGACTTGATTTCAATGACGATCGCGGCTAAAGAGAGTATCTCATACAAACACAAGTTTGCATCACTGGTTGCATTTATTTAATTATAATGCTCATATTTTAATCTATCCACCCAGTAATGTGGACAATTTTTATAAAAATGTTAGTAAATACTTTCCCTGATAACAATTAACCATCCTTGAAAACTAATTATGTTGATAATTAAAGCCAATGGTTCCCAAAATATACTAAGCTTTTTTTAATCTGGAAGACTTATAAATTGGTTAGAAAATTGTCCACATGTTTAAGTGTACAGATATGACAATTTCAGAAATGATAGAGTATAGGGTAATAAAATCACATTAGTATGAAAATTTCTGAACACCATTTTCAAAAAGCTTATTCCACCATTTCTGTAGTAGGCAAAAATATTGTGAAGTATACTCTAAAACATGTATTTTAAAAATAATAAATAAATGCATTGCTGAGCCTGAAGAAAGAAAAACATTCAAAGGGAAAACAAAAACAAATCAACAAACACACATGCACATATGCACAACACACACACACACACACACCAAACTAAAACTGAACACAGAGGCCAGCATTCCCCTCAGGTTATATACTAAGCCAGTGGATCTCAAAGTGTGCGCCAGGGCGCACTGGTGTGCCCTAGAAGATTTCCAGGTGCACCCTATAGTATTCCAGAGAAATATGTGATTGTTGGGGACCAAACTACCAACACAGTTTTTGGAACTTAGATTTTTGGGGAACAGAGGAGTAGAAAATTGGCTGTAAGCTGACAGTCTGCCTAACACCCCCCCCCCACCTCACTTGCCTGATTAGGTTGCAAAAGGCTGTTAAAGCTATGGTGCTGGATTGTTTACACTACCCCCCATGTTCCCCAGAAAGACTGGAGACAAGTTTCTTCTATCCTTTGTTTGGTGTAAAGTTAAGATGATATGTATGGTGGGGGTTTTCTGCACTCAACACAAGAGTAAAAAGAGAGGAATTCTTCAATGTATTGACGAGGAAATGAGAGATTGCCTTTCAAATATATGCCCAAACATTGAAGAAGTCATTAGGACACATCAGGCTCGTGTTTCTCATAAACACAAGAATGAAAAAACTTAACACATTCATGCCAGAACCTGCCGAATTTACTAAATCTTACTAAGAATGTATCTCTATATATAAAAAGATAACGTTTCTGTCATTTAAAAAATTTTTTAACCCCTCTTTTTTATGAATTCTAGAAAGTATAACTAAAAAATTATAACATAAAAATGTTTTTTAACATCAGAATAAATTTAATATTGTCATATTTATTTCATTTAATTACCATAAAATCACACTTGGGTTTTATATTTTTCTTTAATATTTGACTTAATTATTATAACATATTTCTCAGAAATTTGTACATAGTGCACCAACAATTATTTGTAGGATTTTAAATGTGCCAAAACTTTAAAAAGTTTGAGAACCACTGTAGTAAGCCCTGGACCCACTACAAAGTGGGAGAGCTGACCCTAACACTCTCCATTAAGCCAGGATCCCTACAAGAGACTAGAGTGTCCCAGGTCAATAGAGACTCTCAGGAGGGGTCAAACACAAACTTTCCCTAGAACTCATCCTCAGTTTAGACTGCCAACCTTCATACAGATGAACATCAGGCAAACAGGAGTTCATCATCCTGGACCAGCCAATAAGAAAGGAAAAAGCCACAGTACCTGAGAATCAGCGGACACAAACGAGAAAGCCAAATCCCCAGAGATTTCTGATAATGAAATTTCCAGACACAGATGACAAATAACTATAGATTAAACATGTAAGAAAGTGAAAATGAAATTGCAAAAATAAGTGAAACATAAGAGACTATTAAAATGTCTAGATTGATGTGAGAAAAACAAACAAAAATAAAACCCTTGAAGTTTTAGAAATAAAATACAGAGTGGATAAAATTTAAAATTCAACAGTTGGGTGAAGAGAATGGTAGAGCATGCGAGCAACACCCTGGCTTCTCAGGGAACTGCCCAAGGACTGGTGTCTGTGTAGCTGTACTAAGGATGCCCACGGCTGCTGAGAACAAAAATAGCTGCTCAGTGGGCTGTGGCTTCAGAGGCACCACAGTACAGCAGACAGACACCAGAGGGAGCAAGAGATTATGGGCTCCTGTGAAAATGAAACCACAAATCCCTCTCATCAGAAATCAACATACCCAAGTCAAGAAGACACATCTAACAGAAAATGTTTGAGAACCCCAAGCGTCTATAGCTGTACTGAATGGTGAAGATCTTTCCACGGATCAAGCCAATTTAGAAAGACTGGTAGAGGCAGCCAGTTTTTAAAAGGCATGGATACCAACACAAAGTTACAGGAACATAAAGAAACAGGGCAAAATGGCCTAGTTGAAGAAATTAACCCTTTAAGTAGTATGAATGTTCATGTACATCCTCATGCCTCCTGACCATCCAGAGTATGATTGTACATGTACGATGGCAACATTAAAAAAAGGCAAATGTATGTTCTTCTTGTTTCCATAAATTATCAAACAAACATGATTTTAAGTTAATAAAACTATAACTGGAACCAATTTCATTTTTTGAAGAAAACTCATTCCCAGGGGTCAGCGAGCATGAATAAAACTCACTACTCAAAGGGTTAAATCTCTATAAGCCAACCCTAAACAAACACAGTTATGTGTATTACCTGAAAAATAATTTAAAGTAACTGACATAAAAATGCTCAATTAGCTCAAGAAAATAATGCATGAACAAAATGAGAATTTCAATAAAGAAACAGAAAATTTGAGAAAGAATCAAAAGAATTTGGGAACTGAAGAATGCAATAACTAAACTAAAATCTTTATTAGAAGGGTTCACCTACAGACTTGACCAAACATGAAAAAAATCAGCAAAGTTGAAGGCAGCTTGTTTGAAATTATCTAGTCAGAAAAACAAAAAGTAAAAATAATAAAAAAGAGTGAAGAATGCCAAAGGGACTTATAAGGTATATCAAATAGACCAATATACACATTATTGGAGTCTTAGAAGAAGAGAGAAAAGACAAATAGCTTAATTAAAGAAAAAAAAATGGCTGAAAGTTCTCAAATATGGAAAAGGAAATGGACATCCTGATTCAAGAAATCCAAAATAAGTAGGATAAGCGCAAAGACTCCCACTTGTCAAAAGTCAAAGATAAAATTTTGAAAGCAACAATATAAAAACAAATTGTCACATACTGAGGAAACTTCATAAACCCATCATCATATTTTTCAGCAGAAAACTTAAGAGACCAAAAAGAATGTGAGAATATATTCAAACTGCTGAAAGAAAAAAAAATTCCAACCAAGATATCCAGCAAAACTGCCCTTCAAAAAAAATGGAGATAAAAACTTCACAGATAAAGAAAAGCGGAGGAGTTGTCACCACCAGAACCGCCTTACAAGAAATGCTAAAGAGAGCCATTCAAGTTGAAACAAAAAGATGCTAATGAGCAACAGGAAAGTATATGGAATAGAAAGTTTGCTGGTAAAGTGAAATATATAGACAAATACAGAATACTATAGTACTGTAATAATAGTCTATAAATCATTTTAATTCTGGTACAGAAGTTAAAGACATAAGCATTTAAAAGACAATAACTAAAATATGTTAATAGTTATACAATATAAAAAGATGTAATCTGTGGCATCAAAGTGTGGGGAGGGAGAAGTAAACGTGTGCAATTTTTATATAAGATTGAAATTCTTATCAGTTAAAAATAGACTGTTGCCTGACCTGTGGTGGCACAGTGGATAAAGCATAGACCTGGGAACACTGAGGTCGCCAGTTCAAAACCCTGCACTGGTCTGGTCAAGGCACATATGGGAGTTGATGCTTCCAGCTCCTCCCCCCTTTCTCTCTCTCTCTCTCTCTCTCTCTGTCTCCTTTCTAAAATGAATAATAATAAAAAAAAGCATATTAAAAAAAAATAGACTGTTATAACTGTAAGGTGCTTTAGGTAAGCCCCATGGTGATCACAGAAAATAACCTACAGAACACACACAAAAGAAAATGAGAAAGATATCAAAGCATGTCATTATAAAATGTCAACAAAATATATAAAAAGAGAGCAAAAAATGTGAGGAGTGAAATAACAACAAAACAGAAAATGACAGTAGTTAAATCCTTCCCTATCAATAACTACTTTAAGTATAAATGGATTAAAATCCCCAATGAATAGACACAGAGTGGCTGAAAGAATAGAGAACAGATTCCAACTATACACTGTCTGTAAGAGACTCAGTGTAGATTTAAGAACACACATACGATGAAAGTGAAAGGACTGAAAAAGATACCTACGCATATGGAAAACAGGAGAGCACATGGGTGGCCATACCTGTATCAAACAAAACATACTTTATGTCAAAAATGGTCACAAGAGACCAAAAAGGACATTATATAATGATTAAAGCATCAATTTGACAGGAAGATATAACAATTATAGATATTTATAGACCCAGCATTACATCAGAGCACTTAAATATATAAGCAAACATTGGCAGAAGTGAAGGGAGAAATAGACAGCAACACAATGAAATAGAAGATATCACCACCCACTTTCAATAAGAGATGAATATCCAGTCAGAAGATCAAGGGGACACAGTACTTGAACAACACTAGAGACAAAAAGGACCTAAGAGAAATATACAGAACATTTCATCTAACAGCAACAGAATACACATTATGCTCAAACCCATGTGGCACATTCTCCAGTAGAGATCACATTAGGCCACAAAACAAGTCTTAACAAATTTAATAAGATTGAAATCATACCAGGTGTCTTATCCAAACTGATGATATGAAACTAGAGATCAACAACAGGAAGAAATTTAGAAAATTCACAAATGTGAAAATTAAACAGCACATTCTTAACCAGTCAATGGGTCAAGAAAGAAATTAAAAGGAAAATTAGAAAACATCTTGAAACAAATGAAAACACAGTATCAAAAACTTATGGGACATAACAAAAGCAGTACTAAGACAGAAGTTTATTGCAATAAACACCTACATTTAAAAACAAGATCTCAAATAATGTAACTACACACCACAAGAACTAGAAAAATAAGAAAAACCTAATCCCAAAACAAGCAAAAGGAAGAAAGTTATAATAAAGATTATAGCAAAAATAAATGATAGGGAATAGAAAAACAATATAAGTCAACAAAGTTAAGAGCTGTTCTTTTGAAAAGATCAACAAATAATAAATCTTTAGCTAGACTAACTAAAGAGAGAAGACTCAACTAAAATCAGAAATGAAAGAAGAGACATTACAACTGATACCACAGAAATAAAAAGGATCATAAGAGACTACTATGGACAATTATAGGCCAACAAATTGTTTAACTTAGAAGAAAAGGAGCAATTCCTACAAACACACAATCTACCAAGACTGAACCATGAAGAAAGAAAACCTGAACATATCTACAGCCAGTGAGGAGATTGAATCAGTAATCAAAATCCTCCCAACAGCCTGACCAGGCGGTGGCGCAGGTGGGCTATAACCCCCCTAACGCCCCCAGTCAAGGCACAAATGAGAAATCAATCAATGAACAGCTAAGGAGCCCCAACGAAGAACTGATGTTTCTCGTCTCTCTCTCTTCCTGTCTATCTGTCCCTATATGTACCTCTCTCTGACTCTGTCTCTGCCACATACACACACACACAAAAAAAATCCTCCTAACAAAGAAAAGCCCAGTACCAGATGGTGAATTCCACCAAACATTTAAGGAAGAATTAACACCAATCCTTCCCAAACTCTTCCAAAAACTAAAGACAGTAGTATAATTCCCAACTCATAGTATGAGACCAGTGTTATTCTAATACCAAAGCCAGAAAAAGACAATACAAGAAACTATGGGTCACAAACCCTGACGAATATAGATGTAAAACCCAAACAAAATATTAGCAAACTAAATCTAACAGCATATTAAAGGATCATACACCATGATCAAGTGGTATTTAACCCTGGAATACAAAGATGGTTCAACATATGATAATCAGTGTGATACATCACCTTAGCAAAACAAAGGATTAAAATCAAACGATCATCTCAATTGCTGCAGAAAAGGTATTTGACAAAAAAATTCAATACCTTTTCATGATAAAAATTCTCCACTCTCTGGGAAGAAAGGATTATGTCAATATAATAAAGGCCATTTATTAAAAGCTCACAGTTAATACATCAATGGTCAAAAAGTTAAAGCTTTTGCTCTAAGATAAGGAGCAAGGCAAGGAGGCCCACTCTTGCCACTTACATTCAACATAGTACTAAATGTCCTAGCTAGAACAGTTTGGCAAGAAAAAGAAATAAAAGACATTCACACTGAAGAAGAAATAAAAGTATCTCTGTTCACAGACCATGATCTTATACGTAGAAAACTCTACACATTAAAAACAAAAACAAGACTTGTTAGAACTATAGACAAATTTAGTCAAGTTGCAGGATACAAAATCAACAAACAAAAATAGCTTGCATTTCCATACCATAACAACAAATAATACAAAAAATATATTTAAAAACAACCCATTTACAATAATATCAAAAACAATAAAATATGTAGGAATAAACTTTAACCGAGGAACGTAAAAGCTTATACACTGAAAACTACAAAGTGTTCCTAAAAGAAATTTAAGATTCAAATAAATGGGAAGACACCTTGTGTTCATGGATTGGAAGATTTCATATTGGTAAAATGTTCATACTACCCAAAGAGATCTACAGAGTCAATATAATCTATATCAAAACCTCAATGGCGCCTGACCTGTGGTGGCGCAGTGAGTAAAAGCGTCAGCCCGGAACACTGAGGTTGCTGGTTTGAAACCCTGGGCTTGCCTGGTCAAAGCACATATGGGAGTTGATGCTTTCTGCTCCTCCCCCACTTCTCTCTCTCTGTCTCCTTTCTCTAAAATGAATAAATAAAATCTAAAAAAAAAAAAAAAAAAAACCCAGTGGCAACAGAAAAAACAATCCTGAAATTCATATGGAACCACAAGGCTCCTAAACAGCTGAAACAATTTTGAGAAAGAACCAAAAAAGCTGTGGGCCTCACATGTATGGCTTCAAAACATGTTGCATAACTACAGTAATCAAAACAGTATGGTACTGACATAAGGACAGACATAAACACCAACAGAACAGAATCAAGAGCCCAGAAATAAGCCTATCCATATACAGTCAAATGATCATTGACAAGAATGTCAAGAATACACAAGGCGGAAAGGACAGTCTTTTCAACAAATGGCGCTGGGAAAACGAGATATCCAGAAATTGAACATTACACACAAAAATCAACTGAAGTGGATTAAAGACTTAAATGGAATGCCTAAAACTATAATACTCCTAGAAAAAAACATAGTGGAAAAACTTCAGCACGCTGTTCTTGGAAATGATTTCTGGGATATGACACCAAAAACAAAGGCAACTAAGGCAGAAATTGACAGGTGGCACTACTTCAAACTAAAAAGCTTCTGCACAGCAAAGGAATTAATTAATAGAGTAAAAAGGTGACTTGCAGAATGGAAGAAAATATTTGCAAACTATCTGAAAAAAGATTAATATTGAAAATATATAAGAAACTCCTACCATTCAGTATATATATTAAAAAAATCTGATTTTTAAAAAGTGGACAAAGGACTTGAACAGATGTTTCTCCAAAAAAGATGTAAAAATAGCCTACATATATATGAAAAGATAATCAATATCACTATCAGGGAACTGCAAATCAAAGCCATAGTGAGCTATCCCCACACACCTGTTAGGACAGCCATTATCCAAAAAACAAAAGAGACAATAACAAAAGTTGGTGAGGATGCATAGAAACTGGAACCTTGTGCACTGTTGGTGGGAATGGAAAATGGTGCAACCACTGTGGGAATCAGTATGGAGTTCCTCAAAAAATTAAAAATAGATCCAGCGATCTCACTGCTGGGTATTTACTCAAAAGAACAGAAATCAGGATCTGGAAGACAAAGGGGTTAACAGTGATTTAAATAGAGCCAAAGAGATTTAGCTAACTGAAACATATTACACACAGTAAATGTACTGTCAATTTTACTATAGATTGTAGCAGAGACACAATAACATAGAGGAAGAAAGAAATGAGAGCTTAAGACATACGTAGTATAGAATAAGAAACTTGAGCATCTCTAATCAGAGCACCCGAAACACTAGAGAGAACAGGGGGGTGAGACACTATTCAAAGAGATAATGGTTGCTTTATTTCCAAAATTAATGAATATAGGTCCACAGAGCAAATTACACGGGTTGTAGTACAGAGAGACAATGAACTCACAGGAAAACTGAATGAAAAGTTAAGGCACACCGAGGAGTTAAAAGTCTAACAATCTAATCAGCATCCCAAAAGCCAGGTACAACTATATTTTGTTGACAAATGAAAACATTCAAAGGGGAATGTGTTATAGCATTGTTCTCTATGCAAGTTTAAAGAGACAAAAAGCAAAGCTGCAATTAGAACGTAGAGTGATAGATACTGGGACAGATGAGGTATGCACAGGGAACTGAGCAAACCCAAGGGCAGAGGTCATTAACAAGGATTCCCAGTGGACAAGCTACTACTGACTGACGGCCACCTTAGTTAGAGCCAGTACGTTTTAACAACCATCCTGATGAATTTCAGATCTGTGAAAAGAATCACCATCCAAAACTGTTATTAAAAGCTTCAAAATAACTTTAAAGTCCATTTTAAAACAGTCCTCAAAAGGATCAAATCAATTTTCTTCATACTGATCAAAATTTCACCACAGAAAGCCGGTCTGGACATTTGGATCCATAAATACTAGCAACATCAGAGGTTTAAGTGCGTAAGAGTAATGATAATATATTATCTATATCGATGCTGGAATTATCTAAGTAATCTAACAGAAGAAAAGAAAAGAAAAATTTCAAATACCCATTTTTTTCCAGACTTATTCTTTACAACCTAACAACAAACCCATTTTGCATAAATTAATTCTATTATCTATGACACGTCTTTTTCTACTTCGCTATGAAGTGTTGATTCCATTCAAGTGAATATTGGTTGTGCTGTTGTATTTAGCTTATTAACAATGCACACAGAAATCCTTCATCAAAGAAAACACTTCTGAAAAAATACACACAGAATGTTCCTGAATAAAATAAATTCTTTCTCACTCTACTATTTAAATAGCAGTATATAGAAGGTCAGTGCTATAACATTCCTCTTTTGAATTTTTAAATTCATCCTTAATATATATTAGTGACATGAGGAAGGGAAGATAAAACATACACCAACGGATACAAAATCCAAATACATTCATATATGACTAAACCCATTTTTATATAACTGCAAATGATTTCAACAAAATATCAAGATGGTTTTTGAAATGACTGCATTGGCTTTCATTTCTAGCAGTAATGAAATGTGTTAGGTCGTCCTTAATATTCCTTAAGACTGAGAACCTTTCATTGTCATACAAATAAAAATTTTCACCACCAGCTTTTAAAATACATCACTTGAACTAGAAACACTACAAACCAATGTACACTTCGATTCCCAAACTGGCATTAATCTATTAGTGATCAAGCAAATTTGTTACTTTGTTTCATCGAGGAGAGGAAAGTTAAGAATGGGTAATGACATTTACTACCAACCAGAGAATAAAGAGGGCACCAACTGGTGACTTACCAATAACCATCACTAATGGCCCCTTTGATGAATACCTCTAGCATTTATAAACCAAGTTAGCCCTATTAACACAGTGTTATCTCCTGTGCACTGATTGGGATTACATTTACCTTTTCCTGAAGTTCCTTAAGGGGAGAGACCTTGTCTTAAATACTATTACTATATCCCTTCCAGCTCCAAACCAAAGCTGGGTATATACTTATTGACAAATGAACAGCTATAGTATAAATGTAGTTTCCATGGAAATTAGGAGCGAATCAGGATGTGGGAAAAGGTAATTGCAGGTATAGTTATGTGCAACGCAATGACAATAAGAGACAGGACCATAAATGTGACTTTGAAATAACACGTTCAGAAACAGGCTAATTAGTTTATAAAGCATAATCATCTGCAGAAGTTACAACAAATTTATCACACGATTATTGCTTGCCTTAAAAAATGCTCTTTTGGGGGGTCTTCCATGTGATGCTGCATTCATATTTCTATAATGCTATCTTCATGTCTGTATAAAGTACATTATCCATGTAAGTATGAAAAGAGCTATATTACTACTCAAAATCCAAAAGAAAATAAAAACGATGTATTTTCCTACCCTTCTGAGGTTAATTAACACACTTGTTTTGCTCACTTGAAAAAAAACTCTTACTTTTCATGCGCACCAAAATGACACACTGTGAATGACAGGAATATTTTTCCAGTTCCTGTTCGAAAAATTCTGCACCAACTCAGCTTTAAAATCAACTTTTATCAAAAGTGTCATCTTTTTCCCTGACCTTCTTCAACCTCTCAATCAAAATTATGTATCAATTACATTTTTTATAACAACAGTCATGACGCAAATTAAGTGATAATGTACGATTGCAGCAGACTTATGGGACAGACTTCCACTATCTTTACCATTTCAAATACACCACACCAGAGAGAACAAAAGCGCTCTCCAAAACGTCCTCAAAGGTCTTCAAGCAATAAATAGCCTGTTCCTAGAATTTCTTCTCCCTTCACATAATCATGTTAAGTCTCTGTGGCCCCTACTCTCCAAGATCAAATAATCTGTTCACATTGCCCTCTAACACTTTAGAGGTGAGTTTGTACCTCTTCCATCTCTTATTTTTTGTCTAAAAGCGCCCAAGCACTTATCTTACCAACCCTATGAAGGCATCGGTACACCAAGACCTGGGGAGTCTGTGGTTTAATTAGACCACTAGAGATCTGGACAGCCCCCTAAAACTTGCTATCTCTCTAGCGTCTTAAAACAAGTCAGAAAATCAGCTATGGCCCTATTTACAGGCCATGAGAGTTCTTCTGTTGTTGTTGTTTTTCCATATTTCCCACAAAAGAACTCACATATACACACATAATTGTACTTTTCAAACGGTGGCAACACAAACTGATCTCGTCCCTTTGGTTTGGAAGAGTTTAAACACCAGCGACATCTGCATCTAGAGAAAAATCTCCTGAGGGCAAGTTGATCAAAGGCACAGAAAATTCTTCCTTCAAAGAAATGCACCTTGTGACACTCCGAGGAGGAGGAGAGATTTTTAAAGTAAAACCTGTCCTGATTTATTACCACTGAGTAGAGGAAGAGAATGAAAAAGCGCTTGATTTCCTGTGGATTTCCAACACTGTGCTGTAACCCCAGGGCCAGAGACGCTGTGGGGGAAATTCTTCCGCTCTCCACTACTGAGGAGTATCACGGCACTATCCAGTCCCATGCACACACACACACACACATCCCTCTCTACTACCATTCTCGTCCCTTCCATTGCCGACCCCGGCGTGGACACAGTGCTACAAAAAGCAAAGTCATGGGGCAATGCAGCGGGGAGGGGAGACGGGGGGGGGGGGTAGTCTGCGTGCAAAGGGTTGAAAGAGCCAGAAAAGCAAGGGTGGAAAAAATAGTCAGCGGGCTGCTGAGACCTAGAACCAGCCCTAGGGTGGGGATGCAGATGCCCAGGGCGCGATAAAACCGCCGGGATGCCCACTCTGCCCTACGCCTCTGCCCTCCATCACCCCGTCCTCTCCCGCAGGACCGCCTCCGGGCAGAGGGCGCCCCCCATCGTTCCCCGAGCTCCCGCCGTAGCGCTGGGATTCAGCGGGCTGAGCGGTGGCCGGGGGTCAGGCGGGCGCGCGGGGGGCGATCCCGGACGGCGGTGCCCCCCCGTGGAGGACGAAGCAGGGGTCAGGGGAGGGTCCTGGCCGCGCCGCCGCGGGGGCAGCCCCGGTTACTCACATTCTCCGTGTCCCGCTCGTTCACTGTCGGCAATGGCGTCCGGGCCGACATCTTGTGCGGGCGGTGGGATCGGGTCGGGGTCTCGCGGGCCCGGCGGCGGTGCGGGCCCCCGGGGCGCAGGGAGGGCGCGCGGGTCGAGGCCCGGCGGAGCGCTCCCGCAGGCCGAGGGCGATGCGAGCGGCGGCCCAAGCGCGCGGCGGGGACGAGGCCGCGAAGGGCGGGGAGGGGGCGCTGCCTGCGGCGGCGCCGGGGACGCGGGTGCAGCGAGGGAGGGCTGGGCGCGGGCCGGCCGGCGGCGGCGCTGGCAGAGGCGCCGGGGGCGGTGTCCGGGCCCCGCTAGGCTCCCGGGGCCATGGCTGAAGGTGAACGTGCGCCTCCGATCGCGGCCCGGCGAGCGCAGCTGGGGCCCGGGAGCCGCGGCCCTGCCAGCGCCCCGCG
Source organism: Rhynchonycteris naso (assembly GCA_037038555.1). Classification (NCBI taxonomy): domain Eukaryota; kingdom Metazoa; phylum Chordata; class Mammalia; order Chiroptera; family Emballonuridae; genus Rhynchonycteris; species Rhynchonycteris naso. The sequence goes on from CM072995.1 coordinate 206,731,488, forward strand.
CCCCGCCCGGCTGAGTGGCGCCCGCGGGCCGTGCCGCACCCGTGCGCGGGACCCCGTCCCAGCTCTGTCCGCGTTTACCGCCGCCGCGCAGCTGGGAGTAGAGGCGGGCGCGGCATGCAGCGCCCAGAGGCACTTGGCGGCGGCCGGCGGGTGGGCGGGCGCCAGCCGCCGGGCCTCTCCATTCATTCCCTCATTAGGGATGCGGGGCCGCCTCCTCCTCCCCTTCCGAGCTCCCTCGCTCGCAGGTCCCGGTTTATTTTTGTTCCGCGCCCCACCCGCCGAGTACGGTTGTCTCGGAGCCTCAGGTGCCTTTTCTTTTCCTTAGTGTTTGGGTTTTGCCGGTGGAAGTGGGAGGGCGCTGGTCCCTTTTTTGTCCGTTTAGTTAGGGGAGAATTGCGGGCATGGGACCCTAGTTCCTGCATCGCCTGTCTGCTACCTGGGGACGTCTTCCATCCTTAAATCCTCCCCCGCCTCTCCCCAGCCAAGCTTTCCCAATCCCTGCCCTCCCCAACCCTCTCTCAGTCCCCTTCTGCAGAAAACCGGTTGGGTCAGAGTCACCATAACAGCTGGGTACAGGGCACAGGTGGCCCTAGAGTGGCCAGCAGGGGCTCAGGTGAGGCAGCTCGCTTAGATGGGCGGGACAGCATGGCCTCCTTGGGAATGGGGACTGTGCGAGAGGTCACCTGGTGCCCAACGGAGCACCCCCGGAGAGAGTGACACCCAGGAGTCGCAACGTCTACCCAGGCTGATCGTCATTTCCTGGGACACAAGGAAGTATCACTTGGGCGATCGTGTTTAGGGACAGAGGAGAGCAGTTTCTGATTTGGGCCCTGTTCTAACTTATCCGGGTGGCTTCCTTGCCCTTCCACCCTCCTACCACTGCTCACATTCTGCCAGGTCCCTAGATAAGAGGCCCAGTTGCCCCTTAGAAAGCAATGCTGCTTTCTGCTTTTCATCTTACATTTTGCACACTCAGCGTCTAGGACAAAAGCCTTACTATCTTCTTTCCCCATCTTCCAATATTTCTTTTTCACTTCCGTTCATGGGTGGGCGGGCAGATAAAAGGAGCAATAGCCAGACGGGGATAGATCCAGTTTTTGAATCTCTTCCATGAGTTTCCAGTAGGAACAGCAAGGTGGGCAAGTCCTGCCTCTGTCCCAAAGCGCATCCATTTGGAAAAAAAAAAAAAAAAAGAATCCCTGCACCAGATGTTTTTTATCCTGACTCATTAAAGGGGCATCTGAAAGATTACCACTTGACCCTTACAACATGTTCCAAAAGACCTAAAAATAGCAAATACAGAGAACCTCTAAGAAAAAAAATTTCACCCACGTATATATTCACTTCTAGAACACCATCTACATATTTATTTATTTAGCATCCTGAAAACATTCCCCAGTTTCACCAAGCAAATAAAAATCACAAGAGCCCTTAGGTGCTGATCACAACTCCTGAAACACAACTCAGGCTTGGGAAGTGCATGGCTGCAGACTGAATTAGAGTGGGCAGCTGATGCCAAGCTTCTTCGGCTCCTCTGCAGGCCTTCTGAATCACCTTGATGTTCTGTTACCAGGGCAGAGATTGTACTTTTCTGATCAACTAGAGTCACTGCTGCCTATAGGGGCTGCTAACAGTGTCAGCAGCACCACTGACTGCTGCAGCCACTGCCAGTACACCTTGTGTTACAACAGTCCCCGTGGTAACCTGGGAATAAACAAGCACCAGGGAAAGCCTGTTCAGTCCTCTTGGAATATGAATCATTCCTTCAACTGATAGCTTGCATTTTGCTTTAGAATGCCCACTAGCAGGTTATCTTATGTCTTTACCCTTGTATTGATCCTAGTAAACAATTATTTTTTCTTTTGACAAGAGTCCATTTAATTGACTTATTTAAGATCACAGATGCACCGGGCTAACAGTGTACAGAAGATAACCGTGATATGTGGTATTGTTCACCCCATAGGGTTCATTATACCTAGTTTAATGGCTAATTAGAGACTGAACTCAAAGGAGAGCCAGGGAGTCAGGCTCAGTGGCTTCCAAGATTTTAAAGTGTACATTAAAAGTCATGGGCAAACTGTGGAAAACAGTAGGGAGATTCCTCAAAAAATTAAAAATCAAACTGCCTTTTGACCCAGCTATCCCACTTTTAGGAATATACCCTAAGAACACCATAGCACTGTTCGAAAAGAAGAAATGCACCCCCATGTTCGTGGCAGCATTGTTCACAATAGCGAAGATCTGGAAACAGCCCAAGTGTCCGTCAGAGGACGAGTGGATTAAAAAGCTTTGGTACATATATACTATGAAATACTACTCAGCCATAAGAAATGATGACATCAGATCATTTACAGCAAAATGGATGGACCTTGATAACATTATACAGAGTGAAATAAGTAAAACAGAAAAATACTGAGAACCACATGATTTCATACATTGGTGGGACATAAAAACGAGACTATGAGACATGGACAAGACTGCGGTGGTTTCCGGGTGGGGGGAGGGAGGAGAGGAAGGGAGAGAGGGGAGGGGAGGGGCACAAAGAAAACCAGATAGAAGGTGACAGAGGACAATTTGACTTTGGGTGATGGTTATGCAACATAATTGAATGACAAGATAACCTGGAGATGTTTTCTTTGAACATATGTACCCTGATTTATTAATGTCACCCCATTAAAATTAATTTTAAAAAAGAGAAAAAAATTATAAGCGAAAAAAGAAAAGTCATGGGCAAATCCCTTAGCTATGTGTGCTACACTATTTACATATTGAAACTTAACGGTCAATTACATAACAATAGTAAGGGATACTAATTTGTTAAAACAACCCATTAAAAAAAGATTTATAACAGCGGAGTCTTTATTCAAAGGGAGTCTTCATTGGATGAGTAACTCAAACCCACAGTTCCAGTTAACACTTTATTAGAAACAACTTTAATAATTTTTTTAAAATGTCATTCAAATAATTCCTGTCTGCCATTTGGGGCTTGTTATATAATGAAAATTCACTTTTCATCAGTTAGAAGAAGTCATTGTGTTCTTGAAAAGGAGTGTGTGTATCTATGTGAGCTCTCCGCCCCTTAAAATGGCATGAGTCAGTATTGTGATTGAAGTAAAACTGTTTAGCCATAACCCTTAATTAATAATGAGAATGCTCATAGGCAAAATTTTCTTGTGTCACTATATATAACTTCTTGTGCCTGTGACTATGAAGAAATGACAAAAGAAATATTTTAGGGCTTTGAGTAATCTTCTTTTGGATTGTTAGCCAAATGTGGCGTGTTGACTATAGACGTTTCTAGCCTAAGGTATTGGGGGTAATAAAGTTTTCAGGGGTAAAACATTAAAATACTGAGAAAAAAGAAAAATAAAATCTATGAGTGTTAAACCCACACTGAAATGTGTTGAAAGAGCATTGCCTCCCGACAGCTTTATGAAGCAGAATTCTCTAGGACTGTACTATCCTATGTAGAACCTACGTGTGGCTATTGAGCTCTTGACATGTCACTTGGGCCACTGAAAAGCTGAATTTTTATTTGATTTCATTTTAAACAATTTACAAACATTTTTATTTAGCTATTGAAAACTTGTACACTATGTTGGATCTATGAATCAATCTCAGCTATAAATATTCTGAAATCTCAGTGCAGATCAAGTATTTCTGATGATCATTTATTATCTGAATTGAGGTATGTTATAAGTATAAAATACACACCATAATTTTAAAGACTTAGTAGGGAAAAAAAAGAGTGTAAGATATCTTTTTAATATTATATTGATTATATATTGAAATGCTAATATTTTGATATGTTGGGTTAAATTAAATATATTATTGAAATTAATTTTGACTTTTACTTTTTCACATGTGGATAAATTACATGTAACTTAAATCATCTCTCTCTTGGACAGCACTTCTCTATAAGGCAAAAATTGAGAATAAAGAGATTTAGCTAAGGAATAATCAAAGGCCTTGATTAGAGACAATTAATAAACTGTCCTTTGACTCAACAAACATTGATTAAATACCACTCTACTGCATGCCAAGCACTATACTGTTCAAAGGGAATATTCTCCACCTAATAGTTACCAGCAGTTAGCATTATAATATTCTTTTTTACAGAACTAAATGAAAAAAACCTAATGAAATTCATACCAATGGTTGTTAACAGATTGTACTCATTTGTAAACAAAGAATTTCTCAAATGTGACAGATTCAGCAGAGTTCATAATAAACTCATAAAACTGCTTTTCTGATATCATGTGCTTTGTGCTTTCACTTTATCAAATGTCTGATAGACTTGGCCAGTCAGGAACTATTTTTTGAGGGCAGACTGTTTCAGTTGGGTACAAGGCTGCCTACCATCTCTCATTAAACCCACACAAGAGAGCTACAAGATGGGCAATTCTGTAAGGTTACAGAGTTGTCCCAGCTAAAGAGAAATGTGCTTAATGTCCTTCAGGAAAAGAAGGGTAAGTTCTTTCTCTTTTTTTCCTCATTGATTTGAGAGAGAAGAAGGGAGAAAGAGGCAGGGGAGGGAGAGAGATAGGTTCTCCTATGTGCCCTGATGTGGGAAGAGGGGGGGGGGTTGATCCTCCCACCTCGGGTATCCAGGTTGACACTTTATCCATTGAACCACCCAGCCAGGGCCTGGATTCATAAACTGAGTCCTGAATGCTCTCCTGTCGTTAACAAGGTAAATTTTTTACATGTCAACAGTCACCCCTTAAAATGTGAAATCACTGAAATAGAAAAGGGCCTCAAGAGAAAAGATATATTTTTTATGTTAAAAATTGTGTGATTGTGCCTTTTATGTTGTATATAGGGCCACAGAAAAACTAAAATGTCCTTGTGATTATACGCCTTATACATGTCTTCATAGCTGTCTGTGCCTCACAGCACAGTCTATGTCTAAGAGATATTTAATATTCTTCCACTCCCCACAAGCATCCTAGACTCCACAATGCTGCTGCCCTGTTGGAATTCCCCAAACACACCATACTGCTCACCCCTCTGCACCTTTGTGTCATTCTTCTCTCTTCCAGGGATGTCCTCCCCTCTTTTCTGCCTGATAGACTCAAGAGTTGATCTTTAAAACCCTTCTCTTGGAAGGCTTCCTAGGTACCCCTGTCCTCCCGACACCCACAGAGTTCATCAATCACTGTGTGGGCACCACCTCTTTGCCCTGGACATTCTTGGATTGCTGCTGTCCTTACATGGTGTACCCTGCTGGTCGCCCACCTGACTGGGAGCTGGGTTAAAGAAGGGGGTGTCTTATTTAACTCTTCTTGCCCAGGACCAAGTACACAGTGCCCAGCAATTAGTAGCTACCCAATTTCCTAAATGACCATTATTAACTTGTCTCCTGTTGTAATTTTCCTGCACCTCCATATTCTTTTCAATTTCTAAGAAATTTTTGAAATTCTAAGAAGAATTGAAAATATAGGAGAATCATTAAAGTTTTGCAAGTAGGGGCTAGATAGGATTTCACAGTTGCTAATTTTACTACGTTTTGGTCTTACTGTAATCATTCATGTTTACCCATACATAGGATATTTCATGAAACAGTTTTTTTAAACGAGCCTTTCCATAAACCAAGGTGTACTGACAGCAAGCCCTTTCCTGGTCGAGAGGAAGCACTTCAAAGGTAATATGAAAAATTAGAATGGAATAATTAGATGATGGAGTGCTGAGAGCAACGGGGCTGGCAGATGCACCCCACAAAGGATCATCAGGAATTGGGTGGCCCTTGCCCCAGCAAAAGCCTTTAGCAGGCTGAGTGTCACAGCATCACTGGGCAGTGTAAGTTAAGACACCAAAACGAAGGACAAGACACACAGAAATGACCACTGGTGGTGAATTACACACTGGGCTCTGGCAGCATGGAAAAAGTACAGATGAAAATTAATATCAATAGCATCATCTTTAAATAAAGGAACATCTTTAAATAAAGGAAATAAAGATTCGTGTAGCTGTGGCTTTGCCCACATTACTGCACCTCCCAAGCTGTAGTTTTGCAATGTCACATAGGAAGCAAAACAATCCTTGGAAAGTTTTATGGTAGCCACCCCAAAGCAAGAACGTCATTATTTTTCACTTGGCTTTTACAAATTGAACATAATGTAATTCAACACCCTTTTAAACAACCTTGTGATTTGGTTATTAGACTTTATGAACCACATTCTGGCTGAATTGTTCCTTTATATTTTTAGACTTATTTTGTCAGTATAAAATGATCAGTTTTGCAGCTTCTTCCTATACACTCGACTTAATTTATTCAATCCCTTCAAATAGTTTCTTTTTTTTCTGTGTTAAATGTTACATTACTGACATTTGATGAGCTGCTTCCTTCCTCCATAAGTAGTGACACCATTTGTTTCTTTGCTTTCCATTCATTCATTCATTTCAAGACACTGAGCCCTGCAAATGCCAGGCATTATTTAACCGCTCTTCAGAAAAAGCAGTAGACAAAATAGACAAAAATCCCACCCACATGAAGTTTATATTTTGATAATCACTTTCGGTGTCTAGACAGTTAAACACCAGAAGCTCCCATCATACAAATAGCCATTTATATTATGAATTGGTTATTTTTCTCTTTTAACAAACAGAAGCACCCAGGTTTAATTTTTTTTTTTTTTAAGTAATGCATTGCAGTAGCTAGATCTTTGCCCCAATCTAATTGCTTTCTCTCTTGATATTTTGGCCTTTCTCCAATAAGCTTTTGTCTAAACAGCTTCAACTGGTTCCACAAGTCGCTTGGGTTCTTTCAAACCATAATAAAGATGCCTTCCTGACCAGGTGACTTGCATTTGATCTACATTTTGTAATATTATCTCAGCTTTATTATATTGACACCAAGATACTTTTACAGTTCATCACATTGCTCTATCTTCAGTCATGGGTAGTTTTCTTCTTCCTGTTTCCATTAGCCCCAGATAAATTGTCAATATTTTAGTGGTTCTCCAAGAATCAGGTAATAAATAAAAATCTATGTTTATAGCCATTTTAGAAGTACTTTTATTTTCAGATAAAGAAAGAGTTCTGGTAAGTTCTTCCCTGTCCTATAAAAGTTAAACCTCCAGCCTGACCTGTGGTGGCGCAGTGGATAAAGTGTCAACCTGGGAACACTGAGGTCGCCAGTTCAAAACCTTGCACTGGTCTGGTCAAGGCGCATATGGGAATTGATGCTTCCAGCTCCTCCCCCCTTTCTCTCTCTCTCTTTCTCTTTCTCTCTCTCTCTCTCACTCTGTGTCTCCTCTCTAAAATGAATAAAATAAAAAAAAATAAAAAGTTAAGCCTCCTATTACTCACTTTGGTGGTACAGTCTACATTTCTTTCATAACTTTTATAATAATGACACTGTGAGTTCTTTCTAGTATTGTCTCCAATGCCTACTACAGGACCTTCCATATGGAGTTACTCAGCTAACGTTGATTGGAGGAACAAATCATAGATCTAATAATTTCTCTGAATTTGAACATTTGTTTTCAAATCCCAGGTAACTTTCGGACAACCTCAATATATTGCCACTCAAAAGTGAAGGACCCCATTGGAATGTCCCTTAAATCTTTCCAAACTGGCTCTCCAGAGTCACCCCTTGGGCACTTGCCACTCATTGCTAAATACCTCAACTGACAAGGCTCCAGATGGATTTTTCCCGCTACTTGCCTTATCTTATTTTTCTAATTCTAAAACAAGTATCCAAATTCCTAAAGTTATAAAAGCTGCTTTTTAAAAGCATTAGAAAGCGTGGGCTCTGCATCTCAGAAGATTACCATGGCTAGAATCCAGGTTTACTTATATGTGGAAAAATGTACTTCCTTTGCAATACTTTTAACCATTCCTTCGCTATCTACTTATCTCATATCAAGCCTTAATGTCACCTTTACACTAAGCCACAAATCCACTGCATATGAGTGAGCACCTACTACATGCTGAGTACTATTCTAAAGCTGATTTTTACTTAAATACAGGAAGACATACCACCAACGTAGACCTGAACCTTCTGGAGCCTTGTGGCATAAGCTTTTGTGTATTTTCAGTGGTGGTAAGTCATAGTCTTTTCAGGATTTACTTATTTATTTGAGATAGAGAGAGAGAGAGAAGTATCAACTAGCTGTTCCACTTAGTTGTGCCATTGATTGCTACTCATATGTGCCCTGACCCAGGCTCAAACCAGCAACCTCAGGAGATTCAAGCCGGCACTCTCTGGGTTGAGCTCTGACCAGGTCTGGAACTGGTAAGACCCCAGGTTCAAGCTGGTGACCTTGGTGCTCCTGGGCGAAGCTGTATCTTCTGCGTCTCAGCCAGGGCACTTGAAGGTTTATTTTTAATGCTGAGTCAATCAGAGCCAACTTTGATGAGTTGTATAGATGGTAAAATTATATAATCTCACATTCGATTAAATATTAGAAGTGCAATAGTTTCAATAGTATTTTCTCATATTTATCAAGTTGGATCATGCTTTAAAGAAGTGTTTCAAACACTAAAATATGTCAGCCTCTTTTTAGAATATGCATAAAACCTTGAAAACTGACTATTTTTAAGAGATATTCTTGCCCTAGCCAGTTAACTTGATTGGTTAGAGCACTGTCTTGAAGCACAGAGGTTTCCAGTTCAATTCCCAGTCAAGGCACATACAGGAACAGAGATCTGTGTCCTCACCACTATCTTGTTAAAATTAATCAATAAATAAGAAAAAAGAGATGTTCTCATATAATCACTTCTAAACATGGTCACATAGCTTATGCAATTAAAGAACATGAGATCTTGATAGAATGACCCCAGAAGTTAAAGAACAGATTAGAGCAACGGTTCTCAAACTTTGAAGTCGGGGCGCATCTAAAATCCTACAAATAATTGTAGGTGCATTATATACAAATTTCTGAAAAATATGTTATAATAATTAAGTCAAATATTAAAGAAAAAATATAAAGTCCAAGTGTGCTTTTATGGTAATTAAAAGAAATAATATGACAAAATTATATTTATTCTAACATTAAAAGACATTTTATGTTACATTTTTTGAGTTATGCTTTTTAGAATTCATAAAAGAGGGGTTAAAAATAAAAAAACAAAAGAGTTATCTTTTTTATATATATAGATACATTCTTAGTAAGATTTAGTAAATTCGGCAGGTCCTGGCACAAATGTGTTAAGTTTTTTTATTCTTATGTTTATGAAAAACATGAGCCTGATGTGTCTTAGCAATTTCTTCAATGTTTGGGCATATATTTGAAAGGCAAATTCTCATTTCCTCATCAATACATTGAAGAATTCCTTTCTTTAACTCTTAATTGTGTTGAGTGCAGAAAACCCGCACCATACATTTCATCTTAACTTTACACCAAGAAAAGGATAGAAGAAACTTGCCTCCAGTCTTTCCAGGGAACGTGGGGGGTAGTGTAAACAATCCAGCACCACAGTTTAACAGCCTTTTGCAACCTAACCAGGCAAGTGAGGTGGGGGGTTGGGCAGACTATCAGCTTACAGACAATTCCCCAACACCTCTGTCCCCCAAAAATCTAAACTCCAAAACCCTGTTGGTTTTTGGTCCCCAACAGTCACATATTTCTCTAGAATACCATAGGGCGCACCTGGAAATCTTCTAGGGTGCAACAGTGCGCCCTGGCACACACTTTGAGAACCACTGAGTTAGAGTATTAATTGCTACTCCAAAGGGTACCAGAGGCAAATGAAGGTGAAAAAGAGGCTTCGTATAAGAGCATCAATAGTCATCATCAGCATCTTCATTAAGAGCCAATGTTTTACAAGTATCCACCAGGCACATGAAAAGATGCTCACTATCACCGATCATCAGGAAAATGCAAATAATAACCACAATGAGATATCACCTCATCGAATCAGTATCACCAAAAAGATAAGAAATGACAAGTGTGGTAAGGATGTGGAGAAAAGGGAACCCTTGTGCACGGTTGTGGGAATGTAAATTGGAGCAGCTACAATAGAGGTCCTTCAAAAAAATTTAAAATGGAAGTACCATATAATCTAGCAATTCCACTTTTGGATATATATCCTAAGGAAATGAAAATACTTATTTGAAAATATTTCTACACCCCCATGTTCGTTGCAACATTGTTTACAATAGCCAAGACATGGTCATAACCTGTATCCATCAAAGAATTAATGGATAAAGAAAATGTCAGATATGTATAAATAATGAATTTATTATTTAGCCATGAAAAATAATGAAGTATTGCCATCTGATAGCATAGGTGGACCCTGAAGGCATTATGCTAAATGAAATAAGTCAGACAGAGAAAGACAAATACCGTAAACAATGTGATCTCATTTATATGTGGATCTAAAAAAAAAAGCTCATAGATACAGAGTAAAGTGGCTCAAAGTTACAAACTTCAGGTTATATAATTAAAAAGTTATGGGGGGCCTGACCTGTGGTGGTGCAGTGGTAAAGCGTCGACCTGGGAACACTGAGGTTGTCAGTTCAAAACCCTGCACTGGTCTGGTTGAGGCACACATGGGAGTTGATGCTTCCAGCTCCTCCCCCCTTTCTCTCTCTCTCTCTCTCTCTCTCTCTCTCTCTCTCTCTCTCTCTCTCTCACTCTGTGTCTCCTGTCTAAAATGAATAAAATAAAAAATAAAAAATAAAAAAAAAAAGAACATTAAAAAAAAAAAAAAAAGTTATGGGGATGTTACATGTAGCATGACAACAATAGGTAATAATAGTACTGTACTGCATATTTAAACATTGCCAAAAGAGTAGATCTTCAAAGTCCTCATCATAAGAAAAAAAAATGTGCAACTATGCATGGTGACGAATGTTAACCAGACTTGTGGTGATTATTTGGCTAGATATAAATATCGAATCACTGCATTGTATGCCTGAAACTAAGATAAAGCTACATGTCCATTAAAGCTCAATAAAAATAATAAAGTAAAATTTAAAAAGTCAATGTTCATGTGTATTTTCTAAAGACTTTGTTTACATTATCTCTTGTAACCTACACTGAAAGTTTGAGAAGCAAACAAATACTTTTAGTTCATTCCCCAGAAAAGAAACCAAGTCTCAAAAGGTGAAATGATTGCCCAGTATGCATACATTTCATGAGAAACTAATCTAGAAAATGGGTCTTCTAGCCTGGAACCCAAGCCTCCTTTCATTCATTTCTGGGTCTCTCTCCTGGACACCTGGACATCTACATAAGGGTCATAGACTCCGCACCCATACTGCTCATCTCTCTTCCATCCCATTCTTCTTAAAAACCACTGTCAGCATTCTGAACCTGAGAACGTAAACACAACTGAACCTGGAGGTGAGCATAAAGGACAGAGAACTAGGTGTATAACTATTGTGAACTCACCTGCTAAAAAATGTGAAATAAAATCAGGTCCGGCCCTCGTGGCCAAATGGAATTATGTAGCTTGTTTGATGTTTTTATACGAATGAAATCAGATTAGATTTAAAACCAAGAGCAAACTAGAATTAGGAAAGAAACCATGTAAAGGTGCAACTTATAGCCTGGAGGGTGTGGGGGTAGGGGGAACAGGTAAGGAGAGTAACACACTTATATGGAGAAATGGGGAAAAACTGTCTGGATGATGATTGGGAGAGAGATTATAGCCTGACCTGTGGTGGCACAGTGGATAAAGTGTTGATCCGGCATGCTGAGGTCACCAGTTCAAAACTCTGCGTTTGGCAGGTCAGGGCACATAAAAGAAGCAACTACTACTATGAGTTGATACTTCCCACTCCTTCAACTACCCATTTCTCTCTCTCTCTCTCTAAATCAATAAGCAACATATTTTTAAAAAGAAGACATTCTTCTTAATTTTCTAGTAGGAGAGAGCTTGTGGACTAATCATACTTTTAAGGATTTTGTTCTTTTCTTTTAGTGGGAGGAAGTCAAATTACTCAAACAACTATTATGCTAAAAATTACTCTCAGTGTATTCAGGCAGTATACACTTTAGAATAGTCATGCTGTCACATGGCAAAGATAATTCCACCTAGATTTACATAGTGAGTTGTGGATGTATAAGAAAGTGCCTGAGTTAGTGCACCGGGGCAAGATTGGCCAGAGTGGGCCAACCTTCAGAAGATTCGGGAACGCTCCTGTCCTCTTTGTCAGTTGTACAAAGAAGAAATCAACTGCCTAGATGGGAATAACTGTGCTGCTTCTATAGGCAGGGCTGGTTTTGTGGATGTGCAACTAAGCAGTCCCACTGTGCCCTACACTTACAAGAACCCAGTGCTTGGTTTTGGGCTCTGCTTTGGCCATCTTGTAATTCTGAATAATTTTTAAATGAGAAGCCCTCCCCTGAGACCACAGTTTATATAGCCAGTCCATAAACGGTGTAATATAGTTCTAAGAGCCATAATTATCTCTCAGGAATGTTATTTTATTGTTGTTGCTCCTTCTCCTTCTTATTCTTACTTTACTATTATTAGCTATGCTCCAGAAACCTCAGTCCATGCAGGCTTCCCTAACCTCAGGACCCACTGTCTAAAGGATAAGCAGTAAAGGACAAGGTGTGTCAGTTTTAATGACCATCCATCTATCTCAGAGGAGTAAATGTGGCTCATTTCTATGAAGCAACTACAACAGCAGCAAAAACAACCAGCAATCAGGAAACAAGAGCTCACATACCAAGCCTCGTCTAGAACCACACACGTGCACAAAAATAGACATCTCTCATTATTTGACACCCTTCTATTATCTGAAACCTGCTGAGCACCTTGCAGTTCACATTTGTCATTTTTGTTTCATCTCCACAGCAACCCAACTGGAGCGACCCCAAGTCACACACAGTTATGGACTATGTCAGGCTTTACCATTCTCTGATGCCGCTGGAGGAAATTATCCTTACAGTCAAGCAGCAGACAGTTGAATTAGTTAGACCAGGGCCCTCACTCTGCACATCTCACGCCTGAACCACAAGAATCTGAACACACACACACCAAAAAGCCAAAATCACCTATAAAAGAAAATAACTGCATAGAAATATAGTGTGAAATGTTATCTATTGGGGCCATGAGGGAATAACTACTTGGGTCCGAGTTACAGAGGGTTGATCAGAGAAGGCATTCTGGGGAGCAGAGCTTTAAGCTGCATTTTAAGAGACAAAAAGGAACCAGTAGAAGGGAAGAGGTATGAGTCACCTATTCTCTGATGAGAATGTAACGGGCCAAAGCATGGGGACAAGAATGAGCTCGCTGTAGGCAGGAGAAGACAAGTAGGTTTGCTTGGCTGGAACCAAGTTTTCATTCACAAGCACATATATTTAAAGGCACAACTATGTGTACTTGTATGTGAGGGCCGTCTTTCCTCTGGCAGAACCATGAGCTTCTACTGAGTTGGCTTTAAAGTAATGCTAGAAACCATTGCTTGTTCTTTTCAACTCCTTAATATAGTAGTTTTCTCCCACGGGGACCACTCAGTCCTTCGTGTCTTAGGGCTGCTCTGAATTCTAGCGGCTCTCTCACTCCCTTGGGTCTCTAGATCCCCCCAAAAGAAAAATCACAACACTTTCTCTGTCCCCAAGTGTGGGATGCAGTTTACATTTAGAGTTGAAATGTATTATGGTGGGTTTGCTGACATTCCTTCCCAAAACTAGACCACAACTATTTGTTCTGCAAGAACAGTTTTGCTGTTCAACATGTGGAAACGCATTCTGGTAAGATACTTCAATGCACTACTGAAGAAATATGTTTGCTTTGCTTTGCTTTCCTGCCTGTTAGTTTTATGGACAATTTATTTGTGATAACAAGGGGCTTAAATAATAAACAACACATGCACATAATCCCAGCCCCCCAGGTTCTCCTCTGGGGAGGAAGTGGGTTCTGGGTGTTAAGCCATACCAGATGACTGGAATGATCGGATCCCTGGGTCGGAGTCCTGCTTTAAGCATGTCTCATGGTGTTTATTCTCCATGCCTCATGTTCTTAATTGATTAAATGTAGATAGGTATTTCCACTTCATAGTAAATGCACACAAGAGAAGTTCAAGTCCTAGTCAAGTACAAATATAAACAATATAAATAAGTATATAAAGAAAGAAAGAAAGAGAGGAAGGAAGGAAGGAAGGAAGGAAGGAAAGAAGGATAGAAGGAAGGAAGGAAGGAAGAAAGGAGTAAAGCCAGTAGCCACGGCCACTGTTGGGCAGATGA